>OY755235.1:41290006-42490006 GCA_963576725.1 Azorinus chamasolen
TGAAGGCATCCAACAGAAATGATTCACGGTTAAACGATTTTACTAATATCATAGGCTGTAAATGGTCCCTTTTATGAGTAAGCATACATGTAGGTAACTTTGAAATTAGATGGTTGCTTAATGCAGAATGAAAGTAATGCAGAAAGTTACTATGGGAGTTTCTGCATACCTTTCGGTCTACATTAAACTTCCAACTGCGCATTTAATGTAGTGGTCGCTTTAGAGGGGTTTGCTATCTTTTATTATTCCATGTAAAGGGTGATTTGTTATCAATGCAAGTGAAGGCGTTCACTAAAAAAAAAATTTCAAACGTTGGACCAGTTTCACGATGGTCCCGAACCTATTAAAATAATATTGTAATACAATACAACACAGTTTAATCTAATGTGACCACATGATTCATTAACGCATGAATCTTTCAAAGTAGGTGGTTGCTTAATATGAGCTTTCTGTGTGGCATTTGTTCTGTATTAAGCTACTACCTGTTTTACACTTCTTCTGAGCGGTCGTATTAGCCAGATCTTAATGTATGTATAACAAAATATTATTCCTTAAAGTCTGTGATACTTTGGAAGAATTAATTGGATCATTTTGAAAAGATGTTTTACAGAATCTGCAATTGCCCAAACATCCTGTGTTCGTTTATCATTAACCCATTTGCTCCCAGTGGATTCTTCCATGCTTATATATTGGGCTAGTCTATATTTTATCTAAGGGGTGTCTGGTCTTAATTTTCATTTTCATTATCAGCAAACAGTGTAGACTCTGATCAGACGCCGCATTATGCGGCGTCTGATCAGCGTCTACACTGTTTGCCTACGTCCCATATATGGGATCGTGGGAGCAAATGTGTTAAAAAAAATCTGGTAATAGATATTATTGACGTCATTATTCCTTATATGTATATTCATAAGATAAAGGGATAAGTGCTATATGCTCATATCCTGTCACCAATTAACTCATTCCCTCCTAGACTATTTTTAGACCCAACCTATTTGAATAAATCTACCGAAAAGGAGCATTAACTTTAGTTTTGAAACCAATGTGGAGCAAATTCTCTATTTATCAGAATAGTTTCAAAACTGACTTTTACAGAGGCTTCAAAAGGCGCCAGTAGGAGGGAATTGATTAATATATATTGCAACAAACATTTACGAGAGAGGCTTCCGATGTAATCGATTTAAGGTTATATTCAAATGAAGCAATACAAAGTGTCTCCAGTAAATTAAAGCTCATAGATACCATGAAACTTCTGGAAGTTATAAGGTTATTCAAATGTTCGATTAAGAAATGTGGAGGTCGTTATTTTGAGATTGAGCAAATAAGTAGTAAATTGTCAGAGCTGTCAATCTTGACATGGGTTATAAATTTATCTATAGAGTGGTATTTTCAAAATTAATAGCAGGACGAAAAATGATATAATAAATAAACTTCGTAAAACAATATCGTACTGAAGGTACTGACATAATGCGTATACTTGTTTGAGAATAGGATCCGCTTGAAGATTATATATATCCATGGTGGTAACCTAAACATCCATTGCACATCACAGTGTTAGAAGTTTAAATATCAAGTCTAGCAGTGGCCAATAAAATACACATATCATATATTTAAGTACATACTGAACTTGTATCTAAGCAAATAAAGATAGTTCGTCATTGAACTAATTAATTAACCATTTTCTCTAATGAACATTTATGCATGAATTGATCGCTTAATGAATACAGGTACTTAAATGTATGTTATTTTTTTCAATAGGGAATACAGTAAAACCCCGCTAATGCGACCACCTAAAGGTATAATTCTGGGTGCTATTTGCAGGTGGTAGCTTAATGCAGGACAAAAGCAATTACTTTTATCCTGCATTAAGCAACCACCTGCTTATAAAGACAACCGTGCTTATTCATTAAGTGGTCGCATTAGAGGGGTTTTACTGTATTTAGCTTAGACAAAAACTACAGGGTCAGTTCTACATATGATTCATAAGCAAACAGAAAGAACATGATCAGCTATTTTTTGCAAATTCGCTAAAATTCGTTTATATGAGGGAAAGGGTTAAGTTTATTGAGGAGAACAGTGTGAGATACACTGATGATTATTCAATAATAATACGCATATTGGCCTTTACTTGCACTAAAACTATAACTACATGGAAATTGTGAGTAATAATGCTGACTACATGGAAACTGTGCGAGTAATAATGCTGACTACATGTAAATTGTGAGTAATAATGCTGACTACATGTAAATTGTGAGTAATAATGCTGACTACATGGAAATTGTGAGTAATACTGCTGACTACATGGAAACTGTGAGTAATAATACTGACTACATGGAAACTGTGAGTAATAATGCTGACTACATGGAAACTGTGAGTAATAATACTGACTACATGTAAAATGCGAGTAATAATGCTGACTACATGGAAACTGTGAGTAATACTGCTGACTACATGGAAACTGTGAGTAATAATACTGACTACATGTAAACTGTGAGTAATAATGCTGACTACATGTAAAATGCGAGTAATAATGCTGACTACATGGAAATTGTGAGTAATAATGCTGACTACATGTACATTATGAGTAATAATGCTGACTACATGGAAATTGTGAGTAATACTGCTGACTACATGGAAACTGTGAGTAATAATACTGACTACATGGAAACTGTGAGTAATAATGCTGACTACATGTAAATTGTGAGTAATAATGCTGACTACATGTACATTATGAGTAATAATGCTGACTACATGTACATTATGAGTAATAATGCTGGCTACATGTACATTATGAGTAATAATGCTGACTACATGTACATTATGAGTAATAATGCTGGCTACATGTACATTATGAGTAATAATGCTGGCTACATGTACATTATGAGTAATAATGCTGACTACATGTAAATTGTGAGTAATAATGCTGACTACATGTACATTATGAGTAATAATGCTGACTACATGTACATTATGAGTAATAATGCTGACTACATGTACATTATGAGTAATAATGCTGGCTACATGTACATTATGAGTAATAATGCTGACTACATGTAAATTGTGAGTAATAATGCTGACTACATGTACATTATGAGTAATAATGCTGGCTACATGTACATTATGAGTAATAATGCTGGCTACATGTACATTATGAGTAATAATGCTGACTACATGTAAATTGTGAGTAATAATGCTGACTACATGTACATTATGAGTAATAATGCTGACTACATGTACATTATGAGTAATAATGCTGGCTACATGGAAACTGTGTGAGTAATAACGCTGAATACATGGAAACTGTGAGTAACAATGCTGACTGCCACATATTATTTCATTATCCCAAATATTACACCAATTGATACGTTATGGGATGGTAAACTCTGTTGAGGTACGAACTCAGGACATTTCGATTGTGATGTTAACTTTCTAACAATGAGCTAATTATGCCCTCATTATCCATACAATAAAACCTCCCTATAACGGCAACTAAATTGTGTTAATTATTAGGTATTTAGGACAGGTGGCTGCTTAAAGCAAAGTGAAAGTAAAACAGAACGCTCCTATAGGAGCGTTCTGTTTCACTTTCACCTTGCTTTAAGCAGCCACCTGCCTTTAACACAAAATACTTGATGTAATTTAGTGGCCGTTATAGAGAGGTTTTACTGTACTATGTATCAACTGATTAATCTAGGATGACTAATGCACTTTTACCCTGTGAATACTCAATATTCAAATAGGAATGACCCATCAATGATTTATCATAGAGTTAATTCAACATAAAATGCTTAATTTTTAAAGAGGTTTGAAATGATCTGGGTATACACTATTTGCAAATGCATGTGCATTCCTTTCCCACATTCAAATGATTAGATCACCATTGTGTTTTACATTGTTCTTTGGATTCATTGTTTTCCAGGAAAGTGCCATTTTGACCCACGTTCTGCAGAATCCACTCTGACAAGTAACAGTTCATTTAAGTTCATATAATTTAATTCCCGTTGGTCCACTGATTTTATAGCGTTAACATTCGCACTGAATGGCTATGAAAATCAAATTAGATTGTGTTACACTGTCTTTATTAAATATCCCAATTGTACAATTAATCGTTTCCAACAATGTCACACGTTAGGTCGCATTAATTTCTGGGAAAATATCAATTCTGCCGTTTAATGATATTAAAATCGAATGCAAGTTTCATAGCATTCCTGCTTTTAGACTGGCATTTAATTTACTGCCAGTCATAAATTATCATCAGAGAAAAAACATCGCAACATATCTGAAATTTTGACAATTTACGAAAGTACAGCAGAGTGCTATGGTCATTGCGAGAATGGGCAAACTTCGCGCTTCTAGTTTGACACAAACACATTCTATTTTTGCATTCTCATGTTCGCATCTGCACCTGTTCTACTATTTTCAAGATAAGATCTGTTGTATGGTAACTCTTTGAAATAAAGTAAAACCTCTCTATAACGACCACTAAATTACATCAAGTATTTTGTGTTACAGGCAGGTGGCTGCTTAAAGCAAGGGGAAAGTAAAACAGGACGTTCCTATAGGAGCGTTCTGTTTTACTTTCCCCTTGCTTTAAGCAGCCACCTGCCCTAAATACCAACTAATTAACACAATTTAGCGGTCGTTATAGAGAGGTTTTACTATATAATGCGATAAATACAAGCTAAGAGTACAAATACGTAGACATTACACTGAATATCACATCTTTCTATACTTTAAACAGTCCATAGTGTGTATGCAATCATGAAACATCTGACCAGGGTATACACTGTTTGTAGCTCTTAGCTGAAGTAACAAACACCGTTGATCTAGAACAACATTCAACTGAGTTGAAAGGCACAAATCACATCCTGCTGGCGAATTCTTTCGGTTCTTAAGATTCGATGTCTGGCATTATACAAGTAACACACATCATGTGATAAAGGATATTTCTATTCATAACAACACAGGGTATAAATCATAAGAAGCTTTTGGATATATATATTGAAGATAAATGAGTGATCCACAACATCACGCATATTTTGGCTTTGCTTTGTGTGTGTAATTTCTATATATATATAGACGTAGATATGTATGTATAGACGTAACAAAATGGCTTACTGACCCTACTGCGATTATTTTGTCCGATGCCACAATGTGCTTTCAGATATGTACTATAACAGACCGATATCAGCTTCAACGCAGACCACATGCACTTGCGTTTGGACAGACACAGCTGTTCAACCATCAAAGCCTGTTATGTCAACTACTATTGCAACCTACAGTTAAGCGCTTTAATGCGACCACCAAAGCGACGTAGGATTCTGGGTATTAAAGGCAGTGGGTAGCTTTATACAGATATCTTCTACAGGAGCTTTTGGATGACCTTCGTCCTACATTAAGCACACCATCAGCTTAAAGACATCAATATATATTTATATAGTGTTCGTTTTAGAGGCGTTGTACTGTATACACCATCAACACGACGACAACGCAGGATCATACACAGCGATGGTCCATGTGTTGCTGTGACTCGATGACTTACCGTGGTCTATTATATACCGCCAGTTCCTGTAATCCAGTTTCGCGACAAATAGCCTACAGTGTTTGTGGTCCAGTTTCGCAGCGAATTACCAGTATATACTGAATTTCACCAGTATCTGTGATCCAGTTCACGACAATTTACCAGGATATACTTAATGGCGCCAATGACGACAGCGTCAGCGATCAAGTTTCACGACGAATTACCAGGGGTGTGTTTGATTTCCTAAATCATGATTTTGATTATACACACAATCTTAATCACGGTTGCTATGGTATTAAAACAGTTTGATATGACATGTTGTATTACACATGGCCGCTGAAACGTTCATCACACAAAAGAAAATAATCATTGGGTGTACCTAGATCTAATAAAATAAAAATATGTTAAGAACATATTTTACTTCGAGAACAAATAGAACATACCACCAATAACCATTTCTAGAACGGCGTGCCTCCTCTGCTGTTAGTGTAAATTCTGCCATTTTGATTATGATTAGATTTTAATCGAGGTCAGAGCTTGATTAGTCTGATTAGAGAACGTGTTCGTGATTCGATAAAAAGAACGACCGAATAACAATCATGATCTGTAATCCTGATTCAGATTTGCGATAATAAAACACACCCCAGGATATACGTCATGACAACAGTGTCTGTGATTCAGTTTAACGACAAATTACCAAGGTATACTTAACGATCCAATTCAGAGATAAATTACCAGGATGTACTTCATAAAGCCAGTTTCTGTTATTCAGTTTCACGGCGAACTACCAGTCTTGTATATTGCTTTTGCAAGCCAATTCGATTAAGGAGGAAGTCCCTACAATGAACGCATAGTGTCGATAATAATCATAAACTTGGTGTTTGTTCTGTTCAAAAATTATTATGAAAATTGTCAATTTGAACTTATTTCGAAAAATGCTCCCGTGATACAAAATAAACCATTTCCATCGATATTCATAATTTGTGTTCTACAACAAACTATTATCGACCTTGGTCGAACATTTAACGACACTAAAACGCGAACCGAATAAATACTAGTGCATTGCCGAATACATCATATCTTCGATATCAAACACTTGAAAGGTTTATCTCTTTTGGCGTTTATTCGACTGGTTTTCATGCGATATACCTCTTTTCCGCAAATAAAGAGATGATTTATGCAACTGTTAGGCATTTTAAATCAATTAACAAGTAGAGACTATCACTTTAAATGAAGGGAAAGAGAAAGAAACACCATCGAAATTTTGTCAATGTGATATGAGGGAAGTTATAAATTAGTTTACAAGATACAGCAAAACCTCTCTAAACCGGACGTTACATTTAGTGTAACTATCTGTCTTGGAGACAGGTGGCAGTTTAATGCAGAGTAAAAATCATGCAGAAAGCTCCTCTAGGAGCTTTCTGCATGATTTTTACCCTTGCATTAAACTGCCACCTGCCTAAATGTATCGAACTTCTACTATACTAGAATTCCGGTTTAGAGAGGTTTTACTGTACATGTATCTACTTCTCAAAGCAATATTTAATGTCCATCATTGTTAGACCTTAAACTGAAGCGAAATACTCGGCTCATATGACCTTTAAACACTAAAGGTTATTAAATGACATGTACATGCGATAACGTCCTTTATTCAATAGAACGCATTTTAACGCACCTGCAAACAATGTAGACCCAGATCAGACCCTTATTCAATGTCTGCTCTGATATAGATGATTCTACCGTTTCTGTAATGGTTAAAACATCCTTGTTCACAGTGTCGCTATACATATTCATTTAATTAATATGCATGATTTTATTATTTCTTACATGAATATTCACTTAGCAACTGATTATACCGACTTGCTTTGTCAACGAACGCTTTTATAACGCTGAGTAATCCCTTTTTTATTTTTGTCTTTGCTAATCAACGTTAACTATTTTGCAAGAGATAGTTTTGATAAATCAAGATTGTATTTTACTTAAAATATCATCATTTGACCCAGAAAGGGGACTATAAATGTACACGTTTTCATTTGGCAAGGAGTAGGACAGAGTGTTGAAACAGATTTCATGCGGTATATCAGACTTCTTCAATCGTAAACACTTATCCCGTTCTCCGGCACCGGGCTCACTTTTGCAAACAACCTGGATGCAGATGAGATGCTCGGCATCTCGGCATAGTATTAGGATCCTAGCTGTTTGACACTCCTTCAGTAGTTTCTAATTGTTTAAGCTTAACCGAATGGGACGTAGTCAGTACTTAACTGATGGACCAATATTTGAGCAGACAGTACGACTAAAGCTCGGTAAGGGTCTGTGAGCACATGGTCGTTCTGAATACAGTTACACCTCTCCAAACCCGACGTTAAATTTAGTATAAATGTCGGTATTGGATGCAGATGGCAGCTTCATGCAGGGTGAAAGTCATGCAGAAAGCTCCTCTAGGAGCTTTCTGCGTGACTTCCACCCTGCATTAAGCAGCAACCTGCCTAAAAGTATCTAAATTTTTCTCTACTAGAATTCCTGTTTAGAGAGGTTTTACTGTATTAGTTACACAAATGCCTTAGTAACAATTGTTTGTCCTGTTAATACCACTTCAGTTTAATAAGAAACTTCAGATAAGCTGACTACTTCTATTGTAGCATTCACTTCCAGAGAGAAGCTAGTCTGGTATTAGTATGTGATACAGATACATGCAACAATCAACTATCCGGTATTTATCATCGGGGATGTCAATATTGAAATTGTCAGTGATACCGGGATGTTTCCATTTGTGAATCAATATGTAACATAGTTGTAAAAGCTAAACATTTCCTTTTCAGTAAAGTATACACCTAACCAAATGTTTACAGTAAAGGCCCTATAAAGCGACCACCCACACGATGTCTAACTAATTATCTTAAAAGCATATATCGTGCTTATTTCAAGTCTTTCCTTCATGTAAATGATTTTTCATCTGCAACAGGGTAGACGCACAGGTGCCCTTTGCTATTCACGTCAATATACCTACCTGTAAATAGTGAAGACCAAGATGAGACAGCTCCTACAGGAGCTGTCTCATCAGGGTCTGCACTATTTACAAGTTGATTGTGCAACCACTGCACTCCACACCAGTTATTGCATAGCGAAATACTTGTACACAGTGAAGATATGTGTAATTATACAACAGAGCATGGGTAAAGGAAGAGAAATGTATTTTAAATTTCAGCAAGAGAAGGGTTAAGAGTGATCTCAACATTAGGTTTTGTGGAGAAATAAAGAAGTTGTTCTTGAAAAATCTTATCTGCATCTGTTGCATATGTTATGAATGTGCCTGACGAAAAGGAAATTAATTCAATACAGATAATGACTTTTAGTTTTATAACATTTTTGTAGCTCGTGAAAAGTTGGATATATCATAATTGTATTGTACGCCTATGTATTTGTCTGGCTGGTAGACAGTACCCATCTATGTTCTATTATACAAATTGTTACGTCGTAGTGCAAGATACCATAAGTTTCCTTCTACTTTATATGCAGTAAAGTCCCGATAATACAGTACAATTCTGGATAGACAGTAGCCTAATTCATGACAAAAGTTATGCACACATCTCCTATGGGAGTTTTCTGTATGACTTCTGCCATTAAGAAACCACATTTTTACAGAGACTCATTTGTTAATAAATTATATGGCAGCATTAACGAAACTTTAATGTTTTTTCAACGTGGTTATTTATAGAAACACATGTTGGAAAAACGGAATTATTCAGAAATGTTTATATGACGAATTGACCTGCAACTTTCGTAGCAAGAAAAGTCTAGTTCTGTACAAGTTTACGTAATAATCCCAAATCAAATATGTGTTTGGAACAAGGTCATTGCATTAAGTTGGTACTATAAACTATATTTCGAACAATTCTCAACTTATTTCTACAATATTAAGTGTGTGCAACATAACAGTATTTCCCTCAACGTTACATCTGTTGCAAATCGTTTTATTCTGTTTAGCTTGTGACCAGTATTCCTGACTGTCAACTTGCCTCAACATGAAATAAATTTAATTCCTTAATTATACTGAAGATCTACAACAGATGATGTGACAGTCGATAAACATGCGGTTGTGAGATCAGAATTGTTACTTCAAACGAACAAATCGACTTTGATTTTCGATACTACCACTGATGATACCTAACACGAAAGGGACAATGTTGGTTGTTGACAACTATCTGTCAGCTATATGTTGATATCAGCTGAAATGTTTACAAAGCACTTAACTTGTATTAAAAGCTTGTGATATCTCATATTGAAATGGAACTGGTCCACTTTACAATCAAATGATTCAATGTCCATGTTTGTATGTGCATGAGTATGCGAGCTTGCGTGCATGCATGCGCCTTTGTGTGTGGCGTCTCTCTGTGTCGTTGTCTGTTTGCCTGTGTCTAAAATTCCTAAGTGTAATCAGGATTTGAACCGATTTCCTTCAAAATAGTCATATTCCAACTTCCGCAAGGTATGTAATGGTAACACATAATTAACCCTTTCCCTGTCCTATGTTCATTTCAAATTTCAACACTAAATGAATATTAATGTACAAAATAGTTTTAATGAAATATGGAAGTTCAAACATTGTAACCATTTTAGAAAGTAAAGAAATAGATCTTTTAAGTGTCACTAGCAAACAGAGCAGAACCTGATTTGAGAATGCGTGTAAACACGTTTATATGAAGGAAAGGATTAAGAAACGACGTTATGTGTTTATTGTATTATACTTATCCCCTTGTTGTATTTATTATTGGGCTGTCTGTCAGTAGTGAAGGTACATTTGATAATGAAACATCTAAGTGGATGTTGTATGCTCGAAGGCACTGGTAGCATGTCCAGTAATTTTAAATCGAACATTATATTTATTTCCCCCGTTTACTTAAGAATATTACTTGGAGATTGTGTCTGATTGAAACTGCTTTATATTCTAGTAACGTCAATTTTAACTTGAGATAAATTGTAATATTCTGGCGGTCACTGATGTATAAAACACCAGACCAATCAACACAATTGAACATTGTCCGCAGGACGCCAAGGTTATTTATATAATTATTTATAACAAAGATTGACTACAGTATACAGATAAACCTCGCTAATTCGAACAATAACACTTTATTCCATGAATATTCATGTAAGAAATAGTGACATAATGAATATAAAGTAGATTAATTGTATAATTGCACATACAAACAGGAATGTTTTGCCCATGGCAGAAACTGTTGAATGATATCTATATTATACAAGTACAAAAGTTGCTGCAGAGGCAGCAACAGAGAGCGCGGGCAAACGAAATGCTGGGGGAGATTGTGTAATAGAGTTATAAATTGTCAACTGTATGAATTTAATATGGATGTAACTGTCTTTTGTTGATATTTTCAAAATGCAGACGGTCTGTTTGAAGTAGGGAGTTTTGGACACATCTAATGGCATAATTGCGAAAGTTTTGACATCGTGTATGGCTCATAAATGTCAAAGTAATTATTGCAGCGTGAAATGCTAGTAAACATTGAAATAAGATTTATAAATGCAAAGTAAGCTGAAATAAACTGACTGTATAGTTTGTTGTCAAGTCTTTTGCTACTATGACATTGAAGGTAAGGAGGAATAGTTTGAAAAGACAAACTTAAGTGTTTTTCTTGTGAGCTTTGAAGTAAATAAACTGATAATATAGTAGAACATAAAGGCCGAGGTGGGTCTGAAACAAATGACACAATGTTGGTAAATAAGTACAATACAAAGCTGTAAAAGCAGGATCTATATTGTAGCTATGTTGTATTTTCTGAAATAATTGTAACAATCAAACAGTTAAAAGGGTTCTAAAGGCAATTATGTTGAGGAAATGGTCATTTTTTTTAAAAATATGTTCAACTGTAAGGCAAATGTGAATAATTGACTAGGTGTTTATAACAAGGAAAAACAAGCATATTTTAATTGATGACTAGTGTATTACAGAATATCTGCAAACATGATGTTGCATTGTGAGACGGAACTAAATAGAGACAAGTTAATCTTTGGCAAACTATCATTATGTTCTCAGTAACGCTATGTGCATAATGAGAGATACATTGTATGACGTTTATGTACAATGAAACCTGTGTAAACGAAACTGAAAATGAGCATTATTTTAGGAACAGAACAGAACATATCTTTATTATGTCTCGAAACTTCATATATGGAAAGATCATGATGAGAGAAAGTGTCATACACAAGGTCCATATCTCTGGCTTCACTAATAATGGAGTTATTGCCCTTGTAAAAAAAATCACAATTTTTTGTTCAGACGATAACTCTTACATGGAAAGATCATGATAAGAGAAAGTGTCATGCTTAAGGTCCATAACTCTTGTTTCACTAATATTGGAGTTATTGCCCTTTGTAAAAAAAATCACAATTTTTGGTCAGGATGATAACTCCTATATGGCTCATACCATTGGAGTGAAACTTCATACATGGAAAGATCATGATAAGAGAAAGTGCCATGAATAAGGTCCTTAATTCTGGCTTCAATAAATTGAGAGTTATTGCCCCTGGTACATTTGTTTAATGCTTTCTTGTCCGGACGATAACTCCTACATGGCTCTTGCCATTGTATTGAAACTTCATACATGGAGAGAGCATGATGAGAGAAAGTGTCATGAACAAGGGACATAACTCTGGCTTCAATACTTTTGGAGTTATTGCCCTTTGTAACATTTTTGTCCGATCAATAACTCCCGTTCGACAGATGCTATTGGAATGACATTTCATTTATGGAAAGAGCATGATGAAAGTAAGTGTCCTGCACAAGGGCCATAACTCTGGTGTCAATATTTTTGAAGTTATTAGCTGTTATCATTTTCTTCTTGAAAAATGTAGTGTGGAAAAGCGCATAATGAGGGGAAGTATCAATCATCAAGTCCATAACATTTTTAGTGATTTCACTTTTCATATTGTTTTTATTAGAGGGAAGACATCCGTTTTTGTGACAAAAACCTCTAGTTCAACTTGTACATGCATGTACATTGTTGTTATAAATACATATATTAATACATAGAATATGTCACATAAGTCAAATGATCTTTCAGATAGACAGTATATTACAATTACAATCGATTTAATTACGTTGTGTATTAAGTACTGTCTATTCAGATTTGAGATGACTTACATGTAAGCGTTAACAAGTGCGGTTCTCATGCAAAAGGAATACTTTATGTATAGAGCCAGTTTAACTAATTCCTGACGGTTCTGACGTTGTAGTAGCTTGTAGTGTAAAACTTGGTCTAGCATAATAACACTTGTTTAGATATTTCTTACGCAGGTCTATGTATGAACTACATAAAGAACAAAATGAAACTCGTCTTCAATATCACGAGTTTCACAGTAACTACAATATCTTTCATTTCTTGGTATGCTAATTTTGCCGTATCTCCCTGTTTCTATTTTAATGAACGTGAAGACAGACGCAGCCTAGCAAGATAAAATCTAAGTTTATATGACAATGTATCTAAATATGCTTCAAATCCGAAACAGCTTTTAAAACGTCTGTATGTTGCTACTATTGATATTCTCATCTCAACCTTGTATAAAACCATCCACTAATCTTTGTTTAAATATGTTGTGAAATGATTTCGGGTTTACAATTATTGGATCCATCCAAACATCAGCAAAACCATTATTTACTAGTAATGCTTAAATACTTGTAACCAAAGTACAAAAATGAGTAATGCAGGAAACACCACATACAGAACAAACAGCTGCACGAACAGCAACACAGGGAAACAGCAAATGTACATAATTATAAAAACATCAGAAGACGCACAAAGACAAAACAAACATACGATAGGGGGATGGAAGTACCGCCTTGGAACGGTCAGTGACAAAAGTCAATGGGGGGGGGGGGTTAAATCGTTTTTTGGGCGCCCAACCTCACATTTATTCCATCCCCACCCAAGTTTGATTAACCATTTCTATAATCGGCTAATACATTATTGTATACAGTAGATAATATTACATTCTGTGTTGAAACTAGTTTCAACCAATATTTAATAATTCTAACGATTTATATACAAGGGATATCGACACATTTCACCATATATATTGTATGTCGATGTACACCTCTTCACGTGTAGTAACCTCTTAAAATATTTTGGGTGTACTCGTTCTATTTGTTTAGATTAAGTATAACTCCATACTTCACAGCTATAATTCAAAATAGAACTAACAAATGCATCAAATAACTGACATGTAACACTAAATTTCAGGTTCAAACCGTTAATATTGGCCATGAGTGCATTCAATGATCTCAGTCCTTTACCTACTATAAACTCTTGGTTTAAAACAAAGCTCCCAGTGTAGTTGAAAACCGTCCCAAGGTAGTTAAAGTCACTTACTGTTTCTAAAATCTCACCCCGTACGACCAATTTTCATTTTCATTTAAACCACCCCTTTTCCTAAACACCATTACTAATCTTCGAGCAATTTACTGCTAATCCCCAAGTTTCGCAGTATTCATTTATCTAATTTATATTGCAAGTCATGTGGCGAGCTACCAAAGACAAGAATGTCATCGGCAAAAAGTAAAATTGCAAGCATAATATCATCTATACTTATTATTGAATATTTATCTCTAAGTCCTCAAGAAAAAGGACAAACATTATGGGCGAGATTATCTCCCCTTGCATGAGCCCAGTATAATTATCGTAGATCTCAGAATAAGTATTTCCTTTTCTAATACATGTCTTGACTTTATCGTACATATCCTTTAAAACACGTAAAAGTTTACCCTTAAGACCCAACTTATACAACTTGAACCACAAATAATTTCTATTTATACTATCGAATGCCCTCGACGAAATCGACGAAAGCGCAGTACAAACGTTTATTAGACGCTATCGTCTTCATTACAATAGCGTGAAGAATAAACACCGCGTCTACATTTGACCGACCCGATCTAAAGCCGATCTGTGCATCTGATGATATTATTTTCCTCACACCATGCTGAAACTGTTTTATCACATAGTCTACCTTGTGGGAGTGCCGTGACTGAGTGCCGTAAATCTCGGAAAAGCACTAGTGCATATTTTATGCAAATTAGCAATCGTTAGACAATCGTAGCGCTCATGTAAGCGTCAGCCAATTATAGCGCTCCATGTATGCCGTCCGTTGTATTACTGCCCTGTTTGTAAGGAATGGCCGAAACAGCCGTAAGCTATATAGCCTGTTTCATTTTCTTTGGCAGTTTAAGGCTTATGTGATAAAAAAAAAATATTGCATTTGTTTCATTGCATTCGTTTCATTTCATAAAACTCGTTTACTATTATGAATATGACACTCGCTAAAGCTCGTGTCATATCATTATAGTAAACTCGTTTCATAAAAACAATGTGTAATGAACACTCATGTAAGATCCTCTATATTTAATACCACTGCAAATATTTCAGCAAAGCAGCTAATCAATGTAATACTCCTGTATTTGGAAGGTTTTCACGATCACTCTTTTTATATAATGGAATAGCTATGCCCTGGGTCCATGAGTCTGGATAAAATCCAGAATTCAAAATGGCATTGAATGAATCGCACAAGTGTTAAGCTATAATATCAATGGATTCAATAAAGTATGAATTCAGTAGAATATCAACCCCTGCCCGCCGCTTTATCTGAATTGCGTTTCTTAACAACTGCTAAAATTTCTTTAACAGTAATGTCACAATAAAGTTCATCAAAATTGCAATTAGGATTGTCAAAATCATGGTTAGAGCAAAACAACTCTGCGTCCTCATTTACAGTTTGTGTAGAAGAGCCCATCATTGTTTAAAATAGTTAAAGTAAACTCGTCTACGCTTATTTCGTTAGTAGCATGTGGCTTCTTCCGGAAGAGCGACCAAAACCCTTTCGGCTCAGAATGGCGTAAACGTTCATGTTATTACGCTTACGAGAAATTAATTTCTTGTATGCTATTTTGCTTTCGCATAATACTATTCTATTTTCAGGCGATGGCTTACTGTTGTAACTGTGTAAAGCACGGAGGTACACTTTTCTAGCGTGTCTGCATTCAGCATCAAACCATTCACTATCTTTTTTCAAATCATCGTCTTTAAAGCGTGCATGTTTTGAAAAAAGAGGATCAGCAACCGAACGCATAGTTGCCACAATATTTTTTATAATACTTTTTAGGGAGTGACTGTGCAGTGCCGATTGCAGGATAGCTGATTGAAGGAGTTCCTGCAGGGGTTGTTTTTTGGCATTAAACAGTCATCTGTTTTGAAAGTGTAACTTACTGTTAAATATCTGTCCGGTTTAGAGAGGGTGTCTTTTAATGTAAGAAAGTGCAATAACCTTAAAACTTCATACAGTATGGCAATACTGGCTATTCCCAAAATAAGGTGACACAATAATAACTTGTCTCAGTTTAAATCTGTCATACAATAACATAAGAGGTATTTACATGTGTACATGATGTAGACAGTGAAATAAAAGCTATACAGTAAAACTTTTATTGAGTGACCACACTTTAAGTAAAAATGACAGCTGGTAAGTAAGTGGAAGTAGGCATTAAATGCAGGTTGAAATGCAGACAATATTGTGGAAGTTTTGGTATGTCTTTCAACATGTGTTTAACACCAACTAGTATAAAAGGCAAATTGTTTGACTGCTTACATGGTGTTTTATCTCATTACCAAATTAGCTACTTTTAAAATTTAAATCTTTGCAATAAATAAACTGAAAAGGAGCATTTACTAGAGATTGGGGAATATAAGAAGTGTGTGGATTTGAAACCATTGTGATAAATGGAGCATTTGCTTATTGGGGGAAAATGTTCTATTTATCACAATTGATTAGAAAAGTGACTCTTATATTGGTGCGAAGTGATACTTGAAGTAAAGTGACGTAGGTCACAAAATGATCAGTTGTCTCGTTTAATTCTGTCATAAAATAATATAAGAAGTATTTACAATTGTACGTAATGTAGACATGGTTAGATAAAAGATATACAGTAAAAACCTATATTGGGTGATTATAACATTAGGAACAGTAACAGCTGGTAGGTACTAGACGTGGGCATTAAATGCAGATTGAAATGCAGGAAATATTGTTGGTATTTTGGTCTGACATTAAACATGCGTTTAACACCAACCAGTATTAAAGGCAAATGATTTGACTCCTTAAATTGTGTTTTAATCCATTACCTCATAGGTTAAATTTGCATCAATAAATTGAAAAGGAGCATTTACAAGAGGACTGGGAAAAATAAGAAGTGTGTAAATGAAACTATTGTTATAAATTGAGCATTTGCCTCTTAAGAGCAATTACCGTATTTAGCACAAGTATATCAAACGTGTCTCCTACATAGGTGGAGGTAATTCGGAAAGTAAGGTCACATAATAATAAGTTGTCTTAGTTTAATTCTGTCATACAATAAAATAAGATATATTTACATGTGTACATAATATACATGGTAAAAGGAAAGCTATACAGTAAAACCTGTATCGAGTGATCATAACTTGGCAGCTGGACATTAAGTGCAGTTTGAAATCAAGGAAAATCTTGTGGATGTTTTTGTTTGACTTTCAAATTGTGTTTATCAGAAACTGGTATAAAAGTTCAACGAGTTTACTGTTTACATGGTGTTTATTGTTTAACCCTTTCCCTGTTCTATGTTTTTTCTCAATCTCAATACCTACAAAACAGTTATATTGAAATATGGAAGATGGAACATCACAGCTATTTTAGAAACTAAAAAAAATAGATCTATCAAATAATTTTAGCAAACAGAGTAGACCCTGATCAGACCGTCTGATCTGGGTCTACTCTGTTTGCAAATGCGTGAAAACACGTTTATAGGCTACTTTTGACATCTACCCCTTTGCATCAATAATCTGGAAAGTAGTATTTAATAGGGAAATGGGAAAAATAAGAAATATGAAGTTTTTAAACGACTGGTATAAATGTAGCATGGACAGGGGCGAGTTGGACAGGGTCGAGTTGGTCCTGGGCCGAATGGAATTAGGCGATGTTGGAAGTCGGTAAAGTTGACCTCTGCTTCACTATTACGGTGGTGCACATGTCAAAATGCATCTGCCCAAATTGCAAGTTGTAAATAATTGGTACGAATCAGAGGCATTGTTTCGTGTTGCTAAAAATATTTTATATTGTGATACCGAACACGATGATCTTGATCCGGATAGGAAAACTGTGGATGGTGGTGATGTTGCGATTTATATAACGGTAAAAACAAAAACATTCCGGCTCCAGTACCAAAGCAAATTTCCCCATCACTAATTGCGCGGGCCCCTGATGGGGCCCGCGCAATTACAAGCAAACAGAGCCGATCCTGATATAATGGCTCCTATAGGAGCCGTCTGATCAGAATCTATTCTATTTGCGAAGGCGTAGAAAGGGGTATTCATGGAGTAAAGGGTTAAAACAAGCATCATTATTGGTCTTTAATGTAGATGGCAGCTTAATGCATGGTGAAAGGCATGCTCCTCTGGGAACCTACTGTATGACTTTCCTCCTGTATTAGCGATGGTAAACTGTATGGGAACGTTGATGGTGGTAGTGCACGTATCAACAGAACGGGTTGGACTGATTGGGTAGGGTGGAATAAAACAATGTTACCTAATCCTTTGAATGCTGAATATTTAGAGTGAGAGTGGAATGCCCCCATCAAAGATCAACTTAAGAGTCGATTACAGAGGAAGTCCATGCAATGAACACATACTTCCAATAATATCATAAAACTTTGTATTTGTTATGTTTAATCATTAGTATGACGATGGTCAATTTAAACTTATATCGAAAAAACACACAACAAATATTATCGGCCTTGGTCGGACTAAAACGCGAGCCGAATAGATACTAATACATTGCCGAATAACATATCGAACACAATGAAAGTTATGTCTTCTTTGGTATTTATTCGACTGGTTATCTTGCGATATACCTCTTTTCATCATATAAACAAATTATCAATGTACATGTAATTGTTAGGAATTGTTAAACCACGTTGCAACTAGTATGAAAGACGTGAAGTTGATTTTGAATTATGACAATCAATGACTACTCTGATCGGAGGGCTCTGTCATAGTCAGTCTGATCAGGGTATAGTCTGTCTTCAAATGCTAGTGTACGCGTTTCCCGCATCAATGTCATGACGAATAAAGTTGTTGTTGTTTCGAAAATAACATTTCATATGGGGTGTTTGTTTCTTGCATGGTTAAAACTCCTGTATCCATATGCCACTATAAATGCTCTGCTTATTAATATTCATACAGCAAGTTAGGCCAAGGTTTCGCAATATTATTGTCAAACAGCTTGGCTCTCCTTATGGGACGCCCAGTTACTCAACGTCTCAACAAGGTCAAAGTTGTTGTGTGTTTTGTTTTTCAAATGCGAGTTAGGGCACGGTTAGTGAGACATGGGTTAAAATAAATAAAACATATTTTCAATAACATCATAAAATTTGGTATTTGTTATGTTCAATCAATATTATGAAGATTATCAATTTGAAAGTTTATCGAAAAAATGACCCTGTGATACAAATAAACCGTTACCATCGATATTTATTACAGAACATTATCGACCTATGTCGAATAGTTTGATCAGGGTCTATACTATTGTTTACAATGACAGTCTAATAAAAACGATATCAAAAGAATGACATTTATTCATTTTTACAGTCTGGTGGAGGGGGAAGTTTGTTTTCGAATATTTAGAGGAACTAATATAATTATTGTATGAATCTCTCTGTAGTTACTAATGTTTTAACTCCCTCAGTGCAATCTAGTCTGCTTATTTTTCAGTTTTTTTATGTTTTTCCATAGTTTCTTTTTAAAAGCCCATACTAACATAATGAAGCAGTTTGGACCCTGAATGAGACGCCTAGTTACTTGGCGTCTTGTCTGGATTCAAACTTATTACAACGGTGAACGCGGATTCGACCTTGTCAGTAGAAGATTTAAGTCCTTTTACTTAAACCCTCTGAATGCAGGGAACCAGTGTACTTGTATTTGCAAACAACATATACCAATATCAGAGGACTCCTCATCGTATACCAATATGAGAGGGCTCCTAGAGGTACCCTCTGATTAGGGCTTGTCATTTCAAAGCTCTCTTGCAAATTCAAGTATTGCATATTGAAATAACTCTGTTGTTAAACACTGACTCGACAATTCCACTTTGAAAAGTCAGTCTTCGAAGGGTTAAAGGAAAGAATCGCTATCTTTTAGATTTATCTTCTGACTTGTTTAATTCAAATTGTTCCCGACTGGGTTTTATCATCAATCTGTGTTACAAGATGTATCTTCAGCTTTGTAAATCCTTCATGTTATTTTGATGTTTGTCTGTTGTTTGAGCGACCTTGGAAACGAACGATGTGTTTCTGTAGACTGAAAGACCTTGGGAAAGAGAACTGGCGACACGGACCGCGTGTGAGATTTCTCACGTTTTGTTTTGAAATGTTTGCGTAGATATTTAGAGGTTCAGATAAGATTAACTTCTTAATTCCTCCACCAAACCCTATATTACGACCACTCTTTAGAATCGCCTCTTTGAAACGATTCTAAAGAGTGGTCACAACATAGGGTTTGGTGGAGGAATGGCGATTTTAGTTTTGAGTACACACGTTTATCTGTAGCTCTGATTTTTATTAAAAACTACTAGGCATCAGTGTCTATTAACAACACCGGAAATGACCTGATGACGAATACACCGATAGGTTATTAATATCTAGCAGTGCAATGTTTTACATTACTAGTAGAACTACCAACCGATGATTGCATGGTTTCTGATCAATTCAAAATTACGTATGTAAATCATTTTGGGTGCATTATTCTCGAATTGGTACAACAGACATAGCAGTGAAGAAGTCAAAAACGTACTCGCAATCACTTTTCAACCCCCTCCCCCTCCCCCCGACACACGATTTTGATTTTACACAGTCCTTGTATAATCACACAGCGGATACACTCTTATGCCAGCGATGGTTGCAGAATACGATAGAAATTGGCTTTGAATTTTGTTAAAAGAAAAACAAGGTATGTGTACGGCGAATAGGGAAATGTGTTATGAGGACTGTACGGCGAATAGCTTCCGATGTGTATGGCCTATAATAATATATTTACTATTATGAAGACTGCTCGGCAAATAGCTTGCGTGGCGTGCGGCGTTTTACGGCTAACATTTATTTTTAATCGCTCCCTTAGGCCAGTGCGATGAAAATAATCTGACACCTTATGTCTATCATGAACATGTCATTGATCTAGAAATAAAATGTAGGTTGTGCAATTTCACCTGAGCAAACTTTAAGAACGAACAATTGGCAGAGTATCCAGCTCTACTGGTGTGCTACGTTCAGTTTTGACGGATCTGCACATAACAATGATTACGGAATTAATTGTCCCTGAATACTGTCACCATTACAGTACTGCTAAGTTTTGCTGATTAACCCATTCCCACATAGGCTATTTTTAGATCTAACCTCTTTGAAAAAGGCTACCCAAAAGGGGCATTTACTAGAGAAAAGAAAATATTTAGAATTGTATAGTATTGAAACCATTCTGATAAAAAGAGCATTTGCTCCTATGAAGCAAATGCTCTATTTATCAGCATGGTTTCACAAAGTGACTTTTACAGAGGCATCAAAAGGCATCAATATGCGGGAATGGGTTAAATAAATATTTTGGGTTGTATTGCTTTGTTTTATGACCCATATTTTAGGAATTTGTATAGAATAATAAGTTATAATGTCATATGAAAGTAGTTCAGGGAAGTAAAATGCTGCTTTTCAGTGCAATAATAATAATAAAAAAAAACTTTATCAAAGGTGAAACTGCAAGGCTAGGAAATTCTGCATGAAGACGCGCACACCAATCTCCATATAGTAGAACCTGTCCTAAGCGGCAATTCCTTTATTGAACATAGGAGTCTTAAAAACCAGGTGTTTACTTAATACAGGGCAAAAGTAATACAGAAAGCTCCAAGCTACAAATACAAGTTTCCTTAAATAAGACCCAAATATCAAGCGGCGTTGACTTTTCCTCGGCACAAGGGAAGTATTTTACAGGTTAATTAGTCTGATCTTGCCAACTCATGCAACAGTTTAAACTCTGGGTGAAGTAATTAAATGTTCATGGATACGTGCGTGCTTTTTTTCGATGACGGTTAAACATATGTGAGTTACAAAAAAGGATTTTTACACCTGGTATTGATCAGTTTGATCACTTTCTTCGCTTCGTCTGGTAGCTATTTCCGATGTTGTTGATAGATCGTGGTCATAGCGTTGAATGTGATTTCCGCGTACTTCTGGCATAATAGTATTCAACCTTTGTTGAAATGATAGTTCTTTCCTGCATGAAGCATGTACATATGTGTTAATCTTCCCGCAAAACAAGTTAAGCCGTATACTTTATAAATAATGACGTGAGAATTAATGTCATCATGAATATTAATCACAGGTATTTCTACAATGGCATTTCAGACGAGGGAAATGTATCCTATGGAGGAAACTGTAGAATCGTATCTGTATTATTCCATAAGCAAACAGAGCAGACCCTGATCAGATGACTCCCACGGGACGGCAATCAAAAAGAGGTCTAAATAGATGTCTGTAAGACAGGTTGTAGCTTAATGCAAGTCAAATGTAATGAAAAAATCTCCTATAGGCGTTTTCTGCATTACTTTTACCCACCCTGCATTAAGCAACTATATGTATACCTGCTTTTTAAGACTTCTATGTGCAATAAATGAATGGCCACTTAAGACAGGTTCCACTGTACTTCTTTTGCAAAGGCGTATTTTTGGAGTTAATGGTTAATTATCTTTAATGCGAACGCTGATATCCAGTCTGATATTCCGATATCCACACCCTTTATAGTTTTCTTTAGAGTAATATATACCAGCTAGTATTAACGTACCAGCCTAAATGATCATGAAAATGGATGTCACATATCACTGAAACGTTTACCATTAAATAACTCGGCGTCTCATCTTTATCCAAATTCTTTGGCACTTAGTCAATAGTTTCTTAAATTCCTGCTCGATTCGGAAGTAGTGTAAATGGCACCAAATCTCAATTTTAGCAGACATTACTTTTGTTACAGTGGGGTAGGAGTGTATGTCTATATCTGGACACAGTGTCTAGGTGCATGGAGGTTAACAGTGTTGTCACCATAGCCGAAACTGTGATAACCTTTGCAACGGTTTGAGTCTGAGTAACTCGGGGTCTCATCAGGGTCCAAAATGTTTGACACTCTGTCATTAGTCTCTGACCGGAAGTAGTCAACATTGCACCAGATCAAAATTTGAATAGACCTTGTTTTTCATAGCGGGTAAGGTTTAGGCTGAATGGATCAAAATCACTCTCCTGGAATATTGCTAGTTCAGTTGTCTATTCATAGAACACAATACATAACGATGGATGCAGTTTTGTCTACTTTATTATTGTTCACCTGATAGAGACAAAGGTGTTACGCATTTGCAACCAGAGTAGACTATGAAGCTGTCTGATCAGGGTCTACTCTATTTGCTAATATGAAAATGTAGATCTGATTCTAACGTATCCCATACGGAAAAATGTCATGTGTTTATATGCCATAATAAACAGGCAATATTTTCATTCAGTTTAGGGTTGAGGGAGTCAGGCAGTTATATGGATCAGGTAATTCCGTCATATCTAGTTCTTGCCTATGCGGATACTATTTGCAAATAAACAGGCACATCCAAAATGACAGTACAAATGTAGAAGCTGCTCATCTGCTCCATGATTGGATGGAAACCGGAGGGTGGGTATTAAGGCAAATACTGCTTTAGTTCTAACACATTGTTGAACTCCTCTGAACAAGTGTATGAATCTTTATCCATTTACTCCATGAATATTCATGTAAGAAATGTTGACATCATGAATATCAGTATTAAAAACAGAGCAGACTGTTCAGGAGCCATCCGAGCTGGAACTACTTTGTTTGCAAAGACGTACACATATGTATTTATTGAGTTATCCTACCGTTATTCTACTAGGCGCGACATGATCTGTATTTGAACCGTTATCCTACTAGGTGCGACATGGCTTGTATTTGAACCATTATCCTACTAGGCGTGACATGACCTGCATATAAACCGTGATGCTACTAGGCTGGACAAGACTTATGTTTGAACCGTTATCCTAATATGCGCGACATGACTTATGTAGCGGCCGTAAAAAGTCGTCCCGTACTTCATTCTCAGTGTTGTTATATTTTCTGGTCCTTCGGGATCATTAGTTTTGATGTTATTAGTTTTGGAAAATGAATACTGCTTAAGCCGGTGCTAGGGGGCGTGAGTAGTGTTGCACTTTTGATTACTACTCATGAAGAGACTCAACAAAACCGTGTCTGCATTGTTCACTTTTTGCATTTCTACTTTTGCTTTCGAAGGCTCATCCATTTTCAGAATATATGTACTTCATAACAGCAGGTGGTAGATGCTTGTGTGGCGGCCGTACAAGTCGCTCCGTACCTCATTCTCAGTGTTGTTATATTTTCTGTTCCTTCGGGATCATTAGTTTTGATGTTATTAGTTTTGAAAAATGAATACTGCTGAAGCCGGTGCTAGGGGGCGTGGGAAGTGTTTCACTTTTAATAACTACTCATGAACACTCAATAAAACCATGTCTGCCTTGTTCTCATTTTGCATTTCTACTTTTGCTTTCGAAGGATCACCCATTTTCAGAATATATTACATTGGAACCGTTATCCTACTAGGCGCGACATGACCTGTATTTGAATCGTTATCCTACTAGGTGCGAAATGACCTGTATTTGAACCGTTATCCTACTAGGTGCGACATGACCTGTATTTGAACCGTTATCCTACTAGGTGCGACATGACCTGTATTTGAACCGTTATCCTACTAGGCGCGACATGCCCTTTATTTGAACCGTTATCCTACTATGCGCGACATGCCCTTTATTTGAACCGTTATCCTACTAGGTGCGACATGACCTGTATTTGAACCGTTATCCTACTAGGTGCGACATGCCCTTTATTTGAATCGTTATCCTACTAGGTGCGACATGACCTGTATTTGAACCGTTATCCTACTAGGCGCGACATGCCCTGCATTTGAACCGTTATCCTACTAGGTGCGACATGACCTGTATTTGAACCGTTATCCTACTAGGCGCGACCTGGCCTGCATTTGAACAGCTTGGATCATTCATGCGTAATTGATCAGAATCTGCTCAGTTTGCTTGCGGAAGAATATGGATCTGAGTCTACGATTTCTGATATAGTTAACATATCTCTTGTTCATATGCCGTTGTAAAATTCCAGCTGCATGTCATTAATTTTAATCAATTCATTATTTCTCACATGGATAGGGTTAACACACACCTATCTGTAGGGAAGCAATCACTAATAAATGTCCTTTGCCAAAAGAGTATATACTACGATGAGAGGTTTCCTAGAAAAGTCTTCTCATCGGGGTCTGTATTTTTGTCATGTTGCACCTTTCTTTAACAAAAATCCTGAATACGCACGGTAAGCCTAAAACCTGTCAGAACTTTGGAATAGTGCATTTGACAATTCAGCGTTAAATGGGATGATGGTCCCACGTGGACACCCCTTAATGAATTCTGGCATGATACGGTATTTAACAATTAACAACATTATGGCTTTTAAAATATAGATTTTCTAAACGACTAACCCAGCAGGGTTTGACAACTGACTTTATTTGGTCAGTGTGTTTGAAGCAATGAAAAGTCTAAACTTTCCTAGTTTCACTGAAATCATATAGTCCATGTGCAGTTTCAACTAAATGTACTTTATACAGTTTCTTACAAAGAGTATTTTCTCGGAATATTTCAATAATGCATCAGATAATTTGTCATGTTTAATGGAATTGTCGAAGTGTGTATTCAATAAGTCTATCAGACTTGACTAATAGTATTAACCTGACGGAAATTCGATACAATAAGTATTAGGAATTGTAAGATGTTTCGACAATACGTTTCGCCATGTAAACTGTGCATTTTTAAAAATGTATTCCCGTCTAAGAATATAGACATCGCTTGCATTGATACATGGTGATTTAAATATATGTATATACTCCATTTAGAATCGTTCAAAGTATAAAAATCAAAACTTCATTTTAAAACTATACTTCTTTCAAGAAAACAGCGTATGACACTTATACAGGCCTTCTGATTGCAGGCTAAGAGTTGTTCTTGCAAATATATATTCAGACCTTGCATCAACCAAAGCATGAGTACAAAGTACGTATATACTTGTTCCACTGATATTTATTATAGCCATAAACGACATCGTAAAATATATCAGTTCGAAGTTAAGACATTTATCGGCGACACCAGCTTTTATAGTATCGTAGAAGATCCAATTACCTCGCCTGCAGTATTGAACAATATTTTGAAAAACAACACAACAGTAGTCTCTTTCAGCACTCCAAAAACAGTCTGTCATTTTTCCGCCGTTTCAAACACTTTAAACCCCAAATTCGACAATGAACAAAACATCCGTTACGGACTTACTGAACACAAGAATTTAGGTGTTGTAAACAGAATCATAATATGTAGTATTGTTACTGTAAATCGAATAATAACATACAGCCTTGTTAATGTAAGTAAAAACATGACATAAAAGATTGTCGCTGTAAATGTAACCATAACATATAGTCTTGTCGCTCTAAACGCAGCCATAACATATAGTCCTGTCGCTATAAATGTAACAATAACAATAGCATATGGTCTTGTCGCTGTAAATGTAACGATAATATAAATTCTGAAGGGAGGTGATCCCCCGAAAGCAAAAATTGCAACACAAAAAGAGAAAATTGCAGACTCGGTTTTATTGAGTCTGTTCATGAGCAGTAATTGAAAGTGCAACACTGCTCACGCCCCCTAGCACCGGCTTAAGCGGTATTCAATTTTCAGAACTAGAAGTACTGAAATTCATGATCTCGAAGGACCAGAAGGTATAACAACACTGAGAATGAAGTACGGGGCGACGTTTTACGGCCGCCACACAAGCACTTAACACCTGCTGTTGTGAAGATAATAAATTCTGAAGGGAGGTGGTCCCCCGAAAGCAAAAATTGCAACACAAAAAGAGAAAATTGCAGACTCGGTTTTATTGAATCTGTTCATGAGCAGTAATTGAAAGTGCAACACTGTTCACGCCCCTAGCACCGGCTTAAGCGGTATTCAATTTTCAGAACAAGAATTACTGAAATTCATGATCTCGAAGGACCAGAAGGTATAACAACACTGAGAATGAAGTACGGGGCGACGTTTTACGGCCGCCACACAAGCACTTAACACCTGCTGTTGTGAAGATTATAAATTCTGAAGGGAGGTGATCCCCCGAAAGCAAACATTGCAACACAAAAAGAGAACATTGCAGACTCGGTTTTGTCTTGTCTCTGTAAATGTAAACATAACGTATACTTTTGTCACTGTAAATGTAACCATAACATAATATTGTCGCTGTACATGAACTCATAACATATAGCATTGTCATTGTAAATACATGTAGTAGTGTCGCTGTAAATAGAATTATAATATATAGACATGTTGATGTAAATTAATGATGACACAGTATTGTCGTTGTACAGTAACACCTCTCTATAACGGCCACTAAATTGTCTTAATTAGTTGGTATTTATGACGGGTGGCTGGTTAAAGCAAGTTGAAAGTAAAACAGAACGCTCCTACAGGAGGCCACCCCACTGAAGAACAACGGTGCAAAAACAAAATACTTTATGTAATTTAGTGACCGTTATAGAGAGGGTTTACTGTAATTGGAATCACACTGTACAGCATTGTCGTGGTAAACGGAATCATGCCATATAGTATGTTCGTTGCAAATGGAATCGTAAACTATAGTTTTGTTATTGTAAATGGAATTTTAACATATAGTGTGATCGCTGAAAATGAAATCATATCATACAATTTTGTCGTTGTACATGAAATGGTATCGTGTGGTATTATCCTTTCAAAGGGAAGCCCCACACATACTCTTGTCCCTGTAAATGGAATCATAACAATTTCTCATGGCACATTTTTGTATGGAACAAGTAATGTCAACTTCGTTCATCTGAAATTTTCGCACGGTCTAACATACCTCATACGACGATCGACACTATAATGCGATGGTTCCTTTATGACTAATACATGCACTTTTACAGTAGTTTCAGTCTTAAGATATTCAGTGAGGCGGACTCCTTACCTTTTATATTTGCATCAGAACTAAGGGCATTGTATACATTATTAAGTTTGTTTATCGATGTGCTCCTTACACATTGACAAATATAGATTTCAAAACGTTTAGTTTATAAAGGACTATCTACTAACCAACACTGTTGTCCTTGAAGCGTACCTGACACCCTGTAGAAACGGTTTCACTTTCTATGACAATAACTGGTTACTTGATGTTTGTTCACTGAAATGTGCTCCCAAAGGACTACACAAAACTATGCAGAAAGCCACCCCACTGATGAACAACAGTGCAAACACTCATTTTGTTGAAAGCAAATACATAATAATTTTAGTTCTCCTATACCTCATACGAAAATGATAATTGTATGTCTGGTTACAGGTCTCCTGTGCACAATTGAAAATACTGTTAAGCAAATATAAAATGACATGTGCAGTACACAGCGAGAAATACTCCTTATTTGTAACAGTGTTTCAAGTGTCTGTTCATACTTTAAAGGTAAAAGCAACACCTTGACGAGCAGCACTGATCGATCTTACGTTTTCAAATTGTAAACATTAACACATGTGTTCCAATGATTCTTACAAATCTAAATCTCGAGATTTAGATTCATTGACGCTCGGTCAACGATGTTCTGACTGTGATTAATAGATAAATAGATTTATTTCGGCAATGAATGCAAGAAATAAAATATATAAAGAAAATATTATTTTAGTATTAACAAACAGTCCTATTACATCTATTGAGCAATGTATCTTAAATTCATATGAATATACAATTACGTTTTTTAGTGACAGAATTTACTTTTAATTAGTTATAGTGCAATATAAAACATTGGTTACAAATGGATACATTAAGACCATTACATACATACGTTTTCTAGTAGTGAAACTTAGTTTTTAACAAAACATGGTGTTAGAGAGCATGCATACAGTAACAAAAGTATAGAACCAGACAAACAATATTGGACACACACTAGCATTTGGACTTTTAACCCTTTCCCTTATGTAAACGCATTTTGACGCATCCTACAGGAGCCGTCTGATCAGGGTCTGCTCTGTTTGCTGTTGGTGTAATATAGATCTGATTCAACAGCTTCTGCATGAACAAAAATGTCCTGTGTTCATATGCCATGATAAAAATAATCTTATTAATATTCAGGACGTCATAATTTCCTACATGAATATTCATAAGGGAAAGGGTTAACTTTTACCTTATGAATATTTATATGAGAAATAAAGACATATGAATATTAATCAGTTGGTTTTTATCATGACATTACTAACATAACCATATCAGAAACGGGATAGTCATGTCTATATTATTACGCTAATAAAGCAGACCCTGACCAAACGGCTCCTCCTGGGTCTGATCAGTCTGTTTGCTTATGGAATAATACTGATATGAGTCTAGTTTATGCCATCGCTTAGAATTTGCCATTATAAAACTTTGCATTATTTGTATTTATGTTTCATATACAGTGTTCCCTCTCTACAACGACACCCTTTGGGATACGAATATTGTATGTGTTGTTCAGAGGGAGTTGTTATAGGGAGGGAAAATGAAACATAATTAGCTTGTTTGCAGATCCCCAGATAAGGTGTATTTCGAGAACTAAAACCGTTATGCCTCAATCAAACCCTATTATGTGACCACACCTTAGAATCGTCACAAAGTGACGATTCTAAAGAGTGGTCACAACATAGGGTTTGATTGAGAAAGAAAATACGATTGAAAAAGGTTTTTCCTAGAGCCTTGTTGTTTCGGAAACAGTGACATGCGTTGTTGTAAAAAGGGAATCGTTATTGAGAGGGTCGTTGTAGGGAGGGAGCACTGTACCTGAAATGAATATTCATTTATATATGTTTTGTTTACGAAGACGTGTCTATGGTGTTAAATGGTCACTACAATACCGTCATTGTTTACGTTAGTTATACGTTATATACTCGTATATGCGTTAGGTCATGTGTATAATAGAACATAGAACTATTAAGTGCTGATTCGAGTGATATTAATGCGTCACACTACTACTACTTATAGCTGGTAACCTAATCAGCGCTTTTAATTACCAACTGCATATATTGTAGAACCATGTAAAGCGACTGCTTCATATGTGTACGGTTTTTGTTAAAAGCAGGTGGCTGTTTAATATAGAACGCACAAAATGAAGAAATGAGCTTTCTGCATAATTGACGTCCTGCAGCTACTTCCTTCATCTTCGACCCAGAGTTGGACCTCTATTTGGTGAACGAATTGGAGAAGCTTTACATATATTTGTATATACAGTAAAAGTAGAAATATGAGTCATGCAGGAAATACCCACATACAGAACAAACCGCCGCCCGAACAGAAACACAAGAAAACAAAGCAAATGTACATAACTATCAAAACATAAAGAGACGCACAAAGACAAAGCAAACCTACAATAGGGGTAAAATGGATATACTGCCTTCAAACGGTCAATGACAAAAGTCACTGGGGTTAACCCGATTTGGGGGCGCACAAACTCACACTTATTCCATCCCCACCCTAAAAGACAAACAGTGTAAATAAACCGACTACAACAACAACCGCGATGGCAAAGACAGTGGTAAAGTGCATGCAACACGAAACATTTAAGTGAAACAAACTATATCCGCCTATCGCTAGTGTACTTAATGATTGAGCTGCAAACAGAGTAACTGTAGAAAAGTAATAAAGGGAACGTCAAAAACGAAATAGTACAGATATCAGACGTCCTCCTTCCATTTCCGGATTTAAGAGGTCGCTTTCATAGAGTACTAAACCTTTCGTGCCGGTGTTCATGCAAAAAGGGCAGCGTGATTGCCAACTGTATAAGGGTTGACAACCAGACACACAGTATGTTGTAGTACTATAGGATCATCATCCTATCTTAACCGGAGAATTCTAGTAGAGAAGAATGTATATACTTTAGGCAGATGGCTGCTTAATACAGAGTGAATGTCATGCAGAAAGCTCCTAGAACAGCTTTCTGCATGACTTTCACCATGCATTAAACTGCCACAAGTCTCCAAGACCGTACTTAATTCTCAGTGTTGTTATATTTTCTGGTCCTTCGGGATCATTAATTTTTATGTTATTAGTTTTAAAAATTGAATACCACTTAAGCCGATGATAGGGGGCATGGGTAGTGTTGCACTTTAATTGCTATTTATGAACAGACTCAATAAAACCGTGGCTGCAATTTTCACTTTTCGCATTGCTACTTTTGCTTTCGAATGATCTCCCACTTTCAGAATCTATTTATACTAAAGTTGATGTCCGGTTTAGAGGGGTTTTACTGTATGCTAAATACTTACTAAACACATACTACAGCGTTACATGAAATTAACTCGAACCATTTGACTGTCTAGAAACAAACATACGAATTGGGAATAACATATCATACGTATCTTTATGTAGTATACCACAGCCTGCTATTCGTTTCTTCAATAAGCACCATACATTGTATTTCCTTACAAGGTTTTACAACGTTTTATATAACAGAAGGCAATGCATGTGGCCTAATAAACGTATTGGCTTAACAACTGTTGATGGACGTTTGCCTTATGTTTATCGGTTTTATGAGGCATCTATGTATGCTATCAAAACGCATACACTTTCGAAATACAGCAGAATCCCTCTAAGGTCATCATGTAGTGAATAGAAATTGAAAGCAGGTGGTTGCTTAATGCATGACTAAACTAATGCGGAAACTTCCAGCAAGACCTTTCTGCATACCTTTCTTCTTGCATTAAGTTACCACCTAGTTTTAAGATCCAGAATTACCTTTCAGTCATATGGTCGTTTTAGAAAGGTTTTATGGTACATTTTGTGCTGGAAAACTGCCATTTCATCTTTCCAGTGCTGATATAATAACATTTCTTTGACAATAACAGTTCCATTTTGAACCACTGCTCCATTTTGTTGTGGTCATAAACTTGAAATAGAGACAAAATATCATCAGCAGCTCCAAAACATGCTTAATAAATGAGGGAATTCTTAAACCAGGGAAATATACACTTCTTAAATCTGTTATATTAGATAATGAGATTATATGTGTCTAATGTCTGAAAACATCACGTTGAAAACATTTGATTTGGTTTAAACTTGTTTAATGCTCAGATGTGATAGATTAATTGGGTTACTGACTGTTTCAATGCGGTACTCGTGGTTTCATCCTATAGTATATTTGTTTTTATATGACAAATGTTTTATGTCTGTTTGTGTGTTTCGTCACGTTTTGTCTGGTAACTGTTTGATAGTGTGTGAATGTACGTAGCTTTCCTGCAACACATATCGTTATGTATGTATTAGTTATATGCTAGTAGTTATATACTAGTTCTGGCTTCTCTTTCAAAACTCTATCATACTCTGATATACATCAAATCCCTTGCTCTTTATTTGAACGCTAAACACCTGCGTTATACAGTAATACAACGTCATATCTAAAGCATAGGATGACGATCAGCCCCAGGAGATTAACCCTTTATTCCGTAAATCTGCCTTTTACAGGCACACTAGACCCAGATCATACGGTTCCTGTAGGAGCCGTCTGATTCAGATCTGATACGTTTGCTTCATTTGCAAACAGAGAAGACGACCCAGATCAGACAGCTCCTATAGCAGCTGTCTGATCAGGGTCTGCTCTGTTTGCTTATGAAATTATGTCATACTATATAGCTGATTATACAGTTTCTGCCATGGTCAAACATTTCTCTGTCCGTGTGCCATTATGAAAGCTCAGCATATCGACGATCACGGTGTCATTATTTCTTGCATAAATATTTATAAATATAAATATCCACGGAGTAAGGGTTAGCTAATAATGTAATAATATCATACAACGACCACTCAAAACACAGATAGTAGTTTAATGCAAGATGGACATTATGCATTGAGTAATTACCTTTTCTAATATATTCCCGTGCTTTTTTGATTAAGTGGTCGCTACATAGAAAGGTTCTACTAAATTGACACTCTTCTGATCATAGTTATAGTTTGAACATTAAGTGGTCGCTATATATAAATGTTCGCTATATATAAGTGGTCGCTACATAGAAAGCCTCTGCTAAATTAATACTCTTCTTGTCACAATTACAGTTTGAATATTATTGTTCCTAAACAAAACTTGAAACATAACAGATGTGTAAACACATGTAATCTATATAGTATAACATTATATAAACCGGAAATTTAAATTATAAATATTGCAGACCATTATGACAGGAGACAGCTTAACCCATTACCTCATAGGCTATTTTTAGATACAATCTCTTTGTATAAATCTACCGAAAAGGATGATTAACTAGAGAAAAGGAAACCTTTTAGAATTTTGTAGTTTGAAATCATTGTGATAAATTGAGCATTTGCTCCTATAGGAGCAAATGCTCTATTTATCACAATGGTTTCACAAAGTGACTTTCAAAAGTCGTCAATATGAGGGAATGGGTTAATACGGGGTTAAAGTCATACAGAAAGGTCATTTTTGGAGCTTTCTGCAGGACTTTCATACAATATCAAGCTGCCGCCAGCATAAGTTTATGTATTAATGATGAAGCCAGAGTGCGTTTAGAATATAGCGATGTTCGATCATTTTATCACAGTCAACCATTATCCTGCTATCCATGACCTGACTCGCATTTGTAAGCGGATCGGATTCAGATGAGACACACGGTCAAACTTTTCTCAAAAGCTTAACCCATTACCTCATAGGCTATTTTTAGATCCAACCACTTTGAATAAATCTACCGAAAAGGAGCATTAGCTAGAGAAAATGATTTTTTTTTAAATTTTATAGTTTGAAACCATTGTGATAAATAGAGCATTTGCTCCTATAGGAGCAAATGCTCTATTTATCACAATGGTTTAACAAAGTGACATTTATAGAAGCGTCAAAAGGCGTCAGTATGCGGGAATGGGTTAATTAATGTAATAAAAATGGCATCAGGTCCAAATGTGAGATATTTCACATCAGGTAAGGGTTATGCCACATAATTATACATAAACATGAGCATCATGTTTAGGAGCGAACAGCATGCCCTGCTTAGACGGCTCCTGCAGGGGCTGTATGATCAAGTTCTAAGTTATTTACAAATGGGACAAAAGCGTCTATATCATGTATGGGGTAAAACATTCGTATACGTATTTCCTCCAAGACAAAAGTCCCATGCAGATGTATTATATTTGTCATGTTTATTATCCTCTTACCGGGCCTACCATAAAGATTGACGCGTTCTCGGATGTAATCACGTTATCACAGATAAGTTGCCATCACAAATGCATATATTTGGTTAGATGGCACTGTTAAATAGATCATGTGCGCTTGGTAAAACTACTTGAAGCGAAAGATGCCGATGGCGACGGTGTGTCTGTAAGAATATCACTAATTTGCTGTTATGTCGCGGATTAATCCTTATTCATTTATCCATGATTTGGCTCGCATTTGAAAACAGTTTGGACCCAGACGAGTCGCCGTGTAAACAGTCAGCTTTTATCAGTTGTGAGCTGTGATCTAATCGGAAGTAGACACGATTTCCACTAAATGCAAATTTGAGCAGGCATTATTTTTACATCGGGACAAGGATTAACTTTTTCAGACTTTCTCGTAATAAATGTTAGAACTAAGAACGATGACCATCTCTTGGAGAGATCTTAAAACGTATTTAAGCATCATATAAAACGTACACAGTCCCTAGTTGAAAATGCTAATACATGTAGTTGACTTGAACTAGCTGAAATTAAAGAATCGGGTATTTTATATTGTGTTTTACAACGTCTTTCAAAAGGTTTTGTGTTTGTTTGTTTTGTATTTGTTCCGCTTACTTCTTTTATACTGCAATTGCTTGTTTCACAATAGTTGATACACCATTTCATGTGACACAATAGAATGTTGTATGGGGAGGACAATAACTAGTGTTGGTCGAACTCGTTTTTATAAAACTGTTTATACTATAGCGTGTTTCATATCGATTTTTTTTTATTTTCGCTTCATGTCTATACGAACTATTTCCTCGAACTGTATATGTAAGAAGGTGCATCTCGATTGTATTTATACCAAAATATCCGCTTGTCAATAAGTATCCTGTATGTAACAAACATTTTAACTCTTATCAAATCATCGATACATTGGAAAGGATGGTGCATGTTTTCAAATCCTAAACATATTGTCTTACATTTATTGATTGGTTCTGACAGGTCTTAAATAAACAACCCTTAACTATTCTCATTTTCGGCCCCCATTGGCTTGATTGGACCCAAGGCGACAACCTGAATAGCTCGGTGACTACTACGTAAACCACCTCGGAAACAATACTCTAGGACCCCCTCATCTGGGGCTATACTGTTTGCAAAGGACAATACTGGCTCGTTCCTCACACTGTAAGAGTTACGTTTAATGACTGTATTAAAGAATTATTGTACTTTTCCGAGTAATAGCGATTGTCAGTCATTACGGGATAATTCTAAAACATACAGCAAATATTGTGGTGACAATAAAAATCGAGCTTCCTGACACTTACCCTGAAAAAACAATTTTAACTTTAGAAAACTAAGTAATAACGAATTATTTCTACGCCTAATTGCAAGATTAACGTTATAATTATATCAGGGGTCTTCAGAAAATAATGCTCGCGATGCTGACATGTCGATGTCCATTCTGCTTTTGATAATAAACTCTGCAAAGTACATTCATTTTTGCCATTTAATCCAGATTTTAAAGCAGTCTTCATAAACCTGAGGAGATATGCCATATATATACTTATAAATGGCTGTCCCTTGGGCACTTGGTGACTTGTATCTTTACCTGATAGGAGACTGTCTTTAGGAGAAGGGCAAGTGAAGGGCAAATCAGGTGAATAGTGTGTAGGGGGTTCTTTCAAAGTGTCATTCACAATCCATGCCCCTGTGAGCAGAGCAGACATATTGTCCTGAAAGTGACCAGTGTACGTCCGTCCTATGGCAGGAAACAGTTTCTGGTAGTGTTGGCCTGGCAGTTACATCTACATATAAATAATACTGACCACCTTCAGCAAATTGAAGGTTATGCCATCTGCCCTTAGAAACAAGACTTTCAAGGAAAGCATATAGAGAGTTTTCTTGCCATTTCGGCACCGTCTTGCTATAGACTCATGTTATGTGATGTTATGTAAAATACGGTTTGAAACTTTCCTCTTGAGCTCCAAATAAGACAACCAACTCTTATCGCCAGTTTTTTATCCATTTTCAAACCTCCTCTAGTGTCAAGTTGCTTTGCCAGTTTCAGGCGGGTAACATTGTTTGTCTTCTGACTTTGGCACACTTTTCTAACTTTAAATATTTTATAGTAATTTCACGAGTTTCTGCTACAGAAATGTCGGATCACTGAGCAAGTTCTCGAATTGTTAGTCTGACATCGTCCTGCAAGATGTTTCTGCCGATGTTTGTCTTAGTAGACACAGTTCAAAGGCAATCGGGATGCACATTACCTTTAGCTGCTGCCGTCCTGCTCCAAACCTAGCAATCTAGAACACACTTAGCAGTAATTTTAACAGATATTCCAAATGTTTTACCACTGTTACGTATGAGTGATATATAAAGGTGCAATAAAGGAGCAATAAATAAAGATGCGTATTCAAATACTAAAACAACCATTTCTCCAGCTAAAGATACGCTGTGACTACTATAAGAATTGGTTACAACATAAGGTTGAGTGGAGACATTAGGAGCTATTCTTTAAACTGTTTTAAATTACGCATCTTATGTGGGACTCTGAAATGGTAACACACTGCACAAAATGCCTGGTCTGTATGGCATATGTGCCGCAGACATTATTTTCCGAACGTCCGTCGTATACAATAACTCTTATAAAATGTTCATTTTTATGTTAGGGATTCCAGCTTAAGAACTACAGTAAAAACCCTCTAATGCGATCATCGAAAATGGGCATAACTCTGGGTGGCAGAGGCAGGTGGTAGCTTATTGCAGGATGAAAGTTATGCAGAAAGCTCCTATAAGAGCTTTCTGCATAAGTTTCGTCCTGCATTAAGCAACCACCTGCTTATAAAGGCAGAACTGTTTATTCATTAAGTGGTCGCATTAGAGGGGTCCTACTGTATATGCTGAGAAAACCAAATTCGACATTAAATGGTACAACAAACAGTACACACGTTGATCAGAGGAGAACAGTAAAACCTCTAGATATTTTTTTTTATCTTTCATAGAATCTTGCATCAAACGATCGAAATGTCGATTAATACGACCATGTTGGTGATGCGATGCCAGCAGCTCTGCAATTATTTGACTCCAGTGACAACAGAATACAGTTTACGACAGGAAACATTTCTGTATCACAAGCATTTCAGTATTGACTTTCCCTTTGATGAAATACCGGATATCCTGGTATGGAATAGTCGGCGGTCGAATGTTAATGAAAATATTTTAACTGGTGTAATTGATAAAACTGAACTCTGCATTAACCTTTAGTCTGCGTTAACCCTTAGCGAACCCTTTGCCTGCTGCAAAATGGGGTATTTTGAAACTCTGTTATGCTACAGTTGTTTTATTTCCAATTCGTTACAACCTCTTTGAAACTATGAACTAAGTACCAAACAGGGGGGGTTCTTATGAGACGCTGAGTTACCCTGTGTCTCAAATGGATCCAGGCTGTTTGCAACCGTCTGTCAGGTTGCGCTGAGCATGCCAATGGTAAAGGTCTATTATTTCCATCCATTAGTTTCCACAACATGTGAACAATAAAACAGATAAAAATAGTAATGCATTTTCTTTTTTACAAGCGTGCAAGAGTAGAACATAGACTCTGGTGACATAGCTGAGCTATAAAGTGTCTCAATTGGATCGGGACAGTTTTCAAAGGTGTTCAGGTTCGCCAACAGCCCGAAAGAATTGAAAAGAGATGATTCAGTATATGATCATGTAGGCAGTATGCTCTTGGCAGCAACAAGTGTCATCTAGGAAATATCTGCACTGCCAGTCCTGTTAGTTCTAGTGATAAAGGGATGTTTTTTTTTAAATGAAAAACTTTTTTAAACCCCAGTGGTGGTTTTGCCACTGACTTTTACAAGGCGGCACTCTCTTTCTCACCATTACTTTTATGTTTGTCTCGTGTTTTTGTGTCTTTGCACGTGTATGTTTCTTGATGTTTGAAATGTTCATCGTGCACAACTGCAAAGGTATTGTAGATTATTTTCCAATGGAATTGGAAATGGTTTTAGTATATAACTCCAAATGTATTGCAGATTCACCTGTGAATGCAGGATATTGAGAGAACGTTCAGTGTTCGAGATCCATATCTCGTTGTTCAAGATATAAGAAGTAACTTTCTCTTTTAATTTTTTCTTGTCCGGATCATTATTCAAAGAGTAATGTAGTAAGTGCATTAACGGTTCCTAATACATTAATGCAGGATATTAATATAAATTGTAGTATACACGAACCATCTTTGGAACATAATTCTTAAAGCATTGTATATACCCCAATGAAAGTTCATACATAGACGTAGGACACAGAGAGGACATGTTGTATACAAGACGCACAGACTGATTTTCATATTGCCTGATTTTCAATAAATACGAAGTTATTCTCCACATTATTTATTACCGGAGCGAAAATCAAAAGGTACATATAGAGAATAATAGGTTAGTGCCGTAGATGGGACGCCTTTATCCGACGAGGGGAGAAAACGTTGAGGCGAGGCTTGCCGAGCCTCAACTGTTTTCTCTCCGAGTCGGATAAAGGCGTCCCATCTACGACACTAACCTATCATTCGATTTATCCAGTCAATTTAGTTAAATATCTTTTTTCATATACTCATATTTAACATAACACTCTTGAAATAATTTACATTGAAAATGCGGTTTTACGATCAACGGATCCCTCCCTTTTCATTTCCATTTAGACGTAAATAGATCTAATGAGCTACCGCAGAGGAAAATAGTTTCGATACTTGCATTACAAGATGGGGAACGTGGTTGAATTTGAAAAATAAGATGATTAGAATCGAGGGTCGATAAGTTATTTCTAACAGACATGGTTATATTCCCTGGTCAAATTCGAGTTCCGTAGTCTCGGTTTCTATTTTTAGATAGACATAACGTCACTCATAAATCGATGGAACTGAACGGGCTATATTTAGGTCTATGACTATCACCGTCCCTGTAAGAGTTTATCAATCAAATTATCATGAGAGTGAAAAGAAAACATTTACTATTTATCTGTCAATCTTTGCTTCCAGGGTTGATTTTATCAAAAACGCGTTTCGCTAGCGGTGGATTAAATTAATAAAACTGATAAATCAACGTCATTTTTTATGTGGCCTCAGTGGCGTAATCGGTAAGGACGACGTCTTTAAAGTGATTAGAATTGGTTTTTGTATTATCAGGCGCGGGTTCGAATCCAGCTATACAATGTAGCCAATTATTTTTATTTTTTCTCATTTGAATAAATTTTTTTGGTGAATTTTCTGTTAGATCTATTTCATCAACATGATTTTTATGCATATTTACAGAAAATTAAAATAGGTCCATGGTTATACAATCATTACGCCTATCTACTAACCTAATAAACCTTCTACTACCGGAAGTAACCTAATAAACCTAAGTTTATCTGCACCCCCTTTATTATGTCACTAGAGAAGCCTGGTGACTGGATAAAATAATATCATACATATGTGGAGAAACTGGTGAATACAAACAGTGTAATGTTTTTACCTATATCTTCTATGAATTTGGAGTAAACTGGTTTTTCGTTGTTGTTTTTCTGTTCGGAGTTGATATTGTAGATATTCCAAAGAAAGTACACTCATAAATGTAGGGCATTGGGAGCATGTGTTTTTGTACAATAATAGTCACTCTATTTTCAAAACATACGTAGTATTTCCTCCATTCTCATTTCCCCTTGTCCTCAACATAACTCTAAAAGGTATGTTGATATTCCTACGTAAATCCATAATATGGGCACGATACATATACAGGGAAGTGCGGTGTGAAATATGACTTTATGTTCTATTATGACGTATGTTCTATTTTTAAATGAACAACACATGGCCTTGTTCTCCTTTTTCGTTTTTTTGGAAGAAATCTATTCTGAGGAATTGTTTATTGTATGCAAAATGAAACGTAACAAAGGCTTATTCAATATTATAAACAAACTTGGTTATGGAAGATCTGCACTCCATGCCATCAAAGATAATCTACTCCCAAATATATAAATACATTCACCTACGTATTATCCTGTAAAATCTCTTGCTTATCCTGGAAATCCTTGAGATTTCTAAATCAACTCTTTCATATATATTCAACCTATTTACCCCCACACGATCCCGCCATCTCATAAATGGCACAGAGGCAAACTGTAAACCAAGATTAGATAACTTCCGAATGAGTCATCTGATCAAAATAAGCATTATTTGTTATACACCTTAATTTTTAACGCATTGACCATTAGCAGGGACCCATCAAATGATCATATTACCAAAGTCAAATGGTTAACCATTACCCCGCCTCACACTTTGTTATCACTCTGCCATCTCTGAATATTGATTAGGCAACTATTTACTAAAATTACAGGATATGTTGAAATAAGGTTCTAGGTAAATAGCAAACAGTGCAGACCCAGATCAGAGAGATCCTGTAGGAGCTCTATCATATTATTCTACACCGTTTGCAAATGCAACAATAGTTGTGCCTATGGGTTAAGTAAAAAAAATTGCAAATCATTATGATATGGTTGAAAATTTATATTACCACATAATCTGCCTTGTGGGAGTGCCGTAACAGAGTGTCGTATTTCGCAGAAATGCACTAGTGCATTTTTAATGCAAATAAGCAATCATTAGCCAATCGTAGCGTAGCGCTCATTTAAGCCTTAGCCAATCGTAGCGCTCCATATGCGCTATCCGTTCTATTACTACCATGCAATGGCCGAAACAGCCGTCAGCTATAGCCTGTTTTATTTTCTATGGCGTTTTAAGGCCTATGTGATAAAAAGAATCTTACATTCGTGTTCATTACAAATTGATTTCATGAAACAATATGTATTGAACACTCATGTAAGATCCTCTATATATCATATCTAGGTTATTATAAACCTATAAGAGCGTCTAGTTTGGGCTCCATTAGCTAATGTAAACATTCGTATTTTTTAAGTAAACGATACAGACCAAACAGAAAATGGTGACAAGCAGTCCTATGACAATCGTAATCGAGAGGTTTGTATATACTTACTTACTAAAATATTGCAACAAGGTAATGTTGATATAGTGCGATGCACGATAACGCCTACGATTGTTCCTCCTTTTAAGCATGTTTTCACTTTCTCCAATCGCTTCTGATAAACAATTTAACTATAGTTGAAATTTGATATCTCAATCTTCAGGATAACTCGAACTAAAATTTCAGTCCTTCCAAAACTTACAATACAAAATTGCTCTAAAATGTATATCTACGCATATCTAGAAACATATGTGATAGCTTAATGCATGTCAAAAATACTGCTTTAGACCTGCATTAATCTGCGAACCTAAGAATTTTCCAGATCAGAAATGATTAACTCGAACTTCTGTTTTCTCGAACTAATGTGTACAGTCCCTTGAAGTTCGAGATATCGAAGTTCAATTGTATACTATGCAATAAATATGTAATTATTTAGATATTAAACATTCCGTGATTAAAAAGAATGGAATTATCTCAAATTGTAGTTATTCAATAGACATGTTCCTCTCTTCTTGTACATCTGTACCTGTTTCCATCTGCATATGTTCAGCGTGTTAAGTAAATTCCACTAGAGATTACAGTGTAATGGTAAATAAACTATCCTGCTAAACGCATCTGAACTTGCATTTGAAAACAGCTTGGACCCAGATTTGGCACCGGGTAACTCGGTGCCTAATAAGTATCCAAGCTGTTTGACACTCGGTCAAATTTCAAAAGCTTGAACAAATTGATAGTAAGTGAAGTTTTTATTAGATCTGGGTTTAAGCATACATACAATTTACAGCAGACTAAGTGTTAAGTGAAAGCGTGACGAACTAAGTATAAAAGACAGACCTTTGAAACAGGCTGACAGTGTAATCATTAGAGAATGACAATTTGCTCTCTGATAGATACCTTTGTCATAGAAACATGCTATCTACATGTTGGATTGTATATTTCTAGACATTCGACGTTTAAGAATAGCATCTCTTAGACTTTATGTAACAGTTCAGTAATACATACGGAGCGTGAAAGGCAGTGATTAGCCAGGCAGTCTAGGACTTAGTATGTGTCATCAGCAAAAAGAAACCAAATGGACTTTGAAGGTTCGCGAAATATGATGGGCGATTCAATGGAACAGGTTGTCACACTAGTCTAACCTACTGTTCGCGACATGGCTCGCATTTGTAAACATTTTTGATTGGAGTAACCCAGTGTCTCATCAGGTTCCAAGCTGTTTGATAGTCGATCGATAAAAAGTTTGATCGGATCGGAAGTAGTCCAAATTGCAGCATATCATAATTCGAGCAAACATTTTAGCACAGCAGAGAAAGTGATAAGTGCCAAATACTTACCATGTGACTGTTACATTCTATGAGGTTGTATAGACTCTTTCACCTTGCTTTAAGCAGCCACATGCCATAAATACCAGCTAATTAACTCATTTAGAGGCCATTATAAAGTGCTTTTACTGTACCTGTACCTACAGGTACTAAAGATATGGTACATACAGTAAACCCCAGATAGTTCGAACACTAAAACAAGAATCATTATCGGTCTTACATATAGTTGGTAGCTTAATGCAGGGTGAACGTCATGTACTCACATGCCTTAAGATATCGAGGTGTCTTGTATTCCTGCTTTCAAGCTATGTCACCTACTTTTAAATACACCATTGCGTAGCATTTAATTGGTCGCTTATGAGGGGTTCTATCGTATATACGAGTATATACGACACTCGTATGTGACCACTTAATATATACACATTGGTGTCTTTAAAAATAGATGGTTGCTTAATACAGGACGAATATTATAAAATAAACATATGATTGTCGGGTGATGGAGGATATTGTCAACTCGAGAATTGATACACTTACCCCGAGGCCCAGTCGAGGGGTTAATATGCCGGTTCAAGGGTTGACAAAATCCTCTGTCACCCCGAAAGCCATGTCTTAATTTTTTTATTATACCGAAAAACTTTAGAAGTACAATACAGTAAAACCTCTCTAAACCGGATTTCTAGTAGAGAAACAAATAGATACGTTTAGGCAGGCGGCTGCTTAAAGCAGGGTGAAAGTCATACAGAAAGCTCCTTGGGGAGCTTTCTGCATGACTTTCACCCTGCATTAAGCTGCCACCTATCTTCAAGACCGATATCCATACTAAAATGTACGTCCGGTTTAGAGGGGTTTTACTGTATTAGTTATTTTTACAATTAAAAGAAATAAATAATGATACATATAAAGGTGAGGTGATATATCCTGAAATATTCACCTGGACGCTCATTCTGAGGTTGATATATCCTGATATATTAACCTGAAAGCTCACCCTGAGAGTGATCTATCCTGATATATTCACCTAGAAGCTCATTCTGGTGGTGATATATGCTGATTTATTTACCCGGAAGCTCATTCTGAGGGTGATATATCATCACATCACAGTTTAGGCCTAGGGGAGTTTTGCATTGAAGGATATATCGAGGTGTAATACCTTCTGATCCTTCGAGATCATGAATTTCAGTACTTCTGGTTCTGAAAATTGAATACCGCTTAAGCCGGTGCTAGGGGGCGTGAGCAAGGTTGCACTTTCAATTATTGTTCATGAACAGACTCAATAAAACCGAGTCTGCAATTTTCTCTTTTTGTGTTGCAATTTTTGCTCTCGGGGGATCACCTCCCTTCAGAATTAATAAAAGGCGCCCAACTCCTGTATGACGTTTCAGCATAGTTTTTGTCTTGCATTAAGCTACCACCTTGTTTTAAGATCGTTTATGTGGTCGCCTCAGATATATTTTATTGTATTGCAATTAGGTCTTGTATTTTAACCGGAGTGTGGTTGAAAGAAATGGGCTTTTTGCGAATCCATGGCAACTTTTCAAACAATTTGGATTCGGGTAAGACGTCGAATAAATCTGAGCCGCATTAGGATCCAACTGTTTGAAACTCTTATAATTTTGATGATGATGCTGATGATGATGCTGCTGCTGCTGCTGCTGCTGCTGCTGCTGATGATGATGATGATGATGATGATGATGATAATGATAATTGATGGTGATTGGCAGCCATGAGAAAACCTCAGTATGTTTGTGTACATTTCCCATACTGTGAGTATATCGTGATAACCTTTCTAATAAGTTGGATCCTGATGGGACATTACTCGGTAACAGAACAGAAATTGAAACAGCAAGGACCACTACACTTGAACAATCGACTTTTCGGTAGGCGGTTTTAGTAAGTGGTATTGACAAGATAAAACGCTTAAAGTATAGCTTAGTGTAGCATAGAAAACAATACCAGACGACGAGAGCATTACCATTCTGTTGGCTCAGACAGGGAATCAAACGGCATGTTTACGTTCAGCTGTTATGACAACTCTACATTCAATCAAGGTATTTGAGTTTTATTTTAGGGTTAACCTTGTCCATATGTCATATAGCGAAGACCTTGATTCAAACAATAGGTATTTTAATTTTTCTCCTGATTGAAATATGTGCAACACAGCTCTTCAGAAAGTCCTGATCGCCAACCCTTACCCGCTCTGCTGTGAAATTAAGCCTGGAGCTGGTACAACTTTGACCATTTCCGATGCGATCTAATTGTATAGAAACTAATGGCCGAGTGTAAAACGGTTTGGATCTTGATGAGAGGCTAATCTAGCTCGGTGCCTCAGCTGCGGGAAATGCGAATCACGTCGTGAATAACATGAAATGGGTTAATATGGCGGACAGGAAATGAAATATTTCATATAAAGTACTACTCATCCGAAAATGTCTCATCTGCTTCAATTCTCAAAGTAATTTGTTATTCCATATGATTTCATACACCCGCGTCAGGGTATCAAACATTGTGGATCCTGCGCAACATGGCGCCTGTTCTTAACCAGTCCAGTGTGCATAGGTTATCAATGTGGAAAGACTTCGATATTTTTGGATGGGTTCGGTTCTGTTCGTTTTATTAGCTGTAGTCATAATGATATGTATAACCCTTTCCTTCATAACGACTCCTTTCTAAACCTCTGTAAAGGTCACTTTTTGAAACCATTGTGGTAAATAGAGATTTTGCTCCATATGAGCAAGTGCTCTATTTATCACAATGATTGCAGTACTACACAATTTTAAACTTTTCCTTTTTTCTAGTAAATGCTCCTTTACGGTATATTTATTCAAAGAAGTTGGTTCTGAAAATAGGAGGGAATGGGCTAACCCTTTCGCTGCCAAATTCTGCCGTCTACTAACTTTGTCGTCTGCTACACATTTTCATACTTTTGATTTTCTTCGTTTTTGTTTCAAACACATAGTAACAGTAAAAAACAGTTTGGATCCTGAAGAGACGCCGAGTTACTCGGCGTCTCATCTGGATCCAAACTGTTTGCATAGGTAATCACAGATCCGACATTGGCAGCGAAAGGGTTAAAGGACTATCTGTCGTAATTTGTGCCAAACATTGACTTGTATCTATCATCCATTCTCCATTAATGATGATTTCTGGGTATGATCAATTGCCGTGGTCTAGACGATAAATGCATACTTGCAAACATAGTATAAAGGCACTGCAAAGACATTACAACATTTAAAAAATAACTCATTGGGCAGATTGAATGCAATTTATGGGGTCGAACCTCCCAAATCAACGATAATGATATGCAATTTGCAGAATATACAGGACCAATTGTGTAAGTTTAAAACTTTTTTTCTGACTAACAATTCTCTGATTGGCCTATTCAATACAGAGTTGTGTTTCTACAGTGCATCTATTTTTTATCCAGTCACCAGGCTTCTCTAGTGACGTAATAAAGGGGGTGCAGATAAACTTCGGTTTATTAGGTTACTTCCGGTAGTAGAAGGTTTGTTAGGTTAGTAGACGATTCTAAGATGTAATGATTCTATAGTCATGGACCTATCTAAATATCCTGTAAATATGCATATGTTGACGGAATAACAGAATAATTATACGAATAAGCAAAAAGAAAAAAAAGAGAAAAGGGCAATTCAATAAGCGAAAAGAAAAATAAGAGAAGAAAAGCACTTCTGGCTATTAGTAGATTCGAACCCACGCCGGATCATACAAAAGCGTATTTCAAATTTAACGGTGTTCGTGCTTACCCATTGAGCCACATAGGCTATCTCGTAATCGTTGCTAATTTATGTTTTATTATCTTAATCCACCCCTGGGGAGACGCGTTTTTAATAAGAATCTAGTCACAGAGAGCAAATATTAATGGATAAATAGTTGATGTTTTCTTTTACTCGTATGATAATTTGATTGAGAAGCTCTTAAAGGGATGAGAATTGTTATAGACTTAATAATCTTTTCTGCTCCATCGATTTATAAGTAGACCTATCTAAACCAAGAAACTTATACTACGGTAAACTCGTTTTGTTAAGGAAGCATGCCGTAGATAATAATCATGTCTATTTGAATTATAATATCGACATTCTCGATTCAAATGATTTTATGTTTCAAATTCAACCACGTTTTGCCTCTTGTAATGCAAGTATCGAAGATATTTTCCTTCGCTGTAACTCAGTTACGTCTATATTGAAATGAAAATGGAGCCCCGATGATCGAAACAACACAAAATACATATTAATTCATTGTAATCAAGATTGTAATGTTTTATGAGTCTATCAAAAAATAAAATAAATGACTGAATAAATCGAATAATACGTTAGTGCCGTAGATGGGACACCTTTATCGGCAAGCCTCGCTTCAACGTTTTTCTCCCCTCGCCGAATAAAAGCATACCATCTACGGCACTAACCTATTATTCTCTATTTACTATCCTGGCAATCAGTAGAGAATCAGATCTGCTACATTTTATCAAACAAAACAGGGCCTAACTATATAACTCCAAACACGAGTTGTCTCATCTGAGTGTACTCGGCTTTCTTTGAAAGCCTGTAACGGCGGAGTCATCAAGTGCCAGAAATGTTCAGCTGTTTAATACATTAGGCGCCAAGTACATTGCGTCCACTAAGGTGTTTTGGAAAGGTTATCACGGTGCCTATGGTGCGAAAGAGTTAATACGTAGTCACCTTGTCAAGTCAATTTGTACCGACTGACAACTTACTGTTGCCTCCTTGAATATAACGATAGTTTTTGGCTAATTCAAAATAACACAACTAAGCCCGGTGATTTTTGCGATTATGTCTGGCCAGTCTTTACTGCGCAAATTGTGATGTCAAAATGTATTCCAAGTTTCCCATACTCTGTTGAGCAGAAACTAAATGATGTTAATCAAAAATAAAACAATGAAATCGATGCATTCAGTTACCCGATAACGGAAATATTTAATAAGCAGAGCCATTATAACTACAGTAAGAACCCTATATAACGACAATTAAATTGTGTTAATTAGTTAGTATTTAGGGTAGGTGGCTGCTTAAAGCAAGGTGAAAGTAAAACAGAACGCTCCTATAGGAGCGTTCTGTTTTACCTTCACCTTGCTTTAAGCAGCCACCTGCTTTTAATACAAACTACTTGATGTAATTTAGTGGGTGTTATATAGAGGTTTTACTATAGTCGGATGCCTTTAATAAACCTTTACTCTCATGCATATCGATGTATGAACACATAACATTATCAATGTTAACTTGATGAGTTTATAATGGTATATGAACACATGACGTTTTGGGCATGGCAGAATTCATTATATCAGCAGCCATCTGATCCGGGTCTACTCTACTTGAAAATACGTTAAATGCTATGCATTCGTTAAGTGGTCGGTTAAGAGGTGTTCTGGTGAGCATCAAAATAGCTTTCTGAAACTGTCTATGACTAAGACTCCATAGTATGTGTATAAATAGTCTCAATTGCACTTATCGCTGCTAAAAGCTCTCAAATATCCCGAGACACATAAAAACAGAAATGTGTTTTCATTGACTATGTTCATAAATATTCTATACTATTAGTTTATTGAATATATTTTCACAGCACGCAGTCTATATTATATCTCTCTTGATTGATTGACTGACACAAATCGACATCTCAATCTCATGAAAGTTGAGTGTGATCATGTGACCAACTACTGTAAAAATGGCCTGGACGGTCAGTTTTGATTTGGATAAAAAGTCGTTTTTAATTATTTTAATTACGAGGGTCATTCAGTATGTAATATCAACTAACTTGTAAATCATGAATTGGACAGTTGTACAAGAATTGTTTTATTCTATGCGCTCAATGTATTCATCTAGAGCAGCAATGCATCATTTGAGTATTTTAATCCACTCCAGGATAGCATCGACGTGGTGTGGTTTGAAATACAAGCAAGACACTAAAACAACTGATGATCCGACAGCATTAGAAGATGTATAACGTCGTCCTCTTCAGTCTTGGAAACAGAAAGCAGTCATATGGGACACGGTGTGATGAGTACGGTGGAGGAGAACCGGCTGTCACTTTCTCCTCACGCAAAAATTGTGTTACAGCAGCAGCAGACTTGCAGCATTGTCATGTAAAAGACGTAAGCTTTCATTCCAGTGGCTTGATGCCGTCTTTCATACTTTCAGAATCTTTCTTAACCTTCTTCAACACAGTCTGCTTATATAATGTTCTAGTAACAGTCCGATGTTTAGGGCCTTGGCTATTCGTTTGCAATTGTAGGTCTAGAGAACGTATATACTAGCTATATTGTGTTGTCAATCTTTCGCTTCTCTATAGTTTTTCACATGAATAGATTATCCTGAATTCCTTTTGTTTTTAGCTTTCCGCCAGTCAATACAAACTAGCAGATAACAGATATAGGTCAACAACATACAGTTTATTAAAGGTTGTCACTTTCTAAAACAATTTCAAAATGTAAAATATGCCTAAATGTCCCTCAATATAGTAGTCGTTTTACCCTGTTATACTACAGTAAAACCTCTCTATAACGGCTACTAAATTACATGAAGTATTTTGTGTTAAAGGCAGGTGGCTGCTTAAAGCAAGGTGAAAACCTTGCTTTAAGCAGCCATCTGCCCTAAATACCAACTAATTAACACAATTCAGTGCCCGTTATATAGAGGTTTTACTGTATATTCCTCCGTATATTGAGAAGCCTTAATAAGATCTGAAAGTATTTTATAGTAAAAATGATAATTTTGGATTGATCTGTGGAATTGGTTGCTTGTGAAAAAATAGGTTTACGCTTAAATGTCTAACGTTTACAAACTCGGTTTGCAACAGCACACCACGGTTCTCTGAAATTTGAAAGTATGATGTGTTTGAGACTGCCATTTCTTTAATATTCAGTCATAGTCTTAAAATGCCAAAACATTATCTTTTCCAGCTCGCTTAAACACTAAACAAATTTGCAATGTTTCAAGTTACGAATCTTAAGATTATATCTGTCCTTTAACATCCATATAATATACTTGAAGTTGTCCACCAAATAGACTCAAAACGAGCCAGAATAGAATTTAGAGATAATTTCTATATGCCAAGTTTTACTGGTAGCACATGTCTAATAACTTTTAAATTGATTATTTACTCTTTCACTGCCAAATATTGCCACCTGCAGCACGTGTCGTCTGCTACAAGTTTTGTTTATTTACTCTTTCACTGCCAAATATTGCCACCTGCAGCATGTGTCATCTGCTACAAGTTTTGTTTATTTACTCTTTCACTGCCAGATATTGCCACCTGCAGCATGTGTCATCTGCTACAAGTTTTGTTTGTTTACTTTCTTTCACAACATTCCAACAGTCAAATCAATATGGATCCCGACGAGATGTCGACTTGCTCTGCGTCTCATCTGGATCCAAACTGCTTGCATATCGGCTGATGCGACATCGGCAGCGAAATAGTTAATCCTTTCCCTTATATTGACGACTTTTGACGACTCTGTAAAAGTCACTTTGTGAAACCATTGTGGTAAATAGAGCATTTGCTCCTATAGGAGCAAATGCTCTTTTTATCACAATGGTTTCAAACTTTAAACAATTCTAAAAATTTCCTTTTCTCCAGTTAATGCTGCGTTTCAGTAGATTTATTTAAAGAGATTGTATCTAAAATAGCCTATGAGGTAATTGGTTAAATAGCAAACAAAGGGACATGATCAGGTTTATAGATTTTGAGTTCAGTACAATGTATTGCAGTTTGTACACTATACAACTGTTGAAATATACATTCTCTGCTAGACAAAATATTCTGCATATTCAGCTTTTGCAGAAGTTTGTTTTTATAAATTCGACTAGTAGTGGTGACCGATAAAAACCCTAGCAAAGCTCGTCTGTCTTTACTGTTCGCACTATGCACACATTTATATTGAACTTTGTTCTATATACAGCGGCTTATAGTGACTGAGCAACTTGGACAATATGTGCAAAACAAAGAAGGGCAGTATATCTACTTGATGAATAGTTGGTGATAGACAGCCCATTATCTTTGCCTGTGAGCAGCAAGATCGATGGTCATTAGATTAACTTATCTCCCAAGTCACTTATCTTTGCTTTTCCACACTGGCATGCTGTTCCGTGGACATAGTTCCAGTCTCTCTCAAACGACAATGCATGTAAATATTTACGGTTTCTACTACCAGCTATCGTGTGAAAGAGGTAATGTGTGTGTGATGATGACGATGATGATGATGATGATGACGATTATGATAATCATGCCTTTGATTACAATGTTTACCAGAGATGTAGATAAAAAACATACATCTCAGTCAGATATTACAGTCAGATATTACATCTCAGTCAGATCACATTGCTACCAAGATGTGCTACTCTCACATTAGAGAGGTGTTTATAATGGGAAGAAGCAAGCTACAGTTTGACAAATAAATATGAAAACAATACTTTACATAGATTTGTTAACCCTTTCCCTGTTGCATATTCATGTAAAAAATAATGACGTCATGAATATTAATTAGAGTATTTCTATAATCGCATATGAACTCAGGTAATTTTGACTCAGACAGAAGCTGTAAAATCATATCTATATTACACCATAAGCAAACAGAGTAGGCCTTGATCAGACGGCTCCTATAGTATCCGTCTGATTAGGGTCTACTCTGTTTATAGATGCGTAAAAATGTGCTTATATGAGAGAAAGGGTTAATACAGACCTCTTATCCGCGGCCCTTGACTGCCGCTATAAAATGCATTAAGTCGTGTTAAATAACCGTAATGGTGTATTTAAAGAAAATATCTCTTTCAAAGTGTATGTTTTGTTGAATAAAAAAGGGTTAAAATTATTTTAATGCCATTATAAGTAGGCCTCCTCCAAAGTATAAAAGCGTCATCAGAAAACTATACCTGAAACACTGATCTTGGTGTGTTCCCCTATATGTTATAAATCAGCATGTGCCACATGTCATGCTCTATATATATACCGTCATGTGGTATAAGACAGCAATGAACGAAAGCTAGATAAGCAATATATTAATTAGACTTTGTATTCTGCAGTTAAACACCTGCATACTAGAAACACATATGTATTTTCTCTAGACAAGACCTTTATAAAAGTTGTGTGCTTTTACCGTTTTAACCGTTAATATCCATGGGGAACTCGGCAGATTATGAATATTAATTGTTTTACTTAATGTTTTAACCCTTACCTGGCTGTAGAAGGTCTGCTCAAATTTCAATTTGGTGCAATTTTGAGAAACTATTGACATAGTGTCACGCAGATTGGATCCTGACGAGACGCCGAGTCTATTAGTTAACAAGATAAGGATATTTACTGCCATAGCAGGCGACAGAATGTCTGTAATTTTTTTACCATGGCATAACCTATAACATCATATTTACATTATTCCATACGTAAACAGAGCAGGGCTCGTCTGATCTGGGTATACTCTGTTTACAAAGGTTCCAAAATGTACCTCTTTCAAAAAGGCATTGTCTGAAATTGTTCTTCTGTCTCCGGTACTATCCCATATTCTGTATATATTTTCTGCCGCTGAAAACAGAATATGTTCGTTGATGAGAACAGTGGATATTCTGCTCTCAAATATTACAATCAAAGCAATCGTTTCAAATGAGAGTGTTCTATAATATCAACACACATTGTTATAAAATTCTACATATTTCGATGTTTAGGCTCTTTGTTTACAGATAATTAGAGGTACTTAAATTACCCTTGCGACCGTAACCATATAAGTTATAAACTGTTGGTGGGACTTTAAAACCATTTCTCTCTCTCTCTCTCTCTCTCTCTCTCTCTCTCTCTCTCTCTCTCTCTCTCTCTGTCTGTCTGTCTGTCTCTCTGTCTCTGTCTGTCTCTCTGTCTGTCTCTCTCTGTCTCTGTCTGTCTCTCTGTCTGTCTCTCTCTGTCTCTCTCTCTCTGTCTCTGTCTCTCTGTCTCTCTGTCTCTCTCTGTCTCTCTCTCTCTGTCTCTCTGTCTCTCTGTCTCTGTCTCTCTGTCTCTCTCTGTCTCTCTCTGTCTCTCTCTCTGTCTCACTCTGTCTCTCTGTCTCTCTGTCTGTCTGTCTGTCTCTCTCTCTCTCTCTCTCTCTCTCTCTCTCTCTCATACACACAACCATACATACACATGCACACGCACTCGCGCACACATATGTATTTGAATACATATATAATAATACATATATACACACACACCACATACCACAGCATATCACACCCACATACAATGAAGCATACACATTGCACTCAAAGACGCTAAAAACCACACACATACAGACACGTACTCGTGCACACACGAACATACAAATGCACATATACCTAGTAGTATACGTCCAACTGCTGTTACCCATATGTGATAGAATTTCATCTAGAACTGTTTCTCTTTTGTCGATGACAATATGTGATAAGGTTTAAAGTTCACTAGGAAGCATTAGTTGTTCCTATAAAGTGATGGAATAATCAGGACTCAAAATAATACACGTGACGTTAAACCAATCCCCGTTAAACAAAATTTGATTTCACCAAGAATTATTGAATTTAAAGATACAATAGACTCCATCTAAATCCACAACTTATTGATGAGACATTGGTACAGTAAAACCCAGCTAATGCGACCACCTAAAAGAGGTATATAAGTCTAGGTGCTAGATGCAGGTGGTAGCTTAAGGCAGGACAAAAGTATTTTTGTCCTGCATTAAGCAACCACCTGCTTATAACGACACCCATGTTTATTTATTGAGTGGTCGCATTAGATGGGTTCAACTGTATCTCCAAAAGGATTTGGTTGCTTAATGTAGGACGAAAGTAATTCAGAAATACTTCTGAAGGAGCTTTCTGTATAACGTACGTCCTGCATGAATTTGCCACCTGGATTTAAGACCCAGGTTATGCCTCTTTTAGATAGTCACGTGAGAGGGGTTTACTGTAGTTGTATCACTATTAATGCATTATTGCCGGTGAAAGTATAGCAGAGTTTCGCTGACATAGGTGATTTTACTGACATAGGAGAATGTTATAGTAAAGTAGTTGGTTGCTTAATGCTTTGCAAAAGCGATACAGAAAGTTGCAGTGTCACGTTTGTCCTGATTAAGCTTTCACCTGCTTTAAAGTTCCAGATTTACATGTAGACTTCTTTTGAATTTTAGTATCAGCTAGATTTTTACTGTATAATGGGTTTGCATTTGGATACATTTTCTTTCTTTTCATCGATCTCCGTTTCAATTTTATATTTATGTGCACTTTTTATGTCTCTTGGGCTTCTTTTGTCGTAGACAAGATTTCCCAGATAAAACATTAAGAGACCCGTGTAACTGAATTATCAATTAAACACATTTAAAAATACTGCAGCCTCAGAGCTCTAGATTAAAAGTGCTTTAAGACATTCTTGTTAAATATTTTACCGACCTTCTAAGATATTTATCTGTCTTGATTATAAAAACAGTAAAATAAACTCGATTCTTTAATATTTTAGTACTGAATAATTGATTGATTTTATCCAGGTCTCTGCTTAATGCAGGATGAAAGTCGTGCAGAAAAGCTGCCACCTGTCTGAAAGAGCGATCATAATACTTTGGTGTTCGGATTATCGAGGTTTACTGCACTTAGTGTATGATCTGCTGCAGTTACTTACAGCAAAACCTCTATATAACGGCCACTAAATTACAACAAGTATTTTGTGTTAAAAGCAGGTGGCTTAAAGCAAGGTGAAAGTAAAACAGAACGCTCCTATCGGAGCGTTCTGTTTTACTTTCACCTTGCTTTAAGCGGCCACCTGTCCTTAATACCAAATAATTAACACAATTTAGTGGCCGTTATAGAGAGGTTTTACTCACTAGTCTCGATTCATTTCAACCATCTGAGAAACTATTGACCGAGTAGCAAACCCATTGGATTCTGTTGAAACACAGAGTAATGAGTGTCTCATCTGGAGGACCCAAAGTGCCAGTATTAGTTTTTCTTGATGATTTCTTCAGAAACCTGCATTTGGTTAAACGTTGTACACAATGACACAACTTTGATAAATACGCATGTACTGCTTTCATCAAATTGGAATAGGATACACCATTACTGCTTTCATCAGATATACACCATTACTGCTTTCATCAGATATACACCATTACTGCTTTAGTCATTTTGCCTGCTTAAAAACTATATAGAGGATCTTACATGAGTGTTCTTGATTATTGGATTTATTAAAAAGACGAATTTAATAAATCCAATAATCATGAACACGAATGCAAGATCCTATTTATAACATAACACACATAAATGTTATTTGCAGCCAATATTTCAGCAGTAACGTGGATTGTTATAAATTCTCCTTACATATAGAAATGATGAATGAAAGGTGTTATTAGGTTCGCTAGGTAACTGGGACAAAGTAGGTCCAAATTTTCCAACTTTATTTTTTACTTACTGTCATATCAACCAGGATCTAATTCAGACCTCTCTGGTATTCAATTTAACTGTGATAGTTTATGATACAAAAACATACAGAAACACGTCGAATAATTTTTGAGTTACAGTTTTGACATACATAGTTACGAACACGTCACATTATGACGTCATTGTACACACCCATGTGTCTATGTAAAGCGCGCCATTTACATGAAGACCTACACGTTATACAGTCGCCAACACGTCCGACACTCACTGTCAATGGGATTCGAAATGCGCCTTCGTTTTGGTATATTAAGCCCTTCATTAGTGTTGTATGTATACACATGGACATGGACATTTCCACTGAGAAAAAAAATCTCGATTCAAGTTCAGTGAAAATGTTTGAAATGGACAAAAGATTCAGTACGAACTGCTGCATAAAATGTGTTGGAACAGGAGGAAGATTTTCGCGATCAGCTGAGTTAGTGAGTATAGCATATTTGAAATATGTTTGTGCTGTGCTGGATTCAGATGACTATTGTTGTTGATTGATGAGATATTTGTATGAGTAGAAATCTGCATAAACAAAAGGACATGCGGTGAAGAAAATGCAAAGTTGAGGAGGCATTTTAATTTAAATGTAGAATTGATTGTATGGGTCAGAGTAGCTGGTAGGTCTTTTTTGGCATACATTTTGTATATGATTCCTGACAGCGATTACAATTTGTATTATTTTATCGAAATTAAGGCGCAAGTGCCAACAATCCTTTGCCATCTATCGTGACTTAATCGTGGACAGGTAGGTCGACCACCGTCCGCCAGTTTGTTTGTTTTGACAGCGCGTATGAATCGTTCGAATGTCATTCGGTCGTTCGAATGTTATTCACTAGTGATTATATGCCCATGATTATCAAAAAATAAATGATAGTGTTACGTCACGCTTAAGCCACGTGTTATGTTATAAATCTGCTTAATTAACTCCCACTATGTGGAACTATTTTTCATTTACATATGATACGTTCAAGCGTTTGGGAAATAAATTACAGAGTGTCAAACAGTGTGGACCCTGATGAGACACCATATTTCCATGCCTTTCATCTGGATTGAAGCTGTTTGCAAATGCCAGTTAGGTTGAGATAATCAGGGGTTAATAAGGGAGCTGCGTCGTGTGAAATTCATCATGGATCACTATTAACAGTACAGATCTGGATCAGTTATCGCTTCATGAAAACGGTGTCTTAACATCAGTCCAAGCGACAGTAAAGCTTTGCTAAACCGACAACTTAATAAATTGATATAGATGTTCTTTAAAACAGGTGGTTGTTTAATGTATACGGAGGGTTATGAAGTCAGCTCATACAGGAGATTGCGTTATAACTTTTGTCCTGTATTTAGCTTCCACCTAGAAGATCCAGAATTATACTTCTTTTGACTGGTTGGTATAGAGACGTTTTACTTAATTTAACAATTACAATTTGCTACTGGAATTTTATGAACACGTTGTCAGTAGCACACATCTCGAGTGGGCACGGTATTTGAAATATGGTAGGTGTACCGTGTCTTCATGGACACGTTGTAAGTAACACGGTATTTGAAATATGGTAGCTGTACCGGGTATTTATGGACACGTTGTAAGTAACACGGGATTTGAGATATGGTAGCTGTACCGGGTCTTTATGGACACGTTGTAAGTAACACGGTATTTGAAATATGGTAGCTGTACCGTGTCTTTATGGACACGTTGTAAGTAACACGGTATTTGAGATATGGTAGCTGTACCGGGTCTTTATGGACACGTAAATAACGCATACCTCGAATGGGCATGGTATTTGTGCACTGGGTCTTTACTTTCTGTTTGGTTGTTCTTTGTTTACTCAGATGCGGTCCACTTCTGTAAATTAATTTTCAAAGAACACATACACTACTTGATGCATTATAAACATGGCTTGTATTTAACCCTTTCCCTGTTCTATGTTTATTCCAAATTTCAATACCTACTGAATATTCATGGACAAAATAGTTATAATGAAATATGGACGGTGGAACATTGTAGATATTTCAGAAAGTAAAGAAACAGATCTTTCAAATTTCAATAGCAAACAGGGTAGTCCCTGATCAGACGGCTCCTATAGGAGCCGTCTGATCTGGGTCTACTCTGTTTGCAAATTCGTGAAAACACGTTTATATGGGGGAAAAGGTAAAACATGAACAAGAAACCAGCAATGTACATACGTGCACATCGGCCAAGCATCGACTTAACATTAACCTGTAATACCCGGCCAACATCGAACATCGGGCAAGTAAACATTTGCCTGCATTGTGCCGGCATTATTTTATTATTATTTCTGCCCAATACCAGGAAAAGATCATACCAATGCCATCTGCCCAACATCAGTCTGTTCTGTTGGGTCAATATCGATTGTGCAAACATGCTCAAACAGAACTGCTGTTCAACGTTGGTCCCCTGCTGGGTATGAGCTGAGATATTATCAGTTAATTCATGCCATGCACATCTGTAGATAATACCATTATAGGTTTTATCATTTTAAGCAACCGACAAAATCTATGTTTTAGAAACACTCAGAACCATCCAACCCACGTTGGCTTAGGTCAGAATCACACAAAATTAATATTTTCTCGTTGTACTGTTGTACTACCGGTGCCCCCTCCCCCCCCCCCCCTCCCCCACACACGCCTATGAATAGTGAGACTATTATATATGTTTAGGATACTTTGATATAGCACACATGAACGGTATTCAAAGAGCACTTGTTAAACCTTTATTCCGCTATTACTCACGACCTGACCCATGCTTGCAAACAGCTTGGATCCAGATGAGAAGCCGAAACAGGGTCCAACCTGTATCAGAATCGGTCAATAGTTTCTTAAACGCTTCATCGAATCGGAATTAGTCAAAACTGCAACAGTTTCAAATGTAAGAGACATTTTTCACAGAGGAGTAATCGTTAAGGCAAAAGCACGTAGATTATAAATTAATAATACATATTTCTTCATTCTTACAACCATTTAATAACCTATCGAATGATTATGATATTTGTCTTAAGTAGGAACGATATGAGAAGCATACAAACTGAGCATGTTGGTCCGCTATATGCCAACAGTAGGCTAGCTGTACATATACATTATAATGGAGTAATACGAAAAAGTGGGATGATCCGAATTTGTATTTATTCGTTCAATAACAACACACGACGATAATAACGAATAATGACGTATTTCAGAAATGGGAAGTTCTATTAAACATATTGGGTTGTCCTTGGCTAAACATTGGTCTGCCATCAGTTTAATTCAACAGGCTACACAGAATAGGCCGTTGTGTTACATGCCCATTGTTTATATTGTTAGCTACTCATTGATATAGCGATGTCTGCCGACATTCTGATTTATGGTCGACATCGAGCGAGTATAGCATCATACACTGGGTCCCTTACTGCGTACTTGTAAACGCACCTTAGTGCATGGCTTTGTTTGTATTTGGGTGCTACGTCACTATTTCACTCATATCATGACGTCAAACCAATAACAGGGAAACCCAAGAGTTTTTTCCGTATATGGAAAAATGCATTCTACCCTGTTTGAAAGAAAACTTAGACTTAGAGAGTTACCACACACCAGCTGAAAAGCTTCCAAACTCACAGGCCGGGATTCGAACCCCATCGATGAATTACTGAATGATTGCCAGTCGAAGACGGTGACGACTCGGCCACGGAGGCCCTTTCGAAATTAACAATTTTCCTCAAATTGACGCCTTTTGGCGCCTCTGTAAAAGTCACTTTCTGAAACCATTGCGATAAATAGAGCATTTGCAAAACTATCCAATTCTATTTGTCTTTCTTTTCCCTAGTAAATGCTCGTGTTCGGTAGAATTTTTCAAAGAGGAATGATCTAAATATAGCCCATCAGGACATATAGGTTTTAACTCTTATCCTGCTGTTAAAAAATTGTTCGTTCAAACTTGGACCTGGTGTAATATTGATTACATCCGATACGATCAAAATTTTGAGAAAATATTGACCGAATGCCAGCACAAATTGGACCCTGATGAGACGCCTGATTACTCGGCGTCTCATCTGGATCCAAACATGTTGCATGTGTGAGAAAGGTGGTAGATACTGGGATATGGTTTAATTGGCACCATTACTCTCACAAAATCAATTCCACTACTGTTGCTTATATAACGATTCTGTGTTGTGTTATTCTAGATGTCATAGACATTTGGACTGGGTATGATATTTTACAGACGCACAATTTAGCGAAGTTTCATGACAAAAACCTCAAGAGTTATGAACCAGGCACGACTTTGTCCGCCAGGGGATATAGATAGAATACGAAATAAAAGGCTTCAATTTTTGACGATGTCTTATGACCTTGACCTTGAATTTGGATATAGATTTTGCTTATCATCCTATAAGATGAACACTGTAGCAAAATGCCGTGAATATACTTACGAGTGTTAGGAGATGAGTAGCATACACATAGTATAAGACTGATATTTGACATTGACCTTGAACCGACACAGCAAAAAATATATATTCTACGCACCGATTTATTGAGGAACATTTTTTGAAAATCCTGAAAATCACCCATGAGATTAAGAAGGAAGTATAGACTGGACACGAAATAAAACACTCAGCCTGGTGTTGTGATATTAACCTTGTGATCTTTATTTTGATCTTGAATAAGGACTAAACAGAAAATATAAGACTCGGTCTGACCTTGTGATCTTGACATTGGGCTGGCACCTTTGAAACTCATGGACGCAAACATTTCAATATCAATATTAAATCAATTTCTGGTTTCGGACAGTCAAGTATTCTTTCCACTACAGTATAGTCATGCCACCCAATATAACTACTCAAAAGAAATTAAAAACATCTGGATTTTTTTTAAATATGTGACAGCTCAATGCAGGGCCAAAGCTGTGCAGAAAGCTCTTGTGTCAGTTTTCCGAATTACAGTTGCACTTCATTAAGCAGTTACCTGTTATTACGGATTCCTATTTAAATAAATCATGTGGTCGAATTGGCGAGACTTCACTGCACCTTTATACGGTTACACGTTTATCCTTAAGGCAACCAATGCATTCATACAAACAGATGAAATTGAAATTATAATAAATTTGTGACATTCCAAATATCATCCTGGAATCATCCAAAAGCGATTTATGACAGAGTAAATGTTTGATCTAAAATCCACCGGTCTCATCTCTGTGTAAGACACACATTAGTGTTGTTGTAGAACTCTCATCTGTATGGTTCACATAGAGAGTTTCTGTAGAATTTTCATCTGTATGTTAACCACGGAGAGTTTCTATAGAATTCTCATCTGTAGGTTTAACACAGAGAGTTTCTGTAGAGTTCTCATCTGTAGGGTTCACACAGAGAGTTTCTGTAGAATTATTATCTATAGTGTTCTCGCAGAGATTGTACAATTCTCATCTGTAGGGTTCACACAGAGAGTTTCTGTAGAATTCTCACCTGTAGGGTTCATACAGAGAAAATATGTTGAATTTCAATGGCAAAGTATTCGTATCATTAATCAGTGACTGTGAAATCAACAGGAGAAAACATTAATCTGAGAAAATAAAATGCTTTTGGGCAGGAAATCAATTATATATTTTAATTACGGATACGATTTCTCGAAAGAACATTGCCCGATGTTATTGCATTTCAAAAGAATAAAAACGGGAAAAAAAATATATAAAATTATGTTTTCGATCACCGGTTATTTGTGTTATTTTTTATATCACGGGTTGTTCTGTTTGCTTGTGACATGATAGATCTGATTCCACAAGTTCTGTCATGTCAAAAACATGATCATATGTCGTTATAAAAATAATCTAATTTATAGTATTATGATGTTATTTTATAATTCTGAGGTAAAGGTTAAGTGAATTTAGCCACATTTCGGCAATTTTATATAAAGATTTGGCAAGAGGCTTCTGAAAATGTCAAAAATATACGGCCATATTCTTTATTGGATTAAAGACACGCGGATGCGTATCGCAAAGCGGCTAGTAGCGACATACGAGTACAAAAGTACTTGTATGGGGCATGCAGGAAACACCACATACAAAACACACAGCCCCTTGAACAGCACCACGACAAAAAAAAACAGTAAATGCACATGCATATCAAAGGATACAAATGGACGCACAAAGACATAACAAACAAACAATAGGAGGAAGATGGACGTACCGCCTTGGAACGGTCAGCGACAACAGTCACTGGGGGTTAAACCGCCGATAAATGTCCGAAAATATTTAGAACTTATGTGGTTATCCCTACTCTAATTTCAACATGGATAACTTTTTTTTAATTTACACAACAGGTTCTTGGATGACATTCCATTCATAAATTGTGGTGTAATTAACTCTTGTCTTCTTTAAACGCATTTTCACGCATTTGCAAATAGAGTAGACCAAGATCAGATGGCTCCTATAGGAGCCGTCTGATCAGGGTCTGCTTTGTATGCTTCAGGCATGATATAGATGTGATGCTGCATTTTTTGTCTGAGCAAAGGTTTTCATGGGAAATCTTATATTATACAAATTCAACTAATAAATATTTATGTCGTTTTTTCTTACATGAATATTGAACAAGTAAAGGGTTAAGAGCCAGTCAGTTTGATATAAGTTTTATAATACATACTTATAAATAAATTCTAAATTCCACATCTGGCGTGTTGCTGTCTTCATTCGTTCTAAATCATACAAGCAAGGTTTTACGCAAGCGTAAAATGGCTGCCTAACACGTCTTTAAGCAGGATAGAAGAAAAAGAGGGAGCAATATTGTTTAATACTTTTAATTAACATATACATTGGGAAAACATGACTGTATAATTAATAGCAGAAACGAGGGGATGTTTTAATGAGCCATGATGCATAATATCCGTGTATGACACCAATAATACACATTACGTCACAGATCAATGTTTTTCATTTGCTGAAACACACTGACGTAGAAACCATTATCACATTTAGTGATGTTAGCAAGTAAAATAATTTATGATAAATCACAAAGCTTCTAGGACCATACGAATTTCACCACTAATTCCATCAAACACTTCAGCTAATTACTGCTAAATAGGCATACAAACTCCCATACATGACATTATTCGTATAGGTCGGCTCAATCCCCATTACCTTTTTCACTTATATTGCCCCCAAATTAAAAACAAGTTAGTATAAGATAAACATTTAAATGAAACCAAATTCATGCACAATGGTGAAATATGCAAAATGGTCAACAAAACATCGAGTAAAAGGTCTCAGCTAAATAAATTTACCAAAGCCAAAATGTAAACAAAGGACTTATATTTTTATGTTGGTTTTAAAACAAAAGCACGTAAACTAAGGGTGCTGATAAAAATGAGAGAAAAAATAAACATTTGGCTTCCATCACATTTCATATGCCAACGCTATAACCCCTGGACCACGCTGACAGCTACTGTTTAGATCATGGATTTAATCACTTATACAACTCACTAGCATTCACTGAAATGGGGCCGTCGCAGAAATGAAAGAAATAACCCCGACAATAATATGTGCCCCCGCTGGGAAAAATATATGAATCAAAATAAATAAAATAAATAAAATAAATAAAATAAATAAATAAATATAAATAAAAACTAGTCTCACAGTAAACCGTGGTTATCAAAAAATTGTTTTTATAGAAACACAGGACCGCAGTAAATCATGGTCAAAAAGTCGTACGTATAAGATTGGGCTGCGTTCGCAGCCCAAAAAACGAGAAACGAAAATACCTTATCTTTAATATAAGCTAATTATGAATTACTTTGTCACATTTTGTCTGTTTCAACTAAGCCGTCCTTGAAAATGTTACACATGCCAAAATGTACAAACGTTTCTTCCGTTATGAGTTTCAAAATAAACAACAGAGTATCCTAAAGATTCTAACCTCTGGTCCCGATGTTGCAAAAACATTTTGCCCTAGACCGAGTTTATTCTCAAGCATCTGATTGATTAGTTTTCAACAAATCAGATACTAGGGAACGAGCTCAACTTAAAGTCAGACGTTTTATAGCATCTAGGCCATGTGGCATTTTCAGAATTTTATTGATAATATCTGACATTTACTGATACATTTTCAAGATCTAAATATGCATTTTGTGCACACAACATGTAGAAGTAATGATAAGTAACTGCGTCTTATGGCTGGTGGATCGAGTGGCAGGTGGGTCAAAATGCAAGTGGGTCGTATCACGTAAGATCGAGAAATATGACGTTTTTACTGTCGAGCATTTAACTCTGTGGCGCCAAGTAATTTGCATCTGCTTTATGTTTCAGAGTGGAATTTCCTTCCCCGTAGGTGATGTGTGATGAGTCAAACATTTTGACCCTGGTAAGACGTCGAGTTACTGGGTTTCTATCTGGATCCACACATTCCCATTGCAGAAAGTCATGTGAGTCGCTTTCCGCTGCCTTTGGCGGTGGAAGAGATAAAATGTCGATAGCATTACAGAATGTCTTATTGTCGTCGCTGATTTCATAATTTACATCTGACTTTCATTCCAATATGTGCAAACTACGTGAAAGATATTAATCAATCCATTGTATAGTCTAGATTTTAAATAGACAGATCTGACAGGCGTCCGAACGATAGATCTATTTCATTTCTGTCGCCTTTTTATTGGGAGTACGTTCCCGTGTCATGTTTCATGTGAATGATTTCCGTTCTGCGCTTTAATTTATTTTTCTTAAAAAGCTCTTTCTTGAATTTTAAGCAAAGAACTGTTTCTATTTAAAACAAAAGTATCTTTGTGTTTTTGTTATTTTTGTTTTTTGTTGTGTTTTTGTCTTGGCGTCCTTTTTTATTTTATTATTTTTTTATTTTTTTTTGTGGAGGGAGTTTGGGCTTGGGGATTATTGTTAGTATGTTTTTGGTGGCGAGGGTTTTACTATTTCCGACAATATTTATATGTAACAAGGTCCAACAGGTTTAGTGCCACGTCACTTCGCTAAGAGACATATTTCACATACATTTGTAACTTACAACACAGAGTGTATTGAAATTTGGTCAGTGGTGTCTGTTTAGTTTTGAGCTACATTTCTAAGAGTAATAAGTAATCGATGAAAGTTTAATTAAGGTCCATCTAGTGGTTTTCGAGAAAACTTTGAAAACAAATGTTGATGGACGGACAGACGGGCGACGGGCTGTGATCAGTTACAGTTGCAATAGCTCACCCTTAGCATTTCCTCAATTTAGATACAGTAGAGCATCTCTAAACCGGGCGTTAATATTTAGCATAATCATAGGTATTGGTTACAGGTGACTGCTTAATGCAGAATGAAAGTCAATTACACACTGCTACGTAGTTTTCTGTTTAAGATCTAATAACATTGCTTACTTCATTATATGTGCAAAGGTCAAGACGAATTTAAAACACCATCTTAACCAGTTACCTCATACAGACGCAATCTGACACCTTTGTAATTAGAGTAGCCCCAGATCAGACGAAACCTGTTAACGCCGTTTGATCAGAGACTGCTCTGTTTGTTTTAAAAATTATATAGATATGATTGTTTAGTTTCTGCCATGGTAAAACATTCCCCCGTCCATAATGTCGTTATAAACATCAGTTATTATTTCTTACATGAATAATCATGACGTAAAGGATTAACACATTATCCCCATAGTGACGCATTTTGCTCCTCTATAAAATTTACATTGTGCAACCATTGTTATAAATAGAGCATTTGCTCCTATAGGAGCAAATGCTCTATTTATCACAATGGTTTCTATGCTAAACAATTATAACAGTTTCCTTTTCCTGTAGTAAATGCTCCTTTTCGGTAGATTAATTCAAAGAGGTTGAATCTAAAAATAGCCTATGGAGGAGTGGGTTAAACTTTTATATAGATCTGATTATTCAGTTTCTGTCATGTTAAAACCTTCCCTCGTTCGTATTGTCGTTATAAACAGCAGTTATTATTTCTTACATGAATAAGCAATGATTACGTAAAAGGATTAAATAAATATGGAATGGCATTGGTTATATTGAAATTGTTCACATGATATATTTAACGTTTTTATAGTGTCCATGTAGTTATGCCATGTATCACTAGATTTACTTGTTCGCTACCAATGTCACATCTGTGATTACATTCATGCAAACAGTCCGGTCCTGACGAGTTAACCGGTGTCCCACCAGGGACCAAAGTGTTTATTGTTGTGACTGGTTGTTAACCCTTTCCCTGTTCTATATTTATTCCAAATTTCAATACCTACTGAATATTCATGGACAAAATAGTTATAATGAAAGATGGAAGGTTGAACATTGTAGCCATTTAAGAAAGCAAAGAAACAAATCTATTAAATTATATTAGCAAGCAGAGCAGACCCTGATCAGACGGCTCCTCTAGGAGCCGTCTGATCTGGATCTACTCTGTTTGCAAATGCGTGAAAACACGTTTATATAAGGGAAAGGGTTAAAACAGAAATGAAGAAAATTAAGAAAAAAATAAAATTGTTGCAACGTCTGCATGTAGCAGATGAAAATGTTTGCAGACGACAACATTTGGCAGCATAATAATTAATACAAAGGATGCAGTTTAGCACAGGCGAATCATTCAAACTCAAAATTAGCCCTTTCGCTGTCAATGCCGGATCTGTGATTACCTATGCAAACAGTTTGGCTCCAGATGAGACGTCGAGTAACTCGGTGTCTCATCAGGATCCAAACTGTTTGTTACTGTTACTATGTTTTTTGAAACAAAAATGAAGAAAATCAAAAGACTGAAAATTTGTATCAGGCGACAAAGTTAGCAGACGACAGACTTTGGCAGCGAAAGGGTTAAAGCTCACTTCTTATCACGGTCTGTTTCTGTTCGCTATATTAGTATAGGTCAGTTATTTATATGCACATATTTTGCAATGAGGTACTTAACGTACCAACTGCTGATAGAGATTATGGTCTGTTCTATATCATAGTTTCTTTATTTTACAAATCATTGTTTGACTGGAATTCCTTCTTTATTGCCCGGCAAACACAACAAGAATAACGAGGATAGTGCCTTCAATAACCAATGTCCCTATTCTTTCTTAGAGTACAATCGACAAAAGATATTTGATCAACAGATCAGACCGTGCCATACATTCAGACCATGACATACATTCCTGTTGATGTATTGAATTGTTTTCTTGTAGTCAATTGCCCTTTTCAAGTATAAGCTGGATTGCCAGTGACGTTGTTTTTGCAGTCGATTCTATTAGTATCTTTTCCTGGGACAGCCGATTGAAGTATATTGGCCATTTCGTGATCGAATGAGAACCATTACTGTAATACCCCTCTAAACTGGTATTCTAGAAGAGAAGAATTTAGATGTATTTAGAAATGTGGCTGCTTAATACACGGTGAAAGTCATGAAAAAGATCCTAGAGGAGCTTTCTGTATACATTTCACCTTGCATGAAGCTGCCACCTGTCTCCAAGACCGATATTTATACTAGATTGAACGTTCGGTTAAGAGCAGTTTTACTGTACTGGTCATTTTATGTCGCACAAAATCATGCTCAACTTCTTGTAAAACATTTGCTAGCGGATCATGATCAGACGGCACCTACATAAGCCGTCCGATCTAGGTCAGCTCTTTTTGCGTAGATATGCGATAAAGGGTTAAAACATTTGTACTGTTGGTATTGAAGAGAATACAACTGATGAATGGAACCATTGTGTTACTTTGATCGCCTCAGTGAAACATATCATAAACAATTATCCCGCGATCAGACTTGTATTTCCAAACTTCTTCGATCCAGATGAGATAAAGAGTAACTCAGCATTGCTTCTAACTATCCAACTTTCGCTGTTGTTGATCGCAGGATTGGATTTAGACATGTTTTTAATCGCAGAATTGAATTTAGACACGTTGCTTTTGTTGATCGCAGGATTATATTTAGACACGTTGCTTTTGTTGATCGCAGGATTATATTTAGACATGTTGCTGTTGATGATCGCAGGATTGACTTTTACACATAAATTCGTTCCTCAGACAGATATAATTTATCTTGTATATAAATGGTGTAATTCTGTTCTGACAAACAACTGCTTAATCTGTTCATATATAACGCGTGTTGTTGAAAATATCTCATAACCATAGAAATACTATCGTGCAGAGGAGATTTATCGGTACAACGTATTCGCAAAACACATGTATAATATTAATGGATTACATAGCCACTCGAAATTAATTTCTTGTTCCAGCACGATATTGCAAACTAATCGGAATCCCTCGTTTAATTCCGACAAACCGAGCAGAAACCGGGTAAAGCAGAACCCCTCTTAACCGGAAAATCATCTAAAAACAGTTGAGGTATTTTATACAGATATCTGCTTAATGCAGGGTGAGACATGCAGAAAGCTCCTTTGGGGGCCTTCTGTGTGACTTTCAACTTGCATTAAGCCGCCACCTGTCTGAAAGACAGGTTTTGGTACTTATTTTAACGCCCGATTTAGAGGAGTTTTACGGTATATCTGGTTGAAACATATGCGACCATGTTTCAATATTTTATTCGCCGGAATAAGAATACGCAAATAAGTAGGACAAACAATATGTAGATATATCAGCGTTTACAATTTGGACCACATTTGAAACAACAACCGGCACGTTGGCCTTTATCGAGGTGGCCGTCATATTGTTTATGATGGACGCACATCGCTGAAAGTTTCCGACTGATCGACTGAACTCATAGCTAACCGATCGGAATATTTCGGGGAACTAATTTGAACACATCGCAGTACATGTAGTTATAATTGATACGGAACTAAACACATCCGAATGTTGTCTAAAACGCGGACGAACAGCGTCAGTGGCATCAATACTTTAAGATCAAATATTTGCAGTTTCAGTGATTATTTTAAATTGGTTTCCACACCCTATTACTACCTGTCAAACAGTTAAGCAAACTATACTTTTTTTCACTTTTACAGACATCTAAAACTCGTTATCTATAGACACATTGCCCATAACCTAAAGATAAACATTGAGAAATATCAAAGGCTAATTGTGAATACCTTCACTCAGAGGTCAAGATGATATGGGTAAATTTAAACATTTTAAGAAATATCTCTTTCAATTCTCCACCAAATCATATGCTGTGAAGAGGAGATTGTAAAGAGTAGTCATAGTATAGGGTTTGGTGGAGAAAATATTTCAGTAATTGGGTTCGCACCTTATCTGTAGCTCAGCACAATGTACGCTTCCACACACAGTCACTTTATCCTGACCCCAGGCCCGCCATATCTAACACTATTTGCATATACAGACAGATAAGCGAGGGACTTAAGCCACTATCACCATGTCCATTTTACCTCTGTATCTCTCTATAGATACATGTACGCATATTAACACATTAACAAACAGAGTAGACCAGGATCAAACGGCTCCAGGGAAGCCGTTTGATCACCGTCTGCTCTGTTTTTTAATATGGAATAGTATAGATCTAATTCTACAATTTATGCAATGACCAAACCTTCCTGTTTCCATGAACCATTGTTAAAATGCAGCTTATTAACATTCATTATGTCATTATTTCTTACATGAATATTCATAGAGTAAATAGTTAATGTCTAGTGTATGACCTTGCCGTGAAGATAACACTACTGATAGAGCTAACCAGGCGGATGCGTACTTCAGAATACATGATATATCCCTCCTGCCACTTGAAAGAAAATAATCCATCAGTTGATAAGACCATATAACGTGATTTCCAATATAATAACACTTAGCCTTCCGAAAACAGCTTCACTGTTCAGAATTTGATTACTTGCTTCCGTGTTTTTGAGAAACAATTGTCTTAATATCAAACAACTGGACGAGGCGTCAAGTCGAGTAACTCGGCGTCAAGTCGAGTTACTCGGTGTCTCATTTTGATCCAATATGTTTGCAAATAACAGACAGACGGCGCTTGGCGAGGTAAGGGGTATTCCCAATAAGATCGTTCCGTGTTGCATGAATATCAATAAGTTCATATTCAAGTAAAATCAAAGCCAGTGTTTGCTCTGCCAATAGAGAATAGAAGTACACATTTGATCTTAATAACCCACTCCTTGGGCAAGGCACGCACCTGTTAACCCGCCCTCCTACATCATTTATTTATCATATATATGCATCTATAATGATCGTTCGTCCGTTCGTCAGAGAATTGGGTAAGCAATGATCACGGAAACATATTTCTGTCAACATTTATTGTATCTGAACACTGATTAGAGGAAAACATCAGATAATGTTTTTATTTATGCTGACAATTGACCATTTTCCTGCTAAGCTCGCGCCTTGATTTTCATTTGCAAACAGCTTGGATCCAGATGAGACGCCGAGTAACTCGTTTTAAAAATTGTCTTATCAGGATCCAAGCTGCTTTGTATTCGATCAATAGTTTCCATATTGCAGCACATCCAACTTGAGGAGACATTCATATCTTGCCGCTGAGATTACTCTGTTCAACTATTCAATCGACTGATTTGTTAACCAATAACTAAAACATACAATGCAGCACTAATAAACCATGCAGATTTGCGTGGAACTTAAGTTTTATCGTAAATGGCATATGACTAACAGGTAAAGCGTCCCCATGGCATACGGATAGACAAAGCATATAATATGTGTTGGGTTGACTCGGAAAAGTAAATATATGTTGTCATGTATTCATCTTACGTACTCTTTTCATTATTACTTTAACCTTCAGCAAGATAAGCAACGTTTCATCAATAGAAAATGCCTTCTAATACGAATCTCAATACAGACATTCATAAATATATGTATAACTAAATGTACAGTCGGCTGAGCGGTCATTCGGACTGAAAGTAGACTATAACTAGGTACTTAACTCTTTTTTTCATAACCAAGGTATCAAACAGTTACAACTCTGATGAGATGGCATCTTACCCATCTAAATACAGTCTGTTTACAACTGAATACAGCCTATTTACAAATGAATACAACATGTTTACAAATAAATACAGCCTGTTTACAAATGAATACAACATGTTTACAAATAAATACATCCTGTTTACAAATGAATATAACATGTTTACAAATTAATACAGCCTGTTTACAAATGAATACAACAGGTTTACAAATAAATACAGTCTGTTTACAAATGAATACAACATGTTCACAAATTAATACAGCCTGTTTACAAATGCATACAACATGTTTACAAATGAATACAGTCTGTTTACAAATGAATACAACATGTTTATAAATTAATATAGCCTGTTTACAAATGAATACAACATGTTTACAAATAAATTCATCCTGTTTACAACTGAATGCAGCCTGTTTACAAATGAATACAACATGTGTACAGATAAACACACCTATTTTACAAACGAATACAGCCTGTTCACAAATGAAAACAGATTGTTCACAAATTAACAAAACCTGTTTATAAATAAATAAAAGTTGTTTATAAATGAATATAGCATGTTTACAAATGAATACATCCTGTTAAAAAATGTATATAAATCGTTTACAAGTGGATCAAGACTGTTTACCAAGGAACGCAACGTGTTGTAAGCCTGTTTACAAATTAATATAGAATGATTACAAAGGCAATTACAGATTCACCGTAGCTTGCTGAACGTTCATTTACGAGGAACCTCGTGTTTGAACTCTTTCGGCGCCGAATATTTTATGCCTGCGAACAAGGTCAAATACTACCATTGTAAGATAGAATTAATAACCATTCACCACAATATATGTCATGGAATCTGTCTAATCGTAGGTGTACAATACAATAAAGCCCATCTAAACCTGACGCTCAGTTTAGTACAAATATCTTTCTTTAAGACAGGTGACAGCTTAATTCGGGGTGAAACTCATGCAGAAATCTCCTCTAAAAGCTTTCTGCTTGACTTTTACGCTGCATTAAGCAGCCACCCGCCTAAAAATATCTAATTTATCCTCCACTAGAATCCAGGATTAGAGAGGGTTTACTGTATACTGTTTTGCCATAATTGATTTGAACGAAAATACTGCAGCAAATGGATTTGTTTTCTCATTTTCAATAAAAGACAAAGATTCTAAATAAGTGTCTAGTCTGCATAGACTCCACATTCCAGTTGTTTGGGCATTTTCGACGGCACCTGCATGATTCCTTATTATGCTTTGAGTGGTTTACGCTTTTGAAGCAAAATAATCCTTTTCTACAAACAATGCAGTCTGTATTAAGTTTCAGAGTGGAATTCCGTCAGTTTCTTCTCCAACTAATGTGATATGTCAGCCAGTTTGGATTTTGTAACATCGGTGTGGATCCAATCTGTTTGTAAAAGTAGACACAGGTTCCCCAATTTCAGCAAGTTCTGTGTGTCGCTTTTTGGCGACGAAAGAGTTAACTAACACACTGCCCTACTGACATACTGCCCTACTAACATACTGCCCTACTAACACAGTGCCCTACTAACATACTGCCCTACTAACACAGTGCCCTACTAACACAGTGCCCTACTTACCCATGAAGTTGTTATCTCGAATTACTGTTGCAGATGTACTATTTCAGTATGACAGGAACCGTTGCAAAGCATCTGCACATACCCTAAATACAGTTGGAGTAAACATACATTTAGTCTGTGAAATTTCAATAATAAAATCCAAGTTTCTTGCAAACGATATTTGGTAATGACAATATATCTTTTTACTCTTTTTACTTTTTATCTATTCATTTAAGAAGTAATGGTAGTATGCATATGGATTAACTGAATTATATAATGGCACTATGTGCAAGGGAATTTTTATCATGATAGAAACTGTAGGATCATATCTATATTCTATGCAATCAGACACGCTTGGCATAGAAAAGAAGATGAACGTGCAATTAATTCTAAACGACATGTGTTATGTTTGGTATAAGGACTGATAACACCTTAAAGAGAATTACAGCTCGTTTTGCAATAACCCTTAACCTTTTACTCTATATAAACGCTCTTGTACGCCTTTGCAAATAGAGTAGACCAAAACAAGACATCCCCAGTAGGACATATCTGGTCAGGATATGTTCTGTAAAAATGTTCACTCTTTAATGAATTTTGCTGGGGTCAAACAGTAACACCCCACTTTCCCCTGTTCATATGAACAAAACTTCAGTTAATAAAGTCATTATTTCAGATGAATATTCATGGAGAAAACGGTCAATTTGAACCGAGAGTTTTACTTTAAATCATTGAAATGCTTGACAGTCAGTCGTAATCACCTGTGTGTAACATCAAACTGCTGAGTGCTGACGTTTGAAGAACAACGTACATACGAGGGTTGTTCGGAAAGTTCGTAGAATGTTGTTATAAAATTACGTGTAATCGTAACTGCATGCCAAAAATTAGATCAACATTAATTTCCAGATCTGTGTTACATATTCTGTGAAAATCAGCAAGATACACTTAAAAATATTTTTTCTATGCATATTACAAATACGTACATAACACACACCCGGAGCACGTCAGCGTCGATGTGACGTCGCTAAAGTGTCAAACGTTATGTAAGTCCAGTGAACGTCGCACTTTCTCAACATAGTCCCCCGCGATATCCACGCACTTGTTATGCCTTCTAACCCATTTTGCGTATGTTTCTGCATACCAATCTTCGCTGAATGTAGATACAACTTTCTGTGTCTGTTTGATAAGTTCGGCTGCTGAATCAAATCTAATTCCACGTAACCTCACCTTTAACTCTGGGAATACTCTAAAATCCATGGGAGCCAAGTCGGGGCTGTATGGCGGGTGTTCTAACACCTCAAATCCTAGTAAGCTGATTTCTAACTGTGTGGAAACTGCTCTGTGGCCCGGTGCATTATCCTGATGTAGTATTATACGCTCAAGATCCATATGTGGTCGCTTCTTTCGTATCGCATGAACGAGATCCCGCTGAGAAACATCTGAGAGCATCGAACTCGGTTCTCCTTTTCTGTGTCTGTGAGCAACCTCGGCACCCAGCGTGCACTAACTTTAGACATACCAAGTTCATCTGTTAATATTCCATGTACGATAGAGCATGAAACACCAAGTTCATCAGACAAATCTCTTACTGTAGTTCTTCTGTCCGCGTTAACCATATCTTTCACCTTGTCCTTAATGGAAGCAGCTACGATGGATGGTCGGCCACTCCTAGGATCGTCTTGGATTGATTCTCGTCCACTCCTAAAACGTGAGTGCCATTTATACACAAAAGCAGGGCTGCACTTGTCATATTTTCCCGTTGATTTAATCATTTTTTAGAGTTTCTGTTGGCGATTTATCTAGAGCAACACAAAATTTTACAACACTTCGCAACTCAACGTCACTAGTCGACGTCATTTCTTTTCAGTTCGCAATTCCGCTCTCTGTAGACTAAACACTGTAGTTTTGTGACAGTCACGTGCATAAGGTGGCAAAGCTGGCTAATACTCCAAAGTGGGGCCCTGACATATTCAAGGAATATGCTTAACCCATTACCGCATATGCTATTTTAGATGCAACCTCTTTGAATAAATCTACAAAAAAGGAGCATTAACTCGAGAATTGTTTTTTTTTAGAATTTTGTAGATTGAAACCATTGTGATATATAGAGCATTTGCTCCTATGGAAGGAAATGTTCTATTTATAACAATGGTTCACAAAGTGACTTTTACAGAGTCGTCAAAAGTCGTCAATATGAGGAAAGAGTTAATTCATACTGAACACGCACGAACGATGAGGTAAATCAAAACCCAATAAAATAGAGAACTTTAATGCATTAAAATATATCTAAGCCGTGAATTGTATATCTCAGATAAAACTCGGGACATATGCTAATGTTAAAACGTGTACGTAGCACTTCCATCTTTAGATTTAACGCTTCCATACCAATGATACTCTGACAAATTGTTTTCAAAATGTAATGTTTAGCACCATTAATTTTTTTATCCAATACTTTTATCATGGTATGTGTTCATGGTGTTATTAAAAAAACTCAACAGGATATATGTGTCAATGGCATGTACATAATTATCTGAGTGTTTGTATACATCAAAGTATTTGCTCAGCGAAAGAGTCAGTCAGTGTTATTAAGATCAATATATATATATAGGTCACAATGGGAGTGATGCCTATATTCAGTTGAAATTGGATTATCTTTATGAAATGCTAGTTGCCTCAAAAGTACAGTATTTTGTTTCATTGCTACTCTATATAATTTGTTCTGTTTAAATAAAATATCGTATAGTGATACTGTATTGTCAATTAAGCTTGCCACACAGTTTACTACCCCTTTGGAAGGGCCTCAATGAGATATCTGGGCATTGACACAACCTTGTAACACATGGATATTTATCAGCACGACTTATAATGGCAGACACTTTAGATAAGCTCTAGCTTTGATTCAAAATTTAAACAAGACTATAATTATACATGGTAAGTTTTAGAAAATAAAATCGTGCAGTTACTATTTCCCTCATACATGTATAAGCGCTATTTCACGCATTTGCAAATAGAGTAGACCCAGATCAGACGGCTCCTACAGGATCTTCTCTGTTTGCTTATGACATGATCATAGATCTGACTGTACAGTTTCTACCAATACAAAACATTCTGCGTACATAATCCATTATAAAAATTCAGCTAATAAATATTCATTGTGTCATTATTTCTTACATGACTATTCAACGGGCATACGGTTATTGCAACTTGTCTATAATACCGCGTTTTGAAGATTTCTAATAACGATTGAAATAAATTGAATGCTGTTAAAACTACTTTATAATGAGTTCCATGAACAAGCTTAAATGCATTTCTCAATCAATAATAACAATTTTGATCGCCGCTCGTAATTTCATGTTCCAGAACAAAATAGTGTTGTGATATCGCGAACACATGCGGAAGGCACGTGAATGTTGTCTAAAACGCGAGCGACTAACATTTGCGACACGGATACTTTAACATCAGGGATTTGCGGATACAGTAAAACCTGTGTTAACCCTTCGCTTGCTATTCACGTCAATATACCTACCTGTAAATAGTGAAGACCCAGATGAGAAGCTCCTACAGGAGCTGTCTCATCAGGGTCTGCACTATTTACAAGTTGATTGTGCAACCAGTGCACTCCACAGCAGTGATTGCACAGCGAAATACTTGTACACAGTGAAGATATATGTAATTATACAACAGTGCATTGGTAAAGAAGGAGAAATGAGTTTTTTTTAATTCAGCAAGCGAAGGGTTAAAGAACCATCAAAACATATCTAATTATGGGTTTGTAAGACAGGTGGTAACTTAACACTGGTCAAACTAAATGCAAAAACCTTCTATAGGAGCTTTCTGTATTATTTCTTGCCATGCATTACCTGCTAACTTAAAGACTAAAAGAATCATTTGTTTATGGAGTAAAGGGTTATACTTGTTTGACTCTCTATCACATTCTTAATAATAAATAGAAAAAACAATGCAATGTATATGTACATGCATTATCAGTGTCAGGTTTTACTGTATTTAAATGTAACAACAAGTGATCTATTATCATCACGATTTCAACGTGCATCCATGTTTATAGCATATCGATGGAAAGTCTTCTAATTCTCCTATTCGACTAGCAGAAAGTTGAACACATTTCATGTGGAAAAAAAACCTCGCTGAAAACAATCTATCACACATGATAAATGCTAAAATGGTCTTATCTAGCAACGGTGTTATTGGAGAATGGTGAAGCGTAACAAAATAACAAAATACAATAATAAACAAACAAAGCAGACCCTTGTCCGACGAATACTATAGAAGCCGTTTGGTCTGGGTCTACTCTGTTTGCAAATGTGTAGAAATGCGTATTTATGGAGTAAAAGGTTTAATCCAGAACGAAAGTAATGCAGAAAGTTCCGACTGGAACTTTGAACATAGCATTCACCCTGCATTAAGCTACCACATGCCTTTAAGACCAAGAATTAATACTCTGCTTATTTTACATAAGCTTGGTGTAGATTCGTGTTGGTCAAGTATAGGGAAATAATACAGTTTCGTATCGAAAAGTTGCAATACTTAGCCCTTCGCTTGCTATTCACGTCAATATACCTACCTGTAAATAGTGAAGTTGATTGTGCAACCAGTGCACTCCACAGCAGTGCTTTTACAGCGAAATACTTGTACACAGTGAAGATATACGAGTATGTAATTATACAACAGGGCATGGGTAAAGAAGGAGAAATGTATTTTAAAATTCAGCAAGAGAAGGGTTAAATACATTAGTTCATGGCACTTGGTATAAGTACTGTCTGTCCGTGTTAAAAGTGATATAGATTGGGTAAAACTACCGATGCTTATTTCGTCAGCTCTCAGAAATTGAAACCGCCGAAAGATACTGTAATGTTGACCACAAAATGAAAGTGCCCATTTCTCAACTGCAATACATGTGTACATCATGTCAAAACGTTATATTCATCCTGGTAAGATATCAAATGTCAATTTATGACATGAGGCATTGAATTTTAGAGTGAACTGTTTTGATTACAATACTGTTGTTACAAAACATGCTTAATACCAATGTAACGAACATTATTTGACGTAATATGTTTAACGATAAAAGAAATAATAAGCATATGAATGCACAATGGAATTAAGAACGATATGTCGGCCCATTGACAAACGGAATTGTACATGTACATTTCTGCATCGCCAAACAATGAGTCTTTTGGTTCGAGTTATACTCTTAACATTTCCATTGGGTTGACGGAGGAGGTTCAGTAAAATCAATTTAATGCGACCAATTATGAATTAACAAATTTGCCTTTAAATGCAGGACGGATTTATGCAGAAATTTCCAGCAGAAGATTTTTTGCATAACTTTCGTCCTGCATTAAACTACCATCTGTCTTTACGACCCAAGGTTAGACCTGTTTTGGTGGTCGCATTAGATGGGGTCTACTATATACAAGCTGGATGTAGTTCGTGTGATTTTACGCAATATAAACTCTATAACTGACCATTGAATGAATAAGCAAATATATTTAACCCTTCGCTTGCTATTCGCGTCAATATACCTACCTGTAAATAGTGAAGACCCAGATGAGACAGCTCCTGCAGGAGCTGTCTCATCAGGGTCTGCACTATTTACAAATTGATTGTGCAATCAGTGCACTCCACAGCAGTGATTGCACAGCGAAATACTTGCACACAGTGAAGATATATGTAATTATACAACAGGGCATGGTTAAAGAAGGAGAACTGTATTTTAAAATTCAGCAAGAGAAGGGTTAACAGCAGGCGGTTGCTCAATGCAGAATGAAAGTAATACAGAAAGTTCCCATGGGAGATTTTTTACATTACCTTCGCAACCTGCTTTTAAAGACCACTGTAATTATTCATTAAGCTACAACCTGCATTTAATATCCACATAATGTGACCTGTGTTTTCTTTTGCTCCCTTTAGACGGTTCTTTCTCGTAATTTACATACTTACGCCAAAAACAGCTTGAGAGACATAATGAGATATCGTTTGACATAATGTTCCGGTACAGAAAGGGTGGTCCTGTCTGCTTATAAAGGTACTATACGCTACGCTAAAGGTCTTAAACGTCATTTAGTGTTTGATTACAACACGTCCATAAACTACAGACTCCCTCATGCCTAGTTTTGACAGCGATGTTAATAACCGGCAAAGTTCTCCTATGGGACTTCCCTGGCAAGACTCCCAATTTAGCCGAGCATATTGGGGTTTGGGGCACCACGGCTCTGCCACCGCTACGCTTAACAGGGATCGATACAGCCGACTGGTTATAAGTGGTATATTTAAGCACCGTGACAGCAAAAACGTTTCAGCCTCTATCTATAATTCATTAAGCTAGAGACCGTGAGAGTATTGGACGGAAAATAAATGACATTTCCCTAGTCGGACACTTGTTTCAAAACTTGACAACATTGCAGTTTATAAGCAAACAGTTGGAAATCATCACCGCTTAAGGCTGCAGTTGGACGGAGTATTTGGTCGAAATTTTATTTTCTGCGCACGGGAAAGCGACATTAACTCAACTCAAAGGTAAGCAGAAGTAAAGCTGTATACATACATAATTATATATTTATTTATTTATTTTTAAATTTGAGATAGTTTTCACCATATTCGCCGTAACTAAATGTCGAAAGAAATGGGTTTATAGAAGACAATATTAATATATATATTTCTCAGGAAATATATTCTAATTATAGTTATCAATGTATGATAAGAAACTGACTGAGCTAGCAGATAAATAAAATTGTCAACAGTAATGGAGCTCAATATAAAACAAATTAGCAAGTATTCACTTAAAATGCATTTTCTAGAAAACTTTGGAAACAAACTTGATTTGTAAATTATGTTGTCGTACATATTTGTATGGTTTACCAAATATAGTAATCATTGGCCTCAATACTATCAAACTAACCAAGCAAGTTCCCATTGTATCAAACGTGTCTTCTTCTTATTGATCTGTTTGAAACAAACTTTATATGTGTTTTTTTCTTTATCTTTGTTGTAATGCTATAGATAACGGTTCATACTCAGGTACTAAAATCGTCATTTCTCCACCAAGCCCTATGTTGTGAGCACTCTTTAGAGTCGTATCTTCAAGGTTTGGTAGAGAAATAAAGAAGTTATACTTGAACATATATCTTAAAGTACGCAAGTTATCTGGAGCTAATGTTCATTTTCTTTCTTTGCGGCAAGAATGATTTAAAATATCAATTCGTTATGTTATTTTGTATTTTCTAAACTAACATTCCATGTATCCATTCAGCGATAAGTAAATACAGTAAAACATCTCAAAAGCGACCGCTAAATATAAAACCTGTCTTAAGCGGCCATCAAAAAGAGGTCAAATTATAGGTCCTTAAGGCAGGTTGTAGCTTAATGCAGGTCAAAAGTAATGCAGAAAGCCCCTTTCTGTATCACTTTTGCCCTGCATTAAGCAACCACCTGGTATGTTCATTAAATGATTGTCCGCTTAAGACAGGTTCTACTGTATATTTATAGCTGGGTCATAAGGACAGAAAATAATTGAATGCAGGACGAAAACTATGAAACAACATGGCATGCATTAAGCAACCACGTGCTTTTAAAGATCACTATAATTATCCATGTATATTCAATAGTTTATTATGCAATTATAGATCACTATAATTATTCAATCAGTTGTCACTATAGAGGGGTATATGAAATGCTCATCCCTTCTACTGTATGTCAAACAATAGACTGTCACACATTTTCACCAGTATATTTGCAGTTCTTATCGCTATGCTTCACTCTTTCGCTACCAATATCTCATACGTGATTACCTATGCAAACAGTTTGTATCCAGATGAGACACCGGGTAACTCATCAGGGTCCAAACTGCTTGTCATTGTGACTGTTCGTCTTTAAATAAAAATGATGAAAATAAAAACATGAAAATTGTAACAGACGACAAAGTTTGCAGGTGAGAAAATTTGGCGGCGAAAAGAGTAAGGTAATGCAATTGCTGGCGGATTTGTTGAGGTAATTGGATTATGAACGCTTAACTATCCGTTAAAGTTAACTCCTTCGCCGCCAAATTGTGTCGTAAGCAAACTCTGTTGTCTGCAAAATGCTACTATTTTCTCTCTCTTTTTTTCTTCGTCTTTCTTTTCACGAAAAGTCACAGTTACCAAAAGTGTGGGTCCTGGTGAGACGCCGAATTACCCGGCGTCTCATCTGGATCCAAACTGTATTCATAGCTGATCACAGACACGACATCGGCAGCGAATGAGTTTAACCAGGCAACTGGGACATACAATAGCGACTTGGAAGACGTGTTGTGATATGTTCAGTACTTTTAATGTTACAACTCAATCCAAACATCTGTTATGGACTTATCTTTGCAAACAGCTCATATCTTGATTAGACATTATATAATAAGTGACTATGTACGTCATCAGAATCCAATGTCAGTTTAGCAGAGAACAATAAAACTCTTCTAAACCGGAATTCCAGAATAGAAGAATTTAGATACACTAAGGCAGATTGCTGCTTAATGAAGGGTGAAAGTCATGCAGAAAGTTCCCAGAGGAAATATCCGCATGACGTTCACCCTGCATTAAGCTGGCACCTGTCTCCAAGACCAATATTTATACTAAATTTAACTTCCGAACATTAAATTGATATCAGTATTAGGTATACATGTATATTAATGCAACTAGTTTTTACTTATCTTGATATTTGTGTTAATCCTTTCGCTGACTATGCTGGATCTGTGATTACCTATGCAAACAGTTTGGATCCAGGTGAGACGCCGAGTAACTCGGCGTCTCATCAGGATCCAAACTGTTTGTTACTGTTACCAAGTTTTTGAAATAAAAACGAAGAAATCCAAAAAAATGAAAATATGTAGCAGACGACAAAGTTAGCGGACGACATAGTTTGGCAGCGAAAGGGTTATGGTCGTTTGTTTACATCGGTTGAATAGTGCATGTATTTCAGCCGTATCGTCCAGCTATTACAGGTGGAGCTTGACTCTAGAGGTTGACATTAAATATATGCGGCAAACACGTCCGTTTGTATGACGCAACTACAAATTATCTTTTATTCCGTTTTAACCATTTCCCTGTTCTATGTCTACTTCAAATTTAAATACCTTCTGAATATTCATTGGCAAAATAGTTATAATGAAATACAGAAGCTGGAATTTTGCAACCATTTTAAAAAATAAATAAATTCCATAAGTAAACAGAGAAGACCCTGATCAGACGGCTCCTATATCAGCCGTCTGATCTGGGTATTCTTGTTTGCAAATACGTGAAAACGCGTTGATATGAGGGAAAAGCTTGAAAATCATTCTTCGTTTTGCTCTCAAATCAATGGACCGATTTCAGATCTTGTCGATAGATTGTGTTGTCCTTCAGACCATCATTACTTCTGAAATGTCAGCTTTAACTAGGTTCTTTAATGTCATGTTAGACTGTATACACAATCAAATTACAGGCAATAAATCAAAGAAGTAAATTTGTTATAATTCAGGGATGTAATGATACATCGAACTATCGATTTATTGTTATCGTAACCTTGGCGATAGGAATGGTTGTGAAACTATGAATATCGGCGATAGTTTTTTTTAATGTAAATAAATATTAACAAGTGTCAATATGATAGTGTTTAAGACGTAAATACAATGGAAAATATCATTTATCAAACATATATTTCCTTTCATAGATTGAGAATAAATATTAGAAAATAAGAGAAACAAGCGATAGTTTCGCGATGCACCTAGTCTGAAATAGTCTAACCGTTGCAGCAGCAGTTTCTATTGATACTATCGCGAAGGTAAGTTGTGGTCCCAAAAGTCAACCCATTTATATATGCATGCAGTAAAACCTATCTAAATCATCAGCTTGATAAATAAACATTGGTGTCTTTAAAATTAAGCGACCGCTTCATGTAGGACAAAGTAATGCAGAAAGCTCTTATAGTAAATATCTGCATTACTTTAAGTTCAACATGGTCCAATTTGATTTCTCAGTGTAATTCAATTTAAAATCTTAATTGTTAGTTTCCTTCAGTCGTTAGTTTCAAGCCCATTATAAATGCTTTAATAGGTCTTAGGTCACAGACCTCGGTGAATAGGCAAATGCCTGCAGTATAGTTTTACACAAGCCTTCGTAAAAAGGCCTATACACATGCTTGCATTATAGCTTTACAAATACAGGTCCTGGTGAATAGGCAAATACATGTAGTATAGCTTTACACAAGCCTTAGTGAATAGGCAAATACCTGCAGTATAGCTTTACACACGCCTTAGTGAATAGGCAAATACCTGCAGTATAGCTTTACAAATACAGGCCCCGGTGAATAGGCAAATACCTGTAGTATAGCTTTACACATGCCTTAGTGAATAGGCAAATACCTGCAGTATAGCTTTACACATGCCTTAGTGAATATGCAAATGTCTGCAGTATAGCTTTACACATGTCTTGGTGAATAGGCAAATACCTGCAGTATAGCTTTACACATGCCTTGGTGAATAGGCAAATACATGCAGTATAGCTTTACACATGCCTTAGTGAATATGCAAATGTCTGTAGTATAGTTTTACACATGCCGTAGTGAATATGCAAATACCTGCAGTATAGCTTTACACATGCCTTAGTGAATATGCAATTACCTGCAGTATAGCTTTACACATGCCTTAGTGAATAGGCAAATACACGTACTTATACATGCCTTAGTGAATAGGCAAATATGTGTACTTGCATTATAGCTTTATAAAAACAGGTATCGGTCAATAGGCCAATACCTACAGTCTCGGTGAACAGGAAAACTGAACTCATTGTGAAGCTTCATTGTGAATGCTTTACAAATACAGTGCTTGGTGAATAGACAAATACCTGCAGTGCAGGATAGATTTACAAATATAACAACCAAACGTTTATATAATTATTGTGTAAATGGTCGGGCGCATTATTGCTTTGTAGGATCTTAATTTTCCAAGATCACGTTCTTCTTCTGTCTAAGAATTTTTTGATACCATTGTTCTCAACAAAAGTTGGACCTGCGAAGTGTTATTTCATGTCACAAGAAAAAACAGCATCGATCGGAATCTTCTCAGAATCTGAGAAGTGTGCGATATGCTTGCAAGACGAATGTGATAAAAATCAATTAAGAAGAATGTGATCTTGCAAAAATGAGATAATACATTCGTTTGTCACAACACGATATGCTAATTGGTTTACCCCGTGAATATTTATGTAATAAATAATGTTATCATGAATATAATTAGATGACGTTTTATAATGACATAACACCTAATATTTTTGCCTTACCAAACACTGCAGAATCATTATTATCCCATAAGCAGATTATCTGTTTGCAGATTCATTAAAAGGCGTATCTATGGAGTTAAGGGTTAAGAATTTGTATTTGATATTAGTTTTACCATATTCGCATGTGCGTGCATATATCCTCTATGTATGTAGGTCTGTGGGATTGCCCTTGACACAAATCACTGTTGTAATAATGCTCCTCTAATTTAAATTCCATACACGAATTCTCCGTCATTTGTCGTAAAGGCTAAGTATAGCAGACTTAGTGAAACTTGTTAACCTTTAGCCATTGGACGAATGAGTGAATACCTATGCAAACAGTTTGGATCCAGATGAGACGCCGAGTAACTCGGCGTCTCATCAGGATCTAAACTGTTTGACACCCTGGTTGCAGTAAAGCATGTGACATTCATGCTGTAAAGGGGTAAACAATATAGAACGAGATTCAGAAAAAGGCAAATTGTTGCTTCTAGATACAGTAAAACCTCTCTATATCGACCACTTAATTACATCAAGTGTTTTGTGTTAAAGGGATGCGGATGCTTAAAGCAAGGTGAAAGTAAAACAGAACGCTCCTATTGGAGCATTCTGTTTTACTTTCACCTTGCTTTAAGCAACTACCTGCCCAAAATACCAACTAATTAACACAATTTAGTGGTCGTTATAGAGAGGTTTTACTGTAATGGTTATATACAGAAGCGGTTTACTTCGCTATGAAAATATATGATCTGCTCAAATTGGAGTCTCGTGCAATTTTGACTACTTCCGATACCAAGCTGTTGAAAAACTATTGACTGAGTGTCGCAGACTGATAATTATGGGGTTTGCCTTTGCCGCATGTCTGCTTGTTTCCCATCAAGGGTTCTCCAATCAGGAGTAAACATAAACCCAGAGACTGAAATATATAGATGAATATATTTACTTAGTAGCAATGGCAACGTCTTCAAGACGTAGTTATATGCATTTGCAAACAGAGTAAACCCAGATCAAACTGCTCCTATTAGAGCCATCTGATTAGAAACTATTGTTTATGCTGTTGTATAGAGCTGGTTCCATGCTCATAAATGTTTTTAGTTAAGTCTGAGTTCGTTCCCAAGTTTTTGATTGGTCAGATTTGAGCCTTTGGCTCAAATCTGGCCAATCAAAAGCTTGAGAACGAACTCATACTCAACTAAAAAGCTTTATCAGCATGGATCCTGGTTGTATAGAGTCTGCCACGAATATTAGCCAAAGCACGCTGTTTTCATATGCCATTATAAAACTTCAGCTAATAAATATTAACGATATTATTTTTCTTGCATAAATATTTATCAGGTTCACATTTAATGGAAAGAAGCATTTTTCTTGTTGCACATGCCATCAAACTATCACATATAGTTTTCTTTATTGGACAATTGATCACAGTTGAACACTATTACAGAATAAAACACTCTAAACCGGAATTCTAGTTTAGAATAATTGAAATACTGCTTAAAGCAGCATGACAGTTTAGGAGCTTTCTGCATGACTTTCACAATGCATTCAGCTAAGCTTTCATTCTGTAAGCTGCAACCCGTCCCCAAGACCGATATTTAAACTAAATGTAACGTCCGGTTTTGAGAGGTTTTACCGTATACCATTCGCAAGCATGGATACATATACATGTATAACCAATATGGGCTTACTCTGTAAATGTTAACTATGCAGTTATATCCTTTTGTAGCATAGTAACCGTTAACAATTAGTGCAATCATTAACGCATAAAACAATATAATAATTATTTCAGTAATTATACGTTTCTAGGAATGTTAGCCTTGTATATAACTACATCCCTGTGTTTCATTTATCACACTTGATTAGGATCATTCTATTCTACTGAAGTTCTCTGCTCACTAGCCTGTTCCATTTCCTATTTCTACTATTTAACCAGTATCCATCTGTGAAAATGCTATGTCTTCTCAAATTTTGATCTTGTGTAAATTCGATGTCCATGGTTCGATGAAGATTTTGAGAAACATTTACCCGGCGTCTCAGCCGGGTCCAAGCTGTTTGCTAAACTTGTTAGTTCGCGGATTGCGGGATGAGGCTAAATGTGTATACATGTACAATGAGGCTGGCTATAATGTCCTTTTCTTTGCCTTTGGTTAGTTTGTGAATATCAATAACCTGTTTATGTTGCAGATCTTCTCCACGGCATGAATGTCCTACTACAGTAGAGCCTTCCTAAGCGACCATTCATTTATTGGGTATATAAGTCTTAATTAGCAGGTGGTTGCTTAATGTAGGTCAGTCAAAAGTAATGCAGAAATCTCTTGAAGGAGCATTCTGCATTACTTTTGACCTGAATTAAGCTACAACCTGCTTTACAGACCTATAATTAGATTTTTTTTATTGTCGCTTAAGATTAGGTTCTACTGTATAGTTTATACAAATGCACTGACGGTAGTATAGGGAATAAATAGCGTTGGCCCAACTAGGTTCCCACTGCCGATCAGATCGAGGGGGGTCTACCTTGGTCGGCATCGCTCGGACTCCCTACCCAAATTGTTTTGACATGTCAAATAAATTCGGGTAGAGATCGAGCAGGCACGCGCTCGAGAAGCAAAAGGGAAGCGGTCGGGTATTGATCGAGTTCGTGTAGAGATCTAGTGCGGTCGGGATGAAGTCTTTTACTCGATCTGTACAAGATCATCTCGACCTCTACTCGAGTAATACCCAATCGACCATGACGACCTGGTCGGTAGAGATCGAGCAGAGGTCCAGTTGGTCGCGTAGAGATAGGGATCGTATCTCGGTCGAGATGATCGAGCAGAGATCGGAGTGTTTGTTGAGCTGACGTCGTGGAGGAGTCGTGAATGATCGCGACAGGGTTGTGTATGATCGAGTAGAGGTCGAGAAGAACTCGTGTTCATGCCTTCAGTCGAGTTTGGTCAGGGAGTTTGGGTGAACGGGTTGATCGAGTTGATCTTATCGGCAGTGGGAACCAACCTTAACTCTTTTAATGCTGAATATTCTCAACCTTGTAGTCAATTCAGTATGAACACGGCTTACATTTCCTAGAAGAAATTTGACAAACAGTTCACACCCTGATCTGGGTCTACACAGTTTGCAAATACCAGTGCACTCCTTTCTCGCATTCAAAGTGTAAAGGTTTCCTTAGATCATATGTCATTTCATCACACTGTGTTGATATTGATAAGATATTGATGGAAGGAACTTGGAGAGGGAATCTAGCGAAGATACAAGATTCTTTTCATACCATAATTGTACGCCTATTGATTATCAAAACAACAATACCGCCAGTGTTATGTATGCAAAACAGCAGAAAACTGCTGTTCTCAGTCACAACCTTGAAACCCAGTTTTGAAATACAACCCACATGTCTGATAATCCTGGTGCCATGATAGCCATGACCCATTTCAGTTAGAACTATATTTCATGGACGCGAAGGCCTATCTCCTATAAACAAAGATAAACATTTGATTACATGTCGGTTACAGTTATATGACGAATTATTTTTGTATCTGGTGTAATTGTTCATGTGTCGCGAATATAATGCTATATATTTTTAATGTTTTTCCTATTACCCCATTTCCTCCCACATTGCTATTAGCCCATTTACTCCCACATTGCTATTAGCCCATTTACTCCCACATTGCTATTAGCCCATTTACTCCCACATTGCTATTAGCCCATTTACTCCCACATTGCTATTAGCCCATTTACTCCCACATTGCTATTAGCTCATCTACTCCCACATTGCTATTAGCCCATTTACTCCAGCATTGCTATTAGACTAATTACTCCCATATTGCTATTAGCCCATTTACTCCGGCATTGCAATCAGACTATCTACTCCCGCATTGCTGTTAGACTATCTACTCCCGCATTGCTGTCAGACTATCTACTCCCGCATTGCTGTTAGACTATCTACTCCCGCATTGCTGTTAGACTATCTACTCCCGCATTGCTGTTAGACTATCTACTCCCGCATTGCTGTCAGACTATCTACTCCCGCATTGCTGTTAGACTATCTACTCCCGCATTGCTGTTAGACTATCTACTCCCGCATTGCTGTCAGACTATCTACTCCCGCATTGCTGTCAGACTATCTACTCCCGCATTGCTGTTAGACTATCTACTCCCGCATTGATGTTAGACTATCTACTCCCGCATTGCTGTTAGACTATCTACTCCCGCATTGCTGTTAGACTATCTACTCCCGCATTGCTGTTAGACTATCTACTCCCGCATTGCTGTCAGACTATCTACTCCCGCATTGCTGTCAGACTATCTACTCCCGCATTGCTGTCAGACTATCTACTCCCGCATTGCTGTTAGACTATCTACTCCCGCATTGCTGTTAGAATATTTACTCCCGCATTGCTGTTAGACTATCTACTCCCGCATTGCTGTTAGACTATCTACTCCCGCATTGCTGTCAGACTATCTACTCCCGCATTGCTGTTAGACTATTTACTCCCGCATTGCTGTTAGACTATCTACTCCCGCATTGCTGTTAGAATATTTACTCCCGCGTTGCTATTAGCCCGTTTACTACAGAATTATTAACCCATTAACTCCCACATTGGGTGGAGAGTATTATGGCTGTAACCTACACAGAACTTTTTACATGTCTTTCGTCATGCAATAATGTACGACCTGTCTGCAAGACTCACATTTATACCTATCTCTGTTAGGTTGTCGCATTAGAGAATACAAACAGTAAAAACTGGAATTTTAGTAGAGGATAATTTAGATAGTTTTAGGCAGGTGGGTGCTTATTGCAGGTTAAGAGTCTGCATGACTTTCACATGCATTAAGCTACCACCTGTCTACAATAACGATAATCATACTAAATCGAACGCTCGATTTAAAGGGGTTTTACTATAGTCTACTGTAGAGTAGAACCTGTCTGTAGCGACAATATAACGAATAGACACGGAGGTCGATAAGAGCAGGCGGTTGCTTAACCCATTACCTCATAGGCTATTTTTAGATTCAGCCACTTTGAATAAATCTACTGAAAAAGAGCATTTACTAGAGAAAAGGAATATTTTAGAATTTTGTAGCTTGAAACCATTGTGATAAATAGAGCATTTGCTCCTATAGGAGCAAATGCTCTATTTATCACAATGGTTTTAACAGATGACATTTGCAGAGGCGTCAAACGGCGTCAATATGAGGGAATGGGTTAATTATTACTGGACTTTTGTTTTATATCAAGCAAATATTTTCCATGTAATAACATAATTTATGCATTTAACGTTGTAATAAGATCCTGTAACAACATGTGCATGGAACTTTGAAATATGATATTGTAATAACATGTACATGTTACATTGTAATACGATATTGTAATAACGTATGCATATAACATTGTAATACGACCTTGTAATAACGTATGCATATAACATTGTAATACGATCTTGTAATAGCCTACGCATATAACATTGTAATACGATCTTGTAATAACGTATGCATATAACATTGTAATAAGAACATGTAATAACATATTGAAGCACCATTGCAATAAGATATACGGTTGTTTTTATCTGTTTAGAACGAAGGTCGCAACTAAAAACATCTTGTCAAGCAAAGACTGATATCAAAGCGTGGTTTATAGAAGTATATGTTCCAAATAAAACAGCACTATGATTAGGTATGCCTGGCCAGTCCACGAGACGGCAATTATGAGACATTATGATGCGTCTTATCAACGTAAATCTATTTGTTCCGAACAGACAGACACAGTTATTACGCCATTGAAATAACTTTGCTGAAGAAATAAAAGCATCTGAAACGTTGACTGTGATAGGCGATGTTTAGTTTTACTGCAGAAAATAAAGATATGCAAGCAGTCCTGTTTATGCTTAAAGTGTAAGATACTGCTCTTTCCATACTGATGCAAATTCGTGATATCATTTTATTTTAATCGAGATAACTCAAAGAAAAAGTGTTATCAGTTTTATACTGATACTGTAAAGAAATGGAATATAAACAGCTTTTTAGATTTAAATATTCAATGAGAATTCACTTACTTTGCATATATCACGAATATCACTACATGTTTCTTAGTAAACAGACTTTTCGTTTAACCCTTTACTCCAACAGTAAATCCCTCTATTGCGACCACCAAACATGGGCATAATTCTGGGTGGCAGAGGCAGGTGGTAGCTTAATGCATAATGAAAGTTATACAGAAAGCTCCTGTAGGAGCTTTCTATAACTTCCGTCCAGCATTAAGGAACCATCTGTTTATAAAGGCAGAAATGTTTATTCATTAAGTGGTCGCATTAGAGGGGTTCTACTGTATACGCATTTTAACGCCATTTCAAAAAGCATAAACTTATATCATATTGATTCTGTAGGAGCCATCTGATCAGGATCTGCTTTATTTGTATATGGAATTATATACATGTAGATATTATTCTGACAAATAGTCCAGCCCATATCGGACGATTGGTAATCTGGTCAAATGAACATTCTTACAGAGTGCATACAGGAAACTCGCTTTATCAACCCAACAAAGCTTATCGTTAACAGTCTGTCCATAAGTTATTTGCTACTAAAGCTTAGGCGAATAATAGCAATTCGATATAGTTATTTTAAACATTTCGAAGTGTACCACTTTTGTTTTACGATCACAATACTCGCTCTTACGGGTAATCTTGGTAAATTGTTCACTATTATTGCTTAAACGGAAATAGTATTTAAGTGCACAAGCTTAATTGCAACTTCACCCGTGCTACCAGAGATATAAAAGTCTTCAATATTGTCTAACTCCTTACCGATTCTCAGATATTTGAATAAGTGTTATACAGTTCATGTTCGTTAACCCTTTACTTCATATAAACGATTTTCACGCCTTTGCAAACATAGTAGACCCAGGTCAGACGGCTCCTATATAGGAGCCGTCTTATCAGGGTCTGCTCTGTTTGCTTACGGATTAATATAGATATGATTCTACAGTTTCTGCCATGAACAAACATGAATTTTAGAAATCCTAGAAAATATTGATGATAACATGATTATGTTTTACATGAATATTCATGAAGTAAAGGGTTAAAATTGAAATGTTATCGATAATTCTCCATGGCAACGTATAAGACGTCCCTTGGTACCTCCAGCGAGAACTGACATGCTATTGATAAAGTCAGTTAACCCTTCCAGTGCGGGAAACGATTAGCTAATATTTCCTTTGCAAACAGTGTTGACCAAGATGATGATATCCTAGAGGAGCCCTCTCATCAGTGTCTGTACTTTTTGTCACGTACTTGGTTTATTTTAGAACAGCCCTGAATGTTCACGGTAAGATTAACCTGTTTTGAATTTTGGAATAGTCCATTAACCCATTTGCTCCCACGATTCCATATATGGGACGTAGGCAAACAGTGTAGACTCTGATCAGACGCCGCATGATGCGGCGTCTGATCAGAGTCTACACTGTTTGCTGATAGGAATTTCAATTTAAACAAAAACGAAATTGAAAATTTAGGCCAGGCACCCCTTAGATAAAATATGGACTAATCCAAAATATAAACATGGAAGAATCCACTGGGCGCAAATGGGTTAAAACTCAGCATTGAAAGGATATAGAGAATAATAGGTTAGTGCCGTAGATGGGACGCTTTATCCGACGAGGGGAGAAAACGTTGAGGCGAGGCTTGCCGAGCCTCAACTGATTTCTCTCCGAGTCGGATAAAGGCGTCCCATCTACGGCACTAACCTATTATTCTATTTATCCAGTCAATATAGTTAAATGTCTTTTTAATAGACTCATAACACTCTTGAAATAATTTACATTGAAAATGCAGTTTTTCGATCAACGGATCCCTCCCTTTTCACTTCCATTTAGACGTAAATAGATCCAATGAGCTACCGCAGAGGAATATAGTTTCGATACTTGCATTACTAGAAGGGAAACGTGGTTGAATTTGAAAAATAAGATAATTTGAATCGAGGGTCGATAAGTTATTTCAAATAGACATGATTATATTCTTTGGTCAAATTCGAGTTACGTAGTCTCGGTTTCTATTTTTAGATAGACCTAACGTCACTCATAAATCGATGGAACTGAACAGGCTATATTTAGGTTTATGACTATCACCGCCCCTGTAAGAGTCTATCAATCAAATTATCATGAGAGTGAAAAGAAAACATTTACTATTTATCTGTCAATCTTTGCTTCCAGGTTTGATTTTATCAAAAACGGGGTTTGCCAGCGGTGGATTAAATTAATAAAACTGATAAATCAACGTCATTTTGTATGTGGCCTCAGTGGCGTAATCGGTAAGGGCGACGTCTCTAGAGTGATTAGAATTAGTTTTTTTAGGTTCAGGCGCGGGTTCGAATCCAGCTGTAGCCAATTATTTTTATTTTTTCTCATTTAAATAATTCTGTTGGTGACCAAATAGATCTGTTTGATCTAGTCCATCAACATGTTTATGCATATTTACAGAAAACTAAAATAGTTCCATGGTTATAGAATCATTACGCCTATCTACTAACCTAATAAACCTTCTACTACCGGAAGTAACCTAATAAACCTAAGTTTATTTGCACCCCCTTTATTATGTCACTAGCGAAGCCTGGTGACTGGATAAAAATAGAGTATTAATGAGAACAGTAAATGTACACTGTACAAAGGTACACTATCTACATCGATAACCAAAGGAAACTAAGCGATCAGGCGTAACAGAGCACTCACAAATAGTCGCGTTTCCTCTATAACATTCTATGTACACAGGATGTAACAACCCATTATTAAGGCTGAGTGAGTACAATTAGTAACCTGTGGTGGATAATTCCCCCCAACACTTAACTACTTAATTTATATTCAAAATTGTGCACGTTAATACTGACAAATGTGTTATATAATAAAAATTATATGCATGTATCTACTAGCATGTGAACTTTGATAATTATAGTTAAAAATCACAAAGAGAACATAAAGAATTCTACACTCGCTACAGTTAATGTAGCAATGGCTATAGTTTCGGTTATTGATGAAAGAAACTCTTATTCCAAAGAAGATATACAGTAAAACCCCTCTAAACCGGAATTATAGTAGAGAATAAATCCGATACTTTTTGGCAGGTGGCTGATTAATGCGATCGAAAGTCATGCAGAAAGCTCCCATAGGAGCTTTCTGCATGACTTTCACCCTGCATTAAGCTGCCACCTTGACACAAGACCGATATTTATTCTAAATTTAACGTCCGGTTTAGAGAGGTTTTACTATATTTTAGAGGTCGGGGAGACAGGAGTGAAAGAGGTGAATGATTGAGAAAATAGTGGCTTGTTTATGGGTGTGGTTCCTGAATGTGCTTCTCTAGTACAGTAGAGTCTCGCTAAAATGACCACACAATTTATTAACACATGCTTAATGTAGGGCAAACAATAATAACATTTGTCGCGCATTAAGCTACCACCTGTTTTTAAAATCCAGACTTAGACTTATTTTGATTGATCGTATTAGCGATACTCTACTGTATGATATTCGTACTACAATTATTTAAACGCATATCTTTAACGGCATTGTAGTTAATGATTTTATCCATCGAAGCTGCAGCTTTACAAGATTAGCCATTTTTCTCAAATTTTGTTTCAGTTATGTCTTAAAAAGTCTTATACAGTATTTATCACAAGCTGAAAAGGGAATCTTACCATCATAGCGTAACAGTGTGGACATGCGATTTGCTCGTTAACGGGAGATTACTGCCAATTAAATGTTTTGTTATCACCTAGATATCAATCAAACAAAGAGATGGCAGGGTTGATTTTCAACCGGGTGAGACTTTAAAAGTAACACGCGGCTCCAAAGTTTCGTTCATGAACAGATGACAGTATTCCCGTACACCCTCAAAGACTTCCAAACAAAGGAAACACTCTTTACATAGCAGCAGTGGAGTATTTTGTTTGTTTGAAACGTTTATACTTCCCTTTCTTTCATATAAACGTGTTTTCACGCATTTACAAACAGAGTAGACCCAGGTCAGGTTCTGCTCTGTTTGCTTATGGGATTTGAAAGAGTAAAACTGTTGTTTCTTTACTTTATGAAATGACTACAATTTCCCACCTTCTAAATTTCATTACAACTATTTTGTCCTTGAACATTCAGTAGGTGTTGAATTTGGAATAAACATAGAGCATGGAAAGGGATAATCACATTTGAATTACAAAAGGTGGTGCCAAATTGAGTGTAGCAGTATAATACCAGAGTGTTTCAGGCTTTATGAAGAATTTCCCAGGGGTTCAACACTTTATACAACTACCACTCAAACGGTCTTATTATAGAGATTTCAGATAGATGGAGGAAAGTTATATACAATGTATAACAGTTATACGTAAAGAGAATATGTGATATTTATTCAGCCAGGCGGCAGACCTTTGGTAGAGAAAGTGTGCGTTTGTAACCGATGCCTAATTAGACATCTGGCCTGAGACTGAATCGTCATAAAAGTATGATAGTTTCATCCATTATGCTGTCAAATGTTTGGTAAGCTAGTGCAATAGAACCTCTCTGAAGCGACTACTTCATGAATACACGCGTGTCTTTAAAAGTAGGCGTCTGCTTATGGCAGGACAAATGTAATACAGGTGGTGCCTGCAGGAACTTGCCACGCAACTTTCACCTTGCATTAAGTTACCATCTGCCTTTATGAGGCTATGTAACGCCTCATTTTGGTCGTCGCTTTAATGTGGTTTTATTATACTAATTATGACAAAAATGCAGTCTAAATGCTAACAAGGAGAAATGAGTAGATGACGTGTGTCATGTGATATCTGCATATTAACTAGTATCAAATAAGCATTAACGTTATTGGGCGTGCACTGTACAAAATATATTCTCCTGGACTATGCCTTTTCTCTTTTCCTGCATAATTACTTTACTGTCTATCAGCCAGCGTTACTCCGCTCCCCAGTAGCAAGACTATTTATAAATACTGTCATATTGTTACACAATCTAGAAGTAAATGTTGTTCATATTCTAAATCGAAACCATAATTATGAGTTTTACCTTTTCCATCTTATCTTCATATATTGGCAACAAATAGCTAACGTCAAGTAGCGGCGGCGTTAGTGCTCTATAGTTCCATGTTGTATAGAAGAAGTTATCGAATTTGGAGTCTACGTTGGTTTGTGTGTGTGTTTAAAATACGCAGTTACCATATGGAGTAAATGCACTTCCTTCAAGAGTGAATATAGTCGGATGAGAATACTTCTAGTTCTTTAACTATTTCCTCCATAAATATGTTTTTCTACGCCCTTAGAAACAGAGTAGACCGAGATCTGTGTCCATGCTTATAAAACATTTTAGTTGAGTCTGAGTTCGTTCTCAAGCTTTTGATTGGTCAGATTTGAGCCTCTGGCTCAAATCTGACCAATCAAAAGCTTGAGAACGAACTTTGGCTCAAAACTGACCAATCAAAAGCTTGATAACGAACTCGGACTCAACTAAAAAGCTTTACAAGCATGGACCCAGACGGTTCCTGTAGGAGCTTTCTGATCAGGGTATGTCCTGTTTGCATATGATATAATGTAGTTACAGTTGTATGCCCCCGTTGACGATAGTCAGGGGGGCATCATGTTTTGCACATGTCCGTCCGTCTGTATGTCTGTCCGTCTGTCCCGCTTTTAGGTGCAGTTGGTTGTCACAGTTTTTCAAGTGTTATAAGTCAGTAAGTTCTAGACTTATACACATGAAACTTCACATACACATCAATTACCATCTGTGCTATCATTTGGCACCTCGCACATGCTGCCCGCAAGCCCAAGGTCGAGGTCAAATGACTTGGAAATTTTACGTGCAGTTGGTTGTCACATTTACGTGCAGTTTTTTGTCACAGTTTTTTCATTGTATTATATCTCCCTAACCACTGTAGCTATTGCCATAGAATTGCATATACACCTTAAACACCATCCATACTTTCATTGCACGCCCAGCCCATGCTGCCCGCAAGCCCAAGGTCAAGGTCAAATTACTTGAAAATTTTACGTGCAGCTAGGCAAGCACCTACAAGGGGGCATCTCTGTGTCTTACAGGCACAATTTTCTAGTTTACAGATAGTATAGCTTCTGCCATGGTCAAAACGTAATTTGTGCATGTGCAGTTACAACAATCAATGTAATTGATATACACGATGTCATTATATTTTTCATTAATATCCATGCAGCAAAAGGTCAACATGTTCAATAAAACACTGGTACAACATGTACACATATTGACTCCTTACCAACGTACACATACTCAATATCAAATCGTGTTAGTCTCTCTTCAATGTTTAACTTTTCCCCTGTTGAATATTTATGAAACAATTAATGACATTAGCCGTTTCATTTATAATGTCATATCTTCATACGATTGTTTTGGTATCGGTAGAAACTGTATTGTTACATCTATATTATAAGTTCATAAGAAATCAGAACAGACCCTGATCATAAGGCCCACGTTGGAAACGTCGGATCTGGTTGTATTCTGTTTGCAAAGGCGTGAAAAACGTTTAGTTGGGGGAAACGAGTTCATAGTACACACTGTGTTAGGTTCGGATCATCAGAAATTAAGCAAACCCCTTATCTGAACTCAAACGGTCTGTATACAGTAAAACCCCTTTAAACCGGACTTCTAGTAGAGAATAATTTAGATACATCTTGGCAGGTGACTGCTAAATGCAGGGTGAAAGTCATACAGAAAGCCCCTACAGGAGCTTTCTGCATGACTTTCACCCTTCATTAAGCTGCCACTTGTCCCCAAGACCGATATTTATACTAACGTCTGGCTTAGAGGGTTTTTACTGTATATAATCAGTGCATAATATATTAAAAGCTAAATGTCGAGGGGTGCCACCATAGCTGTTTACAATGAAGTAAACCACACATTATATCATTATGCCATTTATTCACATATGGAAAACCTCATTAATTTTGTAACATAGTTACCTTTTAAGTGTAAATATGGGAATTAACAGCAGGCTAATGGTATACGCCTTTTTTGTTAAGGAAGTGACTATCCATATGCGTACTGACTAGAAGTAATTAAAGGACAGTTTTGCATTTGGATGGGCTTTCCTGGTTCATTAACTTGTATATATATAGAGAGAGAGAGCTAAAGTCTAGCTAAACTAGACTGGCCCAAGAAGTAAGGATCACACTGTCAGTTCTCATATCCCTAGGCTTGAGAAATAAAGCCATCAACCGAAGTTATGTTGTCATTATAATACTACCACTATATCACAATTTAAGTAGTAAAATATAAATACAGCGAGCGGTGTAGTACATGTAATATAAAAATGATTTGCTAAAAAACAACCCCGAAAGTTCCAAACGGTGCATTTGATATTCTGCCTGGTATGTAGTAATTTCCATAATGGTTATCATTTTTTAACCCTTCGCTTGCTGTTCACGTCAATATACCTACCTGTAAATATTGAAGACCCAGATGAGACAGTTCCTGCAGGAGCTGTCTCATCTGGGTCTGCACTATTTACAAAATGATTGTGCAACCAGTACACTCCACAGCAGTGATTGCACAGCGAAATACTTGTACACATTGAAGAAATATGTAATTATACAACAAGGCATGGGTAAAGAAGGAGAATTGTATTTTAAAATTCAGCAAGAGAAGGGTTAAAGAATTATTATCAGAACGATGTACAGTATACATGTAACCCCTCTGAAACGGGCGTTAAATGTAGTATAGATATCGGTCTTGGAGACAGATGGTAGCATAATACAGAGTGACAGTCACGCAGAAAACTCATAGAGGAGCTTTCTGCGCGACTTACACCCTGTATTAAGCAGCCACCTGCCTAAAGGTATCTAAATTCTTCTCTACTAGAATTCCGATTTAGAAGGGGTTTAGTTAACTATAGTAATTTTATTCCTTGAGAATAGTTAGAGCTAAGCAAATACGCGTTCATACCAATGTTTACATTTTCACTATGAGGATCAAGCTGTTTGAATTTGTTTCTCTATCTATCATGGTTCGTGAATCCAAAACAACCTTTAATGTCTAACTCACTGAATGGACACAGTCAAGTAAACATTTCCGTTTTTTTCTGTATCGCTCGATCATGTATTAAATCAGCCACATGGGCATCAATGGAAACAGAGAAACCTTTCACAGAAAGTTTTCTGAATACTGTCGTAATTGATTTGATATGGCCAGGGTCCCTTTAGAAGATAAATGTCGACAAAGTATCGGAATTTACCATTAAACCCATTGCTGTTGTTCTAAAGTTTTCACTCAGTGGGGTGGGGTTTTGGCAATGTCATCAATCATTTTGACAGTGTTGTCCATTACAGATATTATGTTCCATTTGTTAAGTGCAATTAGCCATTTATCCATGAATATCTCTAACAAAAAGAATGATACCGTGAGAGTTTATTAGCTGAAGTTAAATAATAGTATGTGAAGAAAGGGTGTGTTTGGTAATGGCTGAATCTATAAAAAAAATCAGATTTATATAATACCAAAGGCAAACAGAGCAGATCCTGATACGACGGCTCCTACAGGAGCGATCTGATATGGGTCTACTCTGTTCCTTAATTAAGGTTTGAAAAAATCGTTTTATGAAGCAAATGGTTCATAAGAGAAGTTCACGAACCTTAAAAGTTCCTGCGCTTGGGCGTTTACTTTTTGGCTATAAATACTGGTAACATAATTATTAGCACACACTATCTCCGCTCTCCACAGTTTGAAAAGCTGAATAGATCAATTTGGCAACATTTTTATAACTTTAGATTAAACTGACATAATTACAAACAAATGTAGATCTGGTTCTGAACTATTTCCTTAAGTTTATCTATCCGAACAATTAGGTTAACACTTTCCTCGATAAATACACTTTTCTACGCCTCTATAAAAGTGACTTCTTCAAACCATTGTGCTAAATAGAGCATTTGCTTCTCAGGAGCAAATGCTCTATTTATCACAATGGTTTCAAAACTACAATATTCTAAATTGTTTCTTTTCTCTAGTTAACGCTCCTTTTCGGTAGATTTATTCAAAGAGGTTGGGTCTAAAATAACCTATGAGGGAATGGGTTAAATGGTGTATTAGATCTACTGAATTGTATATCCATCAATAATATGGATCATAATCAAGTTAAATATGATATCCAGTTTCAAATACTTAGGGTCAACTCTAGAGGATAGTGTTTCGACTGTATGTACAGTGGAACATCGATATCTCGAACTTTAATGGAACAAAATTACTTCGAGATAACGAGAGGTTGATATAACTCCAGTTTCTAACTTGGAAACGTTCTCGATGTTACAGGTTAGTTTAGGAGCTTTCAGCATTACTTGCGACATGCGTCAAGCTGTTGCATGTCTTTATAGATATGTGCAGTGGTGAATTTCAGAATAATTCTGAATTACATCCTTTGGAAGGGACCGAACTTTTACCTCGAGTTAGATCAAAGTTCCAGTTACCCGGGTTCGATATACCGAAAAGCCACATATCATTACTTAGTCACCCATGCAGTATGTGCAGGGAGAACGTATGAATTGCTGCAGTTTCAAAAGTACCACGGTTCTGTATGATAGTGTTAGTCTGTAATTGGTGACTTGTTTGTATGAACCGTGCTTGCGCTTGCAGTTTCTATGCTACGAGATAAATCATCTTCTACTGATAATTCAATTAGAAATAGTCATATACGATATATAATTGAAAATGATTCTGCAAAGATATCATGTTAGCCTACCGCTGCCTATGTGCCTATAGTGGTGGAGATATAAGCGAAACAGGAAAATATATGAGCAGGATTGGTAACAGGCTTCCAATAGTATGTCTATATTACATTACTATAGGCTGGTTGTCGTCATGTTTGGAGCCCTCTCTATTCCAACGACTGGAACACTTTTGGAGAGGCTTTACGGCACTGTGCCACTGAATAGGTCAGATAGAGCCGATTTCTGTGAAACGAGTTAATACAAAAATGAAAATGTAGTAAATGGGAAAATACGTATTAGTATATACAATAAAACATCTCTAAACCGGTAGTTCAATTTAGAATAAATATTGGTCTTGGAGACAGGTGGCAGATTAATGCAAGGTGAAAGTCATCACTTTCACGCTGAATTTAGCAGCTACCTGCCTAAAGTATCCAAGTTCATGTCTACTAGAATATTTTCTTAAGAATTCACAATATGCACAGGTCTGCAAAAGAGTAGAATGCATATGTTACGCTTATTTGGTCATATCTGTTCCACGTCTAAGAGTATAGATGGTAAACATCTGTAGTGTAGTTTGCAATCGGGGAACGCTGCATGCGACACTGATATAGATATAAAACATGCGTTTGTAATGCAAGCCAAAAACTATTGTATTTACTTTGTCCTAAATGGCTCAAGTTTCAAACATGTTTATACCGATAAAATAAGGACTGGATATTTAACTTTAGTTCTGGAGTTCGATTTATATCAAGAACCTTTTCACTTTACAGTAATGTGTCAAATGCTTTTACAGAGTGTAATATGTTGTATCATCCATCAGTATCACTAAACACGTGGTTTCAGAGCAGCTCACAAATGAATCATGGGGAAACAACGACTGTACATTACTAACCATAAGCCTCTTGTAAAAGTAATGTCTGCATACATTCTGGTCTCTAATAATATTCACATACTTCTGACTCGTCAACTCTTTTGGCGCCAAATTTAAAAGTGTCGTCTGCAATAATAATTTCATATTAACCCTTTCGCTGCCAATGCCGGATCTGCGATTACCTATGCAAACAATTTGGATCCAGATGAGACGCCGAGTAACTCGGCGTCTCATCAGGATCCAAACTGTTTCTTACTGTTACTATGTTTCTGAAGCAAAAATGAAGAAAATCAAAAGAATGAAATTTTGTAGGAGGCGACAAAGTTAGCTGACGACAGAGTTTGGCAGCGAAAGTGAGTGAGTGAGTGAGTTGGGTTTGACGTCCGACCAACAGTTATTCAGTTATTTGCAGACGGCACCCGCATGAGACAAGTTATAGTGCTGCCTCACTGAAATACCGCTGCCGCGGGCACAAGGCAAGGGCACACCACCCAGTCACATTATCATGACACCGGGCCGACCAGTCCTAGAACTACACCTTTTAATGTCGAGCGTAGACAAGGGGGATCGAACCCACGACCTTCCGTATCGCAGGCGGAGCGAAAGGGCTAAATATACAGTGCTCCCTCCCTACAACGGCCCCCCCCAATAACGATTCCCTCCTTACAACAACGCATGTCACTGTTTCCGAAACAACAAGGCTCCAGAAACAACTTTTTTCCATCGTATTTTATTTATGCCTCCATCAAACCCTATGTTGTGACCACTCTTTAGAATCGTCACTTTGTGACGATTCTAAAGAGTGGTCACAACATAGGGTTTGATTGAGGCATAACGATTTTAGTTCTCGAAATAACCTTATCTGGGAATCTGCACACAAGCTAATTATGTTTGATTTTCCCTCCCTATAACAACTCCCTCTGAACAACACATACAATCATCGTATCCCAAAGGGTGTCGTTGTAGAGAGGGAGCACTGTAATTCTAAACTAAATAATAAAGGTATAACGTTATTATTATAACATTTGTGTTTAAAAACCTGTATGCTTGGGCTAAAATAATACAGAAAACAGTGAAGTCCCAGGTCAGATGCCGCCTTGAAAAGGCGGCATCTGACCTGGGACTGTACAGTTTTCAATGGTACCAACAGGCGACATTGGCGCCGAAAGAGTTAACCCTTACAACGCTGAATTTTCAGGTCAAGCTTATGGTGAATATTTATGGATTTTTCTAAAGAAAAGTGTAACATGACAAACAGTTCAGACCCTGGTGAGAGGGCTCCTCTAGGAACCCTCTCATCTGGGTCTACACTGTTTGCAAAGGGCTTCAGTGACTCGTGTCCCACACTGTAAAGTTTAAAGCTTTTAGAAACTACTGCACGAGTTACTCGGTATCTCGTCTGTATCCAAACTGTTTGTATACACTAGTTAGGTCAGGTTTAACAGGCAAAGGGTTAAGAGAGTGGTGAAATAAAATGCAGTGAATCAAAGAATTATTTATGACCATATAGTCACGACGCTTTCTGCAAATAGGAACGATAAATGTTCCAGGGACATTGTGAAGACATATGAAGAATTGAATGTCTGGTGTTGGTACTGTCTGGTGATGTTGCTTATCGCACGATGTATTCCCAGTGGATTTTTTAATTGACATAGCTGTAGCTCATGTAAACGGGCTTCGATCATTGTTGTGCCTTGATACTTATTTGGTAGTCCTCATAAATAACCAAGTACAGTTGCACAAACGTCGATAAACAGCAATACATGACAAATATGTAACGTATAATGCCATCAAGGCGGAATTATTAGTTTGCATGAGCGTATAAAGCTTATATATTATGCATATCTAATAAGTAAAAATGTTACATTTTGACTGAGCAAAAACAATATGCCTCGTAAATAGATATATAATGCATGTGCAGCCCATGATATATAGTATCAAAGTAGTACAAAGGCAAACATTGTAAGTCCAGACCAGTGGGCACCGGACCTGCATTGAATCAACTGGTGTCTGTGGTTTATATATACCAGCATAATGTTTTGTTTACGGTGCTCACTCAACATTTAAAATGAATTGGTCCCAACATTTAAAACTAGAATCTGAGTTAGAAGATTTGTTTGTGAGTTCACTATCCTATAATACATCATCGATATTTTCAGGATGGGTGGTTTTGTCATGATAACATCGGTAATGCTTTTTACAATGATTGAATGTGCGCCTAAGAGGTGATTCTAAACAGTAGTCATAACATATAGGGTTGCATTGAGAAATAATTCTATCATTTGGGCATTTGAAATACGTTATTTATCATTTGAGCATTTGAAATACACTATTTATCATCTGAGCATTTGAAATACGCTATTTATCATTTTAATATTTGAAATACAGTTGAACCTGTCTGAAGCCACTTTGAATTAATTGAACGTATAAATCTTAAAAAACAGGTGGTTGCTTAACCCATTATGCGGCGTCTGATCAGTCTACACTGTTTGCTAACGTCCCAGATATGGAATCGTGGGAGCAAATGGGTTAATACAGGACAAAAGTAATGCAGAAAGCTTATATAAGAGCTGTCTGCATTACATTTGACCTGCATTCAGTTACCACGTGCCCTACAGACCCATGATTGGTCGCTTAACCCTTCGCTTGCTATTCACGTCAATATACGTACCAGTAAATAGTGAAGACCCAGATGAGACAGCTCCTGCATCCGGGTCTGCACTATTTACAAATTGATTGTGCAACCAGTGCACTCCACAGCAGTGATTGCACAGCGAAATACGTGTACACAGTGAAGATATATGGAAATATACAACAGGGCATGGGTAAAGAAGGAGAGATGTATTTTAAAATTCAGCAAGCGAAGGGTTAAGACCGGTTCTACTGTACGCTAATGTATCCAAAGTTCTGATTGTTAGCCTTAGTTTATCCAAACTTCTAGTAAATGCTACTGCAGATAATACCCATTGGCCTTATTTTAGAAGCGATGTTTCTATAACCCAATTACAGTTTCTACGAGATCTCCTGAAAGAGGAGGTAAAACCGAGCACAACTGATATCCCCAGAGAGTTCGTGCTGATTTCACAAACTTCTGTTATAGTATTTAAATTGTTCACCGCCTGTCACATTTACAATTTACAATTGTTTGTGTGTTACTGTAGGCTGCATTGCATTGCAATGTTTCTAGGGAGAATCTTTGGGGCTGCGATTTGAACATGCGACAATACTATCGAGCGGAAATAACAATGATATTTTTGAAATTGTTTATGACCTTTTTCGTTTTTCTTTCACACGCATATTTAACGCCTATGACTTTTTAATTTTTACCAACACGCAACCCGGGATTAAGACCAGCAGGTTATTCCCTTCCTGTCAATATTGCTAACGTTAATTAAACGTGTATATGTAGCTTAGTATAGAGACAACATTTTACCATATATTGTCTAAATTTTGTCTAAACATATTCATTGGTTTTTAAGATATCAGCATTTAAAATACTAATATCTTTAAAACCAGTGCATATTTTTAAGAAAAAATTGGCAGACATATGCATAAATGACTTATCTACAACTGTAAATATTTATATTTTAAGCGTCCGGTAACATTGGTTAACATACACATTTGATCAAGGGTTCTGGTTTTTTGGGGGGACTCCCTGTAGTGGACCTTTGCAAACAGGTATGAGCTAGATTAGAATACAGGGTAACCCAGTGCCGTATCAACAGGCACTTACACTCGGATACTAGTTTCTGTTTTGCTATGTTGGTGTTTTCTTAACCATTTCCCTGTTCAATATTCATGAAAGAAATAATGACATCATTGCTATGTATTAGCTGAATTTCTATAATAGTATATGTACACACGAGTTTTTGGTATTGGTAGACATTGTAAGTCAGATTTTTCATAATTCCATAAGCGAACAGAGCAGACCCCCAATCAGACGGCTCCTATAGGAGCCGTCTAATCTGGGTCTGCTCTGTTTTGCCAGTGCCTAAAAGGGTGTTTATACGAGGGAAAGGGTTAAGAGACGTGGAAGGAATTTGATATTTTAGACTTGTAGAATACATTGTTTTGCAAACGAAAGGTATTCTGGTGTTGAAAAAATAAAAACATTTCCTGCTACCCCCGAACTGACTGACATTTGCAAATACAGTAAAACCTCTCTAAACCGGAATTCTAGATGAGAAGAATATGGATACTTTTAGGCAGGTAGCTGGAGGAGCTTTCTGCATGACTTTCACCCTGCATTAAGCTGCCACCTGTCCCCAAGACCGATATTTATACTAAATTTAACGTCCGGTTTAGAGAGGTTTTACTGTACATGTAGTTTGGATCCAGATGAAACAGCGAATAACTTGGCGTACTTTCAAAATCCAAGCTGTTTGCCATGGGAGAATGCATGCATAACGTATTACTCTAAACAAACGCATGTCCACGTCTTAGCAAACAGAGTAGACCCAAATTAGACGGATCATCTTCTTAATTTCGACAGTTCTATTCTGGTACCAAATATCGTTGACGCGCTAATGATTCTGTTTAGATGAATTGAACCAATATGTGAATTTTCCAGCGATTTTGTATCCTAGTTCAAATTCTAAGATTATATGGCAGTTGTTCAAATATTAGGGTTGTACAATAAAACCTGTCTTAAGTGGCCATCAAAAAGAGATATGGGTCTGTAAGGCAGGTGGTAGCATAATGTAGGTCAAAAGTAATGCAAACATTTCCCATAGGAGCTTTCTGCGTCACGTTTGTCCTGCATTAGGCAACTACCTGCTTTTTAAGACGCCTATGTTAAATTAATGAATGGTCGCATAAGACAGGTTCTACTGTACAGCTTTTATTTATATACTTATCAAGCATTTAACCCGTACAGTGCGGGGCACGATTCACTACAGTCCTGTGCAAACAGTGTAGACCCAGATGAGAGGGCTCCTAGAGGAGCGCTCTCATCAGGATCTGCACTGTTTGCCTTGTTACACTTTTCTTTAGAAAAATCCTTAAATATTCACCATGAGTTTGACCTATTTGAATTTTGGAATAGTTCATATGAAGATTCAGCGTTTTAAGGGGTAATGAAAGACACGGGCACCAGCTCAAACTACTCCCGTGATTGGAGCGAAGAGTCTATGCAGCCTAGACACATTTTAGTATATTGTCTTTCATTGAAAACAAGAAAACAATACGTTCACGCCCCCATTTGTTGCAATCCTTCATTTCATTTCTGTTATGGCGAAATAAAGTATACACCTCCGATCAGACAGAGTCCATGACATATACTGTGGAGAATAGTTACTGGTATGTGTTCAGTCTGACTTCCATTGATATTGCTTACTTTAATAGTCCTCCGACGTTAACACGGCGTCAGCTTTTAAATCAGAACGAACATGGCATAAGTGCAGTTTGTCATTCTTTGCTGGCGTTTTGCTTTGTTTTTACATGTATTTTGTTTAATATGAGGGCTGCATGCTTTATTTTTATTTTGTTTAATATGTGGGGGCTGCATGTTTTGTGTTTTATTTTGTTTAGTGTGTGGGGCTGCATGCTTTGTTTTGTTTTTTGTTTAGTGTGTGGGGATGCATGCTTTGTTTTTATTTTGTTTAGTGAGTGGGGGCTGCATGCTTTGTGTTTTATTTTGTTTAGTGTGTGGGGCTGCATGCTTTGTTTTTTATTTTGTTTAGTGTGTAGGTCTGCATGTCCGTATCAACAAGTATAATAATGAAATAAATATATGTCTCACAACCTGATAAAGGTACCGCAAAACCCGCCAACATCGACCTCCCAAAGTAATTCTAAGTCGTGTTGGTTTAAAAAAAAGTAAGTAATAAAAGTAATAGCTCAACCTATTCCCTCATATTGACACCTTTTTGACACCCCTGTAAAATTCACTTAGAGAAACCATTGTGTTAGAAAGACCATTTGCTAATGCTTTATTTATCACTATAGATTAAAAACTACACAATTCTAAACTGACCATTGTTGACTAATAAATTGTCTTTTCCTGTATATTTATTCAAAGAGGTTGTGTCTAAAAACAGCCTGTGAGGTAATTGGTTACGGCTGAAAGGGGATATGCAGAATGCTCCTCTGGGATTTTTTATTACTTTCGTCCTGCATTAAGCGACAATCTTTTTTCATTTTGGGGACGCTGTAGACATATTCTATTGTATATTTACTAAATGTATCAGCAGCTCACACGATAACTCTGAGACTCTTTAATGAGTATATGCCATGGTTTCACGTAATATGTTAGGGAGAGGCTAAGTAAATTCGTTCCCTTTACAGAGTTAGAGACATGCTGTCATACCATTCAAACATTTCAAAGAGAGGGTCTGTGGGAGCGAGTCTTGTTGTGCATAATACCATTGAAATCATCTACTAAAGATATGAAGGAAATAGCATAAAACCGCACATATGTTAAATGTTACAGGTTCTTGCCAAAGAAATCAATCCCAATGGATTGGGCAAAGTGCTTACGATGTTTCAGAAACTAGAAGCTGGCACGCAGCTCTGTTTAAGTAGTAATCACTCAAGGCTCTCAAACATTTTCACCTAAACTAATTATCGTATTCGAGGTACTATCTTATAAACGTTGCTCAGTAAATTTCAGCTGAAAAGATGCCCCTAGAGTATAGTCCATGGCTGTAATGAATGGTCCTCCAAAGATACCGTTTGTGTGGTGTGTGGGTTTTGTTTCATTAAGTCATGTTGTTTTGTCTTGTTTTGTTTTGTGGGAAAACGGGAATGTGATAACACCTTTAAATGTTTCTGTTACTCTCAGAGTAAAAATGCATTTTAGATGTATGTAATGTAAAAAACTTAATCTAATTTGTTCTTGAACAAGGTCCAGAAATATTGAAATAGTGTTATAGCTAGAGGTTTTAGTATTGGTTTCTATCTGTTGACGCTTATATCTACAGGTTAACCCTTCGCTTGCTATTCACGTCAATATACCTACCTGTAAATAGTGAAGACCCAGATGAGACAGCTCCTGCAGGAGCTGTCTCATCAGGGTCTGCACTATTTACAAATGGATTGTGCAACCAGTGCACTCCACAGCATTGCTTGCACAGCGAAATATTTGTACACAGTGGAAGATATACGTAATTATACAACAGGGCATGGGTAAAGAAGGAGAAATGTATTTTAAAATTCAGCAAGAGAAGGGTTAATGAATATCGTATTATCAGTGTAGAATCATTGTTAGCTTGGGGCTAGGTATGCAAACTACATTTTCAACGTTACTATCAAAGGCCCACATACGGAGCGTAAATTAAAACATTTTCAAGAATAACTTCTTTGACACTTGGTCAATAGTTTCTTAAAAGCTTGACGTATTTAACTTTGCACCATATCGAAATTTGAAGAATTCTTAACAGCGGTTTAACTCTTTCGCTGCCAATGTCGCATCTGTGATTACCTATGCAAACAGATTTGATCCAGATGAGACGCCGAGTAATCGGCGTCTCATCAGGATCCATACTGTTTGGGGTTTTTTAAAATAAGAATCAAGAAAAAATGAAAAATATAGCAGACGACAAATTGGCAGCGAAGGAGTTAGAGGTTACTATTCTTACAATCTTAACAGTATAGTGACATGAAACACGTCGTTTCCAAAGATACCAGGAGAGTAGCGCAACAAATGACAGTGCACCAACTCTTTAACCCTTTCCTTGTTCTATATTTATTGCAAAATTCAATACCTACTGAATATTCGTAGACAAAATAGTTACAACGAAATATGGAAGGTAGAACATTGCAGCCATCTTAGAAAGTAAAGAAATAGATCTTTCAAATTCCATTAGCAAACAGAGCAGACTCTGACCAGACGGCTTCTATACGAGCCGTCTAAATCTGGGTCTACTCTAGTTGCAAATGCTCGAAAACACTTTTGTATGAAGGAAAGGATAAACGAGATTATGTAGTATGAATTGTAACGACGCCTGGTGAAAACACATAATAAATATTGCAAGAAACCTGTGAGCCTGAAAAGGAATTTTATGTTTAATGTTGATGTCTATTATGTGGCGTATTCCCCGATTAACATTTCACATTACCCTTTGAATGCGGGACACGCAAGTTCTGTCACTTGCAAACAGTGTAGACCTAGAGGAATCATCTGGTCATGGTATGCACTGTTTGTCATTCAAAATGCTCTGCCACGCGTAAGCATTTCATACTCTATATTTAACCATTTCCCTGTTCTATGTTTATTCCAAAGCTCAATACCTACTGAATACTCATTGACAAAATAGTTATAATGAAATATGTAAGGTGGAACATTGTAGCCATTTTAGAAAGAAAAAAACATGTCTATCAAAATTCCATTAGCAAACAGAGCAGATCCTATAGGAGCCGTCTGATCTGGGTCTACTATTTTTGCAAATGCTTGAAAATGCGTTTAAATGAAGGAAAGGGTTAAACACTGATGAGCTATTCCACTCTGAAATTTCAGTATTTAAAGGGTTAACCCTTTCCCTCATATAAACGTGTTTTCATGCATTGGCAAACAGAGTAGACCCAGATCAGACGGCTCCTAGAGGAGCCGTCTGATCAGGGTCTGCTCTGTTTGCTAATAAAATTTGATAGATCTGTTTCTTTGCTTTCTAAAATGTCTACAATGTTCCGCCTTCCATATTTCATTATAATTATTTTGTCCATGAATATTCAGTAGGTATTGGAATTTTGAATAACCATAGAACAGGGAATGGGTTAATTTACTATAGCTGCAATATGTTAACGGGTTGTCTCGTTTGAGACTTCATTTTATAGTGAAAATAAAGTAACATTAATGGGTTTTCAGCAGACAATAAAAGAGCAGTTTTAGGAAAGACATAATACACCTACTGGGTTTAGTAATAAACCCTGGAATTAGAAGTCATGTTGTCAAATACTCTATCACATACCAGGTAGAGGAATAACTTACACACCATGACAAATGTGCAACAAACAAGGCGGACATCTAGATTCCGTGTCTCCTGTGATATTTGCATGCAGCATTATTTCTTGTATCTTATCTCTATGCTTTCGTTTCCATTTTGCCGAAAATATTTACATTAAGACAACTGTGTCGATGGTGTGTTGTTAAAAATGTATATCAAAGGCCAGTGGCTGCATTTTCAAGACCTAAGTTATACATTTTTATAAAGGTTAATGTAAAGTGTGTCACCCCTACTGAAGGGTCAACCAAGTAGTCTTATGAGACACCTTATCCTCTTGGAACAGTGCCTCCCGATTCCTCACCTAATGCAAGATACCAGACTGGTAAGAAATCGTTAACCACTCTTTAACTAGCTGACGGCTACAGAGATCGAACGTTCGACCTTCCGGTCCAGAAGCGGATGGAAGCCTTATCCACTACGCCATGGGATCTATTTATATTTCTCCGCCAAGCACAGTCTGGTTGCATATTATTTAGCACAGCTACGCATTCATGTGTTTTATATAACAATATGAACTAATTAAATAAGTCATGCTTATAAGTAAAACCCCTCTAAACCGGAATTCTAGTAGAGAAGAATTTAGATACTTTTGGGCAGGCGGCTGCGTAATACAAGGTGAATGTCTTGTTGCAGAAAGCTCCTAGAGGAGCTTTCTCCATGACTTTCATTCTACATTAAGCTACTACCTGTCTCCAAGACCGATATTTATACAGAATTTAACAGCCGGTTTTGAAGGGGTTTACTGTAATGGGTCTAATGTGCCGAATATCCACGGAGCATATAGTTATATTCAACTGACATGTACTACGTCCTGTTGGCTAGAAAACACGAATATGTAAACTGTCCCAGATGTTTTACTTTCAGCATTTCCCCCTTTAAATTGCAACTCTAGCAGATGTGTCTATAACTGGCGTTCAATAAATAATTGGTCGCTTCAGACAGGTTATTTTGTACTGATATATTTCTTGTTCAGACCCTATCGTATAGGTACTTATTTGCTCATTTACCGGTATTGTTTTACTTGACTCACATTTGCAAACAGCTTGTATCCAGATGAGACGCCGAGTTACTCGACGTCTCGTCAGGTTCAACGGTGTTTGACACTCGGTTAACCCTTCGCTTGCTATTCACGTCAATATACCTACATGTAAATAGTGAAGACCCAGATGAGACAGCTCCTGCAGGAGCTGTCTTATCAGGGTCTGCACTATTTACAAGTTGATTGTGCAACCAGTGCACTCCACAGCATAGATTGTACAGCGAAATACTTGTACACAGTGAAGATAGATGTAATTATACAACAGGGCATGGGTAAAGAAGGAGAAAGGTATTTTTAAATTCAGCAAGAGAAGGGTTAAAAGTTTCTCAAAGGAGGCTCGAATCAGGCGTAGTCAATATTTCACAACGGCACTTGAGTTAAAATACTGATATATTGAAGGTTTATGTTTTGCAGTCAAATCCTGTATTGCAAGTACTTGTTAGATTCCCCTCGGATAGTACTGATATATTGAAAGCTTATGTTTTGCAGTCAAATCCTGTATTGCACGTACTTGTTAGAATCTCTTCAGAGAGTACTGATATATTGAAAGCTGATACTTCGCAGTCAAATCCTGTCTTACAAGTATAGTAACACCCCGCTAATGCGACCACCTAAAAGAGTATAATTATGGGTGCTAGATGCAGGTGGTAGCTTAATGCAGGTCAAAAGTAATGCAGAAAGCTCCTGCATTAAGCAACCAGCTGCTTATAAAGACACCCATGTTTATTCATTAACTGGTCGGATTAGAGGGGTTCTACTGTACTTATTAGAATCGTTTTCACTCATATGTTATTAGTTGTGTAGTTTAATATAATTTCTTCAACTGATCTGGGTACTAATAACATACGATGCTGTTACAAGATTCAATGCGGAACTTTCTAGAGGTTCTGCCATAAACTAATTAATTCTCTCTAATTTAACATTTCAACTTGAACATAAATGAGCACAGTTGATATCACTTTGAGAATTGCAGTGGCTTCGCCAACATCTTTAATTATATTTAAATTTCTCTTGGGAAAATTCACCATTGACGTGTTTTCATCATAAAATCATGTTGAAAGATTACCGTAAAAACAATTTTATATGGATTTTAAGCAAAATAAAAGAAATATTTCATTAAACAGAACAGAACATATATTTATTCAATTACTACAACCATGTACATTGTTGTTATAAACAAATATACATGTCACATAGGTCAAATGAGCCTTAAAACTGACTAACAGTAACGCCAGTCATAATCAATTTAATTACGAGCAAAATCATTATGAAGGAAAATTGATAATTCAGTTTGAGTATTATTATTATTATTATTATTATTATTATTATTATTAAATAATTATTATTAGTAGTAGTAGTAGTAGTAGTAGTAGTAGTAGTAGTAGTATTATTGATTATACAGATTTGAGATGACTTACGTATAAGCGTTAGCAAACGTGTTTTCCTGCGAAATGAATGCTGAATATATAAAGCGATTTAAACTAATTCATGTAGATTTTTGACTTTGAAGTAGTTGACTAAATTTAACAAAGCTTGGTCTTACATAATAATACTTTTTGCATAATTCTTAGGCAAGTCGGCGTATGCACTACACATAAGAACACATTGAAACTCGTCTTCAATGTCACGAGTTTCACAATAACTACAATATCTTTAATCTCTTGGTATATTATATCTACTGTACCTTCCAGAATGAATGTGATGATAGACGCAGCATGGCAAGGTAAATTCTAAGTTTATATGACAATGTATCTAAATATGCTTCTAATCCGAAGCATCCCTTAAAATGTTTATATGTTGCTAAGATACCACTATTATTGATATTCTCATTCCAGCTTTGAATAAACATTCCACTAAGCTTTGTTTAAATATTGTGCGGACGGATTTCTGATTTACAGTCAATGGATGCATCCAAACGTCGGCAAAATCATTATTTACTAGTAAACGATGTGTTACCCAGTTTTAACTCGCCATTTCTACAATCGGCTAACAAGGTATTGTACACTCAAGATAGTACATGTATAAAATTCTCTGCTGAAACTAGTTCCAGCCAATATTAAACAATTCTAGAATATGTGTACAAAAGATATCTGCCCATTTCGCCATATATACTGTATGTCGATGTACACCCTTTTACGTGTAACAGTCGCGTGCAAAAATTTATTTAGTAATACACTCTCTCTATAATTTTAGATTTAGTATAACCCTATTCTCAACAGCTATAATTCAAAATAGAACTATTAAATGCATCCTTTAACTGACAAGTAACACTACATTTCTGATTCAAGCCATGAATGCATTCAACGCTCTCAGCCCGTTGCCTACTATAAACTCCCGATTTAAAACAAAGCTCCCAGTGTAGTTAAAACTGTTCCAGGGTAGCATTTACTGTTTCTAGAACCTCATCCCCGTGTGACTAAATTTCATTTTCCTTTAAACCACTCATCTTCCTAAAATCCATTACTTTTGTTTTCAAACAATATACTTCTAATCCCCAATTTTCGCAGTATTCTTTTATCTAATTTACATTGCCAAGTCATGTGGCAAGCTTTCACATTGCTTTAAGCAGCCACCTGCCCCAAATACCAATTAATTAACACAATTTAGTGGCCGTTATAGTGAGGTTTGACTGTACTCTAGTAGCTAGCCGAACCATTTCACTCATGCATGTGCATGTTTACCTTTAATATATACTTTAATAACATAAACAAAGATTTTTAACATAGCAGAAACTGTAGAATCAGAATGATTTTGGAAAATTACTTTATAGAGAACCAGAGCAGATCCTGATAAGATAACTCCTACCAGAGCCGCCTGGAATGGGTCTACTCTGTTTCTACAGGCGTCAAAATGCGTTTCTATCAGGTAATGGTTCTTTGAACTCATTATCTCCTAGGCTATTTTTAGACCCAACCTCTTTAAATGTATCTACTGAAAATGAGCATTAGCTAGAGGAAAGAAAAAAAATTAGAATTTTGTAGTTTGGAACCATTGTGATAAATAGAGCATTTGCTCCTATAGGAGCAAATGCTCTATTTATCACAATGGTTTCATAAAGTGACTTCTATAGATGCGCAAAAATGCGTCACTAGGGGATAATGTGTAAATGAGGCATTTCATTTTGTTTTCATTTCAGCAGTAATATGCAAACAGTAAACATAATTAAATCCATGAAATGAAACATAATCATTGCAATTTATGTGTGTTTGTGTGTTTATTAAATCAGTTTTACTTAATCTTGAATATAACTGATGAATGGATATTACTTACGTTGAAACCTACCAACAGTGGCATAGCAGACCTGTTCTGAGGAGTTCTCTTGAAAATACCGTATCGTGTATGGTTTGGTTGTTTCATGCTTTGCATACACTTAGTATAGTGCTGATTGGTGAACGCAAACTAAACGTCCAAATCGTTGGAAAACATCGGTTATCTTGAGATGGAACATGTCAATGAACTATTGAAATTTTAACATTAAATATTATCCAAATGCTAATCAATCAAACCATTTAGCTCATCAAGTTATTATGGAAGTGGCAATGACAGGACCATCAATCACCTAGCCAGTGCATTGGGCAATGGACTGCACGGTACCTCCAGGGGTCCGTCTAACGAAAGATTGTACGACCGAATACGACGATCACTACTGCAGTAAAACTCGATTATTCGAACTCTCATACATGATACGTATCATTATTAGTCATTAACACAAGTGCCAGTTTAATGCAGGATGAAAGTACAAAAATGAGTCATGCAGGAAATACCACATACAGAACAAACACTCGCCCGAACAGCAACACAAGGAAACAGCAAATGTACATGGGTAGAAAAAACAACAAGAGACGCACAAAGACAAAACAAACATACAATAGGAGGAAGATGGAAGTACCGCCTTGGAACGGTCAGTGACAAAAGTCACCGGGGGTTTAAACCGGTTTATGGGCGCCCAACCTCACCCTTATTCCATCCCCATCCTAAAAGACAAACAGTGTAAATAAACGTATCCCCTCTCCGACTAATCTACAACAACCGCGACAGCAAATACAGTGGTAAAGTGCATGTATAACAAAAAAACATTTAATTGAACATACTGTATCCACCTATCAGTCATACAGAAAGCTCCATGACTTTCAACCTGCTTAAGCAACCACCTGCAGACATGAGCTGTCTCATCAGGGTCTGCACTATTTACAAGTTGAGTGTGCAACCAGTGTACTCCACAGCAGTGATTGCACAGCGAAATACTTGTACAAGTGAAGATATATGTAATTATACAACAGGGCATGGGTAAAGAAGGAGAAATGTATTTTAAAATTCAGCAAGAGAGGGGTTAAGGTACACGCGTGAGTACAGTCGAACGATGACATCTAGTCAACTTGCTTCACATGCCATTCATAAATTGTACCTGTAACCAAGGTTCAGGTGCTCAACGCTTGAAGTTGCGTAATGCGGCAGAAAAATGTATTTGAACCCCGCTATGCCAAATCCAACCATAGACTTGTAAAAATGTAGAACCAGATCGGCCGACGAGTTTCAAACGCAACGTCGGATCAAGTTTTACTTTGTTTGCAACAAAAACGTGTAGAACCTGATCTGTCGCCATGTTTTCAATGGCTATTATTGTTCTACACAGTTTGCAAAGCTTAAAGGTTAGATTTCATTAATAGTCTATAAGCTATATACATTTTATCTTTCTTCCTGTGTTTCGCCAACACGCGAACTACCATTTGTTGTACAATGTACATTTATATACCGTATAACCGGTCTTAAGCGGCCATCAAAACGAGGCCTAATTATGGGGTTGTGTGACGGGTTGTAGCTTAATGCAGGTCAAAAGTAATGCAGAAAACTCCTGCAGGAGCTTTTACATTACTTTTGTCCTGTATTAAGCAACCACCTGCTTTTAAAGACTCGTGTGTTCAATGAATGAATGTCTGCTTAAGAAAGCTTTTACTGTACTGCTTATTCAAATTGTCCTCTTCCCAGTGATTTCCCAGTGCCACTTTAATAGACATAGTCTACAGGAGTGAAATATTTGTACGAATCCTGTTTGAACATTTCCCATATTATTACATAAATCATCTGCATTGATTATGCAAAAATGACATGGCCACAATTGGAAGCGGTGCTGTTGAGGTGGCAGTGTTTCATCCCACTCTTGTTGTGTTGCATTGATATTGATAGAGGAAGAAAAACGGCGGGGCATTGTGGCGCCTAGCAAACACTATTATAGACCGATAGATAGAGATACACAGGTTTTGGTTCAATTGAAAACAAACACTTAATACAACATTAACCCTTTCAACGTTGAAATTTCGGAATAGAATAGCCCGCCAGTGTTTACTGTAGAGTCCACTCTGTATGAAAAGCTTAACTTTGCTAGAGGACAAACAGTGTATACCCACAGGTGCTAGGCGTGTGGCCATTTCACAAATACTGCTTATAAATACCTTCAAATACGTTTAGACATCATAACTTGACATTATAAAAAAAAAAAAAAAATGAAAAAAAAAATAATATCGTATTGTATATTACTATATAAAGGTACATGTATGTAACTAAATGGTCCAAAGTGGCAGAAAAAATGCACCAACTACATTCCGCGTCTTGTTACGACGTCAATTTCCGCTCGATTTCAATCAAATATAAGTCAATGCACGCAGAAATGTCCAGTCTTTCAAATACACACCATTGATTGCCGATCATAAGCCGAAAAATTACTGTTTTGAGACGATAAACTCCAGCTTAGATTTAGTCGACCGAGTCACTACCGACACATACATGCACATTTTCACCACTGATGACATCGAAAGTCACACTAGATCTCATAATATGGTCCGTTTTCCACTCTCATTCAATAAAACTAACATAACCATTAAACTTACTGTCGATGTCAACCTCAAAGTTACTACCGGTTCTACGAAACTGAAGAGTTTTCGAAACAACCCGCGGCTGTCAACATTCGGCCAGCCATGATTTTTCGTGACCCGGAAATGCTTGAAGCGAAGAAGCGACTGGTGCCCGGCAGACCATTTGACTACTATAAAGCAGGTAACAAGTGCCCTGTAAACTGTTGATTATGTTCGCCCAAAATTTAGATTTTCTATTCTAATAAGACTGAAAAAAAAGAAAGAACTAGCTCTATTTCAAATTTAATAACAGCCTTCATTTTATATATATATATTAGGCACAATGACTATAGTTACTTGGTAATTATACTGATTATTTTATAATCGTTTGCTTTCTAATATATGTGTTAATTTATTTTTCATATATAGTGTCCAGCACATGACTGAAAAATGTATACGTCGACTGCATTTTATTTTCCAGTTAACTTTTCCCTGTTCAATAATCATGTAAGAAAAAGTAACACCATGAATATTTATTAGATTAATTTTTATCATTTTCAAGGGCATGTTTGCTTCGACGAATGGTATAGAATTATATCTATATATCATGGCACAAATAGAGTAGATCCTGGTCTTCTATGAGCTATCTGATTTGGGTCTATACTGTTTTCAAATGCGTGAATTGGTGTTTATAGGAGGGAAAGGGTTAACAGGGTGTTTTATACAGAAACCGGGCGCCAGTAATCATGTTTACAGGGCACTTGTTACCTGCTTCATAGTAGTCAAATGGTCTGCCGGGCACCAGTCGCTTCTTCGCTTCAAGCATTTCCGGGTCACGAAAATCATGGCTGGCCGAATGTTGACAGCCGCGGGTTGTTTCGAAAACTCTTCAGTTTCGTAGAACCGGTAGTAACTTTGAGGTTGACATCGACAGTAAGTTTAATGGTTATGTTAGTTTTATTGAATGAGAGTGGAAAACGGACCATATTATGAGATCTAGTGTGACTTTCGATGTCATCAGTGGTGAAAATGTGCATGTATGTGTCGATAGTAACTCGGTCAACTAAATCTAAGCTGGAGTTTATCGTCTCAAAACAGTAATTTTTCGGCTTATGATCGGCAATCAATGGTGTGTGTTTGAAAGACTGGACATTTCTGCGTGCATTGACTCATATTTGATTGAAATCGAGCGGAAATTGACGTCGTAACAAGACGCGGAATGTAGTTGGTGCATTTTTTCTGCCACTTTGGACCATTTAGTTACATACCTTTATATAGTAATATACTATACGAAAAAAAAGTGGGTTTTTTTCATTTTTTTTTTTTATAATGTCAAGTTATGATGTCTAAACGTATTTGAAGGTATTTATAAGCAGTATTTGTGAAATGGCCACACGCCTAGCACCTGTGGGTATACCCTGATTGCCATTCATGCGTATCCCGCATTCAAATGGTTAATGTTATTTGCAATTGTATAAAGAAACTGAATCCTTGCATTTCGCAAACGGAAGTGGACAACAACTAGTGCAAAGAAGTTTCCCTCATATTGTGACACTTCTGTAAAATGACTTTTTGAAACCATTGTGTTGTGATAAATAGAGCATGTGCTCAACGCTTGAAGTTGCGTAATGCGGCAGAAAAATGTATTTGAACCCCGCTATGCCAAATCCAACCATAGACTTGTAAAAATGTAGAACCAGATCGGCCACACATCGGCAACGAGTTTCAAACGCAACGTCGGATCAAGTTTTACTTTGTTTGCAACAAAAACGTGTAGAACCTGATCTGTCGCCATGTTTTCAATGGCTATTATTGTTCTACACAGTTTGCAAAGCTTAAAGGTTAGATTTCATTAATAGTCTATAAGCTATATACATTTTATCTTTCTTCCTGTGTTTCGCCAACACGCGAACTACCATTTGTTGTACAATGTACATTTATATACCGTATAACCGGTCTTAAGCGGCCATCAAAACGAGGCCTAATTATGGGGTTGTGTGACGGGTTGTAGCTTAATGCAGGTCAAAAGTAATGCAGAAAACTCCTGCAGGAGCTTTTACATTACTTTTGTCCTGTATTAAGCAACCACCTGCTTTTAAAGACTCGTGTGTTCAATGAATGAATGTCTGCTTAAGAAAGCTTTTACTGTACTGCTTATTCAAATTGTCCTCTTCCCAGTGATTTCCCAGTGCCACTTTAATAGACATAGTCTACAGGAGTGAAATATTTGTACGAATCCTGTTTGAACATTTCCCATATTATTACATAAATCATCTGCATTGATTATGCAAAAATGACATGGCCACAATTGGAAGCGGTGCTGTTGAGGTGGCAGTGTTTCATCCCACTCTTGTTGTGTTGCATTGATATTGATAGAGGAAGAAAAACGGCGGGGCATTGTGGCGCCTAGCAAACACTATTATAGACCGATAGATAGAGATACACAGGTTTTGGTTCAATTGAAAACAAACACTTAATACAACATTAACCCTTTCAACGTTGAAATTTCGGAATAGAATAGCCCGCCAGTGTTTACTGTAGAGTCCACTCTGTATGAAAAGCTTAACTTTGCTAGAGGACAAACAGTGTATACCCACAGGTGCTAGGCGTGTGGCCATTTCACAAATACTGCTTATAAATACCTTCAAATACGTTTAGACATCATAACTTGACATTATAAAAAAAAAAAAAAAAGAAAAAAAAAAATAATATCGTATTGTATATTACTATATAAAGGTACATGTATGTAACTAAATGGTCCAAAGTGGCAGAAAAAATGCACCAACTACATTCCGCGTCTTGTTACGACGTCAATTTCCGCTCGATTTCAATCAAATATAAGTCAATGCACGCAGAAATGTCCAGTCTTTCAAATACACACCATTGATTGCCGATCATAAGCCGAAAAATTACTGTTTTGAGACGATAAACTCCAGCTTAGATTTAGTCGACCGAGTCACTACCGACACATACATGCACATTTTCACCACTGATGACATCGAAAGTCACACTAGATCTCATAATATGGTCCGTTTTCCACTCTCATTCAATAAAACTAACATAACCATTAAACTTACTGTCGATGTCAACCTCAAAGTTACTACCGGTTCTACGAAACTGAAGAGTTTTCGAAACAACCCGCGGCTGTCAACATTCGGCCAGCCATGATTTTTCGTGACCTGGAAATGCTTGAAGCGAAGAAGCGACTGGTGCCCGGCAGACCATTTGACTACTATAAAGCAGGTAACAAGTGCCCTGTAAACTGTTGATTATGTTCGCCCAAAATTTAGATTTTCTATTCTAATAAGACTGAAAAAAAAAGAAAGAACTAGCTCTATTTCAAATTTAATAACAGCCTTCATTTTATATATATATATTAGGCACAATGACTATAGTTACTTGGTAATTATACTGATTATTTTATAATCGTTTGCTTTCTAATATATGTGTTAATTTATTTTTCATATATAGTGTCCAGCACATGACTGAAAAATGTATACGTCGACTGCATTTTATTTTCCAGTTAACTTTTCCCTGTTCAATAATCATGTAAGAAAAAGTAACACCATGAATATTTATTAGATTAATTTTTATCATTTTCAAGGGCATGTTTGCTTCGACGAATGGTATAGAATTATATCTATATATCATGGCACAAATAGAGTAGATCCTGGTCTTCTATGAGCTATCTGATTTGGGTCTATACTGTTTTCAAATGCGTGAATTGGTGTTTATAGGAGGGAAAGGGTTAACAGGGTGTTTTATACAGAAACCGGGCGCCAGTAATCATGTTTACAGGGCACTTGTTACCTGCTTCATAGTAGTCAAATGGTCTGCCGGGCACCAGTCGCTTCTTCGCTTCAAGCATTTCCGGGTCACGAAAATCATGGCTGGCCGAATGTTGACAGCCGCGGGTTGTTTCGAAAACTCTTCAGTTTCGTAGAACCGGTAGTAACTTTGAGGTTGACATCGACAGTAAGTTTAATGGTTATGTTAGTTTTATTGAATGAGAGTGGAAAACGGACCATATTATGAGATCTAGTGTGACTTTCGATGTCATCAGTGGTGAAAATGTGCATGTATGTGTCGATAGTAACTCGGTCAACTAAATCTAAGCTGGAGTTTATCGTCTCAAAACAGTAATTTTTCGGCTTATGATCGGCAATCAATGGTGTGTATTTGAAAGACTGGACATTTCTGCGTGCATTGACTCATATTTGATTGAAATCGAGCGGAAATTGACGTCGTAACAAGACGCGGAATGTAGTTGGTGCATTTTTTCTGCCACTTTGGACCATTTAGTTACATACCTTTATATAGTAATATACTATACGAAAAAAAAGTGGGTTTTTTTCATTTTTTTTTTTTATAATGTCAAGTTATGATGTCTAAACGTATTTGAAGGTATTTATAAGCAGTATTTGTGAAATGGCCACACGCCTAGCACATGTGGGTATACCCTGATTGCCATTCATGCGTATCCCGCATTCAAATGGTTAATGTTATTTGCAATTGTATAAAGAAACTGAATCCTTGCATTTCGCAAACGGAAGTGGACAACAACTAGTGCAAAGAAGTTTCCCTCATATTGTGACACTTCTGTAAAATGACTTTTTGAAACCATTGTGTTGTGATAAATAGAGCATTTGCTCCATATGAGCAAATAAATGCTCCTTTTCGGTAGATTTATTCAAAGAGGGTGGATCTAAAAATGGCCTCTGAGGGAATGAGTTAATGTTAACTCCTATCCTGATATGGGCCACTTGTCTCACATTTGCAAAAAACTTGGACCCAGATACATGTAAGACACCGATATTTGTGACATACAGTAAAACCTCTCTATAAATTGTATTAGTTAGTTGGTATTTAGGGCAGGCTCCTATAGGAGCGTTCTGTTTTACTTTCACATTGCTTTAAGCAGCCACCTGCCTTTACACAAAATACTTGATGTAATTAAGTGGTCGTTATAGAAAGGTTTTACTGTAGTTCACAGTCCTGTAAGGGTGAAATAAACCTATACACAATACGCATTAATCCTTTGCCCCTTGGATATTCATGTAAAAATACTGATATCATGAATACTAAATAGATTGATTGTTATAATAGCACATGGACACAGGAGTTGTCGGAGAGAGAAGAGACTGTAGAGAATCATATCTATAGTGTTATCATAAGCAAATACAGCATACCTTGGTTAGACGTCTGATCCGTGTCTACTATGTTTGCAAAGGCGTAGAAAAGAATATATATGGAGTAAATGCTTAACCCATTCCCTCATATTGACAACTTTTGGCGACTGTGTAAAAGTCACTTTGTGAAACCATTGTGATAAATAGAGCATTTGCTCCTATAGGAGCAAATGCTCTATTTATCACAATGGTTTCAAACTACAAAATTCTAAACTTTTCCTTTTCTCTAGTTAATGCTCCTTTTCGGTAAATTTATTCAAAGTGGTTGGATCTAAAAATAACCTATGAGGTAATGGGTTAAGTTAATATATGACCTGGACAGGGTATCACATACCAGACATCATTAACTCTAGAAACTCTGTTTACCCCAATTAGCTTAACTAAGACAAATAGTGTAGACCAATATCAAGCGCTCCTGTTCGAGCATCTTGCTACTATGTAAGATTAATGTTAAGTTAAAAATGGTACAAAATAGGCTAATTCAGTTTTACAAACTTGTGTAACATTTTGAAGTTTGTCATATCTGTAGCCCTGTTTCAGTAGTTTTCCAGTGACGATAAGGTATCGATTGTTAAAATCATCATCAGAAGAACACACCCTAGCAAAATAAATAAGCTGAGAAATGGAGTAGTGAAAGTACAAAAATGAGTCATGCAGAAAACACCACATACAGAACTAACACTCGCCCGAACAGCAACACAAGGAAACAGCAAATGTACATAAGTAGAAAAAACAACAAGAGACGCACAAAGACAAAACAAACATACAATAGGAGGAAGAGTGAAGTTGGGTGTCCGAATAGTAATGACCAAATTGATAGAATGCTGCATCCGACTGCTACCCTCCCCAACCACCCCCGATAATTGCCTTTGCAATGACCGAGAGATAGATGATCTTACATGAGTGTTCTTGATTATTGAATTTAATAAATCCAATAATCATGAACACGAATGCAAGATCCTATTTATAACATAACAAACACAGATGTTTCTTTCAGCCAATATTTCAGCAGTAACGTTGATTGTTATAAATTCTCCTTACATATAGAAATGATGAATGAAAGGTGTTATTAGGTTCGCTAGGTAACTGGGACAAAGTAGGTCCAAAATTTCCAACTGTTTTTTGACTTACTGTCATATCAACCAGGGTCTAATTTAGACCTCTCTGGTATTCAATTTAACTGTGATAGTTTATGATACAAAAACCTACAGAAACACGTCAAAATAAATTTTGAGTAACAGTTTTGACATACAAAGTTACAAACACGTCACATTATGACGTCATTGTACACAACATGTGTCTGTGTAAAGCGCGCCATTTAAATGAAGACCCACATACAGTTCGCCTGCACGTCTGACACTCACTGTCAATGGGATTCAAAATGCGCCTTCGTTTTGGTATTTTAAGCCCTTCATCAGTGTTGTATACACATGGACATGGACATTTCCACCGAGAAAAAAACTCGATCATCAAGTTCAGTGAAAAAGTTTATTGAAATGGGCAAAAGATTCAGTAGGCTATGAACTGCTGCATAAAATGTGTTGGAATTGGAGGAAGATTTTCGCGATCAGCTGAGTATAGCATATTTGAAATATGGTTGTGCTGTGCTGGATTCAGACTTTAGTTGTTGATTGACGAGATATTTCTATGAGTAGAAATCTGCATAAACAAAAGGACATGCGGTGAACAAAATGTAAAGTTGTGGGGGCATTTTTATGGAGAATGGATGGTTTTGGTCAGAGTAGCGGGTATGTCTTTTTTGGCATACATTTTGTAGATACATGTATTTACTGACAGCGATTACAATCTATATTATTTTATCGAAATTAAGGCGCAAGTGCCAACAGTCATTTGCCATCAACCGTGACTCAATCGTTGATAGGTAGGTCACCGTCCGCCAGTTTGTTTGTTTTGACAGCGCGTATGAATACAGTTAGGTCGTTCGAATGTTATTCACTAGTGAATATATGCCCGTGAATATCAAAATATATATGGTAGTGTTACGTCACGCTGAAGCCACGAGTTATGTTATAAAAGAATGTTCTGTACCGGTCACTGGAACCGTTAACAGTTTTATGCATCACTAAGCCGATAATGATTATTTATTTGAGTTTTCGAATATACGGTGTTTTACTGTAGTTCTATAGTGGCGACCTCCTTAAAAATGGATTACTAAACATCTAGCTGCAAATATTCGTCGTAAAATCGGACAGAAGAACAATAAAGACAAGCGATAAAAAAGTTCCCAAAACATTATGTGTCTCAAGGTTTCGCAGTAATCTTTTCATACCACTTAAGCAAATGGAAGCTCACTCGTTTATCAAGGAAATGACCAAGACAAAGTGAATGTTTCAAATATATTTTTCGACATTACAATGTGATGCAAAAAGCATTGGACCATCTAAATAAAACTTCCCAATACATCGTGTTTATATAAGTACTTGATTCACTTTATTGTAATGACATGGTATAATCACTAACATTACATACTACCAACAGTACATATCACTAACATTACATATTACCAACATTATATAGCATTTAACATTATAATTATACACTAACATTACATATCGCCGGCATTGCTTGTCTAACACTTATTTTAACCCTTTACATGCATTGTAAAGCCTTTGCAAACAACGAAGACCTAGATAATAAGGCTCCTGTATTGAGTTACCTGAACGATTTGTTTCGCAATACTAGATAAGTCAAGCTTAACACGATTTGGCGATAAAGTTAATACTTATATTCAATAGACACGGCTATTGAGGCAATTGCAAAGAGAAAGTTGACCCTTTATTTCCACAGACACGCCTATCGAGGCATTTGCAAACAGAAAGTTGACCCTTTATTCCACAGACACGCCTATCGAGGCATTTCCGAAGAGAATGTGACGCGTTTGCAAACATAGCGGCCCCAGATCGAATTGCTCCTGTAGGAACCGCCTGATCAGGGTCTGCTCTATTTGCCTATGAAATGATATAGATATACTTCTAAAGATTCTGTCATGATACAAATCTCCTTGTTCATAATGCCATTGTAAATCTCCAGTTCATTAATATTCATGGTATCATTATTTCTTACATAAATATTCATAGAGAAAAGGGCAAAACTACTTTCTAGTACCCAATTCTGCTTTCACTTTCAATGTTTCATGTCTCTCAAATGGGAGAGTGTCAGTCTCTCGAACATGTTTCCAGTCTACCAAACATGTTTCCATATTATATTCAATGATTGTTTCTCATATACCGCTAGATCAATACAGTTCGTTTGATCCCATGGGTAGATCTATGGCTTCCGTGTATTACTGATTTCTTTTTTTTGTATTTGTTTTTGTTATCTATATATCGAAACATATAAGATCTGCTTCAAGTTTTCATAAAAGAGATTTGAAAATGCAATCGTTATACTTTCACCATTTCCTTCATGAATACACATTAAGACAGTATAAATATCAATCAGATGGGGTTTTTTATTTTGGCATATGAACACAGGACGTTTTAGTCATGACAGAAACTGTAGAATTCGGGTCCCATGCTTATAAAGCTTTTAGTTGACTCTGAGTTTCGTTCTCAAGCTTTTGATTGGTCAGATTTGAGTTCTCAAGTTGAGCTCAGACTCAACTAAACGTTTTATAAGCATGGACCCAGATCTATATTTTTCATAAGCAAACAAAGCAGAACCTGGGGCATGTCCTATATCAATCATACAAATCACATTGTAACCTTTGATGACGCCATGTCTTGTCTTACACACGTGCGAGACAAAACAATTCGTGATGGTTGACTTAACCCGATAATAGGATCAGTTATGTAATAGTACGATACCGTCTTTTCATTTTAATGAACCGCTGCACACTGGACAACACTCGGCGATATTTGGGAAATATCTTGTTTCTTAGCTTTTACCGAAGGTTACTCATACAATTGCGAGTCAAATATAAATCAGGCCAATAAATAGTTCAACTTCATTTATGAGTTTCGAAATGAGTTCATACACACAAAACCACTGGAAAGATTTCATTATGATTAGACAAATATGTTTTCTTGCTGATATTTTCTCAAGAGATTTTTAATATTAGAAAATGCAATTCAACACGCATTTGCAATGTTTAGTGTCGTACTTACAATGTAGTGTATTCACAAGTACTCTAAATCGTTAAACTGGATTGTAACCCTTCTCCCACTAACCGCGTCCTGACTCGCAGGATCCAAGCTGTTTGACACTCGGTCAACAGTTTATCAATGATTGATAGAATCGGAAGTAGTCCACATTGCACGGGTTCAAGAGCAGATGTTATCATAGCGGGATAGTGGTAACGAGTAATGAACTACAGTAAAACCCCTCTAAACCGGAATTCTAGTAGAAAATTTAGTATAATTATCGGTTTTGGCGACAGGTGGCAGCTTAATGTAGGAGCTTTCTGCATGACTTTCTCCCAGCATTAGGCAGCCATCTGAATAAAATATCTATTTTTTTCTCTTCTAGAATTTCGGTTTAGAGGAGTACAATATAGCCGTACTCGTTCACTCGCTCACCTCATTCACTCACTCATTGGTCATTCTTGGTTGTTTTTTATAAACTATGTATCTGGTTCATGAGTAGAAACATTGTCAGATAAGATAAAGCGTTTCCTGATTTAACAGAGCTGGTATTCAATGGATTCCCTTGAGATGAGATATCTTGATAATCTACTGAAGGTTTTATCATGAATTATTGATACCGTGTTAGTGCCACAAAGCGTTTTACTCCACGAGGGTGTGGTTTTAACGGGACCACCTGTCACTGAGATAGTTTGTGACATAGTTTGTGAGTAGTCTAATTACAGTTAGCATTCATCTCCACTGGTCTGCACAGTTGATTTTAAGATGTGGCGCCATTTCGTGTAAGTTTAAATTAGACTGACATAGTAGCAAATAATGAAGAAGCTGATCAAAGCTCCTTCAGGCATCATATCCCTGAGTTTGTTTGTCCGGTAATACCTTTAGCCTGCTATGGGCGGATGAGTGAATACCTATGCAAACAGTTTGGATCCAGATGAGACGCGGAATAACTCGGCGTCTCATCAGGATCCAAACTGTTTGACACTTAGATTGCATGTAGGTGAAAAATTATGTAAAAATAATCTGCTCAGCGGCTATAGGTTTAGGGTTTTTTGAATAGTTTCGTTGCGGTGCGTTAAAACCGCTGTAATGTTTGACACTGATTATATTTTCTGTAAAGAAATTAAAGAAAACTCCATTTTGAAACCTGGAGAAGATGGCAATCTTGGCAGATGAAATTTATTTGGCGCCGAATAGGTTAACCCTTTCGCTGCCAATGCCGGATTTGTGATTACGTACGCAAACAGTTTGGACTCAGGTGAGACGCCGAGTAACTCGGCGTCTCATCAGGATCTAAACTGTTTGTTACTGTTACTATGTTTTTGAAAGAAAAATGAAGAAAATCAAACAAATGAAATTTTGTAGCAGACGATAAAATTAGCAGACGACAGAATTTGGCAGCGAAAGGGTTAATATACATGTATATAAGTTTGGGGAGACATGTTAAGTTTTGGTAGGATAAAGAGGCTTATTGTGCAATATATCATCTTCATTTTTCTATTCGTGCATGGCAAAGATGAACTGCAGCATAGTGCACTATTGTCCACAATGACACTTTTGTTTGCATTATAGCTCAGGGTACGACATTAAGCAATTGCATTTGCTATTGGTTGTTGATCTTTTAACTGACAAGCATTCATGTAACTAATAATTTAATACAGTGAAACCCCGCTAATGCGACTACCTAAAAAAGGTATAATTATGGGTGCTAGATGCAGGTGGTAGCTTAATGCAGGACAAAAGTAATGCAGAAAGCTCCTAGAGGAGCTTTCTGCGTTACTTTTATTTTTTGTACAATATCGCTATAAATGTAGTTGTACAATATCGCTATAAATGTAGTTGTACAATATCGCTATTAATGTAGTTGTACAATATCGCTATGTACAACATCGCTATTAATGTAGTTGTACAATATCGCTATTAATGTAGTAGTACAATATCGCTATTAATGTAGTTGTACAATATCGCTATTAATGTAGTTGTAAGTTTTTCTGTGGGTATTCCAATACAGTAAAACCCCTCTAAACCGGAATTCTAGTAGAGAGGAATTTAGATAGGTTTAGGCGTGTGGCTGTTTATACATGGTGAAAGTCATACAGAAAGCTCCTATAATTAAGCTGTCACCTATTTATAAGACCGATATTATACTAAATATAACGTCCGGTTTAGAGATGTTTGACAGTACTTAAATCGCCAGTTCTCTAACAAAACCCTATGTTGTGACCACTCTTTAGAACTGTCTCGAAAAACCTATTCTAAACATATGTTATAACATAGGGCTTCATGGAGAAATTAAGAAGCTATTCTTCTATTAAGTCCTGATTTACGCATTTTAAGAATATCATTTCTTCTGAATTATACTGCCGGAGCTAGGGTACAGCCGGGATAATAAGACTCCTTCCTTACTCCATAAACCAACACTACATATGGAATTATTACAGCCGGACTTGAAGTCTATCATATTTATATAAATACCAAACAGACACATTCCCTTCAATTAACGTCAAATCTTAGTCTTTTATTCTCCTGTTTCACAAGAAAATATTTCCATTCATTATTTATGCAAAGAAATATAGTTTATGTCAAATATGCCAGTCTTTAATCCGAGCAATGCATTTGTACTTATTAGATATATTGTCTGGGCAGAAATGCTGACCTATATTTTATTATCTGTTTTAATGTATGTTGATTACAAGTCATCAATCACTTGTTGTTTAATCTACCCAATATAAAACACGTCGTCAGCGACCATTATAATGAAATCTTGATCTAAGTATTGACAACAGACGGCAACATAATACAGGACAAACGAAACCTGTAGAATTCGTTTGATCAGAGTCTGCTCTGTTTGCTTATGGAATTATAAAGATACTATCTTACAGTCTCTATCAAATTCGAAACATAATGTTTTCGTATACCACTGTAAAATTGTAAAGCGTCAATTACATGTAATTGATATGCATGGTATCATTGTTTGTTTCGGGAAAATTCGTGAAGTAAAATGTTAAAATATGGTTTATTGTACATTATTCTTACATTTACATTTTCAAGAAACATTTCGAACTACAGTAAAAACCCTCCAATACGACTACTTGATAAATAAACATGGGTGTTTCAGGTGGTTGCTGAATGCAGGAGAAAAGTAATGCAGAAAGCTCCTCTATGAGCTTTCTGTATTACTTTTGTCCTGCATTAAGCTACCACATGCATCTGACACCCAGAACTATACCTCTTTTAGGTGGTCGCATTAGCGGGGTTTTACTGTAGTTCATTAAAGCATTCGTTCTCGAGTTATATTGCCTTCTGCATCATTAACCATTCGTAAAACGAGCTTGCTGCAATCAGTTTGGATCGAGATTAGATGCTGAGTAACTAGACATCTCAACAGGATCCAAACTGCTTGATATCCCACTTACATTTGGAGCAGAAATTGAAAAGTAATCTCCACTTCCTCACAACCAGTGCCGTACATGCGGCCAGACTTCCTCGCTACTAATGTCGTATGTGCATTCAGACTACTTCTACCAATGTCGTACGTGGCAGCCATAAACCCACCCCAATCCCTACCAATAGCGTACGTGGCACAGACTTCCTCACAACCAATGACGTATGTGGCAGTCAGACTTCCTTACTTCTAATGTCGTATGTGCAACCAGACTTCTCCCTTAAAAAATGACGTACGTGCAACCAGACATCCTCACTCACAACCGAGACAGTAATCTTAGAAACCTCCTCTGATCAACTATCAAGAGAGTGATGAAATAAACTGCAGTGCATATTATGTTAAAAGAAATTATTTTCCACGAAATGTTCGCGGCACCTATTTCAGAAATTAACCAAAACATTGCAGGGAACTGGTGCGAATTGTTAGACATTTTATGTGTTGAGGTTGCTGTTTATTGCGTAAGATCTTCTCACTTGTGAGATTAATTGTACCATAAACGCATATAAACTCCATATTTCAGTAGAGTTTTCATTGTAGTGTAAATATACAGCAAAAATAAGTGTAGTGTAAATATACAGCAAAAATAAGTGTAGTGTAAATATACAGCAAAAATAAGTGCAGTCGTTTGAGAAAGAGTACACTTTGTATCACAGTACAAGTAGTATTAGTAGTAGAAACAACAGAAACAGCGAAAGTAGCAGCAGCATCGGTAGTATTAATAGTAGAAGTAGTAGTAGTAGTCGTAGTAGTAAATAGTAGTAGTATCAATAGTAGTAATAGTATGAGGAGGAGAAGAAGTAGTAAAAGTACTAATAGTTGTAGTAGTAGTTTCAATGGTAGATGACATGACAGAGATGGAAGCAGACTCGAACCTGGATACGTTCCAAATACTGGCCCATTTATGAATGTTTAACTTCACTTATTGTCTGGCAAATTATAAAAGCATTTCTAATCCTAACACTCAAGCAAGTACAATTATCAGTCTTTAAAACAGCTAAATGCTGGGTGGCAGTCACGCAGAGAGCTTCTCTAGGAAATTTCTGCATGGCGTTCTTCCTGCATAAAGCAGATACCTGCTTACCATAAAATATTTTCAATTCTTATTTACTAAAAGTTCGGATTAGAGAGGTTTTACTGTATTTTAAACGTAATCCAGTAGCTTGTTTGTGGCACCTAACAAAAACGTAATTCAGTAGCATGTCTATGGCACCTAACAACAACGTAATCCAGTAGCATGTCTGTGGCACCTAACAAGATAGTAATTCAGTAGCTTGTCTGTGGCACCTAACAAAAACGTAATCCAGTAGCATGTCTGTGGCACCTAACAAAAACGTAATTCAGTAGCTTGTCTGTGGCACCTAACAAAAACGTAATCCAGTAGCATGTCTGTTACACCTAACAAGAACGCAATACAGTAGCTTGTCTTTGGCACCTAACAAAAACGTAATTCAGTAGCTTGTCTGTGGCACCTAACAAAAACCTAATCCAGTAGCATGTCTATGGCACCTAACAAAAACGTAATTCAGTAGCATGTCTGTGGCACCTAACAAAAACGTGACCCAGTAGCTTATCTGGGGCACCTAACAAAAATGTAATCCAGTAGGTTGCATGTGGCACCTAACAAAAACGTAATCCAGTAGCTTATATGTGGCACCTAGCAAAACGTAATCTAGTAGCTTGTTTGTGGCACCTAACAAAAACTTAATTCAGTAGCTAGTCTGTGGCACCTAATAAGAACGTAATCCAGTAGCTTGCCTGTGGCACCTAGCAATAACGTAATTCAGTAGCTTGTTTGTGGCACCTAACAAAAACCTAATCCAGTAGCTTGCCTGTGGCACCTAGCAAAACGTAATACAGTAGCTTGCCTTTGGCACCTAACAATAACGTAATTCAGTAGCTTGTCTGTGGCACCTAGCAAAAACCTAATCCAGTAGCATGTCTGTGGCACCTAGCAAAACGTAATCCAGTAGCATGTCTGTGGCACCTAACAAAAACGTAATCCAGTAGCTTGTTTGTGGCACCTAACAAAAACCTAATCCAGTAGCATGTCTGTGGCACCTAACAAAAACCTAATCCAGTAGCTTGTTTGTGGCACCTAGCAAAACGTAATACAGTAGCTTGCCTTTGGCACCTAACAAAATCATAATTCAGTAGTTTATCTGTGGCACCTAACAAAAACGTAATTCAGTAACTAGCCTGAGGCCCCTAACAAAAACGTAATTCAGTAGGTTGCATGTGGCACCTGACAAAAACGTAATCCAGTAGCTTATATGTGGCACCTAACAAAAACGTAATTCAGTAGCTAGCCTGTTGCACCTAACAAGAACGTAATCCGGTAGCTTGCCTGTGACACCTAACAAGAACGTAATTCAGTAGATCGTATGTGGCACCTAACAAGAACGTAATTCAGTAGCATGTCTGTGGCACCTAACAAAAACCTAATCCAGTAGCATGTCTGTGGCACCTAACAAAAACGTAATCCAGTAGCATGTCTGTGGCACCTAACAAGATAGTAATCCAGTAGCTTGTCTGTGGCACCTAACAAAAACCTAATCCAGTAGCATGTCTGTTACACCTAACAAAAACGTAATTCAGTAGCTTGTCTGTGGCACCTAACAAAAACGTAATCCAGTAGCATGTCTGTTACACCTAACAAGAACGTAATACAGTAGCTTGTCTATGGCTCCTAGTAAAAACGTTATTCAGTAGCTTGTATGTGGCACCTAACAACAAAAATAACAGTTATAGGCGACATGGTGGCGAAAGTGAAACATATCCATGCATTATGATTTAATGAGCAAACCCGAAAAGAAGTTTCTCCAGTAAACGTTTAGTGTTATTCCTGTTGTGTTATTAACGACATTATTGTTCAGATCATCAAAGACCAGGGCTATACGCGCCCCAGGAGACAGCGGCGTAGTCTCAAACTACTGTAACCTAATTAAATCCTCTCATTATAATCACCTCACACTCTGTGTTTATTTTTTGTCACCAATCAATAATTGTCTTCCTTTGTAGTTCTGTAATATAGCAGAGGAATATGAAATATGCATAAAACAATTGCTTATGCATGTTTAAAGCTGATGGCGATAGTTTGCACAGTAAAACCCCTAAAAACGAACGTTCAATTCAGTATAAATATCGGTCTTGTAGACAGGTGGCAGCTTAATACAGCGTAGAAGTCATACAGAAAGCTCCTCTATTTCTACCTATTAATTTAACCCTTCTTTTGCTGAATTTTAACATGCGTTTCTTCTTCTTTACCCATGCCCTATTGTATAATTACATATATCTTCACTGTGTACACGTATTTCGCTGTGCAATCACTGCTGCGCAGTGCACTGGTTACACACTCAAGTTGTAAATAGTGCAGACCCTGATGAGACAGCTCCTGCAGGAGCTGTCTCATCTGGGTCTTCACTATTTACCGGTAGGTATATTGACGTGAATAGCAAGCCAGGGGTTAAGAAAGAGTACATGACTATAAATTACCTGAATTCTTATACTGACACCATAAACAAGGGGAAATTTCACCTTAGTAGGAACTTTATAATCGGACCGATATCATTTCATAAGCAAATAGAGGGGACCCTAATCATACCGCCGTGATCAGGGTCTACTCTGCTTGCAGATGTATAAAACGTGTTAACTGTCATTTTGTCAGCTGCTTTGCTTCCATGCCATAGCTTGACATGCCATAGTAAATATCTTTGAAGGATGTAGTTATTTAGCTCCTCTCATCGAGGATATCTCATTTATATATCTGATTTAAACAAACTGCACAACTTATATCAGATTTGTATTCATTCTAACCCCGCTACCAGTGCATTTGCAAACAGTTTGAATCCTGATGAGAGGCAGAGTAACTCACCAGGATCCAAGCTGTTTGACACAGGTCAGTAGTTTCTCAAATGCCGGAGCGATCTTGAAGTAATCAGCACTGCACCAGATCCAAATGTTGGCAGATATTATGTTTTTCACAACAGAGTAACTCATTCAAACCTGAGCATTTACCTTAATACGGTAAAACCCCTCTAACCCGGAATTCTAGTAGAGGAAATATTTGGATATGTTTAGGCAGGTGGCTGCTTAATGCAGGGTGAAGGTCATACAGAAAGCTCCCAGAGGAGCTTTCTGTATGACTTTCACCCTGCATTAAGCAGCCACCTGTCTTAAAAATCGATATTGATACTAAGTTGATCGTCCGGTTTAGAAGGGGTTTACTGTATAGAGCGTGGTCTTGTCTGATTAATTGTATAATAAACCATCTTGTTATAAAAGTAGTGCTTTAGCATGCTTAGGTGTTTCGCGAATGCGAAAAGAATCAAAATCAAATCCCGAAGTTTGCATTTAACCCTTTACCTGATAGAAGCGGCTTTTAGCGTGTTTGATTTATTCCTCCGCTGAAGAAAATAGTTCAAATTCATACAGTCATGAGCATATTGCATAATAAATATGTTCTATATCCTAGTAGGTGGTAGCTTAAAGTAGGCTGAAAGTAAAGCAGAATGCGCCTTAAGGCGCATTCTGCTTTACTTTCAACCTGCTTTAAGTGGTCATATGTCTTCAAAACTAGAAACAGGCTATTGGGTAAAGGGTTAAAACGTACATATAAGTAATCTATCTTTGGTTTGAAACAACCCTGAATTTCAAACCTTATTCCTTGTAAGACATCGAGTACTTACATATCATTTATTTGAATTACACCGTTTCTTATTGTTTGGAAACCAAAACTCTCTCGACGTTAACTTACCATTTGATATACAAGGTCATCCAATAGGGATACATGAGATGAAATTATTGTAGAGATATATGTGCGACGTGCCGCTCAAGCATTTTCCGTTTCACAACCAAGGCCATTTGGTGCCTCGGGGAAGCTCCAGAAAGTAATACGTGTCAACACATGGTAAAGGATCCTTACCAAAATACTCGTTAACTCTTCATGCCGTAAATATGTCTTTTAACCCATTACCTCATAAGCTATTTTTAGATCCCACCTCTTTGAATAAATCTACCAAAAAGGAGCATTTACTATGGGAAAGGAAACATTTTAGAATTGCGTAGTTCTGAAACCATTGTGGTAAATAGAGCATGTGCTCCTATGGAACAAATGCTCTATTAACCAAAATGGTTTAACCCTTCGCTTGCTGAATTTTAAAATACATTTCTCCTTCTTTACCCATGTCCTGTTGTATAATTGCATATATCTACACAGTGGACAAGTATTGCGCTGTGCAATCACTGCTGTGGAATGCACTGGTTGTACAATCAACTTGTAAATAGTGCAGACCCTGATGAGACAGCTCCTGCAGGAGCTGTCTCATCTGGGTCTTCACTATTTACCGGTAGGTATATTGACGCGATTAGCAAGCGAAGGGTTAAAAGGTGACTTTTACATAGGCGTCAAAAAGGAGTCAATATGAGAGAATGTGTTAATGCCTTGGCAAACAGTGTAGCTGTCTCATCAAGGGCTGTCCTGTTTGCTAATGGAATGATATAGATATGATAATACAGATTGTACCATGACCTTGTCAAAATAGCATTTTAATAAGTATTCGTGGTGTCATCATTTCTTGCATGAATGTGCACGGTGTAAAAGTATAACTACGATGTTTGCGGTAACTCTGACTGGACGTTTTTATCCTATAAATTAGTCGAGTTTGATTTAAATTGTCACGGGTTGAAAATGTGCCAAACTACATACTTTACTTTGCGGTAAATCGTGTTTCGTTGCGCTTATATTTAACATTGTTGCGTTGATTCCTTCTCTTGAACTCCATAAACTGAAAGACGTGTATGTACGAATACTAAATCAATCGTATTAAAATCGTATCAATTCTTTAACTTCTGCTATTGCAGTGGGAAAAGAACATTATCCGGCAAACTGCGAACTGAATCTCATTTGCAAACAGCACTCTGTCTACAGTTTCTCAAAAGTTAATCGAATCGGAAGTTGTCAGAATTTGTCTAGTTTCAACTTAGAGCAGACATTTGTTCCATAGCAGATCAAGGGTTAAATCGTATCACCTCTTCATCTTCATGCAGCAATCCACAAATCTTCTGTTGATAATATTTAAACATTGTTTCAGGTTGTTTGGGTATTTTTCGTGTCGCAGTCATGCACTCTACCACGTCGACATAAAAGCTCGCTTGTACAGCAAGGCCGTGCAAGTGATGATAAACCTACATACTGTTAAATAAATAGAATAAAGTGTGAGAATGCTGAACAAACATTTTGTAGAAACTGCCACCGACATTAGTTGTCACAGGTGGTAAATGCCACCGACTTTAGTTTCACAGGTGGTAAATGCCACCGACTTTAGTTGTCACAGGTGGTTTATCTTGTTGTTGTTGTTTTTCAACAACACGGTCAGAGTATCAAACTGCTTGGATCCTGAGTTATCCCTTTCCTTCATATAAACGCCTTTTAACGCATTTACAAACATAGTAGACCCAGATCAGTCGGATCATATAGGGACCGTCTGATCAGGGTCTGCTCTGTTTGCTAGTGGAATTTGATAAATATATTTCTTTAATTTCTTGAATTGGCTACACTGTTACACGTTCCATATTTCATTATATATCCAATTATTTTGTCCCTGAATATTCAGTATGCATTGAAAATTGGACTAATTAATATGGAACAGGGAAATGGTGCCGAGTAACTCGGCGTATCATCTGGATCCAAAGTGTTTGCATGGGTAATCACTCATCCTCCTGCAGCTGTTAATGGTTAAATAGTCATCAGCTTGTAATCAATCTATATTAACCCTTTCCTCCATAGGCTATTTTAGACCCAAACTCTCTGAAAGAATCTACCTAAAAGGAGGATTTACCAGGGAAAAGTATTTTTTTTTATAATTTTGTAGTTTGAAACCATTGTGATAAATTGAGCATTTGCTCCTATAGGAGCACACGCTCTATTCATCACAATGGTTTTAAGAAGTGGTTATTACAGAGGCATAGAAAGGCGTATTTATGGAGGAAAGGGTTAATACAGTGATCGCTTGATACTCATCACATTTCCAGCCCATTTCTACTCATAGGATGTTGTTGTTCTTATCAACTACCCATGTAAGAAATTTAATTAACCCTGCTCGGGCTAGAAAAATAATGTCTGCTTTATCTCTGATCTTCTGATATTTAACTGACTTCCGATTCGTTTAAGCCTTTTAGAAGCTACTGTCAAAGTTTCAAGCAGAGTAGATCCTGATAAGACGCCAAGTTACGTCGTCTCATCTGGGTCCAAGATGTCTGCCAATAACAGTCAGGTCTCGCTTACAAAGAGAAGGGTTAAATGAATTATTAAATATAATTTTCATATTTCTAACGTACTGGAACTAAACTCTTTGATAGTTTTTGTTGGTTAATTCCTATGGGACTACTATCCGGAACCGAATCACTTTTGCTAATAAAAGATTCATTCAATATTTAACACATCTCCAGAGATGGCAGCTGGAAACCAGCAGTGCTCAGAAGCGTTTTACCCATTCCCTCCTGGACTACTTTTAGACCCATCCTGTTTAAATAAATATACTAAAGAGGAGCGATTACTAGAGAAAATGATTTTCTTATAATTGTATAGTTTTGAAACCATGGAGCAAATGCTCTCTTTATTAGAAAGGTTTCAAAAATGACTTTTACAGAGGCGTAAAAATGCGCAGTAGGAGGGGATTGGTTAACAGACAGTGCAGCAATATCTATTAAATGCTTATTTGTTCATAGACATATTATCGTAACCAGGCCATGTAAAATATCGTTCTGTGCATACCATATAGGTCTTAGCATATGGGCCACTGTGCTCCAATGTAACATAATAATGAACAGGCATGTTTAATGTTTGAGTTTGCAGATGGTGCAGCTATAAAACACAGTTTCTGGTAGTATGTGCCCAGTCGTACTATCGACATACTATTTGAAGTAATGATGTCCCTTTCATCTATATGTATTGCAGACCATGTAAAGACACGTGAAAGTAGCTCCTTTTTTGCTGTTTGTTTCTGGATGTTACACAGTATCTGGAGCTTTAACAGTATTTCAGCCACACCAGCTAATTACATATGGGTGAAGATCACAGGGGCATTTCCATGCATGGAACAAATTGCATTGTTTCGTGCACAGAAGAACCACCGGCCTACAGTTGGCCGGGCGGAAGCTTTCTCACACGACCAGTCCAGTTGGCCGGGCGGAAGCTTTCTCACACGACCAGTCCAGTTGGCCGGGCGGAAGCTTTCTCACACGACCAGTCCAGCTGGCCAGGGCGGGATTCGAACCACAGCGGCGAGGAGCTAAGTGATCCCATTTAGTGTCAGTGTTCGATAAACATTCTCAACTACTAAATGCACCAATCGCATGCCTGTTATGGCAATCCCATCTGCAATCCCATTGTACTCATGCTAAAGTGACAGTCCGTAATAATAAGCGCATTTTCTCTATAACACCATAAAACTTCGTACAGTAAAACTTCGATTATTCGAACACTAAAATACGTATTATTATCGACCTGTAAGACAGGTGGCAGCTTAATGCATGGTGAACGTCATGCAGAAAGCTCCTCTAGGAGCTTTCTGCATGACATTCACCATGCATTAAGCAGCCACCTGCCTAAAAGGGTCTAAATTCTTCTATACCGAAAATTCGGATAATCGAGGTTTTACTGTATTTGTTTTGTTCAATCATTACTATGAAGATTGTCAGTTTGACCTGACATCGAAAAATGCACCTGTGATACAAATAAACAATTTTCGTCGATATTTATAATTTTATTAAATCTATCCCGAAACGCAACTAAAACCTTACCGGAATAATTACAATGTACTAATACATTGGCGAATAACATCGGGTGTTCGATATCAAACAAATGGATGTTTTGTCTTCTTCGGCGTTTATTCGATTGGTTTTCTTGTGATATACGTGCACTTCTTTTCAGCATATAATTAAATGATTTATGTATTTTAGGCATTTATAAAACGCATTGCAAGTAGAGAATATCACTTATGCCAGTCTTATTGGAATTTATCCAAATGGTGCCAAATTGCTTTGTCAAGATTCACCAACCAGTAGACACGGGAGATGGTGTGTTGGAATACTTGGGGTATATATAGAAAAAATGCCTGGATACTCTCGGATATGTTCACAAACGTTCTCCTTCCTTGTATGGTTAACTATAATGACAAGTGTTTACTTTTAGCATGCTGACTATAAATTGGCATAACCTTTGCCTACAGCTCGTTCGGCTGTAGATTAGGCACCGAGTCACACAGCAGTTTACAGTTTGACATTGTCATTGAGTCGTTCAACAAAAGGACGAAGCTTCATTTCGAAATCAGAAGACATTCTCTATAGAGGAATATTTTCACAACAGGCTAAAGGTTAATACGCTAGAGCTATTTACGTCACACCTTCAAGCGGCAGCTGTGATCACACCGTATGATCAAAGCATTTCTTTATAGGGTTACGGCCATTGCACGAGGGAATTGGCAACAAAGGCAACACTGTAGTATATCGGCCTATTTCGTTTCCTCGTGAGTTCACAAAGAGAATTAACATTTTACTTCACCTACACGCCTTTTGGCACCTTTACATAATGAACCCAAAATCAGACGCTTCATGTAGGGATCATCCGCTCCGGGTCTGCTCTTATTGCTTTTGACATGGTATATAAGGTCATTCCAAAGTATGTCGAGGGCTTGGTGCAAAACTATTGTAACTCCTTCACTTTGTGAAGGAGTTACAATAGTTTTGCACCAAGCCCTCGATGTGTAAATAAATTCATTGTTCATAATGCCATTATAACACTTGAGCTAATTAATATTCATAAATTCTGAAAAGAAGGGACCCTTCGAAACGAAAATCAGTAATGCGAAAAGAGACAATTATTCTTACACATATACATGTACATAATTTCTGCCATGAAATATATCCTATATCCCAGAGCCTGCTTATTGAGACAATGTCCTGAATGCCTGTTATATATCAGACGTTATGTACAATCATGTTCAATGTTCTCTTGAAGAGCAATACGTTATATACTAGTCGCTATATATCAAAGTATTCTGAATATCTTTTTCCTGTTTCCCCTGTTTCCCTTGACGAACAATCAGCTGTATATTAGTCATCGTATACGGACATGGTCTAAACTTCTTGTTCCAGTTTCCTTTAATCATTGTGTACGGACATATTATTGGTCTCTTTGTCATGTGTCCCTTAAACGACACTCAATAATATATCAGTCGGTGTATATCGACATGTTCTTTTGTGTCCTGTTTCCCTTGAGGAGCAATCATTTATGTATTAATCGTTTTGTACGTACATGTTCTGAATTTTCCTCGAGTTTCCCTTGAAGAACATTCAGTTATACATTAATCGTGTATGGGCATATTCTGAATCTCCTTCTCATGTTTCCCACGAATAGCAGTCAATAATTATAACATATTAATCGTTATGTACGGATATGTTCTGCATATCTTTCAAGATTAAATCTACAATGCGCTACTGATATTCCTTATTAGATTAGACTTTTCAGCCTAAACCCATAACGTGATTGCAGTTGTCTTGCGTGAGCATTTAAGTGCCATTTATTCCAAGTCGAAATTAGAAAACTCAATTGGAGACGCAGGGGAAAGAGACTGAGTTGCAAGATTCACTCCCTTGCAATGAACATTTATATTCTGATGTTAATGTTTCCTTTACCTCGTTGGTTTTACGAACAATGTGGACAATTGTTGTCATTTCATTTTCTCTTGATGCAAGAAAGCATTATTTCGAATGTTTGGTGCCAAACATTTGTAACTACATAATGACACATTTATGAACAGTGTCAGACCTATTGTCAAGTGATTGTGTTCATGATTTTCATTTCTATTAACCCATTCCTGCATATTGAAGCCTTTTGACGCCTCTGTAAAAGTCACTTTGTGAAACCATTGTAATACTCGTTAAATAAGGCATTTGCTTCTACAGGAGCAAATGATTTATTTATCACAATGGTTTCAATCTGCAAAATTCTAAAACAACATTTCTCTAGATAATGCTCCTTTTCGGTAGATTTATTCAAAGAGGTTGTATCTAAAAATAGCCTATGAGGTAATGGGTTAACGAGACTGACGATCAGAGTGTCAAACAAAACGGCTCCTGATGAGACTTGCGGTTATTCGTCGTCTCATGTGTTTCCAAACCATTTGCAATTGTCATGACAACTTCGTTCCATAGATAATATGTAATTACAACAGTTTTGCAGTAACCTCTCGAATTGTTGCTAAGCATTTACATTATATTGAAAACCTTCCCTTTTTAGTATTCTCCAGGCGTTCTCAAAGAGGCGTGCGGTGGGGGATATTCAGCGTAACATTACTCACTAATGTTAAACTATAGAGTCTAATCAATATGAAACGGTGTTAATGGCGATATAATTTTACAATGCTCACCCTGATCAACGAGATCCTCTGGGAACCACCCTCTTTGGATCTACACCGTTAGCAATTGCATGAACCACCCTCTTTGGATCTACACCGTTAGCAATTGCATGTACATGTATGCTCGTTTCTCACATTCAAAGGTTTCATTTTTTCTCAAGGGTAATAAGAAACACTTGGTATGCATGTCGCATATGACTGGTGAAGTAATAACTTTCCAAACTGGATGTTTAGTAACGAAATATTAACCTTTCTCTTGCTGAATTTTAAAATACATGTCTCCTTCTTTACCCATGACCTGTTGTATAATTACATATATCTTCACTGTGTACAAGTATTTCACTGTGCAATCACTGCTGTGGAGTGCACTGGTTGCACAATCAACTTGTAAATAGTGCAGACCCTGATGAGGCCGCTCCTGCAGGAGCTGTCTCATCTGGGTATTCACTATTTACAGGTAGGTATATTGACGTGAATAGCAAGCGAAGAGTTAGATCCTATTATGCTAGTGGCTGCTCAATGCAGGGTAAATGACACACGGCGTTCTTTTGAGGGCTTTCTGCGGAAAGACTTTCAGCCTGCATTATGCTGACACCTATATTAAAGACAGATATTGACTCTTACTTGAAGGTCGGGTTTAGAGGGCTTTAAAAAAATTGCAAACAGTAATTCATGTCTTACCTGCTTTTAAAGCTCCGGAATCATATTTCTTTTTAATGGCCGGTTAAGACAAAAGACGGAAGTTGAACTGATATAGAGTATTGAATACTGATAAAAACTGTAGTGTACTTTTTTTCTTAGTCCTCTGTGTCAATGAGACAACGGAACTGCATGCGTCGTTAACAATTGTTATAACATAAGTTCACATTAATTCCTAATTAAGTTCAATGTGCTGTTTATTCCATAATATACTGAAGAAAAGATTGTCTGGACACATAAAGTACTTTATACGGATTTGAATGACAATGGGTATTTAGCGTTTGACATATTTTTCAGCCGCTTTGGTAACGGCCCAAATGTTGTAGTTTACTCTGAAATATCCCTTTATGGACGCCATCCTTTTCACACCTTTGCAAACAGAGTAGTCCCAGATCAGATAGCTTCTATAGGAGCCGTTTGATTAGGGTCTCCTCTGTTTGCTTATGAACTTATACAGATCTGATTTTACAGTTTCCATGGCAAACAATGTTTGTGTTCCTATCCAATTACAAACAAATAAGCAAATTAAGATGCAATAAGTCAGTATATCTTACATGAATACCCATGGAGTGACAAATGATAAATGGCATATACCGTTTGGCACCTGATTCAGTCGTCTCGGATACGGCCCATTTGTTGTTTGTCTTCTGAATTAATGATATTTCAGAATGTGAAATAGAAACATTCGTCTTCATCGTTAACAACCCGCATAACTGTTATATGTTCCTCCTTTACACCCATAAAATAATGTAATAATAGGCAAAGCAATCTCTCAACACTGACGCTACATTAACTCATCTGCGCATTAGTCTTGTGTAAATATCCTTAATATCAATATCATTTTGCTAAGAAATGACGAAGATATGTCGTGAATTAGATTAAGAATCTTCCGGGAAAGTAGACCTTGTTCGTTGAGACGACGATAGGCATACTGAGCATTTAACTCTTGTCCCTCTTTAACCCATTCCCGCATAGGCTATTTTTAGATCCAACCACTTTGCATAAACCTACCGAAAAGGAGAAAAGTTTAGAATTTTGTAGTTTGAAACCATTGTGATAAATAGAGCATTTGCTCCTATAGGAGCAAATGCTCTATTTATCACAATGGTTTCACAAAGTGACATTTCCAGAAGCGTCAAAAGGCGTCAATATGCGGGAATGGGTTGAAACACGCCTGCGTAGTAGAACCTATCCTAACCCTTTCCTCCATAGTCTATTTTAGAGCCAACCTCTTTGAACAAATCTACCAAAAAGGAACACTTACTTGGGAAAAGGACAATATTAGAATTGTGGAGTTCTAAAACCATTGTGATAAATAGAGCATTTGCTCCTGTGTTTCTAGTTAAGAAACGGAGAAAGCTCATGTCAAAAGATCCAAACCCCATTTTTTCTGGACAGAGATGGATTTTATAATAGAGGTTGCAAGATTGAAGGCTCAAAATCCTAAGTGGGGGAGGCAAAGCGCCTTTCTGGATCGGCCCACGACCGGCCAACGATTCTTGATCGGCCCACGATTTTGGAATCGGCCCTCGATCTGGGGCCGACCGTCAATTTGAGTCTTACATATATAAGCAGCGCCATGTCAAAAACCAGCCTTATTAGCCTGCTAACAGTGTATACACAGTCCATATAGACATTCTTCATTGTCCTATGAATTTCTATTTACCTTATCAGCCTTCGAAACCGTTAACGTAATTAGGTTGTTCTTGGTCATATCTTTGTAAAATCAAATCACATAAGTGCGTGTATATTGTTTAATCAATTTGCCTCCTGAAAATATTGATACCTGTTCAGATTATATTCTATTACACTTTCTCCTACTTTTGATTTCGTTCAAACGTTTCAGAAACTATTGACCGATCGTCAAACAGTTTGGATCCTGTTGGGACGCAGAGAAACTCTGCGCCTCTGCTGGGCCCAGGCTGTTTGCAAATGACAGTCAGGTATCGCTTAGTAAATTTCATTTTACACGTACAGTAAAGCCTCCCTAAACCGGACGTTACATTAAGTATACATATCTGTCTTGATGGCAGATGGCAGCTTAATGCAGGGTAAAGGGGTCCTCCATGAACTTTCTGCATGAGTCTCACTCTGGATTAAGCAGCCACCTGTCAAAAAGTCTCTAAATTCTTCTCTACTAGAATTCCGGTTTCGATGTGATTTACTTTAGTTCTAAACAAAGTATTTATCAGAAGCTACAGTGCATATACAGTAAAACCTCGATTATCCGAACACTAAAATACGTATTATTATCGATCTTTAAGACAGGTGGCAGCTTAATGCATGGTGAAAGTCATGCAGAAAGCTCCTCTAGGAGCTTTCTGCATGACTTTCATCATGCATTAAGCAGCCACCTGCCTAAAAGGGTCTAAATTCGTTTATAACGAAAATTCGAATAATCGAGGTTTTACTGTATAACAATTGAATTTGATTAGAAGATTATAGTTTACGCGTTTTACATTTATTATCATTTCTTTTTTATCTACTTTTGACTGAATTTGAAAACAAAATTCTTTATTTCCAGTTCTTGGGCTAATTCTGTGTGTAAGTGTTCATTTGCTGTCTAGTTAGGAGACTGCTAGCATACAGTAAAACGCCTCTAAACCCGAATTTTAGATATTTATGTAGGTGGTTGCTTAACCCTTTTCTTCATATAAACGCTTTTGCACACATTTACAAGCAGATTAGACTCGTATCATACGGTTTCCTACAGGGGTCATCTGAACAGGGTCTTCTCCGTTTGCTTATGCAAAGAATCATGTGTAAATCTTCCATCATAAAATATCAGCTAATAAATATTCATGATGATATCATTTACATGAATACGCATGGTCAGATAAAAAATAATACATGTACATTGTACATCTACGAACGACATTTAGTCTCAACATTACGACATGGAGATGTGCGTAAGGCGGGTTTAAGACTGTGTGCAGTGAAATCCCTCTTTCAGACAGGTTACTACTTAACCCATTCCCTCATAATGACGACGTTTGACCCATTCCCTCATATTGACGACTTTTAACCCATTCCCTCATATTGACGCCTTTTGAGGCCTCTGTAAAAGTCACGTTGTGAAACCATTGTGATAAATAGAGCATTTGCTCATATAAGAGCAAATGCTCTATTTATCACAATGATTTCAAACTACAAAATTCTAAAATTTTCCTTTTCTCAAGTTAATGCTCCTTTTTTCGGTAGATTTATTCAGAGGTTGTATCTAAAAATAGCCTATGAGGTAAAGGGTTAATGCAGTAATGGGTGGATGAGCTTTCTGTGTTACTTCCATCCTGCATTAAGCTGCCACCTGTTTTAACCTTTCAGTGCGGGATATGAATCACTAATGTCCTTTGCAAAACGTGAAGACCTAGATGAGAGGGATCCTCATCAGGGTGTGCACTGTTTGTCATGTTACATTTTTCTTTAGAAAAGTCAATAAATAGTCACCATAAGCTAGACCTGTTTTACTTCTGGAAAAGTCCATTTGAAAAGTCTTCGTTGCAAGGTTTTAACCCATTCCCTCATAGGCTATTTTTAGATCCAACCATTTTGAATAAATCTACCGAAAAGGAACATTAACTAGAGAAAAGGAAAATTTTAGAATTTTGTAGTTTGCAACCATTGTGATAAATAGAGCATTTGCTCCTATAGGAGCAAATGCTCTATTTATCACAATGGTTTCAACGGGTGACTTTTACAGAGGCGTAGAAAGTCGTATTTATGGAGGAAAGGGTTAAGGACAGACACAGATACTAACTTTAAGTTTAGAGTCTATTCTGTATAGTATACTGTTCAACGCTCTAAAACAAACACTATAACAAACCACGTGTAATGTCGTGCGATGTAAATTCCAACGAGAAAAGGTCTGCTTTAACGCTTTACTTCATAGATACGCATTCTGACGCCTTTGCAAACATAGTTGACCCAGATCAGACAGCTACTTATGTAATTATGTAAAGGTGATTCTATATTCCATTTTCCATGGTACCATTATCAAAACTCTGCAAGTTAATGTTCATGGTGTCAGTATTTCTTACATAAATATCGATGAAGCAAAGGTTTAAGTTGCGATACGTTTTATAACAAAATCTTGTTTGTAATTGGTTGGGTTAGGAATTCATATTGAGACTAATGTGTGCTGTAAAACCCTCTTTATTAAGAGTAGTGTCATTAAATATTTACCATATCTTCAGTTTATGACCTAGTGGAGCCACTAGTTCATGGAGACCTTTAATCTTTTTCCTAATACAGTAAACCCCTCTAAACCGGAATTTAGTAGAGAACCATTTAGATACTTTTAGACAGGTGACTGCTTAATGCAGGATGACAGTCATTCGGACAGCTCCTTTGGGAGCTTTCTGTATGACTTTCATCCTGCAATAAGTTGCCATCTGTCTAAAAGTCGGACATTGATGTTTCGTATGACATTTTTCAATCGATACATCTTTTATTATTGTAACACTGGGCTATTGCACATGATTTTTATGGCATGGGCTACCTTAAGGCGTGATCATACAAGTATTGCATTATTGCATGATTGGTCATAATGATCGTTGTTAATAAGTTATAGTTGGAACGCTTTGAACGCTGGATTTACAAAGTTGAACGGCCCATCATCGTTAACCCTTACATTGGTCGATTATCAAATGGACTATTCCAACATTCAAACAGGTCAAGCAAGTACGATGAATATCTAAGGCTTTTTTCTAAAACAAATGTTTAACATAACGAACAGTGCAGACCCAGATGAGAGGGCTTCTCTGGGAGCCCTCTCATCTGGATCTACACTGTTTGCAAAGGACTTAGTTACTCGCATCCCACACTGTAAGGGTTAACGAGAAATTCTCTTCAGTATGAACTGGTATACTTTGCAATCAATACTGAATGATAAACAATGCAGACGCTTGTCAGAGAACCAGTCTATAAATAGATATCCTTTGATAACGACTAACACTGATATCAAATACCAATACGCTGGTTTCCTGCATTCGAAATGTTAAGTACATAATTATGTCCCAGCGATAACTTGGTCATACCGTGTGATCAGCGCTTTATTTTTTAAGCATCACTAATTTTTACTGTCATATTCATGTTACACAGGGCAATCAAAGCCAGTTCTTTTTGTGCTTCAAGAGGGAAATTAGTCATACAAGCATCAATAAATAGTTTTATATTGTTGTAGTTTCTCAACGGTTCACCAGTCGCGTTTTACAGTAAGAACCCTCTAAACCAGAATTCTAGTAGTGAAAACATTAGATACTTTTAGGCAGGTGACTGCTAATGCAGGGTGAAAGTCATGCAGAAAGCACCTAGAGGATCTTTCTGCGTGACTTTCACCCTGCGTTAAGCACCCTGCATTAAGCTGCCATCTGTCTCCAAGACTGATATTTATACTAAATTGAACGTCCGGCTTAGAGGTGCATTCCAGTACATGCGTGTATATTGATGTATTGCACCCAACTAGGTTTCTTTCGGGTTGGTATAAGATATCTTATATCTTACTATATAACTTGCGGTGAACTCGTCCAGATTGATGTTTTGAGCCAGTGCGTTTTTCATATTTAGATATCACTGCAAAACAGTATGTGCTGGTATAAATTATTTACATCGTTTGGTTCATTAAACATGGTCAATACAAGATTCCTCTAAAATGAGTCTATACGGTTTGCTAATGTCCCATTTCTGATCTTGGTCTATACTGTTGTCTATGTCCTATTTCTGACCTGGGTCTATACTTGGTCCTGTGTTAAGCTCCATTTGGTAGCTTTCCGCATTACTTTCATCCTGCTTTAAGCAGCCACCTACCTAAACCATTCTCAATCTTCTTTATTCGCATTAGCGATGTTTAACTATATTGGCATTATTAAGCATATAGATGCATTTAAAATATTATTGGCATCCTAAAATTGCCAGCTGATATTTCGCTCATTCCTACTGAAAACGCGAACAACGTATCAAAGCGTTTGGAATCTGAATACAGTTAAACCCTTCTAACCGGACGTTAACCCTTTCGCTGCCAAAGTCTGTCGTCTGCTAACTTTGTCGTCTGCTACAATTTTTTATTTTTTTTATTTTCTTCGTTTTTGTTTCAAAAACATAGTAACAGTAACAAACAGTTTGGATCCTGATCTGATCAGCTTTCAGCTGATATTTCGCTCATTCCTACTGAAAACGCGAACAAAGTAACATAGCGTTTGAATTCTGAATACAGTTAAACCCCTCCAATCAGACGTTAAATTTAGTATAAATATCGGTCTTGGAGACAGAAACTTAATGCAGTGTAAAAGCTATGCAGAAAGTTCCCATAGGAACTTTCTGCATGGCTTTTACTCTGCATTAAGCAGCCACCTGCCTATGCGTTTCTAAATTGTTCTCTTCCAGAAGTCCGGTTTAGAGGGGGTTCTGTAGATGTGTATATGTGTTTCCAGACATGTTTAAAGGTCATCGTGACATCACCTCATACATTGTACTTACAATAAGGCCTCGGTATGAAGTATTTGAATAAATAACATTGTGTCAGCTGTAATAAGTTCAGACAATACATGCTTGACTGGAATTGTCTGTAGCATTTCCTGGTATATCCCTAATAACCGACGTTGTGATAATGAAAACACTCTGTTGCACATGATGACCATTCACTCAAGTATATATCGTTGGGTATTGAATGCTTTTCTGGTTCTCTTTGAAAATGTTTTCAAGTAAAGTAAAGTAGCGTAATACGTCGAATTCTGGGTATTGTTTAAACGGGATGTATACCTTACAGTGCGGAACACGAGTCACTAATGTCCTTTGCAAACAGTGTAGACCCAGATGAGAGGGCTCCTAGAGGAGCCCTCTCATCAAGGTCTGCACTGTTTGTCATGTTACACTGTTCTTTGGGAAATCCTATTCACCATAACCTTGACCTGATTTGGAATAGTCCATTTGAAAATTCAGCGTTTTAACGGTTAACCTTTGCGGATGATTGTGTGTAATTGTATTTGTAACTGAATAAAATGTGCTGGAACGCAGTATTAGATACAAGACAAAGAGGCTGCATTTCCATGCTACATACATTCTAATGAAAATATCTTCATTTGCATTTCATTTAATGGACAACTAAGCTCAGATTCGTCAATGTCAGTCTTTTGAAAGCAATTCGCTTATATAACAACAATGTATATCTGTTTGACACCACACAAGATGTTTCAATATGTTCTTTGGTCTTCAATAAATACACAAGATGTTCCAATATGTTCTTTGGTCTTCAATAAATATCATTTGCACTTACAAATAGATAAGAGGAATCATGCCGAGATTTTGCTCTTTTTATAACAACTAATTGGATAAACCCAACACTTAATGGATACGATTAAAAGCTGGTTTTGCAGCACTGTTAAGGCCTAGTTGGCTGTATATCTGTATTGACATTTATTACACCTGAATCCATTCCCTCATATGCTATTTTAGATCCAACTTCTTTGAATAAATCTACCGGAAAGGAGGATTAACTAGAGAAAAGGAACATTTTAGAATTTTGTAGTTTGAAACCATTGTGATAAATTGAGCATTTGCTCCTATAGGAGCAAATGCTCTATTTATCACAATGGTTTCAAGAGGTGTCTATTACAGAGGCGTTGAAAGTCGTATTTATGGAGGAAAGAGTTAAGTACTGTTTCCTGCTACTGGCATTTAAAACGATACATAATTTTGAATTCACGTATGTTCGTCACTTTTACGTAAATTATTTAATTTTGTAATATACACTTTATACGCTAGATATTAGTGTGTAGAATGACATTAATTTGCTATCAATCATAACGCACCATTGGTATTATCAAGGAGTTGGGGCGAACAGACAGACTGTTTGTATATCCTTGTACATAGGACTACTGTTAGCATGGTCTGTTCCCAGTCTCCTGTAAGCCAAATAATCTATAAATACAGTAAACCCCTCTAAACCGAACATCCAGTTTAGTATAAATATCGGTCTTGGAGACAGGTGGAAGCTTAATGCAGGGTGAAAGTCATACGTCTCTATGAGCTTCCTGTATGAGTTTCACCCTGTATTAAGCAGCCACCTGCCTAAAAGTATCTAAATTCTTTTCTACTAGAATTCCGGATTCGAAGGATTTTACTGTATTCTAAAGTACGAACTCCAAGCCATAAGAGAGTTCTTGTCAGCTTGTTTTCTATTCTCATTTGCATATGAGGAAGTTTAAAGATCAGAATAAATAACTCTGATGATGGGTACAAGATCTTAACTTGATCCCCTCGTGGCAATAAGATATTATATATCCATACATGATCGTGTTTTGTTTCGTCTAGGGGCAACTTGTTTGTAAATGAAAAAGCAAGTCTACATTTGCGAATTTATTACTTTATTGCTGGAGGCCATGATAAAACAAATAATGATAAAGAGTGTTAGAAACACATAAAGTAGAGCTCCTCTAAAGAGATCGCCTGATGAATAGAAACTGGTTTCGTTAAAAGCAGGTCCCTAAATCTTCCGAAAAGGAGAATTAACTAGAGAAAGGGAAAACTTTAATTTTTTGTAGTTTGAAACCATTGTGATAAATAGAGCATTTGCTCCTATAGGAGCAAATACTCTATTTATCACAATGGTTTCAACGGGTGACTTTTACAGAAACTTGTGTCGTTAAAAGCAGGTACAGTAGAATCCGCCTTAAGTGGCCGTCAAACACGTCTAATTATGGGTTTGTAAGGCAGGTGGTAGCCTAATGCAGGTTAAAAATGCAGAACGCTCATATTGCAGCTCTCCGTATTACCTTGCCCTGTGTGAAGCAACCTGCTGCTCTTTAGGTTTCCTGTGTTAAATAAGTTAATGCCTGCCCAGGACAGATTCTACTGCAGATGCTTATTGCAGGGTGAATGTAAGACAGCAAGTGCTCAAAGGAGCTTTCTGCAAAACATTCTTCCTGCAATAAACTACCACATGCCTTTTAAGCTAGTTATTGTTTATGAAGCATTTAGAAGCAGACATGGTCTAAATATGTGGGACAAGCTAGGACACTTTTCTAGTACCTATGATGGCGAGTTTGGTATACATGAGGTGAAGTTCGAGAATACGTTTTGACGGTGCTTACGTGCCATAAGTGTCTCCAGGGATAATTGCTGTTCTATTGGAATTGGAATTGATATGCTCCGGTTCGAAATTTCTACATAGAATACATTTGTAGGAACAGTTGAGGTAATCTGTCTATAATACATACTGTAGAACCTGTCTCAAGCGGCCATCAAAAAGAGGTTCAGTTGCAGGTTTGTAAGGCCGGTGGTAGCTTAATGCAGGTTAAAAGTACTTTTTTTTCTGCATCAAGCAACCACCTGCTTTTTAAGACCCCTATGTTCAATAAAGGAATGATCGCTTAACACAGATTCTACTGTATAAATAACGTGTGCCTTGAAAATATATCATTACCATTGACAAAATACCGTTTGTGCATTTGTGTGAAGATTTCCCTGAACTGTTTGTATTGTAAAATGCATTTCTGAATCAATAGTAACAGTTTAAATTTCCACTTATAAACGAAATATTATTGCGATATCGCATAACACATACGAACCAATCGGAACACCTCGGGGAACCAATTGGAATTCTACTACAGACTACCGAATAGCTACGATTAATAAGGCACACTGGTGATGTCTAAATCGCGAGCGATACTTTAACATTAAACATTAGCATTTCTATTATTTGATTATTTTTAAGTAACAATCAGAAGAATGAAATAAACTCTACACGGGTGTAGATAGGAGGACTATTGGTCTTTCGAACTGAATAATTTCTCAACAATCCTTGTTTTGCTGGTACCTATTAGAGTTGCCTCATTAGATAATACAAATGAGTACCGACAAGATATGTATACTACTATTCGAATGTTGTGTCAAAAATACTTTAACTCTTAGAATATAGCTCAACGAAAAGAATATCAGCTTCATGCTGTTACTATTTGCAACTGGATGGAACCAGATGTTTGCTGAGAGGAGATATTATTCATTTTACAATCATATTTATAATCATTTATCAGGTTTCTAGTGTAAATAGTTACAACTGGATGAAACAAATGCTAGTTGAGATGAGATAAGTGTTCAATTTACACTCATATTCCGGCCAATCATTCAAGTGAAGGAACACAATTGGGTCCAGAAAAGCTGCGTAAAATCAACCCGTTTTCAAGAATATAGTAAAACCTCTCCATAACGGCCACTAAATTACTTGAAGTATTTTATGTTAGAGGCAGGTGGCTGCTTAAAGCAAGGTGAAAGTAAAACAGAACGCTCCTATAATTAAAGCAAGGTGAAAGTAAAACAGAACGCTCCTATTGGAGCGTTCTGTTTTACTTTCACCTTGCTTTAAGCAGCCACCTTCTTCTAACACAACTACTTGGTGTAATTTTGTGGCCGTTATAGGAGCGTTCTGTTTTACTTTCACCTTGCTTTAAGCAGCCACTTGCCCTAAATACCAACTAATTAACACGAGTTAGTGGCCGTTATAGAGACGTTTTACTGTAACTCCTGTTTTTCTTAAAGAGACGATTCTATAGAGTTGTCACAACATAAAGTCTGATTGAGAAATAACCATTTTACTATTTGAGTATGCCCCTTTATCTGTTGCCCTGATCGCGTGACTTATTATTTTACATGACACTTTTTTTAATCGCCTCAGAATATTTGATGAAAGCCGTGTGTTTTCCTAACACCTAACCACCACAAAATATATTTGCGACGCGACAAATACAATGTAAATAGCTAGAGTATAACTTGTTGGAAGCGGACATGCTATGATAACAATGTGATTCTTATACGAGAGGCGGTTACCTAATTCAGGGGGAAAGTAATTAAGCTACAACCTGAATGGTTGAATTATTATCAAATACTAAAACTTAGTATATTTTGATTGTAGCTCAAGAAAGGATTTACTAGTGTTGTTTTCCCTTTTCCTGAACGACATAGAATTGGATATGCAACACGACATGAAGTCTGGGATATCTCTTGAACAGTTATCTGTTTATCTTCTGGAGTTTGCGGATGATGCCGTTTTATTTTCAGAATCAAAAGATAGTCTTCAATAACATATTGCAAAAAATGGAATCTAACGGTTAATATAAATAAAACGAAAATTGTTGTTTTTAGAAAAGGCGGGAAATTAGGCAGGGGAATGAGTTTGACGTATGGAGGAAATCAAATAGAAGTTGTTAACAGCTTCAACTATTTAGGGTTAGTGTTATCGAGTGGCGGGCCATTTATGCCAGCGACAAACACTCTATCCGGTAAAGGACTCAGATCGTTAAACTCTTTAGTATTACAAACGAGATTAAAGTCCCAATTAATTTATGTGTAATTTGTTCGATTCTAACGTTTCATCAATTTTAAATTATAGCTGTGAAGTTTGGGGAATTGTTAAGGCTGATAACATAGAAAGAGTGCATAGAAAGTGTTGTAAATGGCTGCTAAATGTAAAAAAAATCAACAAACTATATGCCGAATTAGGGCGTTACCCATTACATATATGTAGATATATCCGAATCGTTAAATTCTGATTAAAGTTGTATACGCATAAATATGACAATTGTATTCTAAAAGCTGTTCTCGGTAATCAGAGAAAGGATATTAACAATAGTACTAATAACTGGTCAACTAAGGTAATATATCTGTTATATAGTTCGGGGTTTTCAGATGTTTGGGCATTTCCAGAATCTGTCTGCTTAGAAGTATTTTACCTGTTGTTAAGACTCGTTTAAAATAGATTTACATTTCTCAATGACATGAGAGCGCCGATAACTGTACATCCTTGGTTTTATTTAAAGAACTCAAGGCAACGGTTAGTGTGTCTACATATTTAAGCTTATTGGATAAGACCAAACACAGAAATGTGATATCTCAAATTAGATTGTCTTCTCATAAACTTTTGATAGAAGTAGGTCGACATAGGAAGATATCGAGGAATGAAAGATTGTGTCAAATTTGTGAATTAAATGACATAGAAGACGAATACCACTTTATACTAGTAAGTCCTAAATATGATAACCTTAGAAAACAATATATATCAATTATTTCTGGCGAAGACCGAGCATGTTCAAACTTATTGAATTGTTGAATAGTACAAAGAAAACTGTTTTAAACAAATTAGCTACATACTGCATAAAAAGTTTTAAATGTAGATATGATGAATTAATCTCTTAGTCGCATTCGTTATACAATACATTATGTAATGGTTTGAATAACATTTGTACCTAGTGTACTCATATAAGTCCTTAAGTCATACAAGGATAAGTACAAAACAATGTCTATGAAAAACTTGATTAATACCACTCTCACAAAATAGATCTTGGCTAAAACAAGATAAAGATCTACACAACACCAATCTGATATTGAACGTGACAATGTAACGCATGCATTATCTGTATGTGTATTTTTGTATTTATGGTGATGAGCTGTAATGCTTAAACCAAATAAATATTCTGTTCTGTTCTGTATTTTGAAACTGTGGTATACGTATCCTTGAAAGCACAAATGAAGTATTAAATTAGGAAGACAAATTGATCAGAATTGTATTGTATTATTGTATTATCCCGTTTATGTGTATATCACTAATTGCATTTGTTCATAGGATGTTTTAGACACGTGGGTCTTTATTTCTGAATAGTATTTTGAATTCATTTACCTTACAGAAATAAAATTTATTTATTTCATAGTGTGTAACGACACAGCATTGCATATTCGAATTTGTAAAACATCACACTGAGTCACATAAACTAAGTCAATTGATGGCAGTCCCAATGTATCCAAATATTTAAAAAGTGAATGTGAAATATATAGACCATGATCAGTTTGACAATACTGTATTTGGTGACTCAGCGGTGTAAACATATTACTTTTCCAGCATGGAACCCCTATGGTAATTAATCTAATATATGTGTATAATTACAGTAGAACTTGTTTTAAGCGACCATTCGTTTATTGAACATAGGAATCATTAAAGGCAGTTGGTTGCGGTTCACTTCATTAATAGGAATTAGTGTCATTAAAGGCAGGTAATTGCTTTACTTAATGCATGGCGAAAGTTCGTATTGTATTAAACTGCATCTTTGAACCAGAATTAGACCTTTGTTTGTTAGTGGTCGCAGTAGAATAGTTTTACTGTATGTCTGAAGAAACTGTATGCTTAACCATTTCCCTCATATAAACGCCTATTCACGCATCTGCAAACAGAGTAGACCCAGATCAGACAGCTCCTATAAGATAGATCAATTTCTTTACTTTATACAATGGCTACAATGTTCCAATTTCCATATTCCATTATAACTATTTTGTTCATGAATATTCAGTTGGTATTGAACTTTTGAATAAGCATAGAACTGGGAAAGGGTTAACACAAAACAAAAAACTTAAAAAAGAAAACTGGAACAGATGAGAAAATATGCAGAAGACAACAGGTGGCATATTAAAATGGCTCTCATTATTGGAAAACTGTTACCCTATATGCCTCATTGATAAATTACATAAAGCATTCATGGGGTATTAGCAAGTCCTTTAGGAGCACTTTGTTGATGAGTTACCGCTTGTGAAACTTCCCTTCGTTAAACATTCATGGAGTATAGACATGGCCGAATGAAATGATCTATCCGTTGGCTTGAAAGAGAACAAACATGCAATTTGCAGCATGCTTTCTTCATTTCTAAATGTTATACAGTAAAATCTCTCTAAACCGGATGGTATAAATATCGATATTGGAGACAGGTTGCAGTATATGCAAATGAAAGTCGTGCATGAAGCTCCTCTAGATTTCAATAGGTAATTTTTACAGAGGCGTAGAAAGGCGTATTTATGAAGGAACGGGTTAAATTTCAGAACGGACTCTTTTTCAATTTCTTCTCAAAGACATAATTTGAGTTTCTAACAGATTTGGATCCAAACTGCTTACAAAGGTAAAAACTGTCTCGTCCATTGCAACAGCAAACCATGTGAGTCGCTTTCCGATGACCATGGTGGTGAAAACTTTTATTGAAGTGACTAATGGACACCCATATGAACAATACATACCTCGCCAATTTAGATATGGCACAGTAAAAACCCTCTAAACTTGACGATCAATTTAGTATAAATATCGGTCTTTGCGACAGGTGGCAGCTTAATGTAGGGAACTTTCTGCATGACTTTCACCCTGCATTAAGCAGCCACCGGTCTAAAAGTATATAGATTCTTCTCTACTAAAATTCTAGTTTAGAGGGTTTTTACTATATTTCGTATGCATGTCATTTTGTAAATTGAACGCTACCATTAACCGTTTACCCCGTTTGACCAATCAGAGTAGAACCAGATCTCATGGCCCCTGTGGGAGTCATTTGATTAAGGTCTGCTCGGTATGCTTTTAGAATATCTCAGATCTGAATCCATTCCATTTGGCATAGCTTTGTATTCAACTGTTTTATATCACAACATAATAAACTTAGTTCAATGATGTTCAGGATGGGTGGAACCAGTCATGAATATTCGTGGATTACACTTTCATCACCGGATAACTTTCTGCCGAATCTTTTTATCCGTTTGACGTCCGTTTACGCTATACGATAATGTATAACGGATACTAAAGATAACTGTTGTAATAGTCGTCGTTTGTAAATATTGAATGTAGTGTGAGGCTTGACTACGGGCGTGAACGATCACAGTGACATTGCCGTCCTAGTCTTGTACTGTATTAACAAATAAGCAAAATATATACTAGTCACCACGGATACCAGACTGATTCTGTTCGTTACAATACAATTATTATACACCTATTCTTTGAATAATTATAAGAAACCATAGATAATATTTTACAGATCATTGCAAAATTAATCATATTTATACAGGAAATAAAGCATGTAAATTGATAATTAACGCTTTACTTCATTTATGTGACCCCTTCTCTTTACTCCATTACTATATAATCCTTTGCTGTATCGATATTTAACCTTGTACTCCATTGATATTTAACCCTTTATTGAGTTTATTCCATTGATATTTAACCGTTTATTGAGTTAATATCATTTATATTCAACCGTTTATTCCATTGATATTTAACCCTTTACTCCATTCCTTTTTAACCCTTTATTTGATTCAATTTATACGCCTTTGTGTTTACTTTGTTATAAGGCGTTTCTATCAGTAAAGGGTATGGTGGCCAACTCGGTATAGTTCAGATACTAGTATAAATACTGTAAATGAAAATAAAACAGTAAAACATCTCTAAACTGGGCGTCAAATTTAGTATATCAATATCGGTCTTTGAGACAGATGGCAGCTTAATGCAGTGTGAAAGTCATGCAGAAAGCTCCTCTAGGAGCTTTCTGCATGACTTTCACTCTGTATTAAGCAGCCACCTGCCAAAAGTATCTAAATTCTTATCAACTAGAAATCCGGTTAAGAGGGGTTTAACTGTACGTCCAAAAGAAGTGATGGTGACTGTAAGATTCATTTATTTAAAACTGTAACCGACTTAAAGTCCAGTCAGCACGTTTAAATCGTGCTAGAATCGAGAAGTAAGACAGAAATGGACGAATCAACTTTTCTGACGGTGTGTTCAGTTTTGCACTGACATTGACACATGTCAAAAGTCTCACTTTGCGATCATAGCTTTGGCTTTGGAGGAATTAATGTAAAAACGCAATATGATTTAAATCTTCTGCCACAAATGCATTGGCTCCTTTTCACTTATGTTTTCCTCGTGAGAAAAGACATTACAACAGAGGCGTGATCATGAAAAGTTATGAGTTCATTTCGTTGTCTAAAAGAGGAAAACAATCTTTGAATACGTTGACGCTGTCAAACGTTCGCATCCCCATGTGACTAAGTTGATTGAAGATTACAAATTACCACCTGCAAGTGTCCGTGTGAAAAAGATATCCGTTGTATTCCTAAATATAGCTCAAAGAAAGACAATATTCTTTTGGTCTGCTTTGCTTAATTCCTTCAAATGAATTCGCTAGTCCGGTCGTCGAGGCTAAGCTTTCCATATTTGGAAGCCGCCATATTGCATCACTTAACCCTTATCACTTTAATCCCTGAATATACATGTAAGAAATAATGAAATCATGAATATTTATTAGAATAAGTGTTATATAACACATAAACACAGTAAAGTTTGGCCATAGTAGAAACTAGAATCATATCTATATTACATCATGTGCAAATAGAACAGACCCAGATCAGACGGTTCCAATAGGAGCCGCCCGGCCTGGGTATACTCTGTTTACAAAGGCGTAGAAATGCGTATTTATTGAGTAAATGGTTAATAGCAACCCCCCCCCCCCCCCCCCCCCCCACAACACACACACACACACACCCTCCTGTGAAAATATAGGTGCCTATTCTAATTTGGATCAGCTGCAAGTCGAATTTCCGATACTTCTGATTCGGTCATTTTTTGAGAATGCCATACAGTTTGGATCCAGGTGAGACGCCAAGTAATGGATCCAAACTGTTTGTTTATCCTGCCAAACGCAACTTGTGTCCATTATAAAACTTTTTAGTTGAGTCTGAGTTCGTTCTCAAGTTTTTTATTGGTCAGATTTGAGCCTTTGGCTCAAATCTGACCAGTCAAAAGCTTGAGAACAAACTCAGGCTCAACTAAAAAGCTTTATAAGCATGGACCCTGGTCACATTTGCAAACAATTTGAATCCTGATGAGACACGTTCAAAATGTTTGTCACTCAGACACGAGAATCGAGCCACAATGTATAGACACGCTCAATAATACAGATACAATTATTGCGCCTCATTCGCCTAGTATGTGCTTATTTCATTAACCAACCCATCCCATATTGGCGTCTATTTGCCATCGATGGCCTGATATTAGGATCTTAAAAATAAAGATAAGAGAGACGAACAGAAAACTGGATATGCATTTTATTTGGACATTGTTTGTTTCATCTATAGCCCTTATTTTGACATTCGTGACCTTATTCGCATTTGCAAATTCATTTAGCACAAATATCGGCACTGGACACAGTGTCAGTTTAATGCAGGCTGAAATTCATACAGAAGTCTCCTCTATGAGCTTTCTGCATACATTTCACCCTGCATTAAGCAGCCACCTGCCTTAAAGTAGAATTCCGGTTTAAACAGGATTTTACTGTAGCTAGAATCCAGACGAGACGAGACGCCGAGTAACTCGGTATCTCACCAGGGTCCAAACTGTTTGACACACGGTCAATATTTTCTACAAAGCTTGATCGAATCGGAAGTAGGCAATATTGCACTAAACTCAGTTGTTTCTCTACATTATTTTTTTACAACAGAGCAAGAGTTAATCGCATGTTGTCATTCTAGGAACTGTTATAATAAAACATAATGTAACTCAGGTGCGGATCCAGGATTTCAGATTAGGGGGAGGGGGGGGGGGGGGGTGGCGTAGAAAAATGTTTGGAAGGGGGCGTAGATTTTCATGTTTGATGACATAAATAGATAGTGTGTTTGTAATACATGTTGAAAAGGGCTTAATTGGGCGAGGGAAATAAAACACTTCTACTGAATCATTGTTTTATTGAATTTTAGTAGATATAACGACCACTAAATTACATCAATTATTTTGTGTTAAAGGCAGGTGGCTGCTTAAATTAAAGTAAGGTGAAAATAAAACAGAACGCTCCTAAGGGAGCGTTCTGTTTTACTTTCACCTTGATTTAAGCAGCCACCTGCTCTAAATACCAACTAATTAACAGAATTTAGTGGTTGTTATAGAGAGATTTTACTGTATACAGATCTAAAATATTACTAAAATATTGTTTTGGCAATTTTAGGGGGCGTACGCGGCTCCGCCCCTCTAAATCCGCGCCTGTAACTGATTCCCGACGAGTTTACAATCTCTTTTCCAATATTCAAAATTTAATTGAATATTGTTTCTGAAACACTATTGAATTGTGAAACGTTAATAATTGGAATACAATTTAATGAGGATATACGGCTGAATAAACATGATGTGAAACATGCGGTTACCATCGGCTTCTCCGGAGCAATAATTGTTAGGTGTAATTACTTTCAGGATGCAGAAAATAAATGCGGTGGAATATTAAATGGAGAAACTTGTGGATTTGTTTCCTGTGTGTATTACAGTAAACCATTACATAAACGACTAATAAAACTATGCTTAATCCGGGATCTTTTAGTCATGTGGTAGCTTAATGCAGGTCAAAAGCAATGGAAAAAGCTCCTGTGGGCGAATGCTGTGTTATTTTTGCCCTGTATTAAGCAACTGTCTTATTTTAAGATTCCTTTAAAACAAATGGTCGCTCAAGACAGGTTCTACTGTATGCAAATACTGAAACAACTTTTCACACATAAACACTGTATTGTTGACTTCAATAAAATATTTTCATTTTCGCTAAAATAGTAAAGTCAAGCAATAATTACAATTCCTAAGATAAATAACATGAAATTAGGGAGTGTACACGTTGCTAAGCTTGAAAATTCTACAAATTCCTGAAGGGTATAAGCCGCCTTAGCTTGAAGGCACCAGGTACCGAAGGGAATCAGACACACGGGCTTAAAAGCATCAGGCATCGACAGCAAACAGAGACATATCTTGAATGCATTCGACATCGAAGGAAACAGAACCCCTAAACAGAAGGAGCCAAGTACCGAAGGGAAACAGTTACACAGGTCGGGAAGCATCAGGCATCGACGGAAAACATACACCTGATGTTAGAGCACCATGTATATAAAGGAAACAGACACCCTAGCTGAAAGCATCAGTCATCGAAGGGAAACAGACATTCTAATTTAGACAGGCCCCCCAAGTTTATGCATCTGCTATGGAAGGGAAATATACGCGTGTCTTGAATGCATCAGACGTCGAAAGGAAGCAGATACCATTGTATGACTGTATAAGGCACAGAAGGGAAGCAGATGCCATTATGACTGTATAAGGCACAGAAGGGAAGCAGATACCATTGTATGACTGTATAAGGCACAGAAGGGAAGCAGATACCATTGTATGACTGTATAAGGCACAGAAGGGAAGCAGATACCATTGTATGACTGTATAAGGCACAGAAGGGAAGCAGATACCATTGTATGACTGTATCAGGCACAGAAGGGAAGCAGACCTATAACCTGGGTGTATCAGATATCGAAGACACCCTACCTTGAAATGCAAACGTATATCATCCCATACGAACAATGAAACATGCCAAATAACATCAGTCAGTAACTGTTGTTCCCAAAATCGATGTACTTGTTGATGAAGTATTTCTATATAAAATCAATGGAAAGTATGCTGGATCTCGGTTCACCAGATATGTAGCAATATACAGTCCATTACAGACCCCCCCCCCCCCCCCCCTAAAGCGACCACTTAATGAAAAGAAATAGTGTTTTTAAAGGCAGATGGTTCCTGTAGGTTCTTTATGATTAATGTTCGTCTTGCATTAAGCTATTTTCTGACTCTCAGACAAGAATTATGCATCTTTTTACGTGGTCGCTTTAGAGAGGTTTACTGTTTAAGAGTGATACTGTACAGTAAAACCTCTCTAAACCGGACGATAAATTTAGTTAAACATCAGTCTTGGAGACTGCAGCTTAATGCTGGGTGAAAGTCATGCAGAAAGCTCCTGTATGACTTTCACCCTACAGTAAGCAGCCACCTGCCTAAAAGAATACTTCTATACTTGAATTTCGGTTTAGAGGGGTTTTACTGTATATAACATTGGTGGACATCGTTCTTAGAACTTCACCGACCGGTGGTTTATGGAAGATAATCGAGCGTATACGCTATTTGTGTGTGAACACTAATTTAAACGGTGACAAAACCGTGGAAGTATTTTGGCTGTCTAAATCACATTTCCTGCGATTATACGATTATGCTTAAGCGTTTGAGGGCAAATTATGTCAAGATTTTCAATCAGCCTCAGTTATTCATCAACGTCCCTAGAATGAACCTATCTAACTTGTGCCACTTAGAGCACACGAGCTCGGAAATTGTCTTGCTACCACAGACTCTTACTGGGGCAATATCGCGTGTCGTTTAATAACTAGAGACAAAATACATGTTTTATACTTCAGTTTTTACCAAGCTCGACAAGCGCTGTAAATCATTAGCAAGACAATAGAGTCTCGCTAGAGAGACCACATAATTTACTAACATATATATTACCCTAAAACAGCTGAAAACTTAATGCATGGCTAAAGTAATACAGACAGTTCAGAGCTTTCTGCCAAAACTTTTGTCCTGCATTAAGCCACTACCTGTTTTACACAATCAAGGGTTAAGTTTCTTTTGAGTGGTCGTATTCGAGAGACGTAGCTGTATAAACATTCAGATAATAACATTCCAGATGAACAAAATCGATGTGTCCTATTTCTCCAAATTGTTGAAGCTATTAACTCTTATAACGCTATAAAAATGTAAAAACTAATATCAGCTAAAACTGGATCTGGTTCAATTGTGACAAGTTCCGATTCGACCAAGCTTTTGATAAACTATTGACCGCGTGCCAAATAGCTTGGATCCTGATGAAACTCAGAGTAACTAGGTATATCATCTGGATACTTGATGTTTGAAATTGCGAATCGGGTGTCGTTAGCAGGAGAAGGGTTGAAGACATTGTTCCCTTTACATGTATATAGTGCAGAAATCAAAAATTAGTAACATTCATTCCTTCCTACTGACGCATGTTGACGCCCCAGTAAAAGTCACATTTGAAAAATGCTCCTTCTTCGGTAGATTTATTCGAAGAGGATAGGTCTAAAAGAAAATCTAGGATGGAATGGGTTAACCGTAATGTTTCTACAGGTCCAAGGTCATGTTATTGAAACACAGCAAAAGAGCAAAGCTCGAATGAATACATCTTTGTGCTTTATATCTAATAGTTATTTTCTCCTTAATTTGTGAATAAATGTATACAATAGAACATGTATATAGCCGCCACATAGTGAATAAACACGGGGTCTATAAGAGCAGATGGTTGCTTAATGCAGGAAAAGAGTAATTTATAAAGTTTCTAAAGGAGCTTTGGACAGAATGACCGTCCTTCATTAACCTATCACCTCCCTTTGTATCGTATAATTAGACCTGTGTCTCTGTATTTCGTGTTTGGGATGGCTGTTGACAGATTACACTCTTATTCTATGGACTATATGAGTCGATTAGAAGGGTGTGATCATTATCTACATTGTTTGGCAGTTTGACAGGTTATATGATATATTTTGCATATACAGTAAAACCCCGCTAATGCGACCACCTAAGATATGTATAATTTTGGGTGCTATATGTAGGTGGTAGCTTAATGCATGACAAAAGTAATGCAGAACGCTCCTAGAGGAGCTTTCTGCATTACTTTTGTCCTGCATTAAGCAACCACCTGTTTATAAGGAAACCCATGTGTATTCATTAAGTGGTCGCATTAGAGGGGTTCTACTGTACATATACAGCAGAACCCCTCTAATACAACCACTTAATGAATAAACATGGTGTCGTTATAAGCAGGTAGTTGCTTAATGCAGGACAAAAGTAATGCAGAAAGTTCCTAGAGGAGCTGTCTGCATTATTTTTGTCCTGCATTAAGCTACCACCTGCCTCTACAACCCAGAATTATACCACTTTTAGGTGATCGCATTAGAGGGGTTTTACTGTACCGTTAATTGTCTCAGTATATATCTCAGTGTTACGTAGTATATGTCAGTTTCACGTACGTATATCCAAATCTGACAATATCTCTGTCTTGCGTATAGCTCAGGCTGGCGTCATGCCTCTACATCTTTTCATGCGACAGCTTAAACAGTGTTAAGGCGCGCTCTAAGTTCAACCATACTGCTCCGACTTCTATACTAATGTTGTTAAATAAACATCGTCTGCTAAAATTATCGTCAGCTTCAGGGTTTGCATATTCTGTTTTCAATTTATTTTCGAAACGTCTCCAGAGTATTACAAAGTTTGAACTTGATGACACTCGACGTTTCATATGAATTCAAAGTATGGACACTATTGGTGGACGAAGACGCAGAGTTTCCTGACGATGTATCCTTCTCAGCTGCCAGTTGCAATGGCAGCAAGTGCATGTAAGCTAACCCTTTCGAACCAGGACACTCGTGTACTGTAATTTGCAAACAGTGTAGACCCGGATCAAATGGTTCATAGAGGAGCACTCTGATCAGGGTATACACTGTGTGTTATTCAAAATCATCTAGCAAGCTTAAGCCTTTCATACCGAGTGGACTCGGTAATTAAATATAGGTGGGCTAGTCCACTCTGACAATTCAGTGTTGATAGGGTTACAGTAAATACACATTCATCATTGCTTGTCTGGCCAATGTAATTTACGATGATTGTGGCGTGGTGTTGTAAGTGTTATGTGGTAATTACGTCTCACTGAGGGGTGGAGATGTCTCGTTTGACCGTCTTTCGTCACATAACACAGTCTTGTCTAAATAAAGTCAGCATATAGCCAATTAGTCGGACAATGCACGACATGCTGCTCTCTTGTGCAAAGGTACTGTTCGGCTGTGGCTCCGCAACATAGACAGAATTATGTTCGTCATAAACCGAAAGTGTTTTCGTGCTATACTTTTTTCTGCATTCTGTTAGACTTGGTGTAGCCTCAAAAAGAAAGATAAACTTAATTTAGTCGACAGTGCTACACAATTGCTAAGTAGACTTTCAAAATAACTGGGTGCATTTTATCATCATTTTCACGTTTTCGTTTGAATTTGAAAGACTGCAAAAATGATACATTACTATAAAATACACTTTGATGGGGTCAAGCAGTGCATTTGGTGAGCCCTTATCCGATGAATATAACATAAAATAAATACAGTAAAACCTCTCTTAACCGGCAGTTTATTTTAGTATGAATATCGGTCTTGGAGACAGGTGGCAGCTTAATGCAGGGTGAAAGTCATGCAGAAAGCTCCTAGAGGAGCTTTCTGCATGACTTTCACCCTGCATTAAGCAGCCACCTGCCTAAAAGTATCTAAATTATTATATACTAGAATTCCGGTTAAGAGAGGTTATACTGTAATGATATTATTCATATTATTAACCGAATCTTATAATAATAATATAAACGTAGGTATCTTTACAATAGCAGAAAAAATAGAATTATATCTATATCATCCAATAAGCAATCAGTGCAAGACCCCTACAAGTCTGATCTGGATCTACTCTGCAAATATGTACAGTAAAACCCCTCCACACCGAAATTATTATATTCTTTTAAGCACGTGGCCGTTTAATACAGGGTGAAAGTCATGCAGAAAGCTCCTACAGGATCTTTCTGCGTGACTTTTACCCTGCATTAAGCTGCCACCTGTCTCCAAGACTGGTATTTATACTAAATTTAACGTCCGACGTAGAGAGGTTTACTGTAGAAAGATGTCGCGATGAGGTAAAGGGTTAAACAGGACATGAATTGATTTTACTTCTTATTCGCACATCAACACCAGTATGAGACAGGTATTCTCCCTAAGCTAAACCCGCATTACCTTAGAACGTGGAAAGTTCTATTCTCATCTGACTAAAATGACAATTTAAGTCAATTATGAACTCCGAATTGATTTGGACAATGGATAAATCGTGGTGGTACCTGAATTTGAATACACTGTTAACCCGGTACATGTGCATTTTAACGACTTTGCAAATAGAGTAGACTAAGATCAAACGGCTCTTGTGAGAGCTTATGACTAGTATATCCTATATGGGTACTAGAGGGACTAGTTCTGGGTACTAGAGAGACAAGTACTGGGTACTAGAGGACTAGTGCTGGGTACTAGAGGACTAGCTCTGGGTACTAGATGGACTAGTGTTAGGTACTAGAGGACTAGTGTTGGGTACTAGATGACTAGTGTTAGGTACTAGAGGACTAGTGTTGGGTACTAGAGGACTAGTGTTGGGTACAAGAGGACTAGCTCTGGGTACTAGAGGACTAGTGTTAGGTACTAGAGGACTAGTGTTGTTACTAGAGGACTAGTGTTAGGTACTAGATGACTAGTGTTAGGAACTAGATGACTAGTGATGGGTACTAGATGACTAGTGTTAGGTACTAGAGGACTAGTGTTAGGTACTAGAGGACTAGTGTTAGGTACTAGAGGACTAGTGTTAGGTACTAGATGACTAGTGCTGGGTACTAGATGACTAGTGTTAGGTACTAGATGACTAGTGCTGGGTACTAGATGACTAGTGTTAGGTACTAGAGGACTAGTGTTAGGTACTAGAGGACTAGTGTTAGGTTCTAGAGGACTAGTGTTGGGTACTAGAGGACTAGTGTTGGGTACAAGAGGACTAGCTCTGGGTACTAGAGGACTAGTGGTAGGTACTAGATGACTAGTGTTAGGTACTAGATGACTAGTGTTGGGTACTAGAGGACTAGTGTTAGGTACTAGAGGACTAGTGTTAGGTACTAGAGGACTAGTGTTAGGTACTAGATGACTAGTGCTGGGTACTAGAGTACTAGCTCTGTGTACTAGAGGACTAGTGTTAGGTACTAGAGGACTAGTGCTGGGTACTAGATGACTAGTACTGGGTTCTAGAAAGACTAGTTAAGGGTGCTGATGGTGGATTGTAGCACACTGCCGCCTGTCTTTGAGGACGCCACTGCTTACTATATAAGTGGTCACAGTAACCTTTGTCTGTTCAATATTCATGGCATCATTTATATTTATTAATTCAATAGTATACTACTACATAAACAGGGGTTTTGTTTTGCCTTGGCAAACGCTGTACAATCACATCTGTGTAAATCCATATGCGAACAGAGAAGACCCTGATCAGACGGTTCATACAGGAACTGTCGGACCTGTGTCTACTCTATTTCAAAACCGTTAAAAGGCACCTATAGCAGATAACGGGTAAAGGTTCTTGCTATGGCAACATATTCATTTGACTGAGTACAAAAAGACGAGAAAATTAAGTAATTTATCAGCAAAAAAACCCACCTAAGCCTTAACACAATGATCAGTTACAAGACTAGGACCAAGGGCGTCCTACTTTAGGTTTAGCAAATTAATACCTAATATACAGCGTATCAGATATCGAAAGCAACACATCTTTTAACCCTTTTCTCCATAAATACGCCTTTCTATGCCTCTGTAAAAGTCACTTATGAAACCATTGTGATAAATAGAGCATTTGCTCCTGTAGGAGAAAATGCTTTATTTATCACAATGGTTTCAAATTACAAAATTCTAAAATTTTCCTTTCCTCTAGTTAATGCTTTTTGGTAGATTCATTGCAAGAGGTTGGGTCTAAAATAGCCTATGGGGGGAAAGGGTTAAGCTCCGTGCCCTTAAGTTTGGTCAATACAGATACAGAAGGTCAGGTATAGCGGGAAATAGGACGTATCATTTGCATTTAGATTACGCGTTTCTGTCTCTGGTGTGGACGTTCAAAATTACAGACACAAAATACACAACTCTGTCTAATAAAATGAGTTATCTAATATTGACCACACGCAATTACAGTGAAATCCCTCTAAACCAGACAATCAAGTTAATATAAATGCTGGCCCTGAAGACAGGTGGCAGCATAATACAGGGTGAAAGTCATGCAGAAAGCTCCAAAGTAGCTTTCTGCATGACGTTCATCTTGCAATAAGCGGCCGATATAAGACCGATGTTTATACTAAATTAAACGTCCGGTTTAGAGGCTTTTTTCTGTATCTGTAATACGTGGGTTTGAATTATTTACATATTTTCCCAACACACCGCCTCACGGTTTGTCTTTTACTACCCAAGATTATACTGAACAATAGGTCATTATTGAAGCAATCAAATCAGTTTTTAAACCAACACCGAGAGGATTTCTATGTACTTTTTCCGAGATTACCAGAAGTCGCCGAATTTATGTTTGGGCGAGTTTATAATATTATTTGCACAGTATACACACTGATTGGATTTTAAACCTTAACTTTACTTATACACCCTTTAACGCCTTTGCAAACAGAGTATATAAAGACCAGACAACTCAAATAGGAGCTGTCTTGTCAGGGTCTACTCTGTTTTGGAAATAATTGATATCCAAGTCTACAGTTTCTGAAATGGCAATAAAACCATCTCCGTTGGCATAAAAATAAATACAGTAAAATCTCGATTATTCGAACACTAAAATACGTATTATTATCGATCTTTAAGACCGGTGGCAGCTTAATGCATGGTGAAAGTCATGCAGAAAGCTCCTCTAGGAGCTTTCTGCATGACTTTCACCATGCATTAAGCAGCCATCTGCCTAAAAGTATCTAAACAAATTATACAGAAAATTCGAATAACCGAGGTTTTACTGTACTGATAAAGTCACGACGTTCATGAAGTTAAAGATATAAAAAATATTTTAGAATAGAGTAGAAGCCCTCTAAACCGGAATTCTAGTATAGAAGAATTCAGATACATTTAGGCAGGTGGCTGTTTAATGCAGGGTGAAAGTGATGCAGAAAGTTGCTAGAGTGGCTTTCAGCACGACTTTCATCCATGCATTAATTTGCGACCTGTCTCCACGACCGATATTTATACCAAACTAACGCCCGGTTTTGGAGAGTTTTAATATAGATGACCATTTGCTTATTAAGCTATATATTAAAAGTTGCCATACGTTGCCACTAACAATACCATATGAACGTAATGAAGTAAATGCTAAATGACAATGTTGCAATACCCTATGTAACCTAGCATGTTTTAACCCATTCCCTCATATTGACGCATTTTGAGGCCTCTGTAGAAGTCACTTTTTTAAACATTGTGATAAATAGAGCATTTGCTCCATAGGATCAAATGCTCTATTTATCACAATGGTTTCAGAACTACACAATTCCAAAACGTTCCTTTTCTCTAGTTAATGCCCCTTTTCGGTAGATGTATTCAAATAGGTTGTATCTAAAAATAGCCTATGAGGTAATATGTTAAGTTGATTTAATTTGATAATTACCGTAGCTTTGAAGACATTACTGTCTTCATTTGTTTCTACTTGATTTTGGTAGTATTTCTATTTGTAAGGAATTATTTGAACACTTTGATGTACTTACCAAAATCACCAAAACAACAGGCAAGCATGAGCAGCAGTCTGTTGATTTATCATTTAGTCATCTAAAAAATGGTTGGAAAACAAAATATCTAAATATTTCGCTGCCCCGTTAGTCCTCAAAACTTGTCATCTACCTTATGTTGTTGTTGTTTTTTTATTTATCTGACTTTCTTTGTATCAAAAACATAGTCATATCACCTAAGACTTTGGACCCAACATATTTAGCCGGTGCTTCCTCTGAATTCTGTTTCAATATGGATGATCACAGATTCCTGATTGATAGTGAACAACTGAAGGGGTTAAGACTTTTTGATCATTTCACCGCCGCGGTCGCATAAATGCACCACGACAAATAGTGCAGTCCCAGATCAGATGCCGTCTTTTCAAGGCGGCGTCTGATCAGGGACTTCACTATTTGTCTCAATCTCTATTTCTATATATGTGCTTTATTCCTTTCAAAGTTCCATTTATTTATCTCATTTCCTTATTTTACTGAATGATTTAACAAACTTGGATTGCAGACGACAATTAGAAATTTGGCGCCAAAAAGGTGTGGTGGTCCAGTGGTAGGACGTTAGACTTGGGATCGAAGGGTCCCCGGTTCGAATCCTGCCATCGGACTATCAGAATTTTTCTGAGCAAAAAATGCATCCCACGTTTGCTCCTTTCTACCCAGTTGTATAAATGGGTACCTGTGAGGGAAATAAGCCAATGTGCCATGGCTGCCTTAGGCGCCGAGTGTTAATGGCCGACTTATAACCCAGTGACCAGGGGGTAAATTGTGAAGTCGGGAGAATATGTACACTGTATATAGTTCCAGACTATAAACCTCACCTTTACCTTTTACCTTTTTACCATTGAATTCTACTTACTTCCGATTCGGTGAAACATTTGAGATATTACTGACCAAGTGCTTAGATCCAGATGATACGCCGATTAACTCTTTCGATGCCAAATTTTGTCGTCTGTAAACGTTTTCGTCTGCTACAATTTCATAGTTTCCCTTCATCGTCGGTTTCTAAAACAGTCACAGTAACAAACAGTTTGGATCCTGTTGAGACACCGAGGTAATCACAGATGCGATATTGACAGCGAAAGAGTTAACTCAGCGTCTTATCCCAATCCAAGCTGTTTGACACTCGGTCGCGCCACGTGTTACGCCGTAATACTGGGGTACCTTCGAAACCTTATTTTAGTCCAAAGGCTGTGCAATACGTCAATGAAACTTTTACAGAGAGAAACTCATTTGTAACTTTGTATGTACAGTAAAACCTCTCTATAACGGCCACCAAATTGCACCAAATATTTTGTGTCAAAGGCAGGTGGCTGCTTAAAGCAATGTGAAAGTTAAACAGAACGCTACTATAGGAGCGTTCTGTTTTAATTTCACCTTGCTTTAAACAGTCACCTGCCCTAAATACCAACTAATTAACACAATGTAGTGGCCGTTATAGAGAGGTTTTACTGCATGTATTATTTGTGCTGTCTTCTCGTGATAACATGGTGTATATTGTTTTTACAGACATATTTTATTCACATTCGTGATATTAATCAAAATTTCGCTCTACATTCTTTTAAGTTAGAGAAAATGATCCGTTAAAATCAATAGCAAGTGGCACGTGCTGTCAGGTCCAGTTTCCATACTTATTTCGGTACTGTGAAGTCTCTCTAAACCGGATTGCTAGTAGAAAAGAATTTAGATACTTTTATGCAGGTGGCTGCTTAAAGCAGGGTGAAAGTCACACAGAAAGCTCCTAGAGGAGTTTGCTGCATGACTTTCATCCTGCATTAAGCTGCCGCCTATCTCCCAGACTGATTTTACTGTAGTAGGAAATCTATTTTCGCCAACGTGTATGTTTTTGAAAGACGATTTAAAACGCGATCTTAATGTTTACTCAATGACTGATCACAGCAGAGTATACCCGTTACTAAATAAACGTATTTTCCTGTGTATGAGCCTAGTGACCAAAGGTCTGCTTTGTTTGCTTATGACCTCATTTATATATCATTCTACGATTGGTACAGAGTAATAAAGGAACTTGTGTCATGGACAAGCTTAAATCATTATGAATTCGGAATTGATCAATGATTGCTTTATGATGCATAACGAGGCACGTTGTTAATAAAACGGTATTAATAGGTATCAGAGAATGGTTTCCTAAAGAGGATTGCTGCTGACCTAAATCCATCTAAGAAAAGAAAGTCGAAAGAAAATCTAAAAATTCAGCTTCAATGTTGACTTTCTTCCATTTCATTAAAGTCGAATGGCCTAGGTAGAGTTATTGTATTCGTTATTAAAACGGCTTTCTCGTCTTAACCATTTTCCTCTTCCATGTTTATTACAAATTTCAATACATACTGAATATTCATGGACAAAAAGATTATTATGAAATATGGAAGGTGGAGCAGTGTAGCCATTTTAGAAATTAAAGACACATATCTTTGAATTACTATTAGCAAACAGAGTAGACCCTGATCAGACGGCTCCTCTAGGAGCCGTCTGATCTGGGTCTACTCTGTTTGCTATATGAGGGAAAGGGTTAAACGATAGAAGTCCACCAAAGCTATGGACAGTTAAGACCCGTATCCATACATCTTAATCTGTTATTGCCATTGAGTATTTAATTACATAAGTTTAAGGGAAATTAAGAAACAAAACATGGCACCGCTTTGGGCACAAACGTCTGAAAAAGAAACCTCAGTTCCAATTTCAGCTGAATGATCCTGACATCACACACGGCTATTATTATTAACATTTTGCATAGTTAATATGTATGAAACAATTTATTACTTATGAATACATGTATTACTATTATTTTCATTTAATGTCATAAGAACAAGAGAATTTCTGTCATGGCAGACATTTTAGGTTTTCAGGTTTGTAACATTCCATAAAACAAACAGAGCAGACACAGATCAGACAGCTCCTACAGGACCTGTCTGATCTTGGTCTACGCTGTTTGCAGAGACGTGAAGAAGTGTTTCTATTTATAGAAATGGTTAAACTGACAGAAGAAACATATACAGTAAAACCTCTCTATAACGACCACTAAAGTATACTAAAACCTCTCCATAACGACCACTAAATTACATCAAGTTTTTTTGTTAAAGGCAGGTGGCTGCTTTCCCTAACTACAAACTATTTAACACAATTTAGTGGTCGTTATAAAGAGGTTTCACTGTATTTACGAGTTCTTTTCATTGCATTAAACACCCTCTAAACCGGAATTCTAGCAGATAATAATTTAGATATTTTTAGGCAGGTGGCTGCTAAATGCATTTGGCTGCTACCTTTCCCCAAGACTGATACTTATACTAAATTAAACGTCTGGCCCCGTGTTCACAAACCTTCTTGAGCTTGGAGAGGTTTTACTGTATTTTGACAAGGAAACGTCTCTATCTGCTTGAGTACTAAAGTCAGTGTGCATTTATCTATGTGTGTAGTCAGAAATCACATACATGTACATTGTATTAGTGTTTGTGAATGCGTGTATCCAACTCGGATTCACGAACAGTACTTGTTATTCTTAACTGCTTTTAAGTAGTACTGCATTGGCTGTTCCGTTTCCGTAGTTCAGACATAGACAATGTTCTGCCACAAAAGATAACGTTCTTTAAAGCACGTAGTAGAGACACGTTATATCGGTACACATTTTAATAATCATCATCAACAATAACAAGTACTTCACAAATATATCACTTTCAATGTAAGCATCAACAGTTTTCACCTTTTGAAAGCTGGAATTTCAAAGTGGAATCGCCCATCAGTTTGCCTATTCATGATTTTAAATGACAAACAGTGCAAACAGTAGACAGAAGGTCCCTCTATGAGTCAGCTGGGCCCATGCTTATAAAGCTTTTAGTTGAGTCTGAGTTTCGTTCTCAAGCTTTTGATTGGTCAGATTTGAGTTCTCAAGCTTTTGATTGGTCAGATTTGAGCCTTTGGCTCAAATCTGACCAATCAAAACCTTGAGAACGATCTCAGGCTCAACTAAAAGCTTTATAAGCATGGACCCTGATCTTGGTTTATATTGATTGCAAATACCAGTATATTTGTTACCGCAGCCAAAAAAAGACTAGCCAACATTATATGATCTCATGTTTATATAATTTATCAATGGAACATATTCTTGCATTGTAAATTATCGAGTTTTGCTATGAACACGGTCTCTGTTATCTGTAAAACAAATGAAATATTTTTCCTAGCATTAATTTACATACAGCGCATGTAAAAATCTATCGTTCAATTCTGGTCCAAAACGGCAGATTCATGCTGGGCGAAATTTATGCCGAAAGCTCCTGTTTGAACTTTCTGCATCACTTTCGTCCTATACTGAGCAACAACCTGCGTTTAAATGTTCGTATTTTGTCCACTCCAATTAAAAATTTCCATAAAAACATCGGTTGTTTAACCCTTACAGTGCGGGGCACGAGTCACTTATAAATGTGCTTTACAAACTGTGTAGACCCAGATGAGAGGGTTCTTCACCAAGGTCTGCACTGTTTGTCATGTTACAATCTTCTTTAGAAAAATACCTAAATATTCAGTTTTGTAATAGTCCATTTGAAAATTCAGCGTTTTAAGGGTTAAAAAACGATTTCATGCAGCCGCTCATTCTGTTCATGCCCTAACATTAGCGTTATCAGTCTTCTTCCGCCCCAGCAAGCAGTGTTTGGTTCGTGAAATATTTTCAATGGGTATCATTACTCAACTCTTATCTGCAAAGCAATTCTCTCCAACTATCAGTCGTTTGAATTCACCACACGTCTGTATTACCGGTGTTTACATTAATAATTTTCCTGCACAGTAATGATCGATATTGTTCTGGGTTATGATTTACATTGTAGCATATGGTTATACCAATGACAATTATAAATACAAAGAATAGTAACATAAACGTTGTCTGATAGCTACCTTCCTAAGCAGAGTAGACCAATATCAGACAGTTGTCGTCATTTGGTTCTCTCGTACTTTTACTTGTCTGTCTTAATGTATGTCCGTTACAAATCGTCTTTGCTCCATATCTCGGTCCCAGTATCAAGGACGCAATTCAAGATCAAAGTTTAAGGTCATGAATTTCGTGTGTGCTCCATGTTTCTAAATGGCCTGCAAGAAGTTGGATAAACCTAAATCTGCAATATGTAGAATACACTGTCATCATTACTTAAAGTTAAATTGAATATGTTAAAGAAATTCAAATACTAAATCATTATGCATGGCATATTCTTATAATTGAAGTGAAAAACTATAACATTATTCAAGTCTAGCAATAACACGATGTTGAAATAATAGGTTCTGTTGAGCTATTGTTTGAACTTGTGTGTGAAATCGGGGTCAGTGTCCTACATCGTACCGGTAAAACGTTTTGCTTGAGCCTGAGATCATTCTCAAGCATCTGATTATGAGAATGATCTCACCAACCCATATTCTATGTCAATAACACAATCTTGGCATTCCCTTTATGCAATATCCGCTCCATAACTACCTAATAATTTAAATGATTTTTTGTCAAACCCAGATGAAATATTCATATCCTGATGTTAATGAGACAAAATTCATGTTCCAGTCACTGGGGTTCAAGTCTAGGGTCTCAATCAATGGTTAGCCTTACAGCTCGTGTCTGCTCTATACTTCCCAAAGGATTTTCACTGAACGTGGGTCAAATATATATGGGCAGATGTCTGGGAGAAACAAATGTGTTCGGATAGAAAACAATCTTACAGTTTCTAACAGAACATGTCTTGGTTTCCCCTGAACATGGTTTCGTATTCAACTCATGTTACCTTTTGAAATTGTCTTTTAATCTTTTCCCTATATAGAAACGCGTTCTGATGCCTTTTCAAACATAGAAAACGCAGACCCGACAGCACCTACAGGAACTGTCTAATAGGGTGGTGCTCTATTTGCCCACAAAATAATATAGATCTGTTTCTAACTTTTTCTACCATGTCCAAAACATTCCTATTATCACGTGCTGTAGTAAAACGTCAAATTATTAATATGCATGAGGTGAACATTGTTTAAAGAGTTTAAAGAGTATTCATTAAGTAAAGGGATAAGGCCGGTGTTGTACATTTTCTTCCGCTCTTGTGTTCAGTTACATTACCCATCAAACGTTTCCAGAATACATGTATGGGGAACTTTATAAATGGCATTAAATAGTTTCTAATGAATATTTTCTTACGGTGAACGTCGATTTAAACAGTTGATTGAAATGTTGTTGAAACATTAGTATGCGCTATCAAGTCAAGTATTTATTCCCATGAACTTAATTAGCTCCTGGCGCATGTCCTTGAAGAGACATTTTCTCTTCTCATTGCCGATACCGTTATTTTGTCCCGCGCATACTCTAGGTCAATGTTTATCTCTCGTTCTATCACTTATCCCGCTATAAGATCAAGGCTGCTTCCATAAATACGCCTTTCTACGCCTCTGTAAAAATCACCTATTGAAACCATTGTGATAAAAAGAGCATTTGCTCATATAGGAGCAAATGCTCTTTTCAAACTACAAAATTCTAAAATTTTCCTTTTCTCTAGTTAATGCGTCTTTCCAGTAGTTTTATTCAAAGTGGTTGGATCTAAAACAAAAGCACATGGGGGGAATTAGTTAAAATTCCAAAAATGTGCATTTGTTACTTACTTTCGATTCTTTCAAGATTTAAAAAAAAACAGTCACCGATTGTCAAACAGCTTTGATCTTGATAAGGTGGCGAGTTACATTGTGGCTCATCTATTTGCGAGTTACATTGTGGCTCATCTATTTGCGAGTTACATTGTGGCTCATCTATTTGTGAGTTAAATTGTGGCTCATCTATTTGCAAATGCAAATTTATTATCAGAACAATAGGACTTAGGTCAGTAGGCTAAACGGAACATTGGTCTGGTTTGATTTGATTGCTTTACTAAACATCGGAAACAGTCTCAGAGCTTTCCTATTCTAGTGTCGGCAGATACATTTGTATACGAATAGTACTATCGATCGTGCCATTTAACGACCGAACACCATGTTAAGTATACTTGATCCTGTATCATGTCTACTTTTATGGAGAGTAAACAGTGTTCAACCATTAAACGTTGCGTCCAGGTCACAGATATCTTCTTGAAAAGAATATTAAAACAGTTCTTGAACCTAAACACAACGACTAAAGGAGAGAAAAAAGAGACAGACTGATTGACAGCGAGACAGAAGACATACAGACAGCGAGGTGGACAGACAGACAGATATCGAGAAAGACAGACAACAAGATAGGCAAGCATTGCATATCCATTTATAATTTTAGACATTTATCCGAGCATTACACACTTACCCAGCTATCAGCGGCCTGACTCACGTTTGCAATCAGCTTGGTTCCAGAGGAGGCGCCGTGTATCAGGATCCAATCTGCTTGACACTCGCTCAGTAGTCTCTCAAAAGCTTGATCGAATCGGAAATAGTCGTATTAGATCCAGATTTAAGTTGACATTATTTTTCACAGAGGGGTAAAGGTTTACATAGCTCGATCCCTCAATTGCTAGCAGTCCTGAAGTTATATACATGTACTCTAGAACAAGTCCTAAGCGACCATCAAGAGAGGAATAATTATGGGTCTGTAAGACAGGCTGTAGATTAATGCCGGTCAAAGCAGGTGGTTGATCTGGGTCTACACTGTCTGCAAAACAGAGGAATCTTAAAAGTACATTTAGCGGCGCGGTTTATAAACGCATTTTATATTGTTGGAAGTTGCATTATTTCTCGAGGAGAATGATATGTTTGTCCTTTGTCAGTGGTAATCACATCGAGCTTTATTTTATTTAATCGAATACATGTTACTATAGATAAAGAGTCACCTTAAAAAATGTTTCATTAGTTTTAACCCTTCGCTTGCTGTATTTTAAAATACATTTCCCCTTCTTTACCCATGTCCTGTTGTATAATTACATATATATTCACTGTGTACACGTATTTCGCTGTGCAATCACTGCTGTGGAGTGCACTGATGGAACAATCAATTTGTAAATAGTGCAGACCCTGATGAGACAGTTCCTGCAGGAGCTGTCTCATCTGGGTCTTCACTATTTACAGGTAGGTATACTGACGTGAATAGCAAGCGAAGGGTTAACCCTTGGAATGCATGAAAACGGGTGTACTGCAATTTGCAAACAGTGTAAACTCAGATCAGGTGGTTCCTGAATGAGCCCCCTGATTAGTGTCTTCACTATTCGTTATTCAAAATCCTCTAGCAAATGTAAGCCTTTCATTCTAAATAGACTCTATAGCTAAACACTACTGGGTCGATCCACTTTGAATAGTCAGTCTTCAAACGGTTACTGGTGCACCGTCTGTGGAATGTTACTTTGACTCTGGCCCGGGCATATTGATACATCAGTTAGACTAACACTCTCTATATTAACCGTTTGAATGTGAGAAACGAGTGGGCATGTCATTTGCAAACAATATAGACCTAGATCATAGAGCTCATAGAGGAGCCCTCTCACCAGGACCAGCACTGTGTCATTTAAAATCATATAGAAAATGTAATTCTTTCATAATGAATGTACAGTTGAACTTCAATATCTCGAACTCGGATAACTCGATTTCGGGATAACTCGAGCAAAATGTTCGGTCTTTCCAAAATTTCCAATACAGATTTTTTTCTAAAATATATCACTACACATATCTACAAACACATGTGACAGCTTAATGCAGGTCGAAAGGAGCTTTCAGCATTACTTTAGACCTGCATTAAGCTGTGCGATATTGGTCAGATTATAAATAAATCGGATGACTCGAACCTTGTTATCTGGAAGTAATTCGTATGGTCCATCGAAGTTCGAGATATCGAAGTTCAACTGTATTCTACATGTAAGTAATGATGGGTTACTCCAATATGAAAAGTCAGAATTCAAATTATAAAAAAGTATCTCATCAACAATTGATGAACAAGGCTGCAACAAACTTTGCTTAAACTCAGTTTTAGAAAGTTTGTCTCCCCCTAGATTCTATAAGCAAACAGAGCAACCCTAGACTAGACGGTTCCCACGGGTATTAGTCGTCTGATCTGTGTTTAATCTGTGTTCAAAGGAGTTTAAATGCGTATCTATAGAAGTAAAGGGATAAGATAGGTGCTAGTTTAGTGTAGAACAAAGGTTATATAGAAAACTTCCATAGGAACTTCTGCATTAACCATGTACTCCATATATAGTAAGCATTTCTACGCCATTGCAAACAGAGTAGACCCAGATCAGACGGATCCTATAAGAGCAGTCTGATCGGGGTCCGCTCTCTTTGTTTATGATATAATATAGATATAGATATGATTCTACAGTTTCTACCATGGCTAAAAGTCCATGCGTCCGTGTGTTATTATAAGAACATGATCTAATTAATATTCATGACATTATTTCCTAGAGGAAATGGTTAAACAACTGCCTGTTTCAAAAGCGCACGTGTTGATTCGTTTCTTGGTCGTATTACAAAGGTCCCACTGTATGTTAACTTTATGATAAGAATTGAAGCAGGCGAAATAAGTTTCAGACGAAAGCTTGCTCGATGTGCTAAATCATGTGTCCGCTGCTCAATACCAACTTGGATCAATCTTACTGACGCATCGCCTGTCCGCAACACTCAATATATCCATGTTTCTTCATTTTATTGATCCGTATCTTTTTGTTAAAATTGTTGTCTGCAGGCTCAAACACTGACATGGGTCCACGGTAAAAGAACTTCTGAGTCCGAGTCTGAGATCATGCTCAAGTATCTGATTGGTCAGATTCTGAGCAAGCTCAGAATTTGACCAATCAGATATTTCAGAATGATCTCAGACTCAAGCAAAAAGCTTTATAACCTCGGAGCCTGGTCCAACATTTAATTACTTCCAATCCGCTCAAGGTTTAGAGACACTACTGACATGGTGTCAAACAGTTTGGATCCTGATGAGATACTAAGCTACTGTGCGTCTTATTTGTACCCAAGCTGTTTGCAACTGTCAGATCGCTCGTAGCATGAGAAGGGTAAATGCTTATGGAAGAATAATATACATAGGTCCAATTCTTTTTAGTTCACTGACTTTTCCATCTAATCGTGTCATTTCTCAGCTATAAGCAAAATATAGTAAAACCTCTCTATAGCAGCCACTAAATTACATTAGGTATTTTGTGTTAAAGGCAGGTGGCTGCTTAAAGCAAGGTGAAAGTAAAACAGCCACCTGCCCTAAATACCAACTAATTAACACAATTTAGTGGTCGTTATGGAGAGGTTTTACTGTAATGTATGCTCAAATTTGGATTTCGATTCGAAGAAGCTTTTGTTAAACTAATGACCGAGTGTCAAACAGCTTGGGTCCTGGTGAGACGCCGATATGCTCAATGTCTCATCTGGATCTGCAGTGTTTGCAACTGCGAATCTGGCCGTGATTAGCGGGACAAGGCTTAACCCTTTACTCCATGAGTATCCATAAAGGAAATAATAACATCATGGATATTAAATAGAGTCATTGTATAGTAACACATGGAAACGGGATTTCTGACCATGGCAGAACCTGTTCACTCATATCTATATTATATAATAGACAAACAGAGCAGACCCTGATCAGACGGCTCCTAAAGGAGCCGTCTGATCTGGGTCTACTCTGTTTGCAATATCAAAGAAAGGCGTATTTATGGAGTAAATGGTTAATATGAGTAATAACGCTATAGTCAAACCATTATGCACAATGTCCTTTACAACTCTCCTACAATGTATATGTCCTTTTAGTGTTTGACCAGTATAATTAATTACATGTACTTCATAACTCCCCCCCCCCCCCCCCCCCACCCCAACCAACTGGCTATTCATGCTTTGAATGCTAGCACAGGGGGCCCTGTGAATGCTAGATTTTCAAAATGGTATGGTCGACTGTTGTTAAAAAATCAGCTCATTATGAAAATAATCATAAATGACAACCAGTGCAGACCCTTAACAGATGATTCCTCAGGTAGCTATCTGATCTAGGGTTACATTTTGTTACCTTCTACCATTTAAATGGCTAAAACTAACTGCGGATGCACAATGACAAAGCGCCTCAAACGCCCAGTAAGCTTGACCAGTCCCCGATGTTATAAGAGCGTTTTGCTTGAGCCTGAGATCATTCTCAAACATATGATTGGTCCAGATTGCTAAGAATCTGACCAACCAGATACTTGAGAATGATCCCAGACTCAGACTTAGAGGTTTTATAACATTGGGCCCTGCAAAATGGCCCCCATGGTTATAAACCTTCTGACGTCTGAGAAGTACATGTATCTGACTGGTTAAATTCTGGGTTACACTAAAATAGATCAATCTACAGATGCTTGAGAAATAATTCTGACTAGAACAAAATGTGTCATAAATGATGAGGCCGTTCTCCAAGGTTACAAGACTTCTGTTGAGTCTGAGTTCATTCTGAAATATCTTATTGGTCAGATTTTGAGTTTACTCAAAATCTGACCAATCATGTGTTTTAGATTGAACTCAGCATCAAGCAAAATGTCGTATAACCTGGAAGCCTGGTTTATGTAGTTAATAACAGAGATGTCTCATTGGCGATGAATGGGACGCTGTTATATTGGATGGTTATGGCCCAGAGGGCGAAACAAATGGAACGTCCACTTAATGAAATTGTCTCTGAAATTGCGGTGATGTATCGATGCATTTAACTGTTTCGCTGCCAAGTATTGGTGTCTTTAAAACGTGTCGTCCGCTGTCATTTTCATTTTCGAATGTACTTTTTTTTTTAAAAAAAAAAAGCAAAACAAAACAAAAAACAACTGAATCACAGCAGCAAACAGTTTGGATCCTAATGAGACGTCGAGTTACTCCGTGTCTCACCTGGACCCAAACTGTTTGCATAGGTAATCACTGATTATCGATCGGCAGCAAAAGAGTTAACCCATTCACTCATATTGACGCCATATTTGATGCCTCTGTTAAAAAAAAGGTTTTGAGAAACGATTGTGATAAATAGAGTATTTGCTCCATAGGAGCAAATGCTCTATTTATAACATCCAACATGTCTAAAAAAACATTTTTCTAGTACATGCTCCTTTTTAGTAAATTTATTCGAAGATGTTGCGTCTCAAAACAGCCTATAAGGGAATTGGTTAAGAGCACACCAAACCATGACACTGTTTGCTTATATGGGATAAATTAACAAACAACACGTTTTTTTATTTTACTGCATACATGTTTCGATTTACATCTTCATCAGTGCATAACAACTATAATATACTTAACGTCACGGAAGTGACGTCATCGTATAAACAATGGCGGGAAAATTAAACGTACTGTTTGCTTATGGTATTCATGCTGATCAAAAATTGATATTACCAGGCCCGACCAGATTATACCTCAAGTTTGACCAGGTTGTACCTGGTTAAAGGTTATGATCAGATCAGGTCTAACTTAACTGTGTCACTGGTCAGACTGATCTGGCCAGATAGTCCGTGATACAGTGATACGACATGATTTAATGGCATATGAGTTGATGTCCAATAAGGTGGTACTTGGTCTGGTCAGGTCTGGCCAGGTCTGAGCATGTTATATCATAGTAGTACAACTAGGTCTGACCAGGTCTGGCCAGGTCTGGGCATGTTATATCATAGTAGTACAACTAGGTCTGATCAGGTCTGGTCAGGTCTGAGGATGTTATATCATAGTGGTACGACTAGGTCTGACCAGGTCTGGGCATGTTATATCATAGTGGTACAACTAGGTCTGACCAGGTCTGGGCATGTTATATGATAGTGGTACAACTAGGTCTGACCAGGTCTGGCCAGGTTATATCATAGTGGTACAACTAGGTCTGAACAGGTCTGGACATGTTATATGATAGTGGTACAACTAGGTCTGACCAGGTCTGGTCAGGTTGTACCACAATGGTAAAGCTAGGCTTGAACAGGTCTAGTTGTAGAACTAGGTCTGACTAGGTCTGACCAATTGTACCACAGTGGTACAACTAGGTTTGGCCATGTTTGTTTGGTTGTACCACAGTGGTAGAACTAGGCCTGGCCAGGTCTGACTAATTTTTTCACAGTGGTATAACCAGACATGACCAGGTCTGACCTGGTTGTGCAGGTAGACCTTGATAGAACATGATCTGACCAGGCCTGGTCAGTTTGTATCACAGTGGTATAACTAAGTCTGACCAGGTCTGACAAGTTTGTACTACAGTTTTATAACTACGTGTGACATTGTCAGACCTGGTTGTACCACAGTTTTATAACTAAGTCTGACCTGGTCTCTTCAGTTTGTACCACATTGATATAACTAGGTCTGACCTGGTGAACAGGTCGGACTAGGTTGAACCACAGTGATATAACTAAATCCGATCAGGTATGACAGAATTGTCATTACATAAAATGACTTGTGGTACTGCATAACTGTGTCGACTGGTGTTTCAAATTAAACACTTTCGACAATAGTTAACTTTCATTTGCAACTTTTATCAAACTTGTTTTCCTTCGTTTGTTTAAATAATAAAGAGCAATGCCTGGGTGTCAAAAAAGGGTCTAGACTCTGAGAGACAATTTAGCAGAATCATTTTTCTGCACAAACTGAAGACGTGTTCATTCAAATACGTCCGTGCGTCTAAATATCTCCCGTAAAAGTCAATCTAGAAAAACAGAAGGCAATTTTCTCATTTTCTCCAATTACAGCCGTTGATCAAAGCCACTTGTTGACAGCCAGGCTTACATAATTACACCATGACGCGGCAGAGCGCTCTGTTCAATAGTTGTTTCACTATTTCGCTTCCAACACTAGTCTTCTGCAAACAAAATACGTCGTCTGCTTTATTATTCCTTGTTAAATTATATTACTTATTTTGTTTCAGAACATAATTATAGTATATTGAAATAGTTTGTATCTACAGTAATACCTCTCTATAATGGCCACTAAATTACATCAAGTATTTTGTGTTAAAGGCAGGTGGCTGCTTAAAGCAAGGTGAAAGTAAAATAGAACGCTCCTATATAGGAGCGTTCTATTTTACTTTCACCTTGCTTTAAGCAGCCACCTGCCCTAAATATCAACTAATTAACACAATTTAGTGGCCGTTATAGAGAGGTTTTACTATATATTATAGGCCGGGTTACCTAACGTCTCATTTAGATCAAATCTGTTTCCACGTTTACCACATTTATTTGCTCATTGAAGCAACAGAGACCAGTGCCCAAGGTTATAAAACTTCTGAGTCTGAGACCATGCTGTCTCAATTATATTTTATTGGTCAAATTCTGAGCAAGCTCAGAATCTGACCAATCAGATGCTTGAGAATGATCTCAGACTCAATCAAAATATGTTATAACCTCAGGGCCTGGAGAGAAAAACAATGATTATTCCAGACTACTGTGGAAGTAACTTCCATATTTTTTTCAAAGTTGCAACTTGTGGGCAAAACATTGCAGTAAAACAAATGCAGTGTGTAGTTGAAATTTATCGAAGTTGCAGGAAAGCGACTCACGGGGCTTGTTGTACGAGTCTGTGATTACATTTGCAAACAGTTTGGATCCAGATGAGACGCCAAGTAACACGGTGTCTCATCAGGATTTGACCTGTTTGATGTGTACCTTTTACGTGTTAGAAAGGAACAGAAAAATCCACGCTGAAAGTATAGTAACCGTCTGACCAGAGTCTGCTCTGTTTGCTTATAAATAGAATTTGAATGATCTGTTTCTTTACTTTCTAAATTTCCCCTTCCATATATCATAATACATGTAACAATGTTGTCCATGAATATTCAGCAGGTGTTGAACTTTGGAATAAACATAGAACAGGGAAAGGGTAAAACACCGACTTCAGCCTTTAAAATGGTTCCTTCTTGACATCAGTTGTAGACTGTTAATGTCCTACCTCTCGTTACTAACTACCATATAGAAACCGCGTAATATTTCATCTCATTAGCATCAAGAGCAGATTTTGATTTACTGCACTTTACTTTTTTCTGGATCGTTTAACCCTATAAACGTGTTTTCGCGCATTTGCAAACATAGTAGACCTAGGTCAGACGGTTCCTATAGGAGCCGTCTGACCAGGTTCTGCTCTGTTTGCTAATGGAATTTGATAGTTCTGTTTCTTTACTGTCTAAAATGGCTACATATTTGTTTCTTACTATTTTGTCCATGAATATTCAGTAGTTATTGAAATTTGAAATAAACATAGAACAGAGAAGGGGTTACGAATACTAGACCACATAATCCACTGATGTGTTTGGTATTGTGTACTTGTAATACAAACGTGTAAGGCTTCTATGTTGCAGAGTTACACTTTTTCACAAATTTCTGTTCTGTGTCTACTCTTATCGCAAAGGTGTCGAAATTAGTCAAATGCAAGACGGGCGTTATACACAGGAAGCTCCATCAGAAATGTTCTGTGTTACTTTCCTTGTACTAAGCAGCAACGCTCTTATAGATACCCTGTTTATCCATATGTTGTCTATTTACAAATCTTGTTTTATTTTCGTTATATATAGTAAAACCTCTCTATAACGGCCACTAAATTGTGTTAATAAATTGGTGTTTAGGGCAGGTGACTGCTTAAAGCAAGGTGAACGTGAAACAGAACGCTCCTATAGGAGCGTTCTGTTTTACTTTCATCTTGCTTTAAGCAGCCGCCTGTCTTAAACACAAAATAATTGATGTAATTTAGTGGCCGTTATAGAGAGATTTTACTGTATATAAATCTAGTCTAAATAACTTCTATTTACCAATAGATACTGTTTGGTTTATTTTTATTTTTTACAAAGTGTGTATGATTAGGTTAAGAGCAGAGTTCTGAGATGATAAAGTCATTGTTTTCTAGCTGTGGGACTTGAAGAAGTCCCGCTGGCAAATATTCATTTATTTGCGGTTGATATCATGATGGTCATGTGACTTTTGTCAATATTTACTTATTTACGTGCAACAGTGAGATTGGAAATTTGATTAATAACGACGAAAGATGTGATAGAGCACATCACGGGAGACTGACAACAAATGGCCTGCCAATAACGTAAAACATTGCTGTCTCATGATGATGGTTTATACTCTCGTCCCGACGGTCTTCCAGCTGGCTATGGCAATAAGTAGAATGGAGAGCAAACGTGATTGTAAATGCATTTGCACGTATCATAATATTTACTGAGACTGTAGTACAAGTTACTTAAGTAACCAACGACAGAGGCTGAATGGTCAATGTGTTATCCTTAAATTTTCATCATGGCAGAAACTGTAGAATCAGAACTACCCGGTATATAATTCCATAAACACACAACAGACCCTGGCCAGACAATTCCTGCAGGAACGTCGTGATCTGGGTCTACTCTATTTGCAAAGGCGTCAAAAGACGTTTTATAAGGTACATTAGAACCCCTGTAATGCGACCATTTAATGAATAAACATGGCTGTCTTTATAAGCAGGGCACTGATGGTTGCTTAATGCGGGACAAAAATAATGCAGAAAGCTCCTCTAGGAGCTTTCTGCATTACTTTTGTCCTGCATTAAGCTAGCACCCAAAATTATACCTCTGTTAGGTGGTCTCATTAGCGGGGTTTACTGTACATGTACATGTAGAGAGTACAAAAATAGCATTGACTCCATCAAGACGCTTTCACAAATCACATGCATACTGCATTCAGTACTATGAACTAATATGTGATTTTAATGAAGTTCTGTTGAACTATCTTTTAAACCTGACCTTATCCAACACATTACAGTGAAAGCTCTTATATAACGATCACTATAAAAAGTTTAGTTTTGTTAGTGTGTTTTTGTTGTTGTTTTAATTATTTTTATTGTGTGTTTGTATGTATTTTGTTGTTATTTGAGGGGGTGTATTTTTTTTTAAAGATGACAGCTTATTGCAGGACAATACGTATGCAGAAAGTGCCTATTTGGGCTTTGTGATTTACTTCTGTTCTGCAGAAGCAGCCATCTGGTTGTTTGTTTGGTTGTTGTTGTTTTTGTTGCTGTGTTTTGTTTTGTTTTTTTTGCTTTGTTGTGTGTGTTTATTGGTGTGTTTTTGTCGTTATTGTAGTTTTTGCTATTCTCCTGTAAATCAATAATCTGATCTACTGGTACAAGTATTCTTACCTCTATCCAAGCAAATTATGCATTATAATCCTGCTTTAATTTCAGTATAGAAATACACGTCTAGTGAATACAACAGCTCAAATGATTTATAAATTAGACGCCACCTTATGCAGGACAAACTTTATGCAAAAAAATCTCCTATTGGAGCTTTCTGCATTACTTTTGTCCTGTATTAAACAATCGTGTGCTAATATACACTCATGTCTTAACTCATTCCCTCACAGGCTATTTTTAGATCCAACCATTTTGAATAAATCTACCGAAAAGGAGTATTAACTAGAGAAAAGCAAATTTTTAGAATTGTGTAGTTTTGAAACCATTGTGATAAATAGAGCATTTGCTCCTATAGGAGCAAATGCTCTATTTATTACAATGGTTTCACAAAGTGACTTTTACGGAGTCGTCAAAAGTCGTCAATATAAGGGAATGGGTTAATACAGAGAAGGTAGAATGACAGACCTATACAGTGAAAACTCGAGTCTTGGAACACTCAAACACGTACCATTATTGATCTTTAATACAGGTGTCAGCTTAATGCAGGATGAAAGTCATGCAGAAATCTCCTCTAGGAGCTCTCTGTATGACTTCCACTCTGCATGAAGTAGCCATCTCGATACAAAGACACATAGTATCCATTACTAAAATTTCGTAGTATCGAGTTTTTACTGTGATTATAATTCCGGGTTCTTCTGCTGCAAATGGTTTAACAGATGTCTTCTTGTTTTTTCAGATGTCTTGTGAAGATGACGTTTGTGAGTATAGCTCTACTTCAGTTAACCCTTTACACACTTTGAAAAAATAGTGCCCGCTCAAATCTGGTGTATTTTGTCTACATCAGATTTGAGCCAGCTTTTAAGGAACTATTGACCGAGTGTCAAGGTGCGTAGGTCCTGGTGAGACGCCGAATTAACGTCTCAGAGTTACTAGGCGTCTCATCTTGATCCAAAGTGGTTGAAAATGCGAGTTAGATATACAGTAAAACCTCTCTATAACGGCCACTAAATTACATCAAGTAGTTTGTGTTAAAGGCAGGTGGCTGCTTAAAGCACGGTGAAAGTAAAACAGAACGCTCCTATAGGAGCGTTCTGTTTTACTTTCAACTTGCTTTAAGCAGCCACCTGCCCTAAATACCAACTAATTAACACAAATTAGTGGCCGTTATAGAGAGGCTTTACTGTACGTGTTAAATATTAAAACTTTCATACTATAACGGACCTTAGATTTGAGCAGATCTTTCATCTGCTAGTGTCTAGAATTTTAACATTTTACCTAACGAACATTAATATAAAAAGTAACCATTTCGGTGCCAAATTTCTAATTGTCGTCTGTCATCCAAGTTTGTTAAATCATTCAATAAAGTAAGGAAATGAGATAAATAAATGCAAATTTCAAAGGAATAAAGCACATATATAGAAATAGAGATTGGGAAAAATAGTGAAGTCCCTGGTCAGACGCCGCCTTGAAAAGGCGGCGTCTGATCTGGGACTGCACTATTTGTCGTGGTGCATTTATGCGACTGCGGCGGTGAAAGGGTTAAATACATCATATATGTTTGTCAACTGATATTTTATGCTGTTTATATGAGCACATGCCATTTTGGCAATGGCAGAATCTGTAGAACAGACTTACGATATATACTCCCATGGGCAATTAAAGTAGACCCTGATCAGACATCTTCTACAGGAGCCGTTCGATCTGCATCTATAGTCTGTTTTCAAAAAATTATAAAGGCGTCTATATCATGTAATGGTTTAACATGTTTACCTAGCATATTTCAACTCATTAACTCCCGCGATCAGACAAACCGTGTGGACCCAGATCAGAGGACTCCCTTTGATCAGGGTCTGCACCGTTTACTGATTTCTTCAAGACCCATCTGATATTATCTCTGTTTGCGAGGCTAATATATCGAACTTCAAGGGACCAAACACATTTGTTCGATATAACAGAGATTCGAGTTATCCGATTTTAATTTGATCAATCTCTCAAGTTCACAGTTATATACAGGTCCAAAGTAATGCTGAAAGCTCCTATAGGAGCTTTCAGCATTACTTTGGACCTGCATTAAGCTGTCACATATGTTTCTAGATATAAACGGTGATACATTTAGATTATAGAAAAAAATCTGTATTGTAAATTGTGGAAGGATCGTACTTTTACTTCGAGTTATCTCGAAGTTCGAGTTATCCGAGTTCGAGATATCAAAGTTCAACTGTATATCTGCGGAGTAAAGGGTTAAGATAGCTGACAGTTTAATGCAGGATAAAAGTCGTGTACTAAACAACGCTCAATGCTTCTAAACGTTCTGATTAGCGATGTTTTACTGTACATCTATGTGTTAAGACAAATAAACCATGTCAGTCACGTTTGAATTATAAGAAAATATCTCTATAGTATCTCCATCATAAAATGATCAAGTATTTTACTATGCTCAGCGCGTATATATGTACAGCAAAACCCATCTAAACCGGAAATCTGGTAGGGAAGAATTGAGATACTTTTAAGTTAGGTGGCTGCTTAAGGCAGGGTGAAAGTCATGCAGAAAGCTCCAGGGGAGTTTTGTACACGATTTTTATCCTGCATTAACCCATTACCTCATAGGCTATTTTTAGATACAACATCTTTGAATAAATCTACCGAAAATGAGCATTAACTAGAGAAAAGGAAACTTTTAGAATTTTGTAGTATGAAACCATTATGATAAATAGAGCATTTGCTCCTATAGGAGCAAATGCTCTATTTATCACAATGGTTTCACAAAGTGACTTCTACAGAGTCGTCCAAAGTCGTCAATATGAGGGAATGGGTTAAGCTTTAACGTCCGGTTTACGGGATTTACTGTATAATAGAGTGTCGCTAACACGACCGCTGAAAAGAAGTTTAATTCTGGATGTTAAAGCAGGTGGTAGTTTAATGGAGAACAATTGTGATACAGAAAACTCCTTTTGAGGGTTTTCTGTATTACTTCTGTCTTGTATTAAGCAACCACCTATTTTCACACTCTCCTATGTTGATAAATTATGTGGTCGCTTTAGCGAGATTCTACTGCACTATAGGTTGGTATTAGGAGTTGTTTACGTCATGATATACTAAACCAAATTCCTAAACAACCACTTAGTATTCAAGCAAATTATCCTGTCCTCTTTAGACCGATTCAAGTCAAAATTTACATATATAAATAATAGTAATTATTATGAAAAGGGGTGTTGCCAACAACCAATAAGATGTAAATGATGAAAAATATGTGCCCAAATGATACAACTGTATCTTGTGTATCAACAACAATATTCCAAAATAAAAAGTGGCGGTTTAGTAATTTAGTGTAGTATACTTTATATCTACGCTCTTGCTCAGGGTCTGCTCTGTTTGCAACTGAATCTACACTTTTTGTCAAAGCAAAATATTACCTTCAAATATTTACATTGTATAACTTCATCTTTTACATATGTATGACCTCATAATTTCTTACATGAATATTGAACAGGGAATGGGTTAAACAAAATACAGTTAGCATGGTATAGTGGACATTGTGAAGAAAATTTTCAGAGTTCTGATGAAATGGCTAGCTGTAAAATCAGGAATAAAACTTGTTGACACTAAAGTCGTGTTGTTTACAAGTCTGTTTTGTTACTTTAATCCATTCCTCATAGACAGTTTTTAGACCCAACCTTTTTAAATAAAGCTACCGAAAACCAGCATTTACTAGTGAAAAAGAAAAGAAATTGTGTATTTTTTAAACCATTGTGATAAATAGAGCATTTGCTCCACAGGAGCAAATGCTCTATTTATCACAATGGTTTCAAAAAGTGACATTTACAGAAGCGTCAACATGAGTCAGTAGGAGGGAATGGGCCAAGCAGACAATGTTTTCATTCGATTTTCTCACCGTGCTTAAAGTGAACCCTTAACTCATTCTCTCCTAGGCTATTTTTAGACCAAACCCCTTTGAATGTATCTACCGAAACGGAGCATTAACTAGAGGAAAGGAAAAAAATAAAACTTTGTAGTTTGAAACCATCGTGATAAATATAGCATTTTGCTCCTATTGGAGCAAATGCTCTAATTATCACAATGGTTTCATAAAGTGACTTTTATAGATGCGCAAAAATGCGTCACTAGGGGATAATGTGTTAATTAATCTGCTTAAAACTCGTGTCTTCTCACATTCTTATTTTTTTGTAACTCCAGTTACAAAAATGTACTTCCATTTCGTTGAAACTTTTGATAAAACTATTGTCCAGGTGTCAAACAGATTGGACCCTTCTCATCTGGATCCAAACTGTTTGCAAATGCGAGCCAGGGCGCACCTAGCGGGGTAAGAGTTAATTAGTTTATTTCTTTTTTATACAGTGATCGAGACTTACTTTAGAATATTCGACACTAACAATGACGACAGCATCAGCAAGGGTGAGCTGAAGAAGCTGTTCAAGATGATCTTCATTAAAAAGGTGCCCGAGGAGGAGCACATCCAAAACATGCTGAAAGAGTATGACGCCGATGGTACGTAAGCAGTCACATGACCCAACCAGTTACTTGACCTTTACCCGCAACTCCTTCTAAATCAGTGGGTTTTTTATTGGAATGGCATATACGCATTTCAGATCTGCTCTTTAACCCTTGACTTCGTGAATAGTCATGTAAACACTAATAAAAAGCATGCATGTATAATTGTATATTAATTGTATTTATTTTTATAATGGCCTGTGAATACAGGAAGGTGGTCCTCACTAAAACTATTTATAATACAGTTAAACCTCTCTAAACTGGAATTCTAGTAGAGAAGAATTTAGATACTTTTAGGTAGGTGGCATGAGGAGCTTTCTGCATGACTTTCACCCTGCACTAAGCTGCCACCTGTCTCCACGATCGATATTTATACTAAATTTAACGTCCGATTTAGAGAGGTTTTACTGTATTTCATTAGCAAACACAGCGTACCCAGATCAGACGTTTCATGTAGGGGCCGCTGATCTGGGTCTGCCCTGTTTGCAAAGGCGTGAAACGGCATATCTATGGGGCGAAGGGTTGATAAGCGAAAGCGCATAATATCCATCCAGAAGAATAACAATAATATGCAATCATCTTGATCGATGATACATATACGTCGAGTTACTGTTGGTCGATTATACATATACATCGACTTAATATTGGCCGATGCTATACACCGACTAACTGTTGATCGATGATATCTGCCCGCCGACTTACTCGATGATATGTGTACGACGAGTTACTGTTGAACGATGATATATGTACGACGAGTTACTGTTGAACGATGATATATGTACGACGAGTTAATGTTGAACGATGATATACGTACGCTGAGTTAGTCTCGATCCATGATATATGTACGCAGAGTTGCTGTTGATCGATGATATATGTACAACGAATAACTCTGAATCCATATCGTTTGCAATGGTAGCCAGTACTAGCCACCCGTAGCCAACTGAACGTTAATGTGATATCATTTACCATATCTATATGCTCCTCATAGACAATTATTTTGACCTGAACAATGTGCTTGTATACCCTTCTCCTGTTATCGTTGGCTGCACATCATGCTCCTTTATTATTCAATGACTTATAACTCCGTCCTTGTCCGACAGTCCGTACGCCTGAATATACAAATGTACGTCTTAGCTTACATAAGTACAGTAAACCCCTTCTAAATCGGAATTCTAGTTCAGAAGAATTCAGATAATGTTAGGCAGAGGATGCTTAATGCATGGTGAAATCGTGTAGAAAGCTTTCTGTATGACTTCCATCCTGCATTAAGCTCCATCTGTCTCCAAGGCCGATATATATACTAAATGTACCGCCCCGCTTAGATGGCTTTTACTGTATATCTCAAATCTAACATCACCAATCATGGTACACGTACCAGCAATTTCACATGATGTAGGCGATCTGATAAATGACCTAGAATTTGGAATTGAAACCCAAGACCAAGTATATTACAGGTGTATGTCTGAAAATTACCCGTATCCTAGGAGTATAGCTTTTTGCCATTGGTTCAGATTGGATTTGTTGGTTTTTTCTTCAATTTCTGTTCATAACATAATTAGAGTACCATGCAGCGTGACTCTTGATTGGTCGCCTTTGTACTCGATGTCTCATCTAGCTTGCGTTGAGTTAACGGCAATGCAACTGTTCGCAGATTGTTAACATTTGCGAATAGTTGCATAACATTGTAACGGTGACAGTTAACTGACATGGGCGGGATATGAACTATTTTCAAAGGTTAACAAATAGTTTTAACTCTTTTCGCGCCAAATTTCTAATTGTCGTCTGCAATCCAATTAAATATTAAATAATTTGGTACAATAAGGAAATGAGATAAATAAATGCAAATTTCAAAGGAATAAAGCACAGGTATAGAAATAGAGATTGAGACAAAAAGTGAAGTTCCTGATCAGACGCCGCCTTGAAAAGGCGGCGTCTGATCTGGGACTGCACTGTTTGTCGTGGTGCATAAAGGCGACATTGGCGGTGAAAGGGTTAAAATCACGTCTAAAACAGCTCGGATCGTGATAAACGAGCTTCAGTCTAATCTGGATACAAGCTACAAAACAATGTCGGTCAATTCGTTTCTACCTTTATAGTTTAGGTAGTTTACAAGATTTTTATGCCCAGGGCAATATCATTGGTAGCTTTTCTCCAATCAACACACTTTAGACTTGAATTATTCAACATCCAGACCGTATAGCCAACAAAAGACCGTGTTGCATACAAAATATGGCGATAAATACAATTAGACATCAAATGAGACTGCTTAGAGTTAACATTTGACAAATGTATCTACATCTTCTGAATGTGAAGCAGTGGGTACAAGATACTCTTCTTAGTTCTTACATGACAGAAGTCAGAGTTTGGGGTTAAAATTGCTCCACAATTTCTTTGCTACAGGCGAATATGGGTTGATATTTACCAGCAGAGCAGACGCCGAGATACTCGGCTTCTTATAGCGAATCCACTCTAAATGACACCTAGATTCTCCTTGCTTTGCAGAAAGAGGATGTTGTGTTTGTTTCGAAATATTTGCAAGCGATGTTTTGTGCAGATGACAGGTTATTGGTGAAATCTGGACCATCGATTGTTTGGCCTGAAGACAAGATTATCTAATTTCAGCAGTTCTTGATAAATCTAATCTGACTTGCTGGATTTGTAGAAACGACTAAACCATCTGCACGTATCGTGCTAAATACTATCAGAATGACATTTACAATCAGCTTGAACCCGGAGTAACTCGGCGTCTCATCAGGATCCAAACTGTTGACACTCGGGTCAATAGATTCTCAAACGTTTGAACGAACTGGAAATAAGTACCAATTGATGACAAGCGTCTGTGCTGCCATTATTATTCCCAGCATGTTAAGTGTTAACACTTGCTCGTATTCCTTCTGGGATTTCGGCGATGCGAACAATTCCAGGATTATTCCAAAGGTGCTAACACATGTACTCCAAACTAGTATTGAATCGCAGAGGTGTTAAGTTTTGGGTGATATTGTTTGATATGTTTCTCATTTAATAGTGCAATATGCTATCGGTGTCTCACTTTAACCAGTTACTCCACAGACACACATGCTAGTGCATTTGCAAACAGACTAGACCCAGATCAGATGGTTCCTGTATGCGCCGTCTGGTCAGGGTTGCCTCTGTTTGCTTATAGACTAGAATAATAAATATCAGATTCTACAATTTCAGCAATTCGCCAAATTGCCTGTGTTTGCATGCCATTATAAAACATCTTCTTATTAACCATTTCCTCCATATAAACACATTTTCACGTATTTGCAAATATAGTAGACCTAGATCAGACGGCTCCTATAGGAGCCGTCTAATCAGAGTTTGCTCTGATTGCTTCTAAAATAGTATAGATCAGACTTAACAATGGTCACCAATGTGAAAAACATCTCCATTCCATGTTCCATTTTATTGATCCTATCCATGGATGCTAATGAGGTGATCAGACTTTGAATAAATGCTAAATAGGGAAAGGGTGAATATTTATGATGTCAGTATTCATGAGGTAAAGGGTTATAACCAACTTCAAAAGGTAATGTGTAGTCTCTGTACTAAGTACTAGCATGGTGGTCTTAATTTTAAATTGTTTACGCTCTAAACGATACCGGGTCTGTAGCAATAATCCAAAGTGAATGTTGTTAACTCTTTTGGCGCCAAATTTAAAAGTGTCGTCTGCAATAATAATTTCATATTATATATAATTATAAACTAAATAATAAAGGTATATTAGTAAAACATTTTGTTTTTAAAAACCTGTATGCTTGGGCTAAAATAATACAGAAAATAGTGAAGCCCCAGGTCAGATGCCGCCTTGAAAAGGCGGCATCTGACCTGGGACTGCACTGTTTTCAATGGTGCCAACAGGCGATATTGGCACCGAAAGAGTTAAAGGAAACCAAAACAGACGACATTGTTTGCAGACGAAATGTATTGGTCGACAAGAGTCCAAGGAATTGTAGTAGCCCAGTGAATCTAAAACTCATACAACGTATAGTTATTGGTATCATAAATACAGAAAAATATCGCTCATATGACCACTCAAAAGAAGTACATGTACATGTATAGTTCTGCATTTGTTCAAACAGAGGCTATGTAGAAAGTTCTTATAGGAGCTTTCTGCATTACCCTTGCTCTGCATTTCAGCAGCCACTTTTGCAGACTATTATGTTAATAAATTGCGTGGTGGCATTAGCAAGACGTCTCTATAATTTTTCATTTTTGTGAGTTAAAAAGAGATTATAACATTTCAAAAACCAATTTCCACCGATACGGGATGTGTTCGGCTGTTAGTCTGACACACATACGCATACATATTGTTGTTTTATCTAATCTGAAAGCAGTATAGAGCCTGACAGACACCGCCGAGGATAGGTCTTAGACAGATGTTTCGATAAGATGCGTAAATTTGACCCTTTCCTCCATAAATACGCCTTTCTACGCCTCTGTAAAAGTCGCCTGTTGAAACCATTGTGATAAATAGAGCATTTGCTCCTATAGGAGCAAATGCTCTATTTGTCACAATGGTTTCAAATTACAAAATTCTAAAAAACTGTCATTTTCTCTAGTTAATGCTCCTTTTCGGTAGATTTATTCAAAGAGGTTGGATCTAAAAAACAAATAGCCTATGAGGGGAAGGGTTAAACATTTTCAAGAATAGATCCTTTTTATTTCTCCACCAAATCCTATACTGTGCCACTCTTTAGACACGTTTCGAAAAAATAAACGCTTATAAAGAGTGGTAACAGTAGAGTTTGGTGGAGAAATGCCGATTTCAGTATTTGGGTACGTATCTTTATCTGAAGCACTGGGTCTACAGTGTTTTCAAACAACCAGCTAGTTATCATTTTGCGGCTATTTTTTATCACGCAGTTTTCAATTTTATTCCTATGATAAAGGTTATCTATCTCGAAACTATATACTGACCAACCTGTTATAGAATTGTTGAAGATTTACGTGCAGCCTATGTCGCCGGTAAACATAATTTATATGATCAGAAATTACTTTTCTTCTCTATAACATAGTTATATATGATTTTGTATGGCCCAGTCCGTACAACTGTATTGATCCTTCGTTCGGGTAATTGGCGATACTCGGCTTTCAGTACAGTTGGTCACGCGGTGCTGGTACAGTAAAGTATCGCTGATACGACCCCTCAAAATAAGTATAATTCTGGATTTTTAAAACAGGTGGTAGCTTAATGCAGGACAACTTTTATGATAACTAGGAGCTTTCTGCATTACTTTTGTCCGCATTAAGCAACCACTTGCTTTTACAGACGCATATGTTAACTCATTACCTCATAGGCTATTTTCAGATCAAACCTCTTTGAATAAATCTAACGAAAAGGAGCATTAACTAGAGAAAGGAAATTTTTAGAAATTTGTAGTTCTGAAACCATTGTGATAAATAGAGCATTTGCTCCTATAGGAGCAAATGCTCTATTTATCACAATGGTTTAAGAGAGTCGTCAAAAGTCGTCAATATGAGGGAAAGGGTTAATAAAGTATACGGTCGCTTTAGCGAGACTTTACTGTCCTTGGTAAGACTAACCGTTACCGTACCAACTGTGACGAATCAATACAAACACCATTGCTTTGTAAATAGTGTACAGAGAAGTGGCTGTGTTTATAACACAGTTCAACGAAACAGTGAACGTCTGTGATGAGTGGCAAAGAGGGAAGAACCTGATCAGACTGTGCGTTTGTGATGCGCCGTGTGATCTTGGTCTATAATGTTTGTTCTAAAGTCCTGGAGGTATTTTTCTCCAGAACTGTTGTTGTTTTACTGTTTCGATTGTTTGTGTACTAGTTTGGGGTTTGAGCGGGGGGGGTGCCCATGGTGTGTTGTGTTGTGGTGTGATGCTGTTCACTGTGGCGTGGTACTTTGTGTTGTGGTGTAGTGTGATGTTGTGCACTGTGGTCTGGTACTGTTAGTTGTGGTGTGGCGGTGTTGTATGCGTTTTAGTGTGGTACTGTGTGTTGAGGTGTGGTGCTGTGGTGTGCGTTGTTGTGTGGTACTGTGTGTTGTGTTGTGGTGGTGTGTTGTTTTGTGTGGTATGGTACTTTGTGTTGTGGTGTGATGCTCTTCACTGTTGTGTGGTACTGTGTGTTGTGGGGTTGTTTGTGTGGTGCGCGTTGTGGTGTGGTGTTGTGTGGTGTGATGTGATGTGGTTGTGTGTTGTTTTGTGTGATATTGTACTGTGTGTTATGGCATGATGCTGTTCACTGTGGCGTGGTACTGTGTGTTGTGGTGTGGTGGTGTTGTGTGCGTTGTGGTGTGGTACTGTGTGTTGTGACATGGTGTTGTGGTGTGTTGTGTAGTGTGGTAGTGTGCATTGTGGTGTGTTGTGATGCTTTGCACTGTGTTGTGGCATGGTGTTGTGATGGGCGTTGTGGTGTGGTACTGTGTGATGTGATATGGTGGTGTGTTGTGATGTGGTAGTGTGTGGTGTGGTGTGGTGTTATGCTATGCACTGTGATGTAGCACTGTGTGTTGTGGTGTGGTGTGATGTTGTGCACTGTGGTGTGGAACTGTGTGTTGTGATGTGGTGGTGTTGTGTGCGTTGTAGTGTGGTACTGTGTGGTGTGGTGTTATGGTGTGAGTTGTGGTCTGGTACTGTGTGGTGTGATGTGGTGGTGTGGTATAGTGTGGTACTGTGTGGCGTGATGTGGTGGTGTGTTCTGTTGTGTGGTACCCTATTGTATGGTGTGGTGTGGGAGTGTCTGTTGATTTATTAAGTCATCAGCAGCAGCATTCCATGTTATATGTAATGTTGTGTTTTTGAAGTGCATATATTGCTATGGAGCTTTCTTACAAAATATCCCGGAATATAACTCATGCGCACTTGATATACTTGTATATTTTACAAGCATGTTCTACCTTTCATATCTGAAACAATGTGCCACTCAACGATACCAGACTAGAGTATAAAACACAAGTTTGTGTTTCAATATTTTCAGCGAATGGCACCCTAAATTTGGAGGAGTTTCGGCGGCTGTACAACACTCTACCGGTGAAGCCCAAGGGAGAATCCCTCCGAAAAATGTTCTCCAAATACGACAAGAATGGCGATAACAACCTTAGTAAAGAGTGAGTAGAACAAGGAGCCACAGAGCCACACCGTAGTGTATTGCTCTCCCGGCTTTACTGAACATCTGCAACACGGACATATTAACCCTTCGCTTGCCATTCACGTCAATATACCTACCTGTAAATAGTGAAGACCCAGATGAGACAGCTCCTGTAGGAGCTGTCTCATCTGGGTCTGCACTATTTACAAGTTGATTGTGCAACCAGTGCACTCCACAGCAGTGAGTGCACAGCGAAATACATGTACACGGTAAATATATATGTAATTCTACAACAGGGCATGGGTAAAGAAGGAGAAATGTATTTTAAAATTCAGCAAGCGAAGGGTTAAATGTCTTGAAACTTGGACTATGTTTTTAAATTGTATCTCATGTACATAAACTAAGGACAAGAGAACCTCTCTAAAGCTACCACCTAATGAATAAACATAGTTGTCTTTAACCCATTCTCCCTAGACTATTTTAGACCCAAAACTCTTTTAATAATTCTACCGAAAAGGACATTTACCAGATAAAAGGAACCCTTTTAAAATAGTGTAGTTTTGAAACTATTGTTATAAATTGAGTCGTCAAAAGGCATCAGTAGGAGGGAAAGGGTTAATAGCAGGGCACATGACAAAACATGCAGGAGCTTTCTACGCCACCACCTGCCTTCAATATCTGGATTTATACCTGACCTCAATAACCAGATATATATATGCCTGCCGTTAGGATCTCCATTTAGACCTCCCCTAAAGATCCAGATTTATACCTGCCTTCAATATCTAGATTTAGACCTGCCTTCAATATCTAGATTTAGACCTGCCTTCAATATCCAGATTTAGACCTGCATTCAAATTCCAGATTTATACCGGCCTTCAATATCCAGATTTATACCTGCCTTCAATATCTAGATTTAGACCTGCCTTCAAGATCCTGATCTATACCTGCCTTCAATATCTAGATTTAGACCTGCCTTCAAGATCCTGATCTATACCTGCCTTCAATATCTAGATTTAGACCTGCCTTAAAGATCCAGACTTATACCTGGCTTCAAGATCCAGATTGATACCTGCCTTCAAAATCCAGATTTATACCTTTTTCTGTCTATCGCGTTAGAGAGGTTTTGTTGCATATTCTGAAAGACAAAGATTGATACACTAAATTTACTCTAAAGCGTCTAACAAAAACAGATTACTAGATACTTAGTCTTAAAGCCATCTGTTTTTATTCATATTGCCCATGGTTGCTTTAGAGTGGGATTTCTGTATACTACAAAGTTTAAGTTTAAGCATGAGAGCCAGTGTAGGTATGGCTCTGAAACTAACGTGTGGCATGAAATACTGACCGAAAAACCACACGTTAGTATAGTAAAACCCCTCTAAATCGGAATTCTTGTATGGAAGAATTTATATATTTTAGATAGTTTTTATTTGTTTTTGTGAAACCTGCACCCCATGTTTCAGCGAGGTCCGACAGTTTCTACAAGAAACGCATGACGAGAACGTCACTGATGACGATGTGGAGAGGTTGATGACGCAAACAGACGTAAACAATGACGGAAGCGTCAGTTTTGCAGGTAAGACATACCCATTTGGAAGTAACACAGCATCACCTTTGCAGGTAAAACACCCTATGTTTTGCAAGTATAAGGCATCCCCGGCAATCCAGGTAACACATCCTCAGCTGAGCATCCTCAGCTTTGCACCTATAAAACATCCTCCGCTTTGCACTAAAGTCATCCTCTGCTTTGTACTTAAGACAACCTCAGTTTTGCAGATAAAACATCCTCAGTTTTGCACCTAAAACATCCTCCGCTTTGCACTAAAGTCATCCTCTGCTTTGCACTTAAGACAACCTCAGTTTTGCAGATAAAACATCCTCAGTTTTGCACCTAAAACATCCTCTGCTTTGCACTAAAGTCATCCTCTGCTTTGTATTTAAGACATCTTCAGTTTTGCAGATAAAACATCCTCAGCTTTGCAGGTAAGCCATATTCGGCTTTGCTGGTCTAAATTCAATAAAATGTTTCGCAGTCCCACTTGAGATGCATCTGTGACCATCGTGCGTCAGGTTGCTGACGATCGTGCGCCAAGTCACTGGTTTCGTACGAAGGTTCCACGATCACTTCAGACCTGTCGTCCCACCATCGAACAATCACTTCACGCTACTAGAAGATTAGCAGCGACTAGCGGAGACCGGTATAGATCATCCAACGTTTGTTGTACGATTGACGCACGGCGGTTTTGCGATCACTGATGACTTGATTTAGACCGGTGGTATAAATACGAACTTTTTCCATGTTTCCAGTGATAATTTATCATTTTGTGGGGTGCAGTGCAAGTGAACAGATCGAATAATGGCAATGGCAAATGCCCCTTTTAGAATAATGCAGACGCAACTTCAGTTGCAACGAGAAGATGTCTTGTTGCTGTGTTTCAATTTCACCCTCACTGTTGGCATCTTTTCCGACCTTTTAACCTTAGGTTTGCTTTTTATTATTTATGGTGGCATTTCGATTTGCACCCACTTCAATCAAACAGCTATAGGAAGAATGGTTCTATATAGATGTATGGTCACGTACTCTATGCCTAGTTGCAGCTTATCTTAAGTCAGTCGCTGGTGATCGCACGACAGTCGTAGGTAATTGTAGAAAGGTCGCTGATCAACAGTCGTAAGATTCGCTCGCGGCTTAGAAAAGACTATCTGTGTCCAAATGTGGGGAAAGATTACCAGCTACATGTAGCAGTTAAAATTGTTGGAGACCTTCGTACGACGATCACACGATTACCTAAAACCCCATAACTCTTTCCCTCATATCGACGACTTTTGAGTACTCTGTAAAAGTCACTTTGTGAAACCATTGTGATAAATAAAGCATTTGCTCCTGTAGGAGCAAATGCTCTATTTATCACAATGGTTTCAAACTACAAAATTCTAAAATTTTCCTTTTCTCTAGTTAATGCTTATTTTCGGCAGATTTATTCAAAGAGGTTGAATCTAAAAATAGCCTATGAGGTAATGGGTTAAAGACCACTGGCAACCAGTTCGGTCGTAAGGAGGTTGGTGTGCATGATCAACAACCTCTCTACGACTGAAATTGGTTGCACGACTGGAAACGATTACCAGCGATTACTGAAGACCACCGGCGATTATCAGTGACTTGTCGTGCGACCTTCGTACGAATATCGGCGACTAGAGGTCGCTAGCAATCGTAAACAGGCCATAAGTGGTCGTAAAGCCTAGTGGGACTTGGACTTTACATGGACTGTTTTATTTAGGGTTACTCTGTTCGAGAAGCCATATATATGGTGTAAAGTGTTACGAAAAACAGTACATATTCAACAGTGCTATGCTCAGAAGTAATCACAGCATTTCTTATACTCAGGGGGCCAATAGTGCCTACCGTGCACCCCCTAGACTTTTTTTCATGGGTACCAAACTGTTCAGAAAAGTGTCCTGAATCAGAATCGCGAATGTACTCAAACTTAAATTCTTTTAGGCTATGTGTATTTTAACCGTTTCCATGGCAACCCCCCAGTTTTCGTAATGATGGCCCATACCTACAAATTCGCCCATATCACAGCCAGTTTTTGTCCTAAAACTATAAAACTGGTACCAAATGGAAGATAAGATATTGTACTTTTATTTCAAATTGTTTTTTTTTTAAATTATCTTATTTGCATACTCATGAATATTAATGAGAACATTAAAAATAGTAAAAAAGTATAGAAATAACGTAAACCTTTCATTTTTTATCCTACAAATATCAGAAAATAACTTATAATGCAGTTTAACATGATGACAACCCCCCCCCCCCCCCCCTCCCCCCCCCCCCCCAGGAAACAAAATATCCAATTTGAGGACCATAGCATTAATTTTAAGTACCATTTTCACCGTTTCCATGGCAACACCCTAGTTATTGGAGATAGGACATTGTGCTTTTATTTCCAGTTTTTTTTTTTAAATTACCTTATTTGCATACTCATGAATATTAATGAGAACATTAAAAATAGTAAAAACAATATAGAAATAAACGTAAATAATGTAAACTATTCACTTTTTATCCTACAAATATCAGAAAACAATTTCAAATGCAGTTAAACATGATGACAAAATCCTCAGAAAACAAAATATCATATTTGAGGACCAAAAATTTAACTCTAAGTAACTTTTTAACTGTTTCCATAGTAACCATTCATTTCACTCTGTTCACACATTTTTGTTAGTCGACACCTACCTGCAAAAATCTTCCATAGCACAGGAAGTTTTTGTGCTAACTGTATAAAACTGGTACCGAATTACAGCTAAGACCTTGTGCTTTGGTTTAAAGGCTATACTTAGGAATTACCTTATTTGCACGGTAGGCACTATTGGCTCCCTGAGTATTACCAGTTGCGAACAGTTGCATATTTTGTAGCTAAGCCGGTTATTGTTAACTGGACGCAGTGTGGGTATCCGTTGTAAAATATACAGGTAATGCATTGTAGTGATAAGTCTGGTTTAACCCTTTCCTTCGTGAATGTTCATGTGAGAGATACTGGGGTCATGAATAATAATTAGATTCATTTGTTGTAATAACACAAGGACACGTGGATTTTTGGCCATATCAGAAACTGTGGAATCATACCTATATTAGATCATACGCAAACAGAGCAGTCCCTGATCAGACGGTGTTTGCAAAGGCGTTAAAATGTGCTTATATGAGGGAAAGGGTTGAATAGTGCAATAGAATATCCCGCATCGAGCGTATAAAGCGTTTTGCTTGAGTCTGAGTTCTTTCTCAAGCACCTGCTTTGTCAGATTTTGAGCTTACTCCAGCTCACACTCGGGCGTTTTATAGTCTCGAACCCTTTACAATGATAGTACTGTAAAAGTCACTTTATGAAACTATTGTGATAAATTGAGCATTTGCTATAGGAGCAAATGCTCTATTTATCACAATGGTTTCAAACTACATAGTTCTAAAATTTTCCTTTTCTCTAGTTAATTATTATTATTATTATTATTATTATTATACCACATTTATATAGCGCTCTTTTCACACTGGATATGTGCGTTAAAAAGCGCTTCACATGGATGAAATCACTAACCTGAACGATCAGCATGATTATCTATCCAGACAATGAAAGATGTACAATATATATATAATTGCTAGCCGGAAGGAACTACATGATTTCCACCGGTCGGTTAAAGATATGAAAAAGATATACAATAGATATAAAATCACTATCCGCAAGGAATAGCATAAACTGTATTAACAAACTGGATACAGACAAGTTGACTGAAAGCCATGCTCATCAATATCACAAATTAGAATAATCTGTATTAACAAAACTTGATACAGACAAGTTGACTGAAAGCCATGCTCATCAGTATCACGAATTAGAATAATCTATATTAACAAACTTGATACAGACAAGTTGACTGAAAGCCATGCTCATCAATATCATAAATTAGAATAAATGGTCTGACTGAAAATCATTCCATTTATATGACTATTGTGTCAACTGTTAGCTTAATAGGTTGGCTGAAAGCCATTCCTATCCTGAGCTCAGTTGCCACTGTACATGACTACTGGGTCAACTGTTAGCTTAATAGGTTGGCTGAAAGCCATTCCTATCCTGAACTCAGTTGCCACTGTACATGACTACTGGGTCAACTGTTAGCTTAATAGGTTGGCTGAAAGCCATTCCTATCCTGAACTCAGTTGCCACTGTACATGACTACTGGGTCAACTGTTAGCTTAATAGGTTGGCTGAAAGCCATTCCTATCCTTAGCTTAGTTGCCACAGTACATGACTATTGGGTAATCTGTTAGCTTAATAGGTTGGCTGAAAGCCATTCCTATTCTGAGCAAAACTGTCCTAGTAACAAATGTTGAAAAAGTGCGTTTTCAGACACCTTTTGAAACATGCCAGTGACCTTGCGTCTCTAATGCCTGACGGTAGAGCATTCCAAAGTTTCGGAGCTGCATGCATGAAACTTCTCTCACCGTATTTTACCGTACGACTTTTTGGCACAACCAACGACAATGATCTGCTTGCTGACCTTAACTCTCTGCGCGGCCTGTATACGTCAAGCATGTCGACAATGTACTTGGGAGATTCACTGTGCATGGCTTTATATGTAAGAGTCAGAATTTTGAATTCAATTCGATGTTGAACCGGAAGCCAGTGAAGTTCCTTCAAAACCGGCGTGATATGATTATATCGAGAAGTTCTGGTAATGATGCGGGCTGCTGTGTTTTGCACCCTTTGAAATTTCCGCAGTGAGTTGTTTGAAATCCCATGTAGCAGTGAATTGCAGTAGTCTATTTTCGATGTAACAAGAGAGTTTACCAAAGTCTTGGTAGCATCAGGTGAGAGGTACTTTCTAATATGGCCTATTTGCCGGAGCTGTGCATAACTAGACCTACATACGGAATTGACATGTGATGTCATATCCATTTGTGAATCGAGCCATGCACCGAGATTCCTTATACACAGAGATGGCTTGATTTTAGAGGGTCCTACTTGCACACTAACCTCTGCAGGTACTTCTGTGTTTTTTGTATGAAACAGAATGACCTCAGTCTTGTCAGTATTGAGCTTCAGCATGTTCTGATGCATCCAAGAGACTACTTCTTTGAGACAGTCCTCAACTCGCGATAAAGCCTCCAGTTGACAGGATATGCCCTTGGGCTTAAAGGACAGGTATAACTGTGAGTCATCGGCATAGAAATGGTGACTAAGCCCATGACTTATGCAGATTGAGCCAACAGGTTTCGTGTACATGATGTAGTGTTTTGGTCCTAGGACGAAGTTGTCTTGAGGACGAAGTCTTAGGCAATTTGATGTCACTAGTTGTGCCTAACAGGTGCTTAGTAACTTTGAAAAGACTCTTTGAGTCTGCCTGGCAAGATTCTACTTTCTCTGAGTAGAAATCAACCTTTGCCTTTGCCAACAGCTTGTTTACTTTGGCACACTGTTCTCTGTATAGCTGATGGTCTATTGTGAGTCTGGATTTTCTCCAATTTCTTTCCAACTTGCGCCGTGCATGTTTAGCATCGTGCAGTTCCTGGGTATACCACGGACATGATGGTCTGAGCGTTATGGTTTTAGTACGCAATGGTGCATGTTTATCAGCAAGTGTCTCCAGCACTTGGGTATATGTGTTAACCAGCTCATCAACATCTGTCATTTGCAAACTTGCTTTGATGGGTTCAGAGTTTATGAGATCTGTTTTAAATGAGTCAACATTAATTGCCCTAAGTTTCCGAAATAAAACAGTTTTTCTCACTGTTGGAGGTTTAGCCGCCTTTGCTTCGAAAGTTACGGAAAAATGATCGCGCGAAACTTTACCAGTGCCGTCAGATAGTCCTGGATCGGCGACCTCAATATTTGACACACAGTCATCACCGTTTCTCGTGATAATAACATCAAGGGTATGTCCACCTACATGAGTGGCTTCATCCACATGCTGTTGCAATCCAAATGACTCTAGTGTACTAACAAAGTTAACTGTGTTCCTGTCACTTTGATTGTCAAGATGGATGTTTAAGTCCCCTACAATGATGACTGGTCTGTCACAAGTCACAAATTTAGATAGGAAAAGTGGCCATTCATTATCAAGAAAATCTCCGGTTTTAAGGCCATTTCCCCGCGATGGCGGTGGTCTGTAAACGACTACTAGGCGTAGAGTGAAATCTTGGATACTTATGGTGCAGTCCATGTACTCAAGATCTGCGCATGCGCCGGCGCCGGCTGTGTTTTCATTTCGCTCTGAAAAGAAATCTAAATCTTGATATATTTTTGAATGAATGTCATCTTGAAACTTGTGCAAATTAGTAAAGCAGTTGTTGTAGGTGTGAACTAGTGGGTGAGAGACTGGTAAAGGATTCCTAGCACACTACACAAGGAAACTATTCACTCATACTTTTCAATCTAGCTTACCGCCATAACTAGTGTAGAACTTCCGGTTAAACGTAAACAAGAACGGTACAGGTAAATGCACTCTTCCTCCCCTTTTTCTGCTTTGCTATTCATTTATTAACATGCTCATTTGTGTTGTTCATCATTAGTGCTCGTGGGTCGCACACGAGACGAAGATAAAGACCATTGAATGAGAGACTAAACCTATATGTCGTGTGTGAGTGTTGTTTTGTCTGCACTTTCATAGCTCGAGCACTCCTGTACCAAACCTAACAGTAGATATGAAATACGCATTGTCATTGCTGATAATCACAATCTCGACTACATGTTTCAAAAGTATAGAAGATCATGAAACTCTATCTGCCAACCGGACAAATACAGAATCGCCGCTCTACAACTATCGGTATCATCTCTCCAATGTCAAACCCATCTATGCTAACAAAAATGTATGTGTGTTTTTCTGGTTTTACCACTACAAGAAACCCTATCTCAACAGAATATGCAACACATCACGTACAACCCGAAATTACCACCTATTGATAAAACTACTTTTGGGTAACCAAATAGAACCCAACCCAGGCCCCAAAACTCCACGATGGCCATGTGGTACTTGTGAAAAAGCTGTCACATGGAAATCTAGGGCACTGGAATGTGACACCTGCAAAACATGGTATCATATAGACTGTCAGGGTAAGATGTCTGACAGTATGTATGAGATCATGGACAGCAGTAATCTATCATGGCACTGTCTTAAATGTGGATTACCAAATTTTTCCAGTTGCTTCTTCGACCATTCGAACATATCAAGAAATACAAATTCCTTCTCCGCCCTTAGTTGTAACAGCCCTGGAGCTCCAGCCGCCACATCCTCTCCCAAGCCAAATACTTATCAAACTAGTTCAAAAGAAAAATACAGAAAAGGAAAGATTACTAAATCAAATAACAACAAACCACTAAAGATTATAAGCTTAAATTTCCAATCATTGAAGAATAAGAAACCGGAATTAGACATTCTCATTGAATCAACTAATCCTGATATATTAATTGGTACAGAAACATGGCTTGATCCAACTATCCCTTCATCTGAATATTTTCCCTCTGATTTATTCACTGTATACAGAAAAGACAGACCACCAAATGAGAAAGGCCAAAGCCATGGAGGTGTCCTTATTGCAGTCAGGAATGAGTTCCAGAGCTGTGAGGTAAAGGAACTCCAGACTGACTGCGAAATAGTATGGACTGAGATCACCATTCCAAATTCACGCAAGCTTATCATCAGTTCATTCTACAGACCACAGCCAAACGACAACACCTCGTTAGAACAACTCAACATATCACTGAGTAGAATAAATCCATCTTCTAAATCAATTATATTAGTCAGTGGAGATTTTAATTTAGGCCATATTGATTGGGACTCCACCACTGTCATACCAGGAAAACCAAATGCCAAACATCACCGAGAACTCTTAGACATTATTGCTGACCATTCACTTACACAATTAGTAAATAAACCAACTCGACATGATAAAATACTTGACCTCTTTTTAACAAACTGTCCTTCCATCGTAGACAACTTAGAATCCATACCTCCCATCGGATCAGCTGATCATGATATACTATTAATTGAGACATCAAATTCACTCCATAGACCCAAAATTAAAGAAAGAGAAATACTGAAATATTCACAGGCAAATTGGGAAAATATCAAGCAAGACTTAGAAAAAACCTACCAAAACATCTCCAATAACGAAAATCAGAATGACATCGACCATATTTGGAACACTTTTAAAACAGACCTACAGACATCTATCTCAAAGAATATCCCTAGTAAACTGCTCAAGCAAAAGAACAGACTGCCATGGATATCAAATGATCTGCGCAAGAAAATGAACTGTTACAAACATAAATTATTAAAATTTAAACAAAAGCACCAACGAAAACCAAAAGAACTGAAAAGAATGAAAAGTGAGATACAGAAAGAACAACGACAAGCCTACTGGAAATACATAGAAAATATGATCTTTGATATAACAATACCAGAACAAGACAGCTTTAACCATTCAAAATTTCCCAAAAAGCTCTTTTCCTACATAAAAACACAGAAAACTGATAGCCAAATCATCCCCCCTCTTAGAGACCAAGGCATTCTGAAATCAGATAGTAAAAGTAAAGCAAATACACTGAACGAACAATTTCAAAAAGCTTTCACTCCTACATCAGATCTACCAATACCGGACAAAGGCCCTAGCTCACATCCACAAATGCCAGAAATCAATGTAACTGAAAATGGAATAAGAAAATTGTTAGAAAACATAAAGCCCCACAAAGCAGCAGGTCCAGATAACATTCATGGAAGAATATTAAAAGAATGCAGCTCGTCTATCGCTCCAATCCTCACGCATATCTTTAATTTATCTTTATCGTTAGGCAAAATTCCAAAAATCTGGAAGCATGCAAATATTTGTCCAGCATATAAAAAGGGAGATAAGCATGATGCGATTAATTATAGACCAATATCACTTACATGCATTTGTTGTAAAATTTTAGAACACGTTATTTCAAGTAGTATTATGTCTCATATGGAAAGCAACAACACTCTTTATGACTTTCAACATGGTTTTAGATCCTCACGTTCATGCGAGACACAGCTCATTTCATTTCTCCAAAACCTCTCACAGTCAAATAACAATAGTATACAAACAGATGTAATCATCATGGATTTTGCAAAGGCTTTTGATAAAGTATCACATAACCATCTAATCTACAAATTACAACATTATGGAATACAAGGTAACACACTTAACTGGATAAATGACTTTCTGACTGATCGGACCCAAACTGTTGTCTTGGAAGGTGAAATGTCCGATAAAGTACCAGTAACATCTGGAGTACCCCAAGGCACGGTATTGGGTCCAATCCTCTTTCTTATCTACATAAATGACCTTCCTAACTATCTCAAATACAGCACTCTCAGACTCTTCGCAGACGACAGCATCATTTATAAAGAAATAGAATCTCAAAACGATTGCATACAACTTCAGACAGATCTTGATGCTGCAGCACAGTGGGAACAAGACTGGCTTATGCACTTCCACCCAGACAAATGTAATGTTCTCTCAATCACACAAAAACGCAAACCGGTCGAATTTACATACACGCTCCACTCACATACGCTCGAAAAAGTTGGTGAGGCTAAATATTTAGGTATCACTCTGCAAAACAACCTTAAATGGGACAAGCATATAAACAACATTACAAATAAAGCCAACCAAACTCTTGGATTTCTAAAACGAAACTTGAAAATAAACTCTGTTAAAGCAAAAGATCATGCGTATAAAGCACTCATAAGGCCGAAATTAGAATACTCTTCAACTGTCTGGGACCCTCATACAAACTCTCATATAAACCAAATTGAAAAAGTGCAAAGACGTGCAGCCAGGTTCGTTTCCAACCGCTACCATAATACTAGCTCTGTTTCTAACATGTTACATAACCTCAACTGGCCTACTTTAGAAATTAGAAGAACTAGAGCAAGACTTATTATGTTTTATAAAATCATCCATAATGTGGTGGCCATCAGACCACCAGAAAATCTACTTCAAACACCAGATAAAAGAACCAGACAGGGCAACACTTACTCATACAAACATATAGCAGCAACAAAAGACACCTACAAATATTCGTTTTATCCTAGAACAGTAAACCAGTGGAAGCTCCTCCCAGTCTCTGTACAGTCGGCAGCCACAGTCGATGCATTTAAGTCCTTAGTTCCTGTGGCTGTCCTAATACCGATACTAAATAACTAGACCTTTACAACTTGTATATAGTTTTATTTTTAACTAGTTCAGCATTCACGCTATTATTGTACAAATGTTTATTCTAAATTAGGCGCCAACACATAATTCTCAAAGTTGAGAGAGTGTTGTACTTCATAAGAAGTAAGAAGAAAATTTGAGAAATTGCCATCTTTTGTTGACGAATGGAGACGAAGTCCTATTGAAGTCTTATGTATGACTGCCACCCCGCCGCCACGGTTGCCATTGCAGCGAGGGACATGTTCAATTTTGTAATTGGTGGGAACTAGTTCACTTAGGCACGATTTGTCTACAGAACTACCGAGCCAGGTTTCTGTAACGGCTACCACATCTAAGTCATTTGAAACAATATAGTCGCAAATAGAAAGAGCCTTGTTTTTGACTGATCTAGGATTTATGCTGCATACTTTTACAAAAGTCTGAATTCTGGCTGGCGTTAGAGGTTCGCGTTTCACAATTACAAGACTGTCCGTTTCTCTGGAAAAGGGCACTGCTGAAAATTTACCAGTGTTTCTGTGAGGTTTTGAAACAGTAGGTCTGATTATCTGGGGTAACTCTTTCAAGTGATAGAAATTTACACCAGCAGATGGAATTTCCCTTTTGATCTTCTGGTTTCCAGAAACAATTGGAATTGACTGGGGTATTTCCCTTAATTTGTTTAAATGAACACCTTTATTTACATCCCAAAAACGCTTTGTTCTCTTTGATTTCGAGTTGCCCCCTCTCGAACCCCTAAATTTAGCTAAGCCAAATTGCCCGAAGTCTAACAGTCCTAGCTGTTTTAATCTTGATACCAATAGGTTGCTGGGTTTTAAATTGGGCGATAATTGCCCTATAAAAGAAAGATCACACCTTGTATAAGTAATCCGCTTCTCTACTAATCCACTTCTCATCTCCACCTGTATATCCTGATGCCTGGGGCTCACACATTTGGTTTTAAAAGTCCAATATGGCACAAAATTGTTTTATTAAATTCACTTTTGTCAAATCACACAACAGAATCACCTAAAAAGTACATCAATCTGTTCACAATCACTTCATGCACAATTGTGTCACGTTTCAGAAAGTTTTATAAAGTATTTTCCTCTTAAAACTATGCAAAATATCAGAGCAAAAATTAATGCAGCCTTCACACTTTGGCGCATGTGTACTATTAATGCTCCTTTTCGGTAGATTTATTCAAAGTAGTTGGATCTAAAAAATATTCTATGGAGGAAAGGGTTAACCATTTATTTTCATGCATATTCATGTAAGAAATAATAACGTCGTGATTATCTAATAGATGGATTTTATAATGGTATATAAACACAGGGAGTTTGGCCTTTTCAAAACTGTAGAATCAGAGTTATGTAATTTCATAAGGAAACAGAGCAGACATGGGTCAGACAGGTCATACAAGAGCGGCCTTTGGCTCAAATCTGACCAATCAAAAGCTTGAAAACGAACTCAGACTCAACTAAAAAGCTTTATAAGCATGGACCCTGATCTGGATTTACTGTTTGCAAATGTGTTAAAAGGTGTCTCTATCAGGCAAATGGTTTAAGTCTTGCAGTAAGCTACTACATGTATCATAAACACTATAAATATGTCCATACTATTTATTGTGCCCACTTTAGAGGGGGTATTGTGCTGTGTGTTCCGTTGTTTATTTGTGATACAACAGTATATCTAGTACAGAATATGATATTTTATTACCGAAACCACGTATTTCGGCAGTATTATTAATTTACATTTCGATTTGGAAAATATACACTTCTACTTTAACAGATACAAGCATCTTTGCAGGTCTTTTCTGTAATTGACTTTGTAGACAGTTGTGTGTTTTGTTCGCATGCAGTTCAGCTTAATCCCCTAAACTTCCAAAAGCTCGAGGATTTTCACTGAACACTGCTCACAAGAACGTTGATCTATTGTAAAATGTGTGTGAGTTTGGTTGCAATTACCAGTGTATTTAATAACCTTTTTCCCATCTACGCCGTTGCAAACAGAGTACACCCAGATAAGACGGCCCCTATAAGATCCCTCCGATCAGGGTTTGCAAATGAAATTATAATACAGTAAAACATTTCTATAACGACCACTAAATTGTGTTAATTAGTTGGTATTTATGGCAGGTGGTTGCTTAAAGCAATGTGAAAGTAAAACAGAACGCTCCTATAGGAGATATAGAGAGGGTTTACTGTATGAACATAAATACTATTTCTACAGTTTATGCCATAGCCGAAAATCATATTTTCATACAACATTATGAAACTTCAGCGGAAACATTCTTAGAACTGACATAGACATTCTGTCGACAAGGTATTGCTCTTCAAGCTAAGGATAAGTTTTTGACTAACCCATGCGTAATAGTGTTCTGCAGGACGTGTGTCACCTGTTTGATTAACCCGTGTATTCTTTGTTTCAGAGTTCTGCAGGATGTTCGTCCTCTGTTATGCTGACGGTGGCCAGGCTGCTCAATAAACAATCTATACACACTATATACCTAACCCATTTTCTATTCCATCAATTTAACCCTTCTCACGCTATCAAAAATGATGTTAGTTGAAACGTTCTTTAAAATCACTTTAACCCATTTACTCTGACGATCCCATATACAGAACGTAGGCAAACAGTGTAGACTCTGATCAGACGCCGCATGATGCGGCGTCTGATCAGAGTCTACACTGTTTGCTGATAGGAAATTCAATATAAAACAAAACAAAAATGAAAATTTAGACCAGACATACCTTAGATAAAAGATAGACTAATCCAATATATAATCATGGACGAATACACCGGGAGCAAATGGGTTAAAGGGGTATGCATAAGGCTAAACTATTGGTCGAGTGTCAAACAAGTTGGATCCTGATGAGACGCCGGGTTACTCAACGTCTCATCTGGAGCCAAGCTGTTTGCAAACACCAGTCACGACGTGCATAGCTTGAGAAGGGTTAACTTTATATATAATTATATATATTCTCAAGTCGAATCACTGGTGAACGCATTATTCTTATTTCATGGTTATGTACAGTAAAACCTCTCTAAATCGGGCGTTAAATTTAGTCATAAATATCGGTCTTGGAGACAGGTGGTAGGCTTATGTAGGATGAGCTTGCTGTTCGACGTTAATCCTGCATTTAGCAGCCACCTGCCTAACAGTATCTAAATTATTTTCTAATAGAATTCCGGTTTAGAGGTATTTTACTGTACTCGTAGATGGTAGTGCAGATCTATGACAGGCGTTTGTTGTTATATTGATATTTTATGTGCAAAGTATACACCACACACATACAAAGCAACTCGCACGTAAAAACTGTACCGGGACCTTGGGATCAGTTTTGGGGTCAGCATTCGTATCTATACCGCCGGTGTCACAGGGGGAAAAGGACGCATCAACGTTCGCTACATTGACCGGCGCTTTGAATAACAATAATCAGGGGCGTAGCTAGCGATACGCACTTACATGTACGCACGTGCTTAACATTAATCTAAAAGGTGAAAACATTATTTTGGCCAAAACGGAACAAATATAGAAGTCTAAGTGGGGTATACTTTGATAAACGACCTGTCTTGCCATGTAAGCTGTAGTCCATTCCCTGTCGTTGACACCTTTTGACACCTCTGTATAAGTCACCTTTTAAAATCATTGTGATAAATACAGCATTACAAAGGTTGCTCCTATATGAGCCAATGTTCTATATGCCACAATGGTTTAAAAACTACACAATTCTAAATTGTCCAGGGGTAGCATGGCCCTGACCCCTATAGCCACAGTGCGTGGCTTCGTAAATTACATTTAGATTCAGCATGCCCTCAAAATTGTGAGGACTGACTGCTCCGTGAGTGGGTCGTTTGTCAGTCTGGCATGCATTGATCACTTCTTGAATATTCATTAACTGGATTTTTTTTATGAAGACAAACTTTCAAAAGAAGTTTTGCTTTGACGAAAACTGTAATATCAGTTCTATATAAGTTTAAAAGCAAACTAAGCAGACCCTGATCAGACGGCTCCTACATGAGCTGTCTGATTTGGGTGTACAGTAAAACCTCTCTATAACGGCCACTAAATTACATCAAATATTTTGTGTTAAAGGCAGGTGGATGCTTAAAGCAATGTGAAAGTAAAACAGAACGCTCTATAGTCTGATTTACTTTCACCTTGCTTTAAGCAACCACCTGTCCTAAATACCAAATAATTAACACAATTTAGTGGCCGTTATAGAGAGGTTTTACTGTACTATGTTTGCAAAGAAGGCATGAGAAGGTGTTTATATGAGGGAAATGATCATGTGTATTTGAACACTGAAGTTCAATACGCTGTTGCGTGCGTGTATACATGGTTCAAATTACAATCTCGATAGATTGTTGTCACACAACAAGGCAAACCAATTAACCCTTCGCTTGCTATTCACGTCAATATGCGTACCTGTAAATAGTGAAGACCCAGATGAGACAGCTCCTGCAGGAGCTGTCTCATCAGGGTCTGCACTATTTACAAGTTGATTTTACAACCAGTGCACTCCACAGCAGTGATTGCACAGCGAAATTAGTGTACACAGTGAAGATATATGTAATTATATAACAGGGCATGGGTAAAGAAGGAGACATGTATTTCAAAATTCAGCAAGCGAAGGGTTAAAAAGAAACAATAATGTTTTTTCACAATCTACATATAGAACTGGCAGGGATTTTATTGCTATTTGTCTCATTTTTACCAGAAACTTTGAAATAAATGTACACTGCTCATGAGTCGTCCAGAACAATAGCGCTGTGTCCGTTACATCTGCAAACATTGCAGTTGCTGACCAGACACAATGTTTTGTTTAACTGTCCAGTCTGTTTGTAGTAGTGTAGGGGCGTCCTTTCTCACGTGACATCGGTCCGTTCTCAACGGAAAAAAGTCAGTATGATACGGTCACCTGTGATTTAAATTAGTAAACGCTCTTTGAATCAAGAAACATTGGATATTATTATGACTATAAAATAGTACGGTCCAGTCGACAGACAACGAAACATTATATATATATCCGCCTCCACATAATGTCGTTTGTAAAATTTGTCATCTGCTAGAATTTTATTTTTTTTCCTAATTTTTATTTCAAGAAACAATCACAACATCAAACAACTTGGATCCCAATGAGACGGCGATTTCTCGGCGTCTTCTTTGCATTCAAACTGTTTACAAGTGTGATTAAATACAGTAAAACCTCTCTAAACCGGACGTTCAATTTAGTGTCTTGGAGAGAGGTGGCAGCTTAATGCAGGGTGAAAGTCATGGAGTTTCACCCTGCATTAAGTAGCCACCTGCCTTAAAGTATCTAAAGTCATCTCTACTAGAATTCCGGTTTAGAGAAGTTTGACTATATTCACCATCGACTGTATACAGTTACAGCTCTCCCAAGCGACCACTTGAAACATTATCACGGAAACCGTTAGAAGCACGTTGTAATTAACATCTTATTTCATATAAACACTTTTTCACGCCTTTGCAAACAAAGTAGACCCCAATCAGAATTCTCCTGCGGGAACCGTTTGGCCAGGGTCTGCTCTGTTTGCTTATGAAACTGTAATAGATTCTAACTATATCAAATATTTCAATGCACATATGTCTTTGTCAGCTAATAAATATCCATGATGTCATCATTTCTTAAATGAATAGTCAACAGGGAAATGATTAATGCAGAAAAAAAGAATACAGAAATACTTCTACCTTTTCCTCTGTATTAAAACTCTTAAAAATTAATGATTACACTCATTCAGAGTGGTCGTTTACCAAGAGGTTTTGTTGTACTTTCATTTGCACGTGCAGTGGAGTGAGGAACAATGGTTGTTATCATCTTCATTCTGAAGACTCTAACTTTTCGAAAACAATGTTCTCGTTTCAGATTCAGAGTGCGTTTGCAAATTTGGAAAATCTTAACATTACAAGTGCACATTTCTTTCAACGATTTACATATATAGACTTAGATAAATTTTGTATTTAGCCTCTCTGTTTTAGTTCTAGGAAGTTGCTACATTTAGTGTTAGACAGGTGTATATTGAGTTTTATTAGTACATGTATATCATAACTAGTTCGCTGCCAGTCGAGCGGTTTTTGTGGACCGTTGCAAATAATTTGGATCCAGATAAGACACCGAGTAACTCGGCATATCATCAGGATACAAACTGTTTCATGCTGTGATTATAATTTTTAATGTTTTTATTAACCATTACAGTGCGGAACACGAGTCACTAATGTCCCTTGCCAACAGTGTAGACCCAGATGAGTCCTCACATCAGGGTCTAGGGTTTGCACTGTTTGTCATGTAATACTTTTCTTTCAAGAGCATGCCTAAATATTCACCATTGTGATAAATACAGCATTAAAAAGGTTGACCTGTTTGAAATTTGGAATAGTCCATTTGAAAACAATCAGCATTGTAAGGGTTAATCAGAAGCTAAGGAAGACGAAGAAAACATTTGCAGACGACACTGTTCCGCAGTAAATGTGTTAGCTAATAGCGATTGAACAATACAGAAAATACTCGCTAAATTCATTACAGAAAAAATAAGAACTCCTTAGGCAGGTGACTGCTTAATTCAGGATGGAAGTCAAGTCGAAAGCTCCCGAAGAAGCTCTCTGCGTGACTTCCACACTTCTTATTTCAGCGTTTGAATTCACGGGGTTTTATTGTTACCATGTCGCTGTATAGCTATACTGTGGCGTGTTATTGTTCATATGTCTATACAGATTTGGGACATAGAATACTGTTATACCAACCGACTGTTATCTATATGTTCTAAGGTCTGGGACCCGGCTTACGAAAGATTATACGACTGACGTATGATAGAACTCGGGATAAGTAAAACATCTCTAAACCGGATGTTCAATTTAGTATAGCTATCGGTCTTGGAGACAGGTGGCAGCTTAATGCAGAGTTCTAAGAGCTTTCTGCATGACTTTTACTCTGTATTTAGCAACCACCTTCCTAAAGTATCTAAATTATTCTCGACTAGAATTCCGGTTAACAGTTTTAGCAATTTACCTTATAATAACTATTACACGCTACGATGTACGATAATTAGTAAATTAGGACTGACGATATTTTGGTTTTATGATCTTTCGTAAGACGGGTACTTGAACTTTTGTCAGACACCGTATCATCAGAGAATATGTACAACTCCCGATATAAGTTGATAAGGGCAGTAACTCTTGATAGGAACGTTTTGAATTTTATCGTCGGTTATCTACCTTGTATATTGAAAGTTATTTCTTCTGGCGGATATAAGAAAACTGTCTGGCTAACCCTTTACTCCATGAATATTCATAGCAGACTCCGCCAATTATGAACATCGATCATCTTATACTGTATTATAAAACAAGTGAATACATAGTTATGTCAAATAATATAGAATCAGATCTGATATATTCTATAACCAAACGAAGCAGGCCCTGGTCAGACGGTTTTTAAAGGATGTGATCGGGGTCTCCCCTGTTTGAAAATGTGTCTAAATGCGTTTCTATGGGGTAAAGGATTGACAGATTTGTGCTGCCTTTTCAAAATTACAGTAAAACCTCTCTATAACGGACACTAAATTGTGTTAATTAGTTGGTATTTAGGACAGGTGGCGGCTTAAAGCAAGGTGAAAGTAAAACAGAACGCTCCTATAGGAGCGTTCTGTATTACTTTCACCTTGCTTTAAGCAGCCACCTGCCGTTAATACATAATACTTTATGTAATTTAGGGGCCGTTATAGAGAGGTTTTACTGTTTACAGTAAGATTTCGCTAAAGCGACAACATAATTTATTAACACAGGCGTCTGTAAAAGCAGGTAGTAGCTACATGTAGGAGCTTTCTGCTAAACGTTTGCCCTGCATCAAGCTACCACCTGTTTTACAAATCTAAGCTTACACTTGTTTTGATTGGTCGTATTGGCGAGACTTTATTGTACACCACATTGTCGCTCCACTGACCCAGATCGGTTGTTGTTTACCATTGACCAGGATCAGCATTGTTTATCGTCACCAGCACCAACGTTTTTTTAAAGTGCTGTTACAACCAGTGTAGACTCAGACAATGTCCGGATGTTATAAACCATTTAGTTATAGTTCTTGTCAAGATTCTGATTGACTAGATTTTGAGTTTAACTCAAACGTTGATCCATTAGATGCTATCAAATAAACCAGACTCAAAGAAAATGTTAAATAACACCAAACGAGACTGTTGACACGTGTCTACACTCCTTGCAAGGCACATAGGTTGGTTTGGGGTCATAATTAAGTCATAAGCTGTCACGCATGGTCATCTTCAACATTTGTCATCTGGTTTAAATTTTATAAGAATTTCTTTCCTTAACCCTTTACTACATAAATACGCCTTTATACACCTTTGCAAACAGAGTATATCAGGGTCTGCTTTGATTGCTTGTGATTTTGTATTCCTGCCCATATGCTATAATAACAATTAATCAATTCATTATTCATGATGTCATTATTTCTTATATGAATACCCACGGAGTAAAGGGTTAACGTGTAGGAAGCCATAACCCCGGTCTCTACAAGCAGTTTTGATCCAGAGTTGACGTCAAGTTCATCGGCGTGTCATCTGAATGCAAACTGCTCTCAAAAGTGTTCACCATGCATGGTAGCGAAAGGTTTAACCCTTTCGGCGCAAGATTTCTAATTGTCGTCTGCAATCCAAGTTTGTTAAATTATTCAGTAAAATAAAGAAATGAGATAAATAAATGCAATTTTCAAAGGAATAAAGCACATACATAGAAAAGGCGGTGTCTGATCTGGGACTGCACTATTTGTCGTGGTGCATTTATGCGACTGCGGTGGTGAAAGGGTTAACTCTTTCGCTGCCAATGTCACATCTGTAATTACCTATGCACACAGTTTGGATCCAGATGAGACGCCGAGTAACTGGAAGTTTCCACTGAATCCAAACTGTGTGTTAAAGTGGTAATGATTTGTTTTAAAGAAAATAGAACATAAATCATAACGACACGCTTTGCAGACGACAATATTTGGCAGTGAAAGAGTTAACAGAAGAGAGCTGATATGTGAAGGTTTTAACCCTTTACTCCATAAATAACCATGTAAGACATAATTGCAGCATGAATATTAATAAGGTTAGGTTTTATATAGCTCATGAACACAGGAATCTTGACAATGGCAGAAACTGTAGAATCACATCTATTGTTTCACAAGCGAACAGAGAAGATCCTGATTAGACGACTCCAACAGGAACCGTCTGATCTACGTCTACTCTGTTTGAAAAGGCGTAGAAAAAACGTATTTGTGGAGTTTAGTGTTAACCCTTTACCTGATAGAAGCGGCTTTTAGCGTGTTTGATTTATTCCTCCGCTGAAGAAAATAGTTCAAATTCATACAGTCATGAACATATTGCATAATAAATATTTTCTATATCCTAGTAGGTGGTAGCTTAAAGCAGGCTGAAAGTAAAGCAGAATGCGCCTTAAGGCGCATTCTGCTTTACTTTCAACCTGCTTTAAGTGGTCATATGTCTTCAAAACTAGAAACAGGCTATTGGGTAAAGGGTTAAATAGCTGACTTCGCCAGGCTTCGGTTTGTAAAGCGTGTTGCTCATTATATCGAAACTCTCAAAGCCATTGATGAGAAATGTTATTTGAAATTTTAGGAAAGCATTGTCTTTGGACTGCAGAGAGCACCATAAGCAAATAGCAATGACTCTTCATTCTATTACCAGTCAGAAATCCTCGTCTAATTTCGACCAGGCCAATTAGATTTGGCTCTACCAGTCATAGTCGAGGGGCCCAGATAGTGTACACCATTCGTCATCTGGCCCACACTTTACATTTGTCTTTGCCAATTTATTTTCAGTTTTGAATACATTTTTATGTCGACTACATTTATATTGTTCTTTGTATTTACCAAATATAAATGATAAATACATGTGTCTACATGTTAGCTTTGGCTTGGTTTTGTTCATTGCCCTGATGTGTTCCACGATATGTAACAAAGTAGAAAACCTCTGGGTCCATGCTTATAAAGCTTTTAGTTGAGTCTGAGTTTCGTTCTCAGGCTTTTGATTGGTCAGATTTTAGTTCTCAAGCTTTTGATTGGTCAGATTTGAGCCAAAGGCTCAAATCTGACCAATCAAAAGCTTGAGAACGATCTCACAGTCAACTAAAAGCTTTTTAAGCATGGACCCTGGTCTCGACGTTACAGTAGAACCTGTCTTAAGTGACATTATATTAATTGGACACAGGAAACCTGAAAAGCAGGTGGTTGCTTAAAGAGGAAGCCCCTACAATGAACGCATATTTTCAATAATATTATAAAACTTGGTATTTGTTATGCTCTATCATTATTATGAAGGTTCCCAATTTGAACTTATATCGAAAAATGCCCCTGTGATACAATTAAACCGATTTCATCAATACTGATAATTTTTGTTCTACAACACAATAGTATCGGCCTTTTCCGTTACATTCTTCCGAGTTTGCTTAAAATCTGACCAATCAGATATTTGAGAATTATCCGTCTCAATCTGAAAAGTTTTATAACCTCGGAACACTATTGTGTTTGAGTATGAGATAATTTTCTAACATCTGAGTGGTCAGATTTGAGCTATTCAATATCTGACTAGTCAGATACTTGAAAATGAACTTCTCAGAAGTTCTATAACATTGGGACCATGCAGGTCTCTCCTCGTCCGTCGTTGTCCGATATGACCATGTGCCAAGTGTCTATACTAGATGACAATGCTAATATTTAGCAAGGTTGGACAAATAATTGGTCGAGAGAAATGTCTTGTAGTTCCTATGTCGGAGTAGCCGTTTTGGCATTCATTGTCAAGGACGCAATTAGTGTCAAATGACTTGAATCCTAATGAGACGCCGAGTTATTCGACGTCTCATCCGGGTCCAAGAAGTTTCAAAATGTAATAAAGAATTAACCGTCGCACGATACAGTAAACTCCTGTAAACCGGAATTCTAGTTGAGAAGAATTTAGATATTTTAGGCAGGTGGCTGCTTAACCCTTTCCTCCATAAATACGCCTTTCTACGCATCTGTAAAAGTTACTTCATGAAACCATTGTGATAACTAGAGCATTTGCTGCTTAGGAGCAATTGCTCTATTTATCACAATGGTTTCAAAACTACACAATTCTAAAATTCTCCTTTTCTATAGTAGATGCTCCTTTTCGCTGGATTTATTCAAAGAGGTTGGGTCTAGAAATAGCCTATGAGGGAATGGGTTAATACAGGATGAAAGTCAGGCAGAATACTCCAAAAGAAGCTTTCTGTTTGACTTTCATCCTGCATTAAGCTGTCACAGTCCTGTTTCCAACACCGATATTGATGTTAAATGTAAAGTTCAGTTTAGAGGGGGTTTATTGTAAAAGATAATGTGTTCAGTTGTCAACGCTTTGACGTATGACTTAGACACAATTAATAGCGCTTGCACAGATCGAACTCCAATGTGCAGTTCGCTCCGAGTCTTCACTATGTACTACTATGACAGTCAACAAGTGCCAATCTAAATAACTTAGGTGTACAAAATGGAGGAGACTGGGTGCTCAAATTCTTGGTGTAAATAGGATTAGCTAAGAAGTGTGTGCTTTAACCGGAGCTGTCATCAAAAGAGGTCTAATTATGGGTCTGCAAGCCATGTGATATAGCTTAATGCAGGCCAAAGTAATGCAGTAAGCTCCTATAGGAGCGTTCGGCATCACGTTTGCCCTGCAGCAAGCAACCACCTGATTTTAACACCCCTATGTTCAACAAATGAATGGCCACTTAGGACAGGTTATACTGTATACACTAATCTTGCCTAGAAGTCATGTAGTGTTATTATGAGGATCGTATGAGGATATTATAATCGGTTTAACTTCTATACACTGTAGTATATGATTCAGCTAAAACTGAAAAAATATCTCAATGTCGTTCAGCGCCCCATCTAATTCCGGTCTTAATGTCATTGGGCATTGCTCTCGCTTCACACTATTCGCCTCTTCTCTCTGTCGCCTTGTAGTGTTTTGATTTTCTGTCATACACTCAAAGGGGCGTATTATGTTACGGGTAGCGCCCGCCCGTCCGCCAGTCCGTTCGTCCACCAGTCCGTACTTTAGCAAATTCATTTCCGCTCCATAACATGGTTTTCAGTTTTTTTAAGAATAAATGATTTCACACAAGTGTAACCATAAGCTGAAGATGGGTCGCACACTCGACACTGACTTGTTTCTCCAAGGTCAGATGTATGGACGGAGGTCGGTATCAGTATTTATGCAATTCCCATGCCACTGCATAACTATACGTTATCCAATTTAAAAAAAAAATATGCATAACCTAAAGCGTGTCGCATAAATAACCCGGACTAATATCGCTAGGGTCAATAATGCCACAATAGAGATAGATATTGATAGTGATGCAATTTCGTTTCAGCTCCATAATGCATGCATGTTTTGATTATTTTAATCAATTTACTCATTTGTTAGCTATAACCCGTATATTGGTGTCGTACACATAGACGATATATTGAAGGCGCAGAGAATCCAATCCCACCCATTCTATTCCAAGCTCCAAAGCAGTACAAAACAATCTTAAACGGAAAAGCCTCAACCACATTGTCACGGGCCTAACCCGAGGAAAGACAATGGCTTTGGATAAAGAAGCATGTCAAAGGTTTAGCTACGAAAGACCGGCGGTGACATTTCCATTTCAAGATTTCACAAAAAGCAATTCACGATTTCACGATTTCACGATTTCACAATTTCACGATTTCACTTCAAAATTTCACGATTTCACGATTTCACAATTTCACGATTTCACGATTTCACTTCAAAATTTCATGATTTCACGATTTCATGATTTCACAATTTCACGATTTCACTTCAAAATTTCACGATTTCACAATTTCACGATTTCACAATTACACGATTTCACTTCGAAATTTCACAATTTCACCATTTCACGATTTCACAATTTCACGATTTCACGATTTCACTTCAAAATCTCACGATTTCACGATTTCACTTCAAAATTTCACGATTTCACAATTTCACGATTTCACGATTTCACTCAAAATTTCACGATTTCACAATTTCACGATTTCACAATTTCACGATTTCATCATTTCAATTTGTCCATTTTAATTGTTATCCTGCATGAGCCGTCTGATCTGGGTCTGCTCTGTTTGCTTATTGGCGACTCATATAGCTTTGACAATACAATTTATGCCATTGCTACAAATTCGAATTTTTATACGCCATTATAAAATTCAAATAAGTTCATACTCATACACTCATCAATTCTAACATGGTTATATACATGAGACAAAGTACCATGAGGAAATGGAGTTATGTATATTCTTTAATCAATATGTGTCTAGTAACACTAGGGTGAAGGTCGTGCAGAAAACTCGTCTAGGAGATTTCTGATTGACCTTCACCCTACATTAAGCAGCCACCTACCTAAACGTATCTAAATTCTTCTCTACTAGAATTCCAGTTTAGAGGGGTTTACTGTATAGTGTGGTCCACACCTTGCAAATATGGATTTTGAAAATGACATAAAATTCAAATGTTATTTACAAAATAAAAGCAAAATAACACACATTGGTATATACATAATTTATTGATGATACAGTGTCATTACAAAAACAATGAAATGCAATAACTACTGCTGTTTGACCACCGATAACGTCACTTTGAACGCCACTGAAAATGAATGGTGCCAGCAGCCAGATACGGTCAGTGACAAAAATAGAAGAGAAGTCAATAGCGCAATGTCTGAAATGTTTCAAAGACGACAAATATCAAATGCATCAATAAGTATAGATATACGCACGTGCCAGGTGGGACACGTTTTCACCTAACAGCTGTGTTCACTGGCATCCAAATGCATGTGTCTGGTATCATCGTCGTTTTCTTTGATTCAACTTGTAATCCGTGGAAAGAAGGCATCTGCTAACATAGTCACCGAAAAGAACAAAATGTCTCAAATATATGGTTATTGAATAGATATTGCAGATGCAATATTAGCGATGCAAGTTGAAGTGTCCCCGCAGAATCTATATCTTAGCATTTACATTAATATTGGTCATTTACTATTGAATACCTACAATGTTCGTATCTATGTACACAGGTATCTTAGCCTCGATCTGATTGGCTGGTTCATTTTATTGTTATTTAGGTCTCATCATTTCGACGAACTCTGAAAACAATAAAAAACAGAAACTTTGGCATGAAGTGAAAATGTACCTTAACAATATTCTTCCAAAGAACAATTCTTCATCTTCGGGGAGTCATATTGCAATTTTTAACATTTTACCTTAGCCCTTCTCTTGCTGAATTTTAAAATAAATTTCTCCTTCTTTTCCCATGCCCTGTTGTATAATTACATATATCTTCACTGTCTACAATTATTCCGCTGTGCAATTACTGCTGTGGAGTGCACTGGTTGTACAATCAACTTGTAAATAGTGCAGACCCTGATGAGACAGCTCCTGCAGGAACTGTCTCATCTGGGTCTTCACTATTTACAGGTAGGTATATTGACGTGAATAGCAAGCGAATGGTTAAAGCATTTGCATACAGAGTAGACCAAGACCAAAGGTCTCCTGCAGGGGCCGTTTGATCAGGGTCTGCTTTATTTGCTTTTGAAATGATATAGATTTGATCTAACATGGCCAAACATTCATATATTTATATGCCATTATTAAAATAACCTTTCACTACGTCATGATTTCCTATATGAGCAGCCATGAAGTAAGGAGTTAAACTAAATAGATAAAACAATATGTGAGATGGTTAACCGTTTTCTTCATAGAAACGCCCTTTCACGTCTTTACAAACAGAGTAGACCCGGATCAGAGGCTGATGTTAGAACAGACTGATCAGGGTATGTTATGTTTGCTTATCTATGAAACAGTATACAGATAAAAAAAAAGACAGACTGATCAGGGTATGTTATGTTTGCTTATCTATGAAACAGTATACAGTAAAACCTCTCTAAACCTTAAAGAGACTCGTTTTAAAGCCTTTGTATACAGAGTAGACCCAGACTAGACGTCTCTTGTGCAGTTTGATCAGAGTCTGCTTTGCTTGCTTTTGAAATGATATAGATTTGATCCTACAGTTTCTAACATGGCCAAACATTCATATATTGATATGCCATTATTAAAATAACCTTTCACTACGTCATGATTTCCTATATGAGCAGCCATGAAGTAAGGAGTTAAACTAAATAGATAAAACAATATGTGAGATGGTTAACCGTTTTCTTCATAAAAACGCCCTTTCACGTCTTTACAAACAGAGTAGACCCGGATCAGAGGCTGATGTTAGAACAGACTTGTCAGGGTATGTTATGTTTGCTTATCTATGAAACAGTATACAGTAAAGCCTCTCTAAACCTTAAAGAGACTCGTTTTAAAGCCTTTGTATACAGAGTAGACCCAGACTAGACGTCTCTTGTGCAGTTTGATCAGGGTCTGCTTTGCTTGCTTTTGAAATGATATAGATTTGATCCTACAGTTTCTAACATGGCCAAACATTCATATATTTATATGCCATTATTAAAATAACCTTTCACTACGTCATGATTTTCTATATGAGCAGCCATGAAGTAAGGAGTTAAACTAAATAGATAAAACAATATGTGAGATGGTTAACCGTTTTCTTCATAAAAACGCCCTTTCACGTCTTTACAAACAGAGTAGACCCGGATCAGAGGCTGATGTTAGAACAGACTTGTCAGGGTATGTTATGTTTGCTTATCTATGAAACAGTATACAGTAAAACCTCTCTAAACCGGACGTTGAATTTGGTATAAATATCGATCTTGGAGACAGGTGGCAGTTTAATGCGGGGTGAAAGTCATACAGAAAGCTCCTCTAGGAGCTTTCTGTATGACTTTCACCCCGCATTAAGCAGTCACCTGCTTAAAAGTATTAAAAATGGTATGTACTATAATTCCGGTTTGGAGAGGTTTTACTGTATGTATATAGAGGATCTTACATGAGTGTTCTTGATTATTGGATTTATTAAATGAGTCTTTTTAAAACGATAAAAAACGAGCTTTAGCGAGTTTTTTTTATCGTTTTAAAAAGACGAATTTAATAAATCCAATAATCATGAACACGAATGCAAGATCCTATTTATAACATAACACACACAAATGTTATTTGCAGCCAATATTTCAGCAGTAACGTGGATTGTTATAAATTCTCCTTACATATAGAAATGATGAATGAAAGGTGTTATTAGGTTCGCTAGGTAACTGGGACAAAGTAGGTCCAAATTTTCCAACTTTATTTTTTACTTACTGTCATATCAACCAGGATCTAATTCAGACCTCTCTGGTATTCAATTTAACTGTGATAGTTTATGATACAAAAACATACAGAAACACGTCAAAATAATTTTTGAGTTACAGTTTTGACATACATAGTTACAAACACGTCACATTATGACGTCATTGTACACAACATGTGTCTATGTAAAGCGCGCCATTTACATGAAGACCTACATACAGTCGCCAACACGTCCGACACTCACTGTCAATGGGATTCGAAATGCGCCTTCGTTTTGGTATATTAAGCCCTTCATTAGTGTTGTATGTATACACATGGACATGGACATTTCCACCGAGAAAAAAAATCTCGATTCAAGTTCAGTGAAAATGTTTGAAATGGACAAAAGATTCAGTACGAACTGCTGCATAAAATGTGTTGGAACAGGAGGAAGATTTTCGCGATCAGCTGAGTTAGTGAGTATAGCATATTTGAAATATGTTTGTGCTGTGCTGGATTCAGATGACTATTGTTGTTGATTGATGAGATATTTGTATGAGTAGAAATCTGCATAAACAAAAGGACATGCGGTGAAGAAAATGCAAAGTTGAGGAGGCATTTTAATTTAAATGTAGAATTGATTGCATGGGTCAGAGTAGCTGGTAGGTCTTTTTTGGCATACATTTTGTATATGATTCCTGACAGCGATTACAATTTGTATTATTTTATCGAAATTAAGGCGCAAGTGCCAACAATCCTTTGTCATCTATCGTGACTCAATCGTGGACAGGTAGGTCGACCACCGTCCGCCAGTTTGTTTGTTTTGACAGCGCGTATGAATCGTTCGAATGTCATTCGGTCGTTCGAATGTTATTCACTAGTGATTATATGCCCATGATTATCAAAAAATAAATGATAGTGTTACGTCACGCTGAAGCCACGTATATATATATCAAAATGTCAAAATATATAATGTCAAAAACCATAGAATGATATACAATATACATGTGTATATATATATATATATCATTCTATGGTTTTTGACATGGTAAAGCATTCCCTCGTTCAATTTAACATCATAAAAAGCTAGGCAATTGTTATCCATACACTCGTTTTATATTACTAAATTAAATATTAACTACAGTAGAACCTGTCCTAACCGGTCATTCATTTATTGAACACAAGAGTGTTAAGAAGTGGGTGGATGCTTAATGCAGGGCAAATGTGGTGCAAAAAGCTCCTATAGGAGCTTTTTGCATTACTTTAAACCATAATCCTGTAGGATCCATCTCGTCTGGGTCTGCTTTGTTTGCTTATGGATTAATTAACCCTTCGCTTGCTATTCACGTCAATATACCTACCTGTAAATAGTGAAGACCCAGATGAGACAGCTCCTGCAGGAGCTGTCTCATCAGGGTCTGCACTATTTACAAGTTGATTGTGCAACCAGCGCACTCCAGAGCAGTGATTGCACAGCGAAATACTTGTACACAGTGAAGTTATGTGTAATTATACAACAGGGCATGGGTAAAGAAGGAGAAATGTATTTCAGAATTCAGCAAGAGAATGGTTAACCTTTAGCCTGCTGGGCAAACTAATTTTACAGAATTAATCACCGACCACATTTTCAAAATTCAAGCTATAATCAATATGTCTACCAAAATTCAATCAGGGTGTCAAACAGTTTGTATCCTGATGAGACGCTGAGTTACTCGGCATCTCATCTGGATCCAAACTGTTTGCATTGGTATTCACTCGTCCGCCCATAGAGGGCTAACGGTTAAGCTCTGATTATACGGTCTGGGCAATGTCCACAAATTCGAGTTTTCAATTTTTCGATTCATACACTAGACGACATTTATAAGTACTCAGGTTTTGAATTTGCACAATATAGCCGTTTTCAGTTGAAACAGCATAGTAATATGTAAATATAATAAAAAATGGGCATATTATCGGCTGACTTAGGATAACCGCCACTGATACCTCGTGATGTTAGTGGCGGTTATTCGGACGGAGTGCCGAACTCAGGTAAGATGCTCGTATGGCACGTGCGCGTTGGTTGGAATCTATATTTTAATCGGTGTTGGCAGAGTATTGTTTTAAAAAGTTGGAAAACCTAAACACATGCGCTGTGATTGGGGCAAATGGTGAACATGTCGCATATTTTTTTTATTAATTTTCATGAAGGTGTATCCATCATTATAAAACACTGATCCGTCCCTATGGCAGTACATGCCTCGTTTTTTTTGTCCAGACTCAGAGCCGAACTCAACTTTAGAACTCAAATGCGTGGCTTTTGCAAACCATAATTTAATATTCTTTGTTTTCATTAATTTTGGTGAGCTGTGATTTGCTGTATTTTTTCATACCTCCACGACAACAAAAAAAATATTCTATATATATTCTAGTTTAAACATATTTTATTGCCAATATGTGTTTACATAGTCATCATACATAACATAACGAAAAGACACACTATTCTATATATTCCTTAAGTGTAGACCCAAGTAAGAGGGTTCCTGTAGGAAATCTTTGATGTGGGTCTACACTGTTTGTAATAAATTCCTGTTTAATCAGATTCTATACAATTTGGGTTTCCAAACAGCAGTTTGTGCCTGAGTCTGGACTCAAAAACGTTTTATAACCCCGGGAGCAGGGATGTTTATTTTCGCCAAATATTATATTTCTCCTAAAAATATGGTTAAGGCTTATCCGTGATACTTCGTTTGTTAATTTATTTTATTTTATTTGTTTCTTTTATTGAATTCGAATAAACATTCATTATATTTAAATGCAGAGTAGTCATTTTCTCTATACCCCTGATCCGCACTGATATGGATATAGGATGAGTACTTATAAATGTCGTTTAGTGTATCGATACACTCAGTAATTCTTACATGACTATGCATGAGGTAAAGTACTAACACAGAACTCTGTGATACACCACGAGGAACTGGAGTCAAGTACATGTAATAACAATATTATTCAATTAATATGTGCCTAGGGACATAGGCAAACTAAAATATGTTTCTTTTCTTTTCCTGATTTAGTTCTATGTACAGTAAAACCTTTCTATAACGACCATTAAATTGTGTTAATTAGTTGGTATTTAGGACAGGTGGTTGCTTAAAGCAAGGTGAAAGTAAAACAGAACGCTCCTATAGGAGCGTTCTGATTTACTTTCACCATGCTTTAAGCAGCCACCTGCCTTTAACACAAAATATTTGATGTAATTTAGTGGTCGCTATAGAGAGGTTTTATTGTATACATTTTAACCCTTATTTCATGAATATTCGTGCAAGATATAATGGTTAATGCAACCAAGGGTTCTAAACTTTAGAAGAAGAATAAGATCTATATATTCTCTTAAGCAAACATGACAGATCCCTACAATAGTCGTCTGATCTGTGTCTACTCTTTTTGCCAAGGAAAAAACAGCATCTTTGTCTGGCAAAGGGTTAATACAGTAAAATCACTGTAAACCGGATGTTCAATTTAGCATAAATATCGGCCTTGGAGACTGGTGGCGGCTTAATGCAGGGTGAAGGTCGTGCAGAAAGTTCCTCTAGGAGCTTTCTGTATGATTTTCACCCTGCATTAAGCTGCCATCTACCTAAAAGTATCTAAATTCTTCTCTACTAGAATCCCGGTTTAGACGGGGTTTACTGTATAATGTTTCCCACACCTTGAAAATACAGATTTTGAAAATGACATAACATTTAAATGGTACATTTGTATTTACAAAATAAAAGCAAAATAACACACATTGGTATATAAATAATTTATGGATGATACAGTGCCGTTACAAAAACAATGAAATGCAATAACTAAGTACTGCTGTTTTGCCACTGATTACGTCCCTTTGAACGCCCCAGAACATGAATGGTGCCAGCAGCCAGATACGTTCAGTGACAAAAATAGAAGAAGAGAAGTCAACAGCGCAATGTCTGAAACGTTTCAAATACGACAAATATCAAATACATCAAGAAGTATAGATATAGTCATATAAGTTTACGCACGTGCCAGGTCGGACACGTTTTCAACTGACAGCTGAGTTCATTGGCTTTCCATATGCATGGGTCTGATATCACCGTCGTGTTCTATGATTTGACTTGTAATCCATGGAAAGGAGGCATCTGCTAACACAGTCACCGAAAAGAGCGAAATATCTCAAATAAAAGGTTATTTAACAGTTATTGCAGATGCAATATTAGCGATGTAAGTTGATTGTCCGCACAGAATCCATATCTTAGCATTTACATTAATATTGGCCATTTATTATTGAATATCTGCAATGTTCGTATCTATGTACACAGATATCTGAACCTCGATCTGATTGGCTGGTTCATTTTATTGTTATTTAGATTTCATCATTTCGACGAACTCTGAAAAAAATAAACAGAAATATTGGCACAAAATCAAAATGTACCTTAACAATAATCTTCCAAAGAACAATACTTCATCTTGAGGAAGTCATATTTCAGTCCAATATAATTTTTAACATTTTACCTTAAAGAGCCTTTGCATACAGAGTAGATCCAGACTAGACGTCTCTTGTGCCGTTTGATCAGGGTCTGCTTTGCTTGCTTTTGAAATGATATAGATTTGATCCTACATTTTCTAACATGGCCAAACATTCATATATTTATATGCTTTTATTAAAATAACCTTTCACTACATCATGATTTTCTACATGAGCAGCCATGAAGTAAGGAGTTAAACTAAATAGATAAAACAATATGTTAGATGGTTAACCGTTTTCTTCATAGAAACGCCCTTTCACGTCTTTACAAACACAGTAGACCCGGATCAGAGGCTGATGTTAGAACAGACTTGTGAGGGTATGTTATGTTTGCTTATCTATGAAACAATATAGATATCATTCTATAGTTTTTGACATGGTACAGCATTCTCTCGTTCATTTTGTCATTATAAAAAGCCAGGCAAGTGTTATGCATACACTCGTTTTATATTACTAAATATCACTTACAGTAGAACCTGTCCTTACCGGCCATTCATTTAGTGAACATAGGAGTGTTAATAAGTGGGTGGTTGCTTAATACAGGGCAAAGGTGGTACAAAAAGCTTCTATAGGAGTTTTCTGCATTACTTTTCACCTGCATTAAAGAGGAAGTCCCTACAATGAACGCATAGTTTCAATAATATAATAAAACTTGTTATTTGTAATGTTAAGTCATCATTATGAAGATTGTCAAAAATGCCCCTGTGATACAAATTAAACCATTGTCCTGTAGGATCCGTCTCGTCTGGGTCTGCTTTGTTTGCTTATTGATTAATTAACAATTAGCCTGCTGAGCAAATTATTTTTACAGAATCATTCACCTGCTACATTTTCAAAATTCAAGCTATAATCAATATGTCTACCAAAATTCAATCAAAGGGTCAAACAGTTTGGATCCTGATAATAATATCCAGTAATTCTTACATGAATATGCACGAGGTAAAGTACTAACACAGAACACTGTGATACCCCACGAGGAACTGGAGTCGAGTACATGTAATAACAATATTATTCAATTAATATGTGCCTAGGGACATAGGCAAACTAAAAAATGCTTTTTTTCTTTTCCCGATTTAGTTCTATGTACAGTAAAACCTCTCTATAACGACCATTAAATTGTGTTAATTAGTTGGTATTTAGGACAGGTGGTTGCTTAAAGCAATGTGAAAGTAAAACAGAACGCTCCTATAGGAGCGTTCTGTTTTACTTTCACCTTGCTTTAAGCAGCCACCTGCCTTTAACACAAAATATTTGATGTAATTTAGTGGTCGTTTTAGAGAGGGTTTACTGTATACATTTTAACCCTTATTTCATAAATATTCGTGCAAGATATAATGCCATCATGAATATACAAATTATAGTAGCTGAACTTTTATAATGGTTAATGCACACATTGGTTCTAAACTTTAGAAGAAGAATAAGATCTATATATTCCCATAAGCAAACATGACAGATCCCTACAGTAGTCGTCCGGTATGTGTCTACTCTGTTTGCCAAGGGAAAAAACAGCATCTTTGTCTGGCAAAGGGTTAATTCAGCAAAAGCTCTGTAAACTGGATGTTCAATTTAGCATAAATATCGGCCTTGGAGACTGGTGGCGGCTTAATGAAGGGTAAAGGTCGTGCAGAAAGTTCCTTTAGGAGCTTTCTGATTGACCTTCATCCTGCATTAAGCTGCCATCTACCTAAACGTATCTAAATTCTTCTCTACTAGAATCCCGGTTAAGAGAGTATTTACTGGATAATGTTTCCCACACCTTGCAAATACAGATTTTAAAAATTGACAAAATTTAAATGGTACATTAGTATTTACAAAATAAAAGCAAAATAACACATTGGTATATAAATAATTTATTGATGATACAGTGCCGTTACAATAACAATGAAATGCAATAACTAAGTACTGCTGTTTTGCCACCGATTATGTCCCTTTGAACGCCCCAGAACATGAATGGTGCCAGCAGCCAGATACGGTCATTGACAAAAATAGAAGAAGAGGCGTCAACAGAGCAATGTCTGAAACGTTTGAAATACGACAAATATCAAACATATCAAGAAGGAAAGATATTGTCATTTAAGTTTACGCACGTGCCAGGTCGGACACGTTTTCACCTGACAGCTGAGCGCATTGGCTTTCCATATGCATGGGTCTGATATCACCGTAGTTTTCTATGATTTGGCTTGTAATCCGTGGAAAGGAAGCATCTGCTAACACAGTCACCGAAAAGAGCGAAATATCTCACATAAAATGTTATTGAACAGTTATTGCAGATGCAATATTAGCGATGTAAGTTGATTGTCCGCACAGAATCCATATCTTAGCATTTACATTAATATTGGCCATTTATTATTGAATATCTGCAATGTTCGTATCTATGTACACAGGTATCTGAGCCTCGATCTGATTGGCTGGTTCATCTTATTGTTATTTAGACATCATGTTGACGAACTCTGGAAAACAATAAACAGAAATATTGGCACAAAATCAAAATGTACCTTAACAATAATCTTCCAAAGAACAATACTTCATCTTGAGGTAGTCATATTTCAGTTCAATACAATTTTTAACATTTTACCTTAAAGAGACTCATTTTAAAGCCTTTGCATACAGAGTAGATCCAGACTAGGGGTCTCTTGTGCCGTTTGTTTAGGGTCTGCTTTGTTGCTTTTGAAATGATATAGATTTGATCCTACAGTTTCTAACATGGCCAAATATTCATATATGTATGTGCCATTATTAAAATTACCTTTCACTACGTAATGATTTCCTACATGAGCAGCCATGAAGTAAGGAGTTACACTAAATAGATAAAAACAATATGTGAGATGACTAACCGTTTACTTCATAGAAACGCCATTTCACGTCTTTACAAACAGAGTAGACCCGGATCAGACGGCTTATAAGAGTAGACTGATCACGGTCTGTTATGTTTACTTATGTATTAAACAATATAGATATCATTCTATAGTTTGTGGCATGGTAAATCATTCTCTCGTTCATTTTGTCATTATAAAAAACCAGGCAATCGATATGCATACAGTGGTTTTATATTATATAAATACCTCATCCTATGGAGGGCGACAGTACTAAATATCAACTACGGTAGAGCCTGTCCTAACCGGTCAGTCATTTAGTGAACGTAGGAGTGTAGACTGATAGTTGAATTCGCAAATATTTTCTAAACGTTATTACATGTACAGTAGAACCTGTCTTAGGCGGCCATCAAAAGGAGGTCTAATTATGGGTATGTAAGGCAGGTGGTAGCTTAATACAGGTCAAACGAGATGCAGAAAGCTCCTATAGGAGCTTTCTGCATTACATTTGCACTACATTAAGCAACCGCCTGCTTTTTAAGACACATACGTTAACTAAAAGAATAGACGCTTAAGACAGATTATACTGTATAGAGGAATCCCTCTTAAGTGACCATGTAATGTATAGAAATGAATGGCTGGTGGAGCTTTCCACACAATGTTCGTCCTGCATTAAACAATCATCTGACTTAAACACCTACATATATATTAACATAAACAACCGTATAGTACTTTCTTATGTAAACAAAACGAAGCGACTATGGTGCTTCTTTATTTTTAAATGAATTGACAAACTCTTCAGCATAGTTGTCTTGTTGCAATGGATGTGTACCTGGGCATGCAAGCGGCGGGTCTGACGTTCGATTCTGACCAGTGGCCAATTCGTTTTATTAAATTACTGTCCATACAGTGTGTGCAGGTATAAACTGTGATTCACGATTATTATTTATCATAACATTATACATGTACAGTAAAACCCCTCTAAACCGGACGTCAAATTTAGTATGATTATCGGTCTTGGAAAGAGGAGGGGGCTTAGTGCAGGGTGAAAGTTATACGGAAAGCTCATCTATGACCTTTCTGCATGACTTTTACCCTGCGTTAAGCAATCATCTGCTTAAAAGTATCTAAATTCTTCACTACTAGAAGTCCGGTTTCGAGGGAGTTTATAAAAGAAAATACAAATGAAGAAGATGATTACAAATAGTAAATCAGTTTTTTTTCTAAAAGCATAGCTAGATATTCGAACCCGCGACCCACTGCTTTGTACACTGTATTGCTACACACTATATGTCCAGAGGTATCTTTGAACTTTTACCTGTTCTATATTTATTCCAAATTTCAGTACCTACGGACAAATCATGGACAAAATAGTTACAGTAAAACCCCTCTAAACCGGACACTTAATTTAGTATAAATATCGGTCTTGGTGACAGGTGGCTGCTTAATGCAGGGTGAAAGTCATGCAGAAAGCTCCTCTAGGAGTTTTCTGCAGGACTTTCATCCTGCATTAAGCAGCCACCTGCCTAAAAGTATCTAAATTATTTTCTATCAGAAATCCGGTTTAGAGAGGTTTTACTGTATATGGAAGGTGGAACATTGCAGCCATTTAAGAAACTAGAAATACATATATTTCAAATTCTACTAGCAAACAGAGCAGACCCCGGTCAGACGGCTCTTACAGAACTAATTCACCCGAAGCAAGCTAAAGGTTATTAATAACAATGGGTGGAATAATGGCAGGTCCATTCATCAGGTAATAGGTTAAGAAGTCACCAATTATAAAGCACTGGTCTCTTTAACCCTTTTCCCTGTTGAATATTCATGTCAGAAATAATAACAACAAGGCAGTCCAAAGGACAGCTATATCCCCCACCGCCGCCACCTAAATTAAGACATTGACCTGAGTTTTAACGTGGTTGACATTCAACCTTCCAGTTGTTAAGAAAATAGGATGCGGAAACAAATATAATGGAAACTGAAGGTAAGAACACGACTTTCAAATGCGACCTTGACCTTAAGCCGACATGACTGCCACATGTGTTCTGCACATCATCTCAATTCGGTCAATATTTGACTCAAGTTTTATGAAAATCCTTCAAATGGTTTAGAAGATATGGAGCGGAAACGAAATGTAATAGAAATTGAAGATTAAATCGCTTGGCCTTCACATGTGACCTTGACCTTGAGCCGACATGACTGTCACATATGTTCTGCACATTGTCTCAACGTGGTTAACATTTGAGGCAAGTTTCTTGAAAATCCTTCAAGGGGTATAGGAGATAACGAAACTATAATGGAAATTGAAGGTAAGAACACTTGATCTTCAATTGTGACCTTGACATTGAGCCGACATGACTGGCACATGTGATCTGCACATCGTCTCAATTTAGCTAATATTTAACTAAACTTCTATGAAAATCCTTCAAAGGCTTTAGAAGATATGGAGCGGACACGAAAATGTAACGGAAATTAAAAGTTAGAACAATTGACCTTCAAACGTGACCTTGACCTTGAGCCAACATGATTGCCGCATGGGTTCTGCACATCGTCTCAATACATTTAACATTTGACTCAAGTTTTATGAAAATCCTTCAAAGGGTTTAGAAGATATGGAGCGGACACGAAACTGTAATGGCAACTGAAGGTTTAAACACTTGACCTTCAAATGTGACCTTGAACATGAGCCAACATGACTGCCACATGTGTTCTGCACATCGTCATAATTTGTTCAATATTTGACTCAAGCTTTATGAAAATCCTTCAAATGGTTTAGAAGATATGGAGCGGACACGAAATGTAATGGAAGTTGAAGATTAAATCACTTGGCCTTCAAATGTGACCTTGACCTGACATGACTGCCACATATGTTCTGCACATTGTCTCAACGTGGTTAACGTTTGAGGCAAGTTTCTTGAAAATCCTTCAAAGGGTATTGGAGATAACGAAGCTATAATGGAAATTGAAGGTAAGAACACTTGATCTTCAAATGTGACCTTGACCTTGAGCCGACATGACTGGCACATGTGTTCTGCACATCGTCTCAATTTAGCTAACATTTAACTAAACTTTTATGAAAATCCTTCAAAGGCTTTAGAAGATATGGCGCGGACACGAAAATGTAACGGAAATTAAAGGTTAGAACACTTGACCTTCAAATGTGACCTTGACCTTGAGCCAACATGACTGCCGCATGGGTTCTGCACATCGTCTCAATTCATTCAATATTTCATTCAAGTTTTATGAGATTCCTTCAAAGGGTTTAGAAGATATGGAGCGGACACGAAACTGTAATGGCAACTGAAGGTTTAAACACTTGACCTTCGAATGTGACCTTGAACATGAGCCGACATGACTGCCACATGTGTTCTGCACATCTTCTTAATTTGGTTAACATTTTACTCAAGTTTTATGAAAATCCTTCAAAGGGTTTAGAAGATATGGAGCGGACACAAAAATGCAATGGAAATTGAAGGTTAAAACCCTTGACCTTCAAATGTGACCTTGACCTTGAGCCGACATATCTGCCACATATGTTCTGCACATCGTCTCAACTTGGTTAACATTTAAGGCAAGTTTCTTGAAAATCCTTCAAGGGGTAGAGGAGATATGGAGCGGACACGAAATTGTTACGGACAGACGGACGGACAGACAGACAGACTGACAGACGGACAGACAGACGAAGGCCATTCCTATAACCCCCCTCCGCTATGCGGTGGGGGATAATAAATATTGCTTAGATTATTGGTTATAGTGGCATATGAACACGGAACATTTTGGCTCGATCAGAAACTGTAAAAGCAGGTCCATATTATACCACGAGCAAACAGAAATGACAGATCAGGGTTCATGCTTATAAAACCTTTAGTTGAGTCTGAGTTCGTTCTCAAGTTTTTGATTGGTCAGATTTGAGCCTTTGGCTCAAATCTGACCAATCAAAAGCTTGAGAACTCAAATCTGACCAATCAAAAGCTTGAGAACGAAACTCAGACTCAACTAAAAGCTTTATAAGCATGGACCCTGACCGCTCTTATACGAGTCGCCTGATGTGGGTCTCCTCGGTCTGCAAAGTCGCTTTTATGTGAAGCAAAGGGTTAAAGTCGGGTGTTTAATGCAAAATCAGCATGTTGCCACATTTTTTGGTAAATTTGCAATGCAGAGAGCATTTATTGACGCTTTCTACATAGGTTTCAATCTGTTATAAGCTATCACATGCTTTATAAACTCGATATTCGCGCAATGAATGCGGGATACAAGTTTACTGAAGTTTGCAAACAATGTAGACCCAGATGAGAGGGTTTCTAGAGGAGTCTTATAATCTGGGTCTGCACTGTTTGTTATTCAGAATTATACCGCAAATTATACACTCTCATACTGAGTGGACTGTACAAATCGTTATACAATGATGGACCAGTCCACTTTGTAAATTTAGCATTTCAAAAAGGGTAGGCTTTTACGTGGCCACTATGGCCAGGTCCTGGCCAGGTTTAGTGCGAGTTCCTCGTCAGTTATTACTGGTCGTGCGTTAACATTTAACTGCATATAGATGCCTTTTACTGCCTTTGAAAATAGAGTAGACCCAATTCAACAGTTCTTCTAGGAGATTTCTGTGTGACTTACACCCTGCATTAAGCTGCCATCTACCTAAAAAGTATTTACATTCTTCTCTATTAGAATTTCGGTTTAGAGGGGGTTTACTTTATAATGTTTCCCACATCTTGCAAATACAGTAAAACCTCTCTATAACGACCACTAAATTGTGTATTTTGGGCAGGTGGCTGCTTAAAGCAAGGTGAAAGTAAAACAGAACGCTCCTATAGGAGCGTTCTGTTTTGCTTTCACCTTGCTTTAAGCAGTCACCTGTCTTTAACACAAAATACTTGATAATTTAGTGTCCATTATAGAGAGGTTTTACTGTACAGATTTTGGAAATGACATTAAATTTAAATGGTATTTACAAAATAAAAGCAAAGTAACACACATTGGTATATAAATAATTTATTGATGATACAGTGCCGTTACAAAAATGAAATGCAATAACTACCGCTGTTTTGCCACCGATTACGTCCCTTTGAACGCCCCAGAGTATGAATGGTGCCAGCAGCCAGATACGGTTATTGGCAAAAACAGAAGAAGAGAAGTCAATAGGCCAATGTCTGAAACGTTTCAAATTCGACCAACATCAAATACACCAAGAAGTACAGATACAGTCATTTTAGTTTACGCACGTGCCAGGTCGGACACGTTTTCAACTGACAGTTGAGTTCATTGACTTTCCAAATGCATAGGTCTGATATCACCGTCGTTTTCTATGATTGACTTGTAATCCGTGGAAAGGAGGAATCTGCTAACATAGCCACCGAAAAGAGCGAACTATCTCAAATAAAAGGTTCTTTAACAGTTATTGCAGATGCAATATTAGCGATGTAAGTTGATTGTCCGCACAGAATCCATATTTTAGCTTTTACATTAATATTTGCCATTTATTACTGAATATCTGCAATGTTGGTATCTATGTACACAGATCTGAGCCTCGATCTGAGTGGCTGGTTGATTGTATTGTTATTTACTTGCCATCATGGCAACGAATTCTGAAAAGAATAAACAGAAATATTGGCCTGAATTTAAAATGTACCTTGACAATAATCTTCTAACCAACAATACATCATTTTACAGAAGTCATACTTCAGTTCAATACAGTTTGCTTTTTTAACATTTTACCTGACAGAGACTCATTCTTAAGTCTTTACTAACAGAGTAGACCCAGACAAGACGTTTCCTGCATGAAACATATGATCAGGGTCTGCTTTGTTTGCTTATTATAAAAAGCCAGGCAATTGATATGCATACAGTGGTTTTATATTATATAAATACCTCATCCTATGGAGGGCGACAGTACTAAATATCAACTATAGTAGAACCGGTCCTAACCGGTCAGTCATTTAGTGAACGTAGGAGTGTTAAAAAGCAGGCGGTTGCTTAATGAAGGACAAAGGTAATGCAAAAAAGCTCCTATATGAGCTTTCTGTATTACATTTCACCTACATTAAGCTACAAACTGTCTTACAAACCCATAATTATATATCTTTTTTATGGCCGCTTAAGACAGGTTCTACTGTATGTAAAGGACTATGTTCAAATTAAGCGAGATCAATGACTTATCGTGTCATTTTGAAATCAAATGTGTTCGCCTGATCTCAGAAATACGATTTGCAAACTTGTCCACATTCATTAATGTTTCAATACAGTATGCACTGTCTTTCTTTATCCGTTACAATCTTTTTATATAATCAGTTATATTCGAAAACTTGAAACGGAACTTGTCATATACATCTGGCTAAATTTTGATCTAAATAAGAGATGTGGTACGTGGGTGACACGTTTCGATTAATTAATGTTCCTGATTTTAAAAATTAACCCTTCCCTTGCTGAGTTTTAAAATACACTTCTCCTTCTTTACCCACGCCCTGTTGTATAATTACATATATCTTCACTGTGTACAAATATTTCGCTATGCAATCACTGCTGTAGAGTGCACTGGTTGCACAATCAACTTGTAAATAGTGCAGACCCTGATGAGACAGCTCCTGCAGGAGCTGTCTCATCTGGGTCTTCACTATTTACAGGTAGGTATATTGACGTGAATAGCAAGCGAAGGGTTAACATAGCTAAACGGAATATATCCTCATACTCATTTCAGATGCATCGGACCTGATACAATATGGACGAATACAAGTGTTACTACTGTGACAAAATTTTCAAATATTATATGAAATCATCAACCACACAGCAACATTACACTCTGAAGAAGAACTACAAACTTAATTAAGTATTGACCATCGGACAATCGGGAAAAGTCCAACACCACCATTTTACAGCGAACAGAATAAATCGATCATTCCCGTTCCTCGGCAACAAACTATAACAAGAGGGCCAAAATGGCCCTTAATCGCTCACCTGATTACCATAGATTTAAGATTTTTGCTGGGTAGCCCATGGTAGGGCAAATATTGACCTTAGGGACAATATTTGAACAATGTTGATAGTGGATCATGAGCAGTGGTTCTGCAGAACAAGATTTTCAAAGATTTAGTATATTGATTTTATCAAGACAACGATTCTGACCAATGAAGATTGGGCTAAAATGTGCCCTCTAGAGTATTTTTTCTAAGAGTTGACCTAGTGACATCCATTTTATTCCCACCCAAACCATGATCACACTCAACCTTGATATCAACAAGACAAACACTCTGAGCAAGTTTGAGGAAGACTGGGCTAAAAATGTGGCCACTGGAGTGTAAACCAATTTTTTTCTAAGATATGACCCAGTGACCTACTTTTGGACCTCACATAACCCACTTTCAAACTTGTCCAAGATTTTATTAGGACAATCATTCTGGCCAATTTTCATGAAGAGTTGGCTATAAATGTGACCTCTAGAGTGGTGACAAGGTTTTCCTACTATTTGAGCTAGTGACCTAGTTTTTAACCCTACATAACCCACTTTCAAACCCGTTTGAGATTTTATCAAGACAATCATTATGACTAAGTTTCATGAAGATTGGACAAAAAGGTGACCACTAGAGTGTTCACAAGGGTTTTCTACTGTTTGACCTAGTGACCTAGTTTTAACGCCCCTTGATCCACTTTCAAACTCGTCCGAGATTTCATCGAGACATTCATTCTGACCAAGTTTCATGAAGATTGGACTAAAATTGTGACCACTAGAGTGTTCACAAGGTTTTTCTACAGTTTGACCTAGTGACCTAAGTTTTTTACTCCACGTAACCCACTTTTCAACCTCCTCCGAGATTTTATCAAGACAATCATCCTGACCAAGTTTCATGAAAATTGGGCTAAAAATGTGACCTTTAGAGGGTTCACAAGGTTTTCCTACTATTTGACCTGGTGACCTAGTTTTTATCCCAACTTGACCCACTTTCGACCTCGTCCGAGATTTTATCAAGACACTCATTCTGACAAAGTTCACAAGCAAATTGTTGACGACGGACGATGGACGACGCACGACGGACGCCGGACATTCAAGTCTCCCAAAAGCTCACCTGAGTGAAAATTACAAAAAGGTGATTTTGTTTTCCATTTGAATTCGTCAACGCCAATGAAACAACCGTTTACGATCCAAATCGTATAGGAGCAAATGCTCTATTTATCACAATAGTTTCAAGAAATGGTTATCACAGTGGCGTAGAAAGGCGTATTTATGGAGGAAAGGGTTAACAGGAAATGGGTTAATACATAACTGAATTCTACTATTGGCGTCATTCAATGTATAATGTATGCTGCGGTTTCACTGACGAATCTGCATCATACAGTAAAACCTCTCTTAATGAACCATTTCCTCTGTTGAATATAAATGTAAGAAATAATGACATCACGAATATGCATAAGCTGATTTTTTATAACGTCATAATTTATTTATTATGTTAACATGAGTCTTTGGTATTGATACAATTATCAGAGTCGAATCTATCAACATTTCATAAGCAAACAGAGCAGACCCTGACCAGACGGCTGATCTAGGTCTACTCTGTTTGCAAAAGCGCAAAATAGGAAAGGGTCAAACGACCACTCAAAAGCAGTCTAATGTAAACAGGTGGTAGATTAATGCGTGTCGAAATGTATGCAGAAAGCTGCCATAGGAGGTCTGTGCATTAAGTTCTTCCGACATTAACCCTTTACTACAAAGATACAGTAAAACCCCTCTAATGCGACCACTTAATGATCAAATATAGCTGTATTCATAAGCAGGTGGTTGCTTAATGCAGGACAAAAGTTATGCAGAAAGCTCCTATAGGAGCTTTCTGCATAACTTTCGTCCTGCATTAAGCTACCACCTGCCTTTGCCATTGTGAATTATGTCCCTTTTTGGTGGTCGCATTAGAGGTCTTTTAACGCGTTTGAAATCAGGAGCCGTCTGATCTGCTCTGTCTGCTTATGGAATAATATATATTTAGTTCTACAGTTTCTGCCGTGCCTAAAAAAATCCCGTGCTCATGATCCACTATAGAAATCGATTAATTACTTTCATAAAGTTATTATTTATTACAGTCATAATTATTGAGTAATGTGTTAAGCAACGTTCTGTTTCACAACAGTATGTGGCCGCTTGAAACAGTGTACATGGTTTAAGGTATGTAGGCCTATAAGCTACCACTAAGTAATACCAAACACTAGAAGGGGGCAAGTCAACTAACAACAATTACAAAACTCCCTCTAAACCGGAACTTCAGTAGAGTATTTAGGCACGTGACAACTTAACCCATTCCCTCATATTGACGACTTTTGACGACTCTGTAAAAGTCACTTTGTGAAACTATTGTGATAAATAGAGCATTTGTTCCAACAGGAGCAAATGCTATATTTATCACAATGGTTTCAAACAACAAATTTCTAAAAAATTCCTTTTCTCTAGTTGATGCTCCTTTTCGGTAGATTTATTCAAAGAGATTGTATCTAAAATAGTCAGGTAATGGGTTAATACAGGAAGGATGTCATGCAGAAAGCTCCTTTGGGAACATTCTGCATTACTCATCCTGCATTAAGCTGTCACTCGTCTTAAAGACCGACACTTATACTCATTGGAACATCCGGTTTAGAGAGGCTTTACTGTAACGCTTATCCAAACCTTTCAGCCTTAACCCTTTAGTCCGTGTAATAATGTACATGTATGTATGAATGTCAACTAGCTTAACCTTTAGGCTGCTGAGCAAATTATTTTTACAGAATCTTTCCCCTACTACATTTTCAAAATTCAAGCTATAATCAATGTGTCTACCAAATGCAATCAGGCTGTCAAACAGTTTGGATCCTGATGAGATGCCGAGTTACTCGGCGTCTCATCTGGATCCAAACTGTTTGCATATGTATTCACTCATCCGCCCATAGCAGGCTAAAGTTTAATAATGGCATGTGATAATGCGAATGTTTGGGAATGGTAAAACTTGTAGGATCAGCGCTATAAGATACTTATGCAAACAGAGCAGATCCTAATCATATGGTTCTCACGGGAGCCGTCTTATCTGGATCCACTGTTTGCAAAGGCGTAAAAAATATTTAGGCAGGTGGCTGCTTCATGCAGGGTGAAAGTCATGCAGAAAGCTCCTAGAGGAGCTTTCTGCATGCCTTTTTACCCTGCATTAAGCTACCACCTGTCTCCAAGACCGATATTTTTATACTAAATTGAACGTCCGGTTTGGAGAGGTTTTACTGTGTACCACAATCAGGCCAGTTTGATCGCACTATACTGGCAATATCCCATGCGTTACAATAAAACTCCTCTAATGCGACCGTGAAAATGATATCTAATTCCGGGTCTTATTGGTAATCGGTCGCTTAATGCATGACGAAAGCTCCTGTTCAGCTTTCTGCATTACTCTCGCCAGGCATTAAGCAACCAGTTGCGTTTAAGACCACATATGCTTAATCTAAAAGCAGTCACTTAAGCGAGGTTTTACTGTATAAACTATCTATGAATTGGTAAACATTGGGGAACATAGTTGGAGTGACATGGTCGGGGTGAAATGGTCGGGTGGATTGACTTGGTTACCAAAGACTCTAGGTACATATAGGTTAACCCTTATCCCGCTATCAGCGACCCTACTCGCATCTACAAACAGTTTGGATCCAGATGAGACGCCGGGTAAATCGACGTTTGAGGAGGATCCAAGCTGTTTGACTCTCAACCAAAAGTTTCTCAAAAACTTGATCGATTCGGAAGTAGTCAAATTTCACCCGGGTCCATGCTTATAAAGCTTTTTAGTTGAGTCTGAGTTCGTTCTCAAACTTTTGATTGGTCAGATTTGAGTTCTCAAGCTCTTGATTGGTCCGATTTGAGGCAAAGGCACAAATCTGACCAATCAAATACTTGAGAACGCACTCATACTCAACTAAAAAGTTTTATAAGCATGGATACCGATCCAAATCTGCACCGACATTAGTTTATCACAGTTGGATAAAAGTTAATCATTTTCTTCATATAAACGTGTTTTCACGCATCTGCAAACAGAGTAGACCAAGATTAGACAGATCCTATAGGAGCCGTCTGATCAAGGTCTGCTGTGTTTGCTAATGGAATTTGAAAGAACTGTTTCTTTACTTTCTGTAATGGCTACAGTTTTCCACTTTCCACATTTCATTATAACTATTCTGTCAATGAATATTCAGTAGGTAATGACATTAGGAATACACATAGAACAGGGATAAGCGTTAACATGACAGCATACCATAGTTACGTATTGCGGTAAAACCCATCGAAAGCGACCACTGTATAAATAAGAGTAATAAGCTCTAGTCGCTAACCACGCCGTTCACATAAGCTGAAGAAGCTCTTTTCGTTAACCCGTTCATTAACATAAGCTGGAAAATTCTATACGTTAACTCATTATCTCCTAGGCTATTTTTAGACCCAACCTCTTTGAATGTATCTACCAAAAAGGAGCTTTAATTAGAGGAAAGGAAAAAAATAGAATTTTGTAGTTTGAAACCATTGTGGTAAATAGAGCATTTGCTCCTATAGGAGCAAATGCTCTATTTATCACAATGGTTTCATAAAGTGACTCTATAGATGCGCAAAAATGCGTCACTAGGAGATAATGTGTTAAGTTGGTTAACCCTTTCATTAACATAAGCTGGAAAAGCTCTTTTTGTTAAACCTTTCGTTAACATAGGCTGGAAAATGTTTAACCATGTCGTTAACTTAAGCTAAAGAACTCTTTGTTAACCCAATGAGTAAACGTATGTTGGAGAAGCTCAATTAGTTAACCCAAGGAACTTTAATTGTTAACCATTTCGTTAACATAAGCTGGAGAAGCACTTTACGTTAACCCTTTCCCTCATACAAACGTGTTTTCACGCATTTCCAAACAAAGTGACCCAGATCAGACGGCTCCTAGAGGAGCTACTAGAATTTGAAAGATCTGTTTCTTTGCTTTCTAAAATGGCTACAATGTTCTACCTTCCATATTTCATTATAACTATTTTGTCCATGAATATTCAATAGGTATCGAAATTTGGAATAAACATAGGACAGGGAAAGGGTTTACCATTTCGTTAACATAAGCTGACATAATCTCTTATAATGATGGATATTTACATTTACAGACCTTACAGGAGAAGTCTTATCTTGGTTACTCTGCTTGTAAATGCGTGAAAATGTGTTTGTATTAAGGAAAGGGGGGTTCAGACCCAGAATTATCCCGTTTTGGTCATCGCTTTAGAGAGGTTTTACTGTAACAGCAATGTCTGGTATTAGGTGTGCTGACAATGGATTGACAATGAGGAGGATGGGAACTAGCTGGCTAAACAGTTAACACAAACATATACCATAGTTACCTATTTCGCTGACATCATATTTACAAATTCTGAAAAATGTATCAAATAATAGCATTAAAAATAAAATTCAAACTCCCTTATTTCTGATCATTAGTCACATTCAATTAAGCTTTTACACTATAACCGGTCGACTATTACCCTCAACGGACACTATAACCGGTCAACTATAATCTTCAAGGGACGACTATAACCGGTCGACTATAACTCTTAACGGACGACTATAACCGGCCAACTGTAACCCTCAACGGACGACTATAACTGGGCGACTGTAACCCTCAACGGACGAATATAACCGACCGACTATAACCGTGAACGGAACACTATAGACCTCAATGGACTATGATCCTAATGAACGGACGACAGTAAGTTCGGTAAATTTGTGGAGCTATTTGTTTGAATTTGCTTTCTGTTGTTGTTAGTGGTTTGTTTTGTTGTTACTGTCGTTATTGTATTTGTTGGTGTTGCTTTGTGCTGTTTTGGTGGTTGTTGTTGTTATTGTTGTTATTTTATTTGTTGATGTTGCTTTGTGTTGCTGGTGGTGGTTATCGTTGTTATTTTATTTGTTGATGTTGCTTTGTGTTGTTGTTAGTCGTCGTTGTTATTATTATTGATATTGTTGCAGCATCTGCTGATGCTGATACCGCTTCTGGTGGTGGTTTGTTATAAGAAAAACACACATAGAGAAAAACTATGTTAACGTTTGGTATGTCTTCATACCCGCCCATGGTAAGAGAACGGGGGTCTTTATCAACAGATTAGAGTTATACACACCTTCATAGTTTACTTGGCCATCACCGTCCGTGTCTGCTTCTCTGATCATTTCGTCCACTTCCTCGTCTGTGAGCTTTTCTCCGAGATTTGTCATGACGTGTCTCAGTTCAGCGGCACTGATAAAACCATTACCGTCCTTATCAAACACTTTGAATGCTTCTCGTAGTTCTTCCTCGCTATCCGTGTCTTTCATCTTCCGGGCCATCATTGTAAGAAACTCCGGGAAATCTATGGTTCCGTTTCCTGCAAGAAAATTTGAATGAACGTGTTTGCTGAGTGCTAACCCTTTCGCTACCAAATTCTGTCGTCTGTGAACTGTGTCGTCTTCTATTTCTATATTTCTTCATTTTTATCTTAAAACAAATATAGCCACTGTAACAAACAGTTTGGGTCCTGATGAGACGCCGAGTAACTCGGCGTCTCATCTGGATCCAAACTGTTTGCATAAGTAATCACAAATGCGGCATTGGCAGCGAAATAGTTAAGATTCGTCCCCAACTGGTTATGTATGATTTCTACTGGTGTGAAAGATGAAAACGTATGTTTGACTGCACAAAAAGTTAACCAATTAGAAACAACATTTTGATTCATAATAAACAAATAATATTCAATATCACCTTGGCAATGTCCGTGTGTAACGTTGATGTATCCTGATTACCCTAGATATTCGGACACCTAATCTCGCCTGTCCATGCACCGGTTTGAAAAGCTCCATAATTTAATTTGGCACCGTTCTGATAACTTTCAATTAGAATTACATACATGTAAAAGCAAACAGTGAATACCTTGATTAAACAGCGCCTTTAGGCGCCGTTTCATCCGTGTCTGCATTATTTGCTCAATTTTGTCTGTCCGATTGAAAGGATAATTACGATATTCTATAATTATGTATGACTGAAAAAACGTAACATATTTAAACTAATAGTTTACCGTCGGCGTCGACCTCGTTGATCATGTCCTGCAGTTCTGCCTCTGTGGGGTTCTGACCCAGTGACCTCATGACAGTGCCGAGCTCCTTGGTCGTGATGGTGCCATCACCGTCCTTGTCGAACAGACTGAACGCTTCCTTGAATTCTACAAGCAGTATAGAAAATGTTAATCCTGATAGCTACAGCAGAAAAAAACTAGCATGGTTAGATGTCTTTTTATACTGCCTATCGTCTAGGTACCTGACTTTCCTAGATATTGTTTCATTGTTAAAGAGATTTATTCATTTTACCACTGTACATAGGAGTCCTGTACTTACAGACACAGTCACGTTTGTTTTGTCGTGTGTGCTGAATGACAATGATTCCTGAAGACTGCTAGAGTATGACAACTGGTCGCTAACAGATGACATCCAACCAAATGTTGACCACCTGATAGTTACCAGAGGATGGCCAGTTGGTTGATACCAGACAAGACCCAACTGCTTGTTGCCAAATGTTGACCAAATAGGTGTTACCAGAGGATGGCCAGTTGGTTGATACCAGACAATACCCAACTGCTTATTGCCAAATGTTGACCAACTAGGTGTTACCAGAGGATGGCCAGTTGGTTGATACCAGACGATACCCAACTGCTTGTTGCCAAATGTTGACCAACTAGGTGTTACCAGAGGATGGCCAGTTGGTTGATACCAGACGATACCCAACTGCTTGTTGCCAAATGTTGACCAACTAGGTGTTACCAGAGTATGGCCAGTTGGTTGCTACCGGATCATAACCAACTAGTTGTTACCAGTTGATGACCAGTTGGCTTCTACCAGATGATAACCAGTTGGTTGCTACCGGATGATAACCATGTTTCCAAATGTTGACAAGCTGGCTGTTACTAGAGGATAACCAATGGTTACTACCAGGTTTTGATCAGTTGGTAGCTACCATATGATGACCAAGACCAACTATTTATTGCCAGATGATGACCAACTCGTTGTTACCAGATAATGTCCAGTTGGTTATGACTATCTTCCGATTCGTTCAAGCATATGAGAAGCTACTAACCATTATCAAACCCAGTTTGGATTCTGATGATACGCCGAGTTGCTCGGTGTCTCATCTGGGTCCAAACTGTTTTCAAATTCATGCAAGTCAGATCCTGTTTAGAGGGATAACGGTTAATCCTCATCATCTTAAGCGCGGCCTGACCCGTATTTACAAACAAACTGGATCCGAATGAGACGCAGGGTAACTTGGTGTCTCATCAGGATCCAATCTGTTTGAAACTCGGTCAACAGTTTCTCAAACGCTTGCATGGATCAAGGATAAATAAAACTGTAACATGTGGCTGACATGTGGTTGGTTTTGTTTTGTTTTTGATGTTGGGGGGGGGGGGGTTTGGGTTTTTTTAGCACGATATCCTTAGGTTACAGGAAAACAGGTTCATGAGACAGACAGGTGTGACATTAGCACACTCTGTAAAGGGTATCCGTATTTCAATGTTATAAAGCATACTAGAATTATTAGAGCGGCGAAAGAAGCAGTTTCGTATGCAATTCAAGATGACTTACCGGCAATTTGTTCTTCTGTAAGTTGGTCAGCCTGAAAATGAGAAAGAGAAAACAGTAGTTATTGTTTGGCTCGCGACATGTGTGTGACTGATTTATTTGTTTTAGTGTTGTTCCAGTTATTGTTTAGCTCGCTACCTGTGTGTGGCTGTGTTATTAATTTTAGTGTTGTTCCAGTTATTGTTTAGCTCGCTACCTGTGTGTGACTGAGTTATTCGTTTAGTGTTGTTCTAGTTATTGCCTGACTCGCGACCTGTGTGTGACTGTGTTAATTTAACATAACATAACATGTTATGTTATGTGTTAATCATTTTAGTGTTGTTCCAGTTATTGCCTGGCTCGCGACCTGTGTGTGACTGTGTTATTTGTTTTAGTGTTGTTCTAGTTATTGTTTGGCTCGCGACCTGTGTGTGACTGTGTTATTCGTTTTAGTGTTGTTCTAGTTATTGTCTGGCTCGCGAGCTGTGTGTGACTATGTTATTTGTTTTAGTGTTGTTCTAGTTTTTGTCTGGCTCGCGACCTGTGTGTGACTGTGTTATTCGTTTTAGTGTTGTTCTAGTTATTGTCTGGCTCGCTACCTGTGTGTGACTGTGTTATTCGTTTTAGTGTTGTTCTAGTTATTGTCTGGCTCGCGACCTGTGTGTGACTGTGTTATTCGTTTTAGTGTTGTTCCAGTTATTGTCTGGCTCGCTACCTGTGTGTGGCTGTGTTATTCGTTTTAGTGTTGTTCTAGTTATTGTCTGGCTCGCGACCTTTGTGTAACTGTGTTAATTGTTTTAGCCTTGTTCCAGTTATTGCCTGGCTCGCGACCTGTGTGTGACTGTGTTATTCGTTTTAGTGTTGTTCCAGTTATTGTCTGGCTCGCTACCTGTGTGTGGCTGTGTTATTTGTTTTAGTGTTGTTCTAGTTATTCGAACTGGTTTATCCCTTGCTCCATAGATACGACATTAACACAAACAGTGTAAATACAAATCATACGACCCTGTAGGACACACCCGGCCAGGTTTTGTGCTGTTTGCTTATAAAATTATATAGATATGGTTCTACAGTTTTTGCCAGACCCAAAACTATTAATGTTCATATGCCATACTAAGTATTAAGCTACTTAACGCATGCATTTATATATACATTATTCCTTATATAAATATTCACGGAATAAAGAGTTAAATCAAATTAATCAACCAGTAACTCTTTACCTGGTGGATATTCATGTGAGAAATAATAACTGAATGAATATTAATCAGGCAATTTTAACAGCATTATTATATGTGACAGAAATTCTAGAGTCAGATCTATTGTCATGGCATAAGCATACAGAGCAGACACTGATCAGATGACTTCTTCGGGGTTCTGATCTGGGTCTACTTTGTTTGTAAAGACGTGAAAGGATCCGTTTGAAATGCCGAGTAACTCGCCGTTTCATCATGTTCCAAGCCGATTGAAACTTGGTCAATACCATGACTGTCACTCTCTATGATTGTTACCATGAAGAAACTTAAATAAAAAATAAATGTATATAATATTGGTCGAATCGGAAACAGTACGAAATTATACGTGATCTAAATTTAGGCGGACAATGTATCTATCTGCACAGCGGACACGAGTTAACTGTCAGCAAGTCATGAATACCAATGCATGAATAACAGTCAATCTCGAACACTCGAACTCACAAACAAGTATTATTACTGGTCTTTAGGACAAGTGCCAGCTTAATGTAGGGTGAAAGACGTGCAGAGCTTTCTGCATGACTTTACCCTGCATTAAGCAGCCATTCGCCTTAAAAGTTCTCGGGTCTTCGTTTTTTAAAAGAATCGTGTTAACACGGAATAACTGTATGTGTGATTAGGAATCAATAGGTGGTGTAACAACAAATGTTACAAATAGAAACAGATTATATCAGCTCTTACAAGCCAGTTTTACTTTCCACTGTGTGTATAGATGATAGGCTAGGAGTAGATAGCACCGCTCGTGGTCTCTAGCTTGGCGCACTCGAAACTTAAAAGTCAATAAATCTAACCCTAACTGATAAATGATTGTCCTCTCTGCAAAACCTAGTGACGAGCAAACAGAGCATTAACCTGCCAACTAGATCGCCTTCAATGGGGCTGGGCTGATTGCATCCAGATAAACCGACGAAGGTACCCGGCATCTGACGTCACCAGTATAAACGTCTGACCAGTACCCGTGCCGTCTCTCAGTTTAACCCTATACCTGATAGATAGATATTTTAACGCATTTGCAAACGAAGTCTACCCAGATCAGACGGCTCCTTCAAGGTGTGTTCTGTTTGCTTATGGATTTATATATAACTGACTCTACACGTTTCTACCATGGCGATGCGCAGAGCTCCTTGTGCTCATACGCCATTATAAAATACAGTAAAACCCCGCTAATGCGACCACCTAAAAGAGGTATAATTACGGATGCTAGATGCAGGTGGTAGCTTAAAGCAGGACAAAAGTTGGTGGATATAACAAAAGCGGCTGTCCTATATCAAACATCGATTAATTCTTAAACCTCTCCCTGTTCTATATTTAGTCCAAATTGCAATACCTACTGAATATTCATGGACAAAATAATTATAATGAAATATGGAAGGAGGAACATTGTGGCCATTTTAGAAAGTACACAAACATAGATTTCAATGTCCATTAGCAAACAGAGCCGTCTGATCTGGGTCTACTCTGTCTGCAAAAGCGCGAAAACACGTTTATATGAAGGAAGCGATTACCATTTACAGAATATTTGAAGGAGTCGAGCTTAATTTTCATTACTGGAGTAGAGCTAGATCATAGATAATGTTTATTTTAGATCCATTGCGTTTCGGTAAGAATTTGATCACGTGACGACAGCGCGCGTCAAACTTGATCGAACTCGTAAATATAACTTGTTAAAATTAATCAAATCTTCAACTTAGTTTACAATCCCCAATCTAAGTTTCGATAATCAATGAACACAAGGTGTATTGTGTACCTTGAAGATCGTATACGCTGTAAACGGGGACTAGCTGCAAGAAACACTTGTCTGTCAACAAAATGTGCGAATCGAATGAAAGTTATAATAAAGCAGTGTAGAGTGTCAACTGTTACCCTTTACTTGGTCCGAACGTTCAAATAAATGTCACTGTCGCTTTTTAAGCCATGTGGAAGCTTAATGCAGAGAGAAAGTCGTGTAGAAAGCTCCCAGATGAATTTTCTATATGACTTTCACTCTATATTAAGCAGTCACTTGCCTAAAACGTTCTCAAATCTTCTGGGGGTTGTTGAATGCACTCATTGTCAAGGATGATCCATAAGCCTTCTAAATTGCGGTAATTACAAGTTTGATTCAAAATATACCGAACAGACCTGAAATTAGGCGCATTCAACTTAACCCTACTATTCTAACCATGGCAAACAGCTTAACCTTTAGCCTGATAAAAAAAACATTTTCATGTCTTTACAGAGTGGACCCAGATCATACGACTGGAGCCATCTGACTAAGATGTGCTATGATTGCTCGTATTTTATAGATCAGTTTATACAGCTTCAGCTTTCGACAAAATATCTTTTGTTCAAATGCCATTATAAAAATTCAGCTAATTAACCCTTCTCTTGCTGAATTTTGAAATACATTTCTCCTTCTTTACCCATGTACTGTTGTATAATTACATATATCTTCACTGTGTACACGTATTTCGCTGTGCAATCACTGTTGTGGAGTGCACTGGTTGCACAATCAACTTGTAAATAGTGAAGACCCAGATGAGACAGCTCCTGCAGGAGCTGTCTCATCTGGGTCTTCACTATTTACAGGTAGGTATATTGACGCGAATAGCAAGCGAAGGGTTAACATTAATGGCGCCACTGTTTCTGACATGATTATTCATCAGGTAAAGGGTTAAATAAAGAAAATACGCGAAAGGTCCGGTGCATACATAAATAGGGTAAAAACTGTTTTACACCGGACCAGATTTCAATCAACAAAATGAGCGAATCTTAATTTATATCAAATCACTGCATAATTATAGTCTTATATTTTATGTCATGTAAGAAATATTTACATAATGACACGTGACTTGTTTTGATTATGGCAGAAACCAAAAAAAACAGGTCTATATTATTCGATAAGCACAAGCAGTGCAGACCCAGATCAGACTGCTCCTACAAGAGTTGTCTGATCTAGGTCTATTATGTTTTCAAAGGCGTCAAACATGTGTCTATCAGGTAAAGGGTTAAGGGAACGATAATTTTCGGAGCAGTTTAAGGATGTCGCACCACAAGGGTAAGAGCGCCACATACATACTTACGCAGGCCTATTGTGGGGTAATTTAACACCGCTTATACAAATCTCTGAATGGTCGATGACATAGGGAGATGCATTATGAAAATCCATGTCAGAATACAAAACGTTACAAAGCTTACTACACTTAGAGTAGATCCTGTCTTAAGAGACTTTATATTGATTGGACACAGGAAGCTTAAAAAGCAAGCAAGCAAATAGAGCAGACCCTGATTAGACGATCCCCACAGAAGCCGTCTGATCTGGTTCTACTATGTTTGCAAAAGGCGTTTATATGGAGTAAAGAGTTAACAAATATACCTGGCAGCTAATTCAATTTTATACTTTTATTATTAAAGAAATGCTAAAAACGTTTTAAGCGAGCGGCTGCTCAATGCAGAGTGGACATCATGCAGGCAGCTCCAAGATGACCTTTCTGTATGACTATATCACCCTACGTTAAGCTGTCTATAAACCGACGATGATACTTACATGCATGTCAGTGTTCGAATTGGCGAGTTTTTACTTTATTTTACCCTGATATCGACAAAATGAACTATTTCTCTATGAAATATACTCGTATTAACACAATCCCTCATATTGACGCCTTTTGACGCCTCTGTATTAGTCAATTTTTGAAACCATTGTGATAAATAGAGCATTTGCTCCAAAGGAGCAAATGCTCTATTTATCACAATGGTTTCAAAGCTTTACAATTTTAAGTTTCTCTAGTAAATGCTCCATTTCGGTAGATTTATTCAAAGAGGTTGGGTCTAAAAATAGTCTAAAAATAGTCTAGGAGAGAGTGTGGGTTAACGCTTTCCCTGCAATGAGAGATATTGGAATTACCTGTGTAAACTGTTTGGATCCAGACGAGACATTGAGTAATCCTGAGACACATCAGGATCCAAACTGTTTGACACTCTTATTATGTTGTTTTTATTGATGTTGTTGGTTGTAAAAAATGAAGAAAAATGCACTTTGAGATAACCATAGCAAATTAATTTATTTGGCGACGAAAGGGTTAAATATGTAATACACGTACAACATTTGCAGTAAAAATCCGCTAATCTAAAATACGTATCACCATCGGTCTATCAGACACTTGACAGCATAATGCAGGACGAAAATCATGCATAAAGCTCTCAGAGGAGTTTTGCCTTGAATTAAGCTGCCACCTGGGTCGTTCTAAAGTCGTTCTAAATTCTTCTTACTTCCAGTTCGGATTAGCGATGATTCTGTGTTTGTTTTAATTCATTGAATGAACTAGTAACAGGCATTCAGCCAGACCTTATAGAATTACCAAGTACATGTATTAACTCTTTCACTGCCAACTTGCGTTGTCTGCAAACTTTGTCGTCTGCTAAAATGTTCTTCCTTTTATACTTTTCTTCATTTTGTTTCAAAAAGATGTCACAGTAATATAAACAGTTTGGATCCTGATGAGAAGCCGATCTAATCCAAAGTATTTATATAGGTAATCACAGATGGGAATCCGGTAATGGAAGACTTAACACTTACAACGCTGATTTTTCAAATGGACTATTCCAAAATTCAAACAGACCAAGCTTACGGTAAGTATTTAGGATGACAAACAGTACAGGCCCTGACGAGAGGGCTCCTTTAGTAACCCTCTCGCCTGGGTATACACTGTTTGCAAAGGACATTAGCGAATCGTGCCCCGCGCTGTAAGGGTTAAACATACTGTAGGTAGTATCGTGTAACATGGTTGACACAATTGACAAATACTGTCGTTAACCCATTCCCTCATATTGACGACTTTTGACGACTCTGTAAAAGTCACTGTGTGAAACCATTGTGATAAATAGAGCATTTGCTCCCATAGGAGCAAATGCTCTATTTATCACAATGGTTTCAAACTACAAAATTCTAAAAAATCCTTTTCTTTAGTTAATATTCCTTTTCGGTAGATTTATTCAAAGAGGTTGTACTTAAAAATAGCCTATGGGGTAATGGGTTAACAAAGAAAAAGACACCCTTAATTCGCTAAATATATTTAAATGCATATCAACCTTTGAATGCTAGAAATAGATGGACTAGCATTTTGCAAGCTGCAAAAAAATGTCCCTAGATCTGATCTGATTAACTCTTTGCACGCTAAGTAATTTTTCGTCTGCAACAATTGTCGTCTGTTGCAATTCTTAAAATAAATTATCTCTCAATTTTTGCAAAAATATGGTCAAGATGACAAATAGTTTACATAGGTAATCTCAGTTTCGCCGCTAGCGTGCAAAGAGTTAAAGGAATAATTAAAGGATGAATGTTAAGTTTGATAATGTTGAAGTTTATTTTGTTTTCAAAAATATGATTATTCAACTAAATTCAAACCGAAGTATCTAAGTTGAAATCAGAACTGATCTTTATATTTGTTGCCATGAAATTACACTGAACCAGAAAATGATTTCCTACAAAGGCAACATGTCAAAATATATTTCATAATCAAAAGTAATACAATTGAAAAGTTCGAATCTGAGAATGGAAAAGTGAAACATGGGGGAAGTGAAAATCAGAACGTGGGACAAACATGACAGACCATACTCTCTCTCTATTAACCCTTTACTCCATAGTTAAACATCTTTACGTCGTTGCAACAGAGTAGGCCCAGATCAGACAGCTCATGGAGGAGTTATCTGATAAGGGTCTGTTCTGTTTGCTTATGAAATAATACAGATGTGATTCTTCAGTTTCTGCCAGGGCTAAAACTTCCCGTGTCCATGTGCCACGATAGTAATTCAGCTAATTAACATTCAAACATTCGCTAATTCTGATATGAATATACATGAAGTAAAAGGTTGACCAATCTTAACCCTTCTCTTACTGAATTTTAAAATACATTTCTCCTTCTTTACCCATGTACTGTTGTATAATTACATATATCTTCACTGTGTACAAGTATTTCGGTATGCAATCACTGCTGTGGAGTACGCTGGTTGCACAATCAACTCGTAAATAGTGCAGACCCTGATGAGACAGCTCCTTCAGGAGCTGTCTCATCTGGGTCTTCACTATTTACAGGTAGGTATAACGACGTGAATAGCAAGCGAAGGGTTAAAACAATCATCGTGTAACATTATCATTTTCTTAACTTTCGGCTGAGTGTAAAACAACGTGGATCTTAAGGAGTTTATAGTTATTGCGAGTGAGGGTGTATTTAAAAATAACGGGAAACGGCTCTTGAAACAACTAAATACATACATGTACCTACAATTTTGCGCGATTTTTTAAAACTTTGATAAACTATTAAGCTATTCTTGCCATCTCTAATTTCACATTTTTGGCAGTATTAGACACCGGATGTTCAGATATGAAATTGATCCTGAAGTGGGTCGATCCCATTAAAGCCGGCAAATAAGAAGTTTGAGAACTTTTGTTTCCTCAGTATGACATAACTTGACTTTCCTTTAATAAATAAAAATGGATAAGACTTTACAAACAGAGAAAATAAAAACTACTCTCACCATGACTGTGTGGTTGTTTAACTCCGCCTAGGAGAATGTGTGACTGTCCTGTCTGGGGTCTGTATACACTGGGGACGATTTCGGTATTCGGTATTAAAAGTACTTAGCCCGTATTTACTTTCCTCAATCAGATTATACCCCACAATGTGACGTGTTCGAACTCGACCCAGTCCACCACGGTAGTGTTTTATACCGCACCTTAAAAGTGTCGTCTGCAGTTGGATTTCAATTATGTTTTCTTTACAACATTACAAAAGATATATTTAAAGAAAACAAGACATGGCGAATTGCTATGTAAAGAGAACTGGGTTCTGCTCTGTTTGGTTATGAAATACATTTGAAAATAGTTTTTGCCTTGGACAAAAAAAATCTTGTTCCCATGCCGTTGTAATTGACATTCATAGTTATCATTTCTAACATGATTATTCATTAGAGAAAGGGTTAAAATCTAGTTGTCCCTTGCTTAAGTCGAGATTTCTCTTTGAAAACATGGTCAGAGTGCCACACTGCATTGTAGAGAGCTACTCGGCGACATGTCTGGATACAAACTGTTTGCCAGGGGCATCAATACTCTTATCCAGTACGTTAGGCGAGTACATCTATTTTGCCGGGTAACTCGTCATGGAAAACTCGTTATCACAAACAAGTTTACCATTTAAATTTACCACAATGTAAAATAGAACTGAAGTTGTAAAACTAGGATTTCTTATCTGCAAACCCCTTTCGTAGAAAAACACTTTAGGCGATTTTTTGTAACTTTTGCAAACAGCGTGGATCTGGATGAAACACCGAGTTCTATATGCAGTCTGGGTCCAAACAGTTTGACAATCAATATTTTAGTTTTGAAAGGAAATGGGCGAGTACTGACTGTGATATAGATTGTAGCGTTCGACCTTTTTATTGGCGAAAATTACTTAGTATACAAAGTGTGAAAATCGAGTGAAAGTGCTTATTTTAAGCGGAGCGGTGGCTCTCTTAGGGACTTTAAAACCATGGTAGCGTTGTAAACAGTATAGCCATTTTCATATGAACGCTCTGGACAGTAGCCTACAATAAAATGTGTACATGCAGACCAGTCACCATGTCAGAGAACTCATCCACCAACGCTTATTCTACTCTCGACCAAACTGGCATTTGCAAATAGCTTGCATCCAGATATGACGCCGTATAACTATGTCAATAGTTTCTGAAACATATTCTTGAACCTATTTTATTCTGTTAACCCTTACAACGCTGAATTTTCAAATGGACTGTTCCAAAATTCAAGCTTATGGTGAATATATAGGGATTTTTAAAAGAAAAGTGTAACATGACACAAACAGTGCAGACCCTGATGAGAGAGCTCCTAGAGGATACACTGTTTGCAAAGGACATTAGTGACTCGTGTCCCGCACAGTAAGGGTTAAACAAATCAGAAGTAAGGCATTGCTCCAGATCAGAGTATGAGTAGATCGGCAATATTTACTGCAGGTTTTGCACGCCTTTGCAAACAGAGTAGACCCAGATAAGACGGCTCCTGTAGGAACCATCCAATCAGGGTATGTTCTGTTTACTAATGACATTATATAGGTCTACATGTGTAGTCTTTTGTAGATTCATTCAACAGTGTTTTGTCAAAGCAACCAATTCCCTTGAAAATTTTACATTATAAACATTCAGCTTATAAATATTCATGTCATAATTTATTACATGAACATTGAACAGGTAAATGTTTAAGAGTTAAAGTCACGTATCGCAGTTTGTCAATCATTTTTACCATCGTACAAGTACTTGCAAGACCATCGGTGAAGAACCTGGTCGGGCGACGTTTTGTCGCCACCGGATGTGACGTCTTGCACGTTCTGGTCAGCGTCTAAAACATTGGTCTTTAGTTACACCCAATGTTATTTTAATGGCTGCTATATACATTGGAAACACCGGTCAACCTTGACATTTAATTTTGAATGTTTGCATTGTCAGAATAGCCTTTCGCATTGATTTATTTGACACATACATGTATCCAGTCAAAAGTTCTGCTTCCTGTCACTTTCTGCTTCTTGAATCCTGATTTCGAAAGCAAAGGCGTGACTGTCTGTACCTCACCGATTAATAGTACAGTAAAACCTCTCTATAGCGGCCACTAAATTACATCAAGTATTTTGTATTAAAGGCAGGTGGCTGCTTAAAGCAAGGTGAAAGTAAAACAGAACGCTCCTAGAGCGTTCTGTTTTATTTTCACCTTGCTTTAAGCAGCCACCTGTCCTAAATATCAACTGATTAACACAATTTAGTGGCCGTTATAGAGAGGTTTTACTGTATTAACTTTTTAACCCTTTACTTGATTGATAAACGCCTTTGCATAAGGGAGCCGTCTGATCAGGGTCTGCTCTGTTTGCTTATATAGATATATACATGTGCCTGATTCTACAATGTCTGTCATTGATGGTCAATATTCCCTTATTGACATTGTCATAAAAACATAGTCGTAATAATGTTACTACAGGCATTTATCTTACACGAATAGCCATCATGTAAATGGTTAAGCTATTTCAATTGATTCCCAGCCACATAGTCTGACATAAAACATGCATCTTTGGGTGATGTCCAGCACCGCAGTGTGACGAATAGTGTCGTCTGCAAAATGTGTCGTCTGCATTATTTTTTCATAGTTTAAAGTTCTTTCTTTTTACCATATCAATATCACAGTGTCAAACTGCTTGGATTATTTAAAACGAATTATTAGATTCGTCAGTGAAACGAAATGTTACCTCTTTCCACAATATGATCGAATCATGATCATTTGGGTTGCAGACAGTGTCCTATATAATGAGACGCTGGGTAACTCAGTCTCGTTCAGATCCAAACTACAATAGAACCGGTCTTAACCCTTCGCTTGCTATTCACGTCAATATACCTACCTGTAAATAGTGAAGACCCAGATGAGACAGCTCCTGCAGGAGCTGTCTCATCAGGGTCTGCACTATTTACAAGTTGATTGTGCAACCAGTGCATTCCACAGCAGTGATTGCACAGCGAAATACTTGTACACAGTGAAGATATATATAATTATACAACAGGCATGGGTAAAGAAGGAGAAATGTGTTTTAAAATTGAGCAAGCGAAGGGTTAAGCGACCATATACGATGTATAAATGTGAGTCTTTTGAATAGGTGGTGTCTTAATAAAGTTCGCAAGAAATGTAGAAATCTCCTATTGGAGTTTTCTGCATTAGATCTACATTTGGCCTGCATTAAGCAAACACCTGCTTTTTAAGACTCCTATATCTTAATAATTGAATGGTTGCTTAATACATGTTCTGGTGTATTTGGCATTCCAACAAATGGCGTTTGCAATCGTCCGTTGCTAAGTGTTCAAAGAATCATGAATATTAATTCTCTGAATTTGTATAATGGCGCTGTGAACAAAATAATTCTTTATCGTGTCAGAACTGTAGAAACAGATTTATAGTACAGTTGTATTTCAAAAGCAAACAGAGCAGACATTGATCAGACAGTTCCTATGGGAGCCGTCTGATCCGGTTCCACTATGCTTGCAAAGACGCAAAAGGCGTATATGGAGTAAAGAGTTAAACCCAATATTTATACAGTGCATTTCCGTGGGGAAACAAGAGCAAGAACCAATCGAATGTTGAGTATGGTAACATTGGATCCATTGTTTGTAATGGTACTTCTGAGTTTTAGTAGACCGGTTGTTGACTATTATTAGTGATACTAACTATTATCAATACGTGTGTTTGTTTGGACAGACGAGAGTGCATGGAAACTGTCTGTGTATAGTGGGGTGGTCTAACACAATGCTCTACAGTCTGACCCTCCAGTATGTTTACAGTAGAACGCTTTCTGAAGTGACCAATTAAGGGTTGAGCATATGAGTCTTAATAGGCGAGTGGTTGCTTAATGCAGGAGGGGGTATGCTCTTCATTAAACAACCACCAGCATTAATTACAGAGCCATCATTGGACGCCTCTTTTTAACCCTTTCCGCCATGAATATTCATGTAAGAAATAATGACATCTTGAATATTAATTAGATTAGTTGCTACAATAGCACATGACCACAGGACTATTTGACCATGGCATAAACTAAACAATCATATCTATATTATGTTATAAGCAAACAGAGCAGACCTGATCAGACGGCTCCTATAGGAGTCGTCTGATCTTGTTCTACTCTGTTTTCAAATGCGTAGAAAAAAGCATATGTGTGGAGCAAAGGGTTGATGGTCGCATAACACAAACAATACATACAGTACAACCACTCTAAAGCGACCATCTACGTCAAACAGACACAATTCTTGGTGTTAAATCTAGGTGGTAAGGACGAAATTCACAGCAAAATCTTTGGACCTTGGTACATGTATACATTATAAAGTGCCCTGTCGCCTTTCGCGTTTTTGCAAACAGAATACACCAAGAGGAATTGTCTGATCAGGGTCTGCTCTATTTACTATTGACATCACATAGACCTGATTCTACGGTTCTTGTCGAAGCAAGACACTTCATTGAAATGTTTATATTAGAAAAATTGAGCTAATAAATGTGCATAATGTCATTCTTTCGTACATGAATACAGAACAGGGTAATGGTTAAACAAAGTTGCCAAATAAAATACGTTTACAAAATATGTACATGTAATATCATTATAAACACATTTAGTTATGTACAAACAGTCAGGTTCATTTTTACTTAGTGTAAAGAACAACTTACCAGGACCCAAACTGCTTAACCATTTACTGATAGAGATATCTTTTGATGTAGAGTAAAACCTCGATTATCCGAACACTAAAATACGTATTAGCATCGATCTTTAAGACAGGTGGCAGCTTAATGCATGGTGAAAGTCATGCAGAAAGCTCCTCAAGGAGCTTTCTGCATGACTTTCATCATGCATTAAGCAGCCACCTGCCTAAAAGGGTCTAAATTCGTTTATAACGAAAATTCGAATAATCGAGATTTTACTGTATTTACAAACAGGGAAGACCAAGACCAAACAGTTCCTTATGTGCCGTCTGATCAGATTCTGCTGTATTTTGCGTTTTGAATTATATAGATATGATCCTGGAGTTTCTGAAATAGCCAAAAGATCTCTTGTTATAGTAGTGTACCGTTATAAAATACAGTCAATAGATATTCAAGATGTGAAATATTCTTGTATTAATTTCATGAGCCACATTTATAACACGGATAAATGTGGGAAAATGAAGCATACTTGTCTTAAGCGTCCACCAAAAAGAAAATTGAGAGTCTGTAAGGCAGATAGTAGCTTAATTCTGGTAAAAAAGGTAATACAGAAAGCTCCTACAGAAGCTTTCTGTATTACTTTTGCCCGCCATTAAACAACCACCTGTTTTTAAGACTTAATGGCCGCTTAAGACAGGTTCTACTGCATTTTGCAGGCAGTGGTATATTGCAGCGATAGAGTGAAGCTTTGACAGCTCGTTAAAGCTGAGTGTGTAGACAGACGTCTCTGTTAGAGGAGACAAGGTTATAAATTTCCATTCAAGCACAGTAATAATCGTCTACAAAGGTAAATTGTTGTTTGCTATAATTATAGAAGATTGTTTCTTAACAACACATCGTAAATAGGTCTCGTTTCTCGGGTCTAATCTGGAACTAAACTGTTTACAAAGACCGCCCTGTGTTATTTAATGTCAATCCTGGAATGTAAGCCATGCATGACAGCTAATAACCGGTAACAAGGCTAGGGACTTATCTTTTATTTGTAAACTATACAAACACGCCCTACCAGGTATTTTGTCGCAATGCGGTAAAAAGTGTCGTATTCTTCCGCGCCGTCCGAAAGCAAGTGTGAACCCCATTTTATTCGATAGCTGATATAATCAATTAATCAATATTTACTCTCTTTTCATGGACAATTTATGTTGTGGTCACATACGCAATACGGTTAACAATTTATCTGTTAACCCGTTTCACAATGAATACCCGTGTAAGAAATACTCTAGAGATCTACATGTAATCCACAAACAAACAGAACATACCCAGACAAGGAGCCATCTGGTCTGTGTCTACTCTGTTTCCACATGCGTTAAAATGCGTATTTATGGCGTAAAGGGTTAGGGCGACCTTTACAAATTGTCGAGTCGCCTAGTCGTCTAATCAGAAACCAAACGGTGTGGCAGCCTGGTCGTTGTTATTGGCAAACTAGAAGAAAATATGCACTCGTAAACAAAACCCTTTACCTGTTCAGTATTATATAACATATAATGACATAATGAATATTTATTTGCCGAATTCTTATAATGGTACATGAACGCATGCCTTTTTTTTATTTTGACAGAAACTGTAAAAACACATCTATATAATTTTATAAGCAAACATAGCAGACCCTGATCATACAGGAGCTGTCTGATCTAGGTCAATTCTGTTTGCAAAGGCGTGAAAATGTGTGAAAGGAAAGGGTTAAGCAAATCGTCCACTGCTTAGCGGGTAAATCTTTAAGCCTTGTAAAGTTGAACTGATAAGCTTATTAATAAAGACAGTTGATTGTAATCATGTGTTGACTTACAGACGGGTGTCATTGTCTGATCAGTGTTTTGCATTATTCAAATTAAGCCTAATTTTACGTTTATTGATATGTTTAATCCAACAATGTATTTTGGCATTTACAGCTTCTTAACCCTTTGAATGCTGACATTTTCCAAATGGACTCACCCATCATTGTCTGACAGTAAATTCATTCAGCTTGGCAGCGTATAATCTGCGAAAGGATACTAAATGATAAACAGTACAGATCCTGATAAGAACGGCTCCTCCATGAGCCCTCTAATCGGGGTCTACATTGTTTATAAATACCAGTATACTCGTCCAGTCACCTCAGAGAGAATAGCGGGCGTCATTCCCTCTCAAATATATGTTTTTTATATGTGTAGGCTAGAACCTGTCTTAAGCGCCCATTCATTTATTGAACAGAGGGGTCTTAAATAAACAAGTAGTTGCTTAATACAGGGCAAATGTAATGCTGAAAGCTCCTATAGGTGCTTTCTGCATTACTTTTGACCTGTATTAAGCTACCACCTGCCTTACATACCCATAATTAGACCTCTTTTTGATGGCTGATGAAGACAGGTTTTACTGTATAACTATCCTTGCCACTCATCTCTGTTTGTATATATCATGCTAAGCGCAACACATCTGACATTTTCAAACAGGTTGGATCCAGATGAGACGCAGAGTAATCCGGTGTCGTATCAGGATCCAAGCTGTTTGTACTCGGTCAATAGTTTATCAAAACCTTGAACGAATCGAAAGTAAGTGAAAATTGTAACAGGTCGGGGTTAACCCTTTCATTTTTACGCCTTTGCAAACAGAGTAGACCCGTATTAGACAGCTCCTGTAGGAACCCTCTGATTAGGTCTGCTCTGTTTCCTTATGAAATTATAATAGACTAGGGTCCATGCTTATAAAGTCTTTTAGTTGAGTCTGAGTTCGTTCTCAAGCTTTTGATTGGTCAGATTTGAGTTCTCAAGCTTTTGATTGGTCAGATTTGAGCCAGAGGATCAAATCTGACCAATCAAAAACTTGAGAACGAACTCAAACTCAACTAAAAGTTTTATAAGCATGGACCCAGACTATACAGTTTCTACCAATACCGAAACACCCTGTGTACAAATGACATTATAAACAAGAGGGCCAGAATGGCCCTGAAGCGCTCACCAGACAATCAGAGGAGAAGATTTTCAAAGTTTTCACTATATGTTTCTATAGAAAACTAGCAGGCCCTGGGGCGGGCCAATTTTGACCCCAGGGGCATAATTTAAAAACAATTGTAGGGGACCTGAACATGATGCTATGAGCCAAATATAAGCTGAGAACCTTCCAGTTTCAGAGGAGATTTTCAAAGTTTTCTCAATATGTTTCTATTGAAAACTGCCCACCCCTGGGGCGGGGCCAATTTTGACCCCATGGCCATAATTTATATAATTTTTGTAGAGGACCTGAACATGATGCTCTGTGCCAAATATGAAAGCTGAGAGCCTTCCAGTTTCAGAGAAGAAGACTTTCAAAGTTTTCACTATTTGTTTCTATTGAAAACTGCCCACCCCTGGGGCGGGGTCAATTTTGACCACAGGGCCATAATTTATAAAACTTTTGTAGAGGACCTGAACCTGATGCCCTGTGCCAAATATGAAAGCTGAGAACCTTCCAGTTTCAGAAGAGAAGATTTTTCAAAGATTTCACTATTTGTTTCTATTGAAAACTGCCCACCGGGCGGGCCCAATTTTGACCCCGGGGCCATAATTTATATAACTTTTGTAGAGGACCTGAACATGATGCTATGTGCCAAATATGAAAGCTGAGAACCTTCTGGTTGTTTCAGAGAAGAAGATTTCACTATTTGTTTCTATTGAAAACTGCCCACCCCTGGGGCGGGGCGAATTTTGACCCCGGGGCCATAATTTATATATTTTTGTAGAGGACCTGAACATTATGCTATGTGCCAAATATGAAAGCTGAGAACCTTCTAGTTTCAGAGGAGAAGATTTTCAAAGTTTCTATTGAAAACTGCCAACCCCTGGGGCGGGGCCAATTTTGACCCCAGGGGCATAATTTATATAATCTTTGTAGGGGACCTGAACATGATGCTCTGTGCCAAATATGAAAGCTGAGAGCCTTCCAGTTTCAGAGAAGAAGACTTTCAAAGTTTTCACTATTTGTTTCTATTGAAAACTGCCCACCCCTGGGGCGGGGTCAATTTTGACCACAGGGCCATAATTTATAAAACTTTTGTAGAGGACCTGAACCTGATGCCCTGTGCCAAATATGAAAGCTGAGAACCTTCCAGTTTCAGAAGAGAAGATTTTTCAAAGATTTCACTATTTGTTTCTATTGAAAACTGCCCACCGGGCGGGCCCAATTTTGACCCCGGGGCCATAATTTATATAACTTTTGTAGAGGACCTGAACATGATGCTATGTGCCAAATATGAAAGCTGAGAACCTTCTGGTTGTTTCAGAGAAGAAGATTTCACTATTTGTTTCTATTGAAAACTGCCCACCCCTGGGGCGGGGCGAATTTTGACCCCGGGCCATAATTTATATATTTTTGTAGAGGACCTGAACATTATGCTATGTGCCAAATATGAAAGCTGAGAACCTTCTAGTTTCAGAGGAGAAGATTTTCAAAGTTTCTATTGAAAACTGCCAACCCCTGGGGCGGGGCCAATTTTGACCCCAGGGGCATAATTTATATAATCTTTGTAGGGGACCTGAACATGATGCTCTGTGCCAAATATGAAAGCTGAGAGCCTTTCAGTTTCAGAGAAGAAGATTTTCAAAGTTTTCACTATTTGTTTCTATTGAAAACTGCCCACCCCTGGGGCGGGGCCAATTTTGACCCCAGGGCCATAATTTATATAACTTTTGTAGAGCACCTGAACACGATGTTATGTGCAAATTATGAAAGCTGAGAACCTTCTGGTTTCAGAGGAGAAGATTTTCAAAGTTTTACTATATGTTTCTATTGAAAACAAGGCACCCCTGGGGCGGGGCCAATTTTGACCCCAGGGGCATAATTTATATAACTTTTGTAGAGGACCTAAAGATGATGCTATGTGCCAAAGATGAAAGCTGAGAACCCTGTAGATTCAGAGGAGAAGATTTTTAAAGGTTCAAATTGTTGACGACTGACGACGCACGACGCACGACGGACGACGCACGCCGACGGACGACGGACATCAGGCAATCACAAAAGCTCACCCTGAACACTTTGTGCTCTGGTGAGCTAAAAATGCAGCTGATAAATATTCATGTCATTATTTCTGACATACATATTCAACATGGAAAAGATTAAGCAGACATCAGTTTTACAGCAGATAAGAAGTTAGAACTATCCGATATAATGGAATGATTTCACGTACGTTTAGTATATGCTTTCACCATTTACCTGACAGAGATAGATAGATAGATTTATTGCGGCAATAAATGCATACATGTACCTAGTAATTAAAAAACATGTACAATATACAATACACATTATACATACATATGGATACATTGAAGCGCCATTGCAAACAGAGTAGACCCCATAGGAGCCGCCTGATCAGGATCTTCTCTGTTTGCTTATTGATATAATATATATATATATATATCACCCTACATTTAATGCAGTCTTCAAACATTTTCTAACTTATGCGTCATTATAAAAAATCAGCTAATATACAATCACACGATTATTGGTTTCTCACATGAACACTCATTAGGTAAATAGTTGTGTATACCCACGTCCTACTTGAAACTAAAGTACTACCCGTGTTAAGCGGCCATCAAAAAGAGGTCTTACTGTAGGTCTGTAAGGCAGGTGGTAGTTTAATGCAGGTCAAAAGAAATGCAGAAAGTTCCTATAGGAGCTTTCTGCATTACTTTTGTCCTGCATTAAGCAACCGCCTGCTTTTTAAAACTCCTATATGTTCAATAAATAAATGCCCGCTTAACCCTTTCCCTCATATTGACGACTTTTGACGACTCTGTAAAAGTCAATTTGTGAAACCATTGTGATAAATAGAGCATTTGCTCCTATAGGAGCAAATGCTCTATTTATCACAATGGTTTCAAACTACAAAATTCTAAAAATTTCCTTTTCTCTAGTTATTGCTCCTTTTCTGTAGATGAGTTCAAAGATGTATCTAAAAATAGCCTATGAGGTAATGAGTTAAGACAGGTTCTACTATTATTATCTCCCCTCTAATTGACATGTTCAATGTTAACCGTTTATACGCAATGAAAAAAAAAGAGAAATGTCTGCTCAAATACTCTGGTGTAATTTTGATTATTTGCGGTTCGACCAAGCTTTTGAGAAATTATTGACTGAGTGCCAAAATGGTTTGGATCCTGGTGAGATGCAGAGTTACTCGGCGCCTCATCTGGATCCAAGCTGTTTGCAAATGCGAGTCAGATCGCGGATAGCGTGACATGGATTAAACTATTCTCTCCTACTTTCGCCTTTCTACGCCTCTATAAACTCGTTTATTGAAACCATTGTGATAACTAGAGCATTTACTCCTATGGAGCAAATGCTCTATTTATCACAATGGTTTCAAAACTACACACTTCTAAAAATTCTCCTTTTCTATAGTTAATGCGCCTTTTCGGTAGATATTATCAAATAGGTTGGGTCTAAAAATAGTCGAGGAGGGAATGGGTTAAAACAGTCTTTGACAGTGAGCATATCGGCTCTTTCGCTTTTGTAAAACGTCCGAAACTACACATGAAAAGATTTTCCCAAAATGGACACCACTGTATAAACTATGATAACACCAAAACGCAAGATATTCATGCAACAAATTTGCCCAATCCCATGGTTGTTATGTACATAGGTGATCAAACATTCCCTATCTTCTTTTACCAAATCTTATTGGTAAATAGTAATGTTTGGAGGTTGTCAATGGCTATAGATTCATTTTGAAATAGAACATACATCTTTCATATCTAGCAAAGTCTGACATTATACGAGTACATTATAGGTAGGTAGAAGTCTATACGTAAAACCTGTTCTGGCTTGTAATAACCATGATAAAAATCTTCTTATGCCCTTTATCCTTTACTTCATGCATATTCATATAGAAAATAGTAGCATCATGAATATTAATTAGATGAATGTTTATAATATCATTTGAACGCAAGAACTTTTGTCTATGGCAGAAACTGCAGATCCCGATCTATATTATTTCATTAGAAAACAGAGTAGACCGCGATCAGATGGCTCCTACAGGATCTGGGTCCAGTCTGTTTGCATAGACGATAAGCGTTTTAACCCAATTCCTCCTAACGGCGCCTTTTGACGCCCCTGTAAAGGTTATTTTTGGAAACCATTGGGATAAATAGAGTACTGACTCCATAGAAGCAAATGCTCTATTAACAACTACACAATACTATTTGTTTCTTTTCTCTGGTAAATGCTCCTTTCCGGTAGACTTATTCAAAGAGGTTGAGTCTTAAAAAGGTCTAGGAGAGAACGGGATAAAAGGCGCATCTATGATGTAAGGGGTTATTTTATGCATGGAGGTTATAAAAAAATTTGATCGACTCTGATATCATTCTCAGGCACATGATTTGTCAAATTTTGAGCTTGAGAATGAACTCAGACATAATTTTTATAACATCGGACCCAGAGTTTTATACATATAGCGTACTATACGTAGATTTCTAAACTAGTCGCTATATAAGGCATTCGGATGGAGTAAATGGGTGGGTGTGAGTGTCTACCCATAGCGACTATGCATGTTTACGTATGGCAACTAACCAAAAGAAGTAGTTTCTAAGGGATCATGCTAAATCTCTTCCTATTTGGTTGAGTCTCTGTGTCATCTCTAATTCCAGGGGAAACAAAGAGATGATTACAGAGGATACCTCTTTAGAGCCCCTAATTCTATAACATCCCGGATGTAAAGGACCAAACAGACAAAATGTGACCTCCCCTAACACTTCCCTCTTTTGCTTAGCAAGGAAGTCGGTGGAACCTTTTTAAACTCTTTTTAAACTCTTTGCATCACTAAATATGAATACAATAAACCTTTATAAACAGGATTTTGAATTAGTATCAATAACAGATTTTAAAGTAACCTTTTCACATATGATAGCTTAATGTAGGATGAAAGTCATGCAGAAACTCCTTTGGGAGATTTCTGCAAGACTTTCATCACACCTACCTAAAACGATATTCTTTATTAACTCTTGCTGTCGATGCCATATCAGTGATAACATACGCAAATAGTTTGGATCTAGATAAGACGTCGATTAACTCGGTGTCTCATCCGGATCCAAACTGTTTGTTACTGAGACAAAACAATCAAATTCGCTGAATTGATATCCCCGGCCAAACAAGTGCAGACCTCAGCATTTAACCCATTCCCTCCTGCACTCCTGACTTCTCTTTGTGCCTCTGAAAAATTCATTCTTTTAAACCATTGTGATAAATAGGCCATTTGCTCCATATGAGCAAATGCTCTATTTTTCACAATGGTTTCAAAACTACGCAATTCTAAAAGTCTCCTTTCCTATTATAGTTAATGCTCCTTTTCGGTAGATTAATTCAAAGAGGTTGGGTCTAAAAATAGTCTAAGAGAGAATGGGTTAACTGAGTTATTAACCAGAGGGGCAACAAGGTGTTTCACACAGTGCTATAACTGTGGTGTTCCAAAGTAAATGTGAGTGATACTTGCAGGGCCGCATTTAATTATTTTCTTTATTTTTATTACCATTTACGCAAAGTATCATTGAAAATGTCCGAACAGTTTCTGAGATATGCATAAGATGGACAAAAAGGTTAAGTAGTTCTGTAGTTCTCAGTTCAATACGAGTGGCTATTGCAGGACAGTATTTCCTTATAGTTTTAAACATGTTCACTACGTTTCAAAGAATATTTGACTCCAGACAAAGAATATTTGACTCCAGACAGACAAAAAGGTTAAGTTTTTGGCAAACAAAGTATCGTAACTCTGGTTTCCAAGATCAAAAATTATAAGTGATACTGGCAGGGCGGCATTTCCTCGTGGTACGAAACAATTACTCAAGGTTTCATAGTATAACTCCAAATAGTTTCAGAGATATGGCTCCGGACAGACAAAAATGTTACATTTTCCGTAAGCAAAGGACCATAACTCTGGCGTTCCAAGGTCAATTTCAAAGATACTTACAGAGCGCATGATCTTATGCTACTAAATATTTACACAAAGTTTCATAGAAAAATTCTATCGATTTCTGAGAAATGGCTCTGGACAGACAAAACTGTTACATTTTTCGCAAACAAAGAGCCATAACTCTGGTATTCCACGGTCAATATGAATGATACTTGCATATACTTTCTGAGAAATTGCTTCAGACACGCAAAATGTTACATTTTTGCCAAACAAATGGCCTTAACTCTGGTGTTCCAATGTCAATATTAGTGATACTTGGAGACCCACATTCTGTTATGGTACTAAATATTTACGCAAAGTTTCAATGAAAAACTCCAAACTGTTTCTGAGATATCACTTCGGGACGCACGGACGGAGCTACAAACGGACGCATGGTCAACGCCAAAACTACATGTATATCCCTCCGCCTTTGTTGGAAGATGATAATAAATAAAAAGTGTTGCAGACGACAATGTTTGCAGTCGACAAAAGTTGGTAGCGAGAGAGTTAAACAGTGTGTCAATGTTCATCTAACCGTTATGCAAGCCAAACAAAATTGCATGTACAATGTACATACATGGATGAACTCTGAAAGAGGACAACCACAGGGCATTCCTGAGAAGTTAAGCCGTTATCAAAGAGGAAGTGCTCTCTAATAAATGTGTGATGACGAAGGGCAACGAACGACACATGCCTACAAACGGTAGCACAAAACACCGCACATGCAATACATGTACATATCAATAGTTATTTTGACAATTGCTCATTTGGTTACACATATACAACAATGTGAGTGTGTGCCTACTGGCACGTTTCCTCGCCATACAAATCCGTCACACAAAAGCATTTCTTTGTATCCCATAGTCCTGAAGTCAGTCTATCCCTTTCCTCGATAGTAACACCTTTTCACGCATTTGCAAACAGAGTAAACCCAAATCAGACGGCTCCTATAGGAGCAGTCTGGTCAGGGTCTGCTCTGTTTGCTTATGATATTATATATATCTGATTCTACAAGTTACAAGAATCGTGTGTACAAATGCCATTATAAAATATCAGCAAAAGAATATGCATGATGCCATTATTTCCTGTATGAATATTAAACAGGGAAAGAGCTAAAAAATGAACTGTTCTTACTATCAAACCGCCTACATTTGGTAAACCGATTTCCGCCTTACTACATGAACCTGCTGTGAAAGTATTAACTGCTGGAATTTATATATGGTTCAATTTTGAGTGTTTCCGATTTGATAAAGCTTTTGAGAAACAACTGACCGAGATTCAAACAGCTTGGATCCTGATGAGACACCGATTAACTACGTCTCAACTGGGTCCAAGTTGTTTGCACGTGCCAGTCATGTCTCGGATATTGGGTCATAGGTTAAACAGACATCGACGTTAAATGGACAAATCTCATCCATGTACATATACAGTCAAACCCCTAAACCGGAGTTTTAGTAGAGAAGAATTTAGATACTTTTACACAGGTGGCTGCTTAATGCAGGGTGAAAGTCATACAGAAAGCTCCTCTAGGAGCTTTCTGTATGACTTTCACCCTGCATTAAGCTGTCACCTGTCTCCAAGACTGATATTTATACTAAATAAAACATCCGGTTTAGAGGGTTTTTTACTGTATTGGATGTAAGATCATATTAAAACTTTTCACCGAAGTTAATTTTGTCTCACCATATTATTTCCCTTTCATCGCACCCTGCCTACTTGTATTGATATACAATAGCGCCAGACTAGTTGAACCATTTGAATGCGAGAAACAATGTCATTTTCAAACAATGTTGACTCAGATCAGCCGGCTCCTATAGAGGATCCCTCTGATCAGGATCGCCATTGTTTGTCATTCAATACCATTTCGCAAAGATTACCCTTTCATACCGTTTAATTGGACTCTACCAATAAACAATGATAGACTAGTCTTTGAAATGTCAGTTTAAAGGGTTATTTTTCAGGTGATAAATCAGTGTCGCCTACGCTAACACTCGTTGCACATTCGTTAGTTGTCATTTTGACCCTGTCATACCCCAAGTTGATGTACAATGTACAGGGGAACCCCATTTTAAGCGATCACATTTTCATTAAAACGGAAATCTTAAAATGCAGGTTTTTTAACCCATCACCTCATAGGCTATTTTTAGATACAATCTCTTTGAATAAACCTACCGAAAAGAAGCTTTAACTAGAGAAAAGGATTTATTAGAATATTGCAGTTTGAAACCATTGTGATAAATAGAGTTTTACAGAGTCGTCAAAAGTCGTCAATATGTGGGAATGGCAAATGTTATGCAAGAGGAGCATATTGTATTACTGCTGTCCTATATCATGACACTATCTTCCGTAAAGGTCTAGAATTATTTGGTTTGATCCTTTCCCTGTTCTTTGTTTATTTCCAAATTCCAATACCTACTGAATATTCATGGACAAAATAGTTATAATGAAATATGGAAGGTGGAACATGATGAGCAATTTTAGAAAGTAAAGAAACAGATATGTCACATTCCATTAGCAAACAGAGCAGACCCTGATCAGACGGCTCCTGTAGGAGCCGTCTGATCTGGGTCTACTCTATTTGCAAATGCGTGAAAACCCGTTTATATGAGGTTAAGGGTTATTGGTCGTTGAAAGCAAGTTTTACTGTAACTTGTAAATTTAAGTGACAGTTCTCTAAATCTATACCATAATCATCTTACCACGTGTAGATGTACATGTACCAACTTAGACCCCACTCACCCCAGTGTCGCGAGTAAAACACTACGGAATGCCATTAGCAAGCACGTACCGTCCATAACTAAAGTGGAACGGTTTTTATCTCGACAAGACACGAGTGTCCATTTATAGGGACATATACATAGTAGACGGGGCCCTCTGGTCAGGATCTACACCGCTTGCTTCACAGATCACCTCCAAAAATGGTTTACAGTAAAACTCTATACTGAACGATATATCGGTCTTTGGGACATGTAGCAGCTTAACGCAGGGTGAAAGTCATGCAGAAAGCTCCCCTAGGAGTTTTCTGCATGACTTTTATCCTGCATTAAGCAGTCACCTGCCTCAAAGAGGAAAAGTATGTAAATTCTTCTCTACTAGAATTCCGATTTAGAAGAGTTTCACTGTATATTTTCAGTCCGAGAATTGGTATATTTACCCCGAGGCGCAGCCGAGGGTAAATATGCCAGTTCAAGGGCTGACAATATTAGGCTATATCCTCTATCATCCCGACAGCTATGTGTTAATTATTTTATTATACCGAAAAACTTTAGAAGTACAAACATGGTTAATTTTAAAATTAAAAGAAATAATCAATGAAGACAATGTTCCAAAAAGGGAATGAAGATAATATAGAAATACTGAAATAGCTCTTATCTAATAATTATGTCGACCACTACGAGCCTTTATCAAAGATAATCATGTCAAACTACACGTCACATTTTTGGTACATGCATTCAGCCATAAAATCAAAGAGAATAATGTTGATCCAGCATCATGTAGCATTGAGTTGTTATTTCAAAAGTAATGACGTCAGCAGATGACGTCATGATTGCAACGACGTCATGCATACATTAGCGTGCATGCATTCTCCCGAATGTAGTATATGCAATAAATGCGATAGAATTATGTATGTTGGTGAGACTGAGACAGAAATTCGGGAGAGAATGAAAGAGTATTTGAGTGATGTAAGACATGAGAGAGAGAATCCAATAAACAGACATTTTGGAGTCGGTGGTCATAGCAGTGATGATGTTAGATTTGTGGTTTTGAAACCGATATATTCACATGGAAGCTCATTCTGAGGGTGATATATCCTGATATATTCACTTTGAAGCTCATTCTGAGAGTGGTATATCATAAGTTCACGTTTTAGGTCTATGGGAGTTTTGCATTGAAGGATATGTTGAGGTATAATAAATGTATATATAGATCCGATAGGAATTTTTTTCCGGGTCGTGATTTTTTTGTTTTTTGGTGTGGTTTAAGGTAAAAATAGATAGTTTTAGGCTAATTTTACATACTCCGATCACTTGGGTTTTTGGGGGTTTTTTTGGGGGGGGGGGGGGGTTGGGGGGGGTTGGGGGGGAGGGGGTCCGTGGGTGAGTCCAAGCATATGCGTCGGGCACCTTTGTAGTAAAGGAGAATTTTAGAAGTGTTTACTTTTTTGGAAACCATTGTGATCAATAATAGAACATTTGCCCTTATGGAGCAAATGCTCTGTTTATTACAATGGTTTCAAAAAAATAAGTTTTGCAGAGGCGCAAAAGGGCGTCAGTAAGAGAGAATGTGTTAACTCATTCCCTCATATTGACGACTGTAAAAGTCACGTTGTGAAACCATTGTGATAAATAGAGCATTTGCTCATAAGGAGCAAATGCTCTATTTATCACACTGGTTTCAAACTACAAAATTCTATAATTTTCCTTTTCTCTAGTTTATGCTCCTTTTCTGTAGATTTATTCAAAAATGTCGAATCTGAAAATAGCATATGAGGTAATGTGTTAATGCAGAAGGAAAGTAATGCAGAAACCCGAGGAACTTTCTGCTTTCGTTCTGCATAAAGCCATCACGTCTTAAACCTTTCTTTTTCACACCTTTACAAACAGAGTATACCCAGATAGGACGGTTCCTCTTTTTTAGACCGACATTACAATTTGAATATAACGAGGGTACAATCTGGTCTAGTGTGAACGATGGTGTAAATAAAATAATAGAAAATGTGTACATGGGACACGGATGCCCCCGCCAGGTTATTTCAAAATTGCATTAAAATTGATTGACTTAATTGGTGTGTAAAATGTTTATAACACAGAAGAATATGCTTACTTCCTTGGAATTTTCGATTGTATCGCATAGTCTTCTTCAGCTTAGTGAATGCCATTCAAGCGGTATCATTTGACGTAGTCAGGTCATGTGACACGTTACACCGCTGGAAGCTCCAACCCTTTGTAACGATTGAGTGATTTATGGCTATCGCCTCCTTGACTCGCCGCTTGATATCTTCGGATGTTAAAACTTCGGCGTCAAATTTGATCGGTATTCACTAAGCTGAAGAAGACTGTGCAATACAGTCGAGAATTCCAAGAAAGTATGCCTACTCTTTTGAGATATGAAATTTTACATTCCAATTGACAATGCCAGAAGAAAAGAACTATCTACACCATTGATTGACTTATGGTCTGCATGTTTGCCTCGTGCAGATTTAGTTCTATCAATTAACTTGATTAATATAATCTCTATTACAAAATAAAGTTTTCTTCTGAATTCTCAAATAGAAAAGGATGGCTGGAAATAATGTGGTAACAAAATATTGTTTTATTCTACTGTTAATCATTTGAAAATAAAACAATACAGAAATACTTTGTGCAGTGGGTCTTAGAAGGAAGGCATGTTTTTCTATATCTAAAATATTCTAAGTTCCGTCAAAAAGGAAGTTGACATGTGGCAGATTCGAAAATAGTTTACACAATACCGTTCACCATACTTATGTTCTATGCCAAATATCCACAGGGACATGATTTATAGAACTTCTGTAGAGGACCTGAACATGATGCTAAATGTGAAAGCTGAGAACCATCAAGTTTCAGAGGAGATTTTCAAAGTTTTCACTATATGTTTCTATAGAAAACTAGTCGGCCCTGTGGCGGGGCCAATTTTTACCCCAGGGGCATAATTTATATAGCTCTTGTAGAAGATCTGAACATGTTGCTATGTGCCAAATATGAAAGCTGAGAACCTTCTAGTTTCAGAGAAGATTTTCAAAGTGTTCAATATATTTTTCTATTGAAAACTGACCACCCCTGGGGCGGGGCCAATTTTGGCCCCATGGGCATAATTTATATCTCTTGTAGAGGACCTGAACATGATGCTATGTGCCAAATTTGAAAGCTGAGAACCTTCCAGTTTCAGAGGAAAAGATTTTCAAAGTTTTCAATATATTTTTCTATTGAAACTGACCACCCCTGGGGCGGGGCCAATTTTGACCCCAGGGGCATAATATATGAAAACCGAGAACCTTCCAGATTCAGAGGAAAAGATTCTCAAAGTTTTACAATGTGTTTCTACAGAAAGCAAGGCACCCCTGACAGCAATGGGTCACAACTGGCAACAGTAGGTCACAACTGACAACAGTGAGTCACAACTTGAAACAGTAGGTCACAAGTGGCAGCAGTGAGTCACAACTGGAAACAGTAGGTCAAAAGCGGCAGCAGTAGGTCACAACTGACAGCAGTCAGTCACAAGTGGCAGCAGTCAGCTGCTCTGTATGTTTGAATGTGATATGAACCACTCTGGATACAATCTGGTTTAACAAAAGACAGCTTCAACTCCATAACTAGTGTTAAACAAGATATCTTCATCTCTAATTTAATGTTACACAAAGCAGACTCTTATCTAGTGTTACACAAAAGAGCTTAAACTCAAATTTAGTGTAACACAAGACAGCTTCAACTCCAGTTTAGTGTAGCACAAGACAGCTTCAACTCCAATTTAGTGTAGCACAAGATAGTGTTCAACCCCGGACCTGTATTTTTTATGACAATGCAAATTTCTAATCAGGAATATGACATAAATCGCCCATTTAAGAACAAAGGAAAAAAAACAAAAAACTTGACACTAAAATTTATTTACTTTTTCACAACAAAACAAATAAATTAAATGACCAGAGAAAATATAAATAAATATTCATCATCTAAAACAGAACCTTCAGATAATCAGAAACAAGCTATCAACTTTCAGCTGTTTTCAATATACATGTATATCTGAAAATGTTTACCCTATTTACTCTCGGTATTCTGATACCTAATCTCCCCTCTGCACCCCTGTAAACCTGGATACTGTAGAACCTGTCCTAGGCGGCCATTCATTTATTGAACATAGGAATTTTAATAAGCAGGTGATTGTTTAATGCAGGGAAAAAATAATGCAAAAAGCTCCTATAGAAGCTTTCTAGCATTTCATTTGACCTGTATTAAGCTACCAACTTTCAAACAGACCCGTAATTAGACCTTTTCTTATGGCCGCTTAAGACAGGTTCTACTGTAAATCAATTCAGAACCATTTTACACTAATAACTCTAAATTACACTTACATAGCAGCAAATAGTGTAGACCCTCATCAAGCTGCTCTTTCAGGAACAGTTTGATCCGAGTCTGTATTATTTACAAAAGTACAGTAGAACCTCTCTTATGTGACCACTTAATGAATAAACATGGATGTCTTTATAAGCAGGTGGTTGCTTAATGCAGGAAAAAAGTAATGCAGAAAGCTCCTCTAGGAGATTTCTGTATTACTTTTGTCCTGCATTAAACTACCACCTGCATCTAGCACCCAGAATTATATCAGGTGGTCGCATTAGCCGGGTTTTACTGTATGTCTGTCTGAATAATAATAAAGTAATTAGGGCATATGTACCTATAAAGTTGCCATGACATGTAATGTAAGAAATTAGGATGAAAGCTTTTATCAATTATCAAGTTTTATATTGCACTATCAGTAAAGATGTTTAACCCATTACCTCATAGGCTATTTGGCCAACCACTCTGAATAAACCTACCGAAAAGGAGCATTTACCAGAGAAAAGGAAATGCTTTTAGAATTTTGTAGTTTGAAACCATTGTGATAAATAGAGCATTTGCTCCTACAGTAGCAAATGCTCTATTTATCACAATGGTTTAACAAAGTGACTTTTACAGAGTCGTCAAAAGTCGTCAATATGAGGGAATGAGTTAAAATCAAACTATAACTCTGTATACAGAATTGGTATCTTGACAAAATTCAATTTTTAACTCATTCGCTGCCACGTGCTGTACATTTTCTTGTCACTTTTGATTGTTGAATTTTGTTCCATATCATTTCAACCTCAACATCAAACAGTTTGAATGCTGACGCCAGCTTACTCGACGTCTCATCTTGATCTAAACTGTTTGCTGCCAATAGCAATGAAAAGATACTATATGAAATAAAAAGAACTTCACAAGGTTGTACTGAATGGAAGAAAAATAACTCCTTCAAAACAATGTCCTGAACAAGCAAGTTATTATCTCCCTTGCACATAGATATTTTTGCAGTGTAGACTCGAGACCAGCTGCTGCACCAGAGACGCAGTATGATCAGGATCTATATAGTTAGACAGGATGAAACATCCTGAAGAAGTTGACACATGTATAACAGTCTATACCCTGATCAGACATTATGTCCTAGGGATAGTTGATCTCTACATGTATTTCCAAAAGGACAATTTTCTTAGAATGTTAACCCTCTGAATGCTGGAAACGAGTATACTGGCATATCCAAATAGTCTAGAACCAAATTAGACGGGTCATACAGAAGCCCTTTGATCATGGTGTGCACTGTTTGTCATTCAAAATGCCCTAGCAAATTTAAGATATTCATACTGAATGGATTGTATATTTAACCATCTACTCCATAAATATGCTTTTCTATGTCTTTGCAAACAGAGTAGACCCAGATCAGACGGCTCCAATAGGAGCCATCTGACCAGGGTCTGCTCGGTTTGATTTTGACATAACAAACATCAGATTCCATAGGTTCTGTGTTGGCAAAAAAAAAGAAAATGATCATTTCATATGTTAATTAATATGCATGTCATCATCATTTCTTTCATAAATATTCATGGAGTAACAGGTTAACCATTTACATGATTAAGACTTATTTTCACGCATTTGCAAGCATAAAGTAAAAGGTTCTATAATGATGGTTAAAATACCTGGCATTCAAAGGGCCACATGTAAGTAACATGTTGCAAATAACACAACGAAACTAGAATGGTCAAATACATGTCAAAATAGTGCATGTTTGGGTTCTACCTTAACTCTGAAAAAAATACATGTTTTAAACCTTAACATCTCTAACATAAATGCATGTAAATAAAGGCACAACATTCTATAAAATATCTATCACAAACAGATCTACAGTAGAGAAAATAAGTTCACTAAAAACTTGGTTGGAACAACATCTATCACAATCAATAACTTCAATAGAATTCAGAAAGACAAACATGCAATTAACAACTGCAAAATCAACAATTATCACAAATAAGATAAAGTTGCTCCGCTAAAACTTCCAAACGATCTCGACAGATCAAAGAGAAACATGGATGGAGTTCTACATATCAAAGACATAATTTGAACGGCCTATTCAGATTGTTTGCTATTATGCTTTGTTTAACCCTTAACTCCATATATAGTAAAACCTCTCCATAACGACCACTAAATTGTGTTAATTAGTTGGTATTGTGGGCAGGTGGTTGCTTAAAGCAAGGTGAAAGTAAAACAGAACGCTCCTATAGGAATTCTAGTAGAGAAGTTTGATACTTTTTTTATGCAGGTGGCTGCTTAATGCTGGGTGAAAGTCATGCAGAAAGCTCCTCTAGGAGCTTTTTGCATGACTTTCATCCTGCATTACGCTGCCACCTGTCTCTAGGACTGATATTTATACTAAATTTAATGTCCGGTTTAGAGAGGTTTTACTGTATATGTAAAACTCCTTTTTCTACAGAAACAAATACCATATAGCTAATAATTGTTTGTGTATCAAAAGACAGTATGTAGCAGTAGAGTAAAGCTGACACAGACTGTCACCCACCAGACTGAGTTGTGCAAATGTCTTATTGATTAACGAGCCTGAACACTCTGATATCAAAGAAAGGACAGCCGATGATTAGGCTTGATACTGAACACAGCCAGGGGTCCAGAAAGCCTGCATGAATTAAACGTATTCCGGAATAGCTCCATTATTTCTCTATAAAACCCCATTTTGTCATTATTTCTCCATAAAACCCCATGTTGTGGCCACTCTTTAGAATCCTCCCGAAGAGAGAGTTTTAGAAAGTGGTCACAACATAGGGTTTCGTGAAAAAAGGATGATCTCAGTATTTGAAAATGCATCTTTATCAATTGCTCTGCATAGCTGAGACATTTTCCAAATACCTATAAATATACCATATATATTTGAGAATGTGCAATACAGTAAAACCACTCTATAACGGCCACTAAATTACATCAAATATCTGTGTTAAAGACAGGTGGCTGCTTAAAGCAAGGTGAAAGTTAAACAGAACGCTCATATAGGAGCGTTCTGTTTTACTTTCACCTTGCTTTAAGCAGTCACCTGCCCTAAAGACGAACTAATTAACATAATGTAGTGACCGTTATAGAGAGGGTTTTACTGTATTTCAACACTATCAAGTAGCACAACTCAGCCTGATTGTAAATATCTGGCTTAACCCTTTGAACACTTAACTTTCAAAATGGAATGGTCCAGCACTGTTTAACAGTATAGTCAAATCAGATGGAATGTTAAAATTTGCTCCATTATTATGAATGACAAACAGTACAGACCTTGACCAGAGGGCTTCTTAAGGCGCCTGTGTATCTTGGTGTACTCTGTTTGCAAATGCCAATTAACTTAACTCGTTACCAGCATTCAAAGGGTTAATTCAGTTCTTGGTTGAGAATATACATACTGAACTAGTTTGATGAAAATTAGATAAAAATGCCTCAGTTTGCAAGCTAATACATACATATTTCGAGACAAAATTTCTATAAATATATGGGGTTGTTAAAATTGTTCAAAGCAGTCTAGCTGGACATAAAAAAAAAATACGCTAAAAACATGCTAAGAAAGTCTGGTGGTGATAACTGTATACAAGCATTTCAAATCAGAATAAAATACATTATTCAGACTTTGTCCAATTTCAACAAATCAAGGGGCAAAACCCTGGAACAACTGCAGCAATTTGACAGTATACCGATTTTGGGCTAAGAATATATACCAATATATAATGTGAACAAGTTAACCCTTTCCCTGTTCTGTGTTTATTACAAGGACAAAATAAATAGTATATTAGTTTGCAAATGAAGAATCCAGTTAAGAGTCTGCACTGTTCATTAACAGAATCAGCAGGATACTTAAAATCACACAGACCCTGGTCTGGTACAATATCTCCTGGTCACATACAATATATCTGATATCAGATCCTGGTCACATACAATATTTCTGATATCAGATCCTGGTCACATACAATATTTCTGATATCAGATCCTGGTCAAATACAATATTTCTGATATCAGAGCTGTATATAAAATACATATTTAGGAAACTTAGGTGAAATATTTTCTGTATTCCTCCACCAAACTATATCTTCATGATACTCATTAGAATTCTCTCTCTGTAGCAGTTCTAATAAGGACCAACAGGATATGGATCGGCCAAGAAATAGAAGACTTTGATAGATCAATACATCTCTTATATACAGCTATGTTGATATGGTGGCTTATATTGACTTACACTGTATGGGACTATTCACATGATGCAGCTGATATACATGTATATATTCAACAATCAAAGATGTTTATTGTACACCAAGCCAGTAGCCGTAAAGTAACATGAACAAGGTGACCAAAGTTAACACAAACAATTATAATCTCATTTTAAAATGTCTATTCCACCTCTATCAAATTAAACTATCGTCATGCAATGTCAACCATATTAGAAGTCTTAACCCTTTCCCTTATGAATAGTTAGGAAACAACATTTAACTTCTGAAGTATTCAATAGCTGAATACATGCATTAATATCATATTACAATGGATTTTTCACCATGAAAGGAATTCTAGAAGGAGTTCTTTAAAATTCCTTAAGTAAACATAGGAGACCCTGATCAAATGGATCCATGAGTCCTCTGATCTGGGTCTACTCTGTTTGCAAAGGTATTAAAACGCTTATATAAGAAGTAAAGGCTTAATTACAAGTCAAAAATCACAAGTTTGGTACAAAAATTATCAGTACCATATCGGGACCGTGAATTCATTCAAACAATACTATTGACCCATTCCCGCAAATTGCTCTTTTTACGTCTCTGTGAAAGTCACTTTTTGAAACCATTGTGGTAAATACAGCATTTGCAAAAACTGCACGATTTTATCATTTTTCTCCAAAGAGGTTGGGTCTATAAATAGTCTATGAGGTAATAGGTTAATTTTTATCCTGCCAAGTGTGACCAGACTTACACATTCAAACAGTTTGTATCCAGATGAGATGCAAGGTAACTGAGTACTATCAAGATCCAAGCTGTTTGACAATCAGAAGAAAGTCAAAACTGCAACAGATCTGAATGCCAGGAAACAAGTATACTGGCACATGCAAACAGTACAGATCCAGATAAGAGGGCTCACAGGAGCCAACTGATAGATCTTTATTGTTTGTCATTCAAATCTCTTTTCAGTGTTACCATATCATGAACTCTATTGTTAAACAATGATGGACCGACCATTCCACTGTGAAAATTAACCCTTCACTTGTTGAATTTTAAAATACATTTCCCCTTCTTTACCCATGCCCTGTTGTATAATTACATATATCTTCACTGTGTACACCTATTTCGCTGTGCAATCACTGCTGTGGAGTGCACTGGTTGCACAATCAAACTGTAAATAGTGCAGACCCTGATGAGACAGCTCCTGCAGGAGCTGTCTCATCAGGGTCTTCACTATTTACAGGTAGGTATATTGACGTGAACAGCAAGCAAAGGTTAAGCATTGAAACGGTTAGCCCCTTCCCTGTTAAATATTCATGTGATAAATAATGACATCATGGATATTTATTTGCTGGATTTTTATGTACATAGAATTTTTTGGGATTGGTAGAAACTGTGGGGTCAAAACTATTATACATTCATCTGCAAAGAGTACATACCCTGATCAGACAACCCCAAAAGGAGCTATCTGATCTAGGTCTACTCTGTTTGCAAAGGCATAAAAAGTGCATAAATATGAAGAAAATGGTTAAACAAACAAGAAAAGGATAAATTAGAAAATTAGACAATAAGTTTAAGTGCTATATCATCTGAACAAGTGCATCAGTAATCCATTGCTCGAATAACAAACCCTTCGCCTGTTGAATATTCATATAAAAAATAATGACCTGTTGAATATTCATATTGGAAATAATAATGACATCCTGAATATTATCGGCTACATTTTTAAAATGTCATATGTACATGTACACAGAATGTTTTGGTATTGGTAGAAATTCTATAATAAGTTTATAAGCAAACGGAACAGACTCTGATCAAATGGCTCCTTCAGGAGCTGTCTGATATGGGTCAACTCTGTATAAACAGACTTGAACAAGAGTACCGCATACGGTACATAATACGCCCACTTGCAAACTGATTCAACATGCCTTATAAGTGTTGACATTTTCTAATCTGTGCTCCAGATCTTGATTTCCATATTAAGGTGATACTATTTTTTAAAAAAATGAAGTGAATATCTTATTAAATAAAAAAGTTACAGCTAATCCTCATTTTTGCAGATTTTTGTAAAGTGCAACGGCCATAACTCTGTAAAGACAAACTGAATGAACCTCAAAATAAACTCAGCTTCAAATTTTGTTGCTTAAAACATTTGTTTTAAGTTTCATTCATATCATTTTAATAGTTTTCCTAAAAAACAACAGACAAACTAAAAGTTGACCGACAAACAAAGCAACAAACACACAAAGTTCAAGGACCATAACTTTAGAATAAAATGACATATCAAAACCCCCGCAATATATGTGAAAATTCACATTAAGGTTTAACCATATAAAAAAATTGAAGTAAATATCATTTCAAATGAAAAAGTTATGGCCATCCTCATATTTGCATAGATTTGCATTATTTTTTTAAGTGCAAGGGCCATAACTCCAAAACAACAAATCAAATGATCCTCAGAATCGACTTAGCTTCAGGTCTTGATGCATTAAACATGTGTATGAAGTTTCATTAATATCTGTCAAATAGTTTTATCAGAAAACAGCGGACAAACTATATGCATATATTTGCATTATTTTTAAAGTAAAAGGGCCATAACTCCGACACGACAAATCAAATAAACCTCAAAATTGACTCGGCACCAGATCTTGATGCATTAAATATTTTTGTGAAGTTTCATTAATATCTCTCATATAGTTTTCCCAGAAAACAGCGGACAAACTATTTGCATGTATTTGCATTATTTTTTAAGTAAAAGGGCGATAACTCCGAAACGACAAATCAAATGAACCTTAGAATTGACTCAGCTTCAGATCTTGATGCATTAAACATTTGTGTGAAGTTTCATTAATATCTGTCAAATAGTTTTCCCAGAAAACAGCGGACAAACTATTTGCATATTTTTTAAGGACAAGGGCCATAACTCTGAAATGAAAAATCAAATGAACCTCAGAATCAACTCAGCTTCAGATCTTGATGCATTAAACATTTGTATGAAGTTTCATTAATATCTGTCAAATAGTTTTCCCAGAAAACAGCGGACAAACAAAATGTTGACGGACGAACGAACGAACGAACGAACGAACGAACGAACGAACGAACGAACGAACGGACGGACGGACAGGGCCACGACAATATACGACCACCTTTATTAGGTGGGCGTATAAAAAGCGCTTATATGAGGAAAAGAGTTAACCCTTTACCTGATAGAGACTCTTTTCACATCTATGCAGAGCAGAGCCAGATCAGAAGCTCCCTTAGCCATCTGATTAGAGGCTGCTCTGTTTGCTTATGAAATAATACAGATCGGATTCTAAAGTTTCTGCAATGGCCAAACATTGCCTGTGTTTATATGCCATTATAAAAATGATAAACATTAACAATGTGCCATTATAAAAATGATAAACATTAACAATGTGCCATTATAAAAATGATAAACATTAACAATGTTATTATTTCTTGAATGAATATTCATAAGGTAAATGGTTAAAACAGAAATAATAGGCTTGGTGTAGAGTGTTTCCCTGGGAATTCTGGACATACATTATGGGATATGTTTTCCATTGGATGCTTTTCTTAACATGTGCTTTCTATCTATACTTAATTAAAGTATGCATTGTTAAAAAATATCAATGGTGTTAACATCTATCTTTAATACAGAATTGACATATTAATATCTTAAGTATTTGCAAGTCCATAGACCTCATAGGGAATAATGGTAAATCAAAATTTAACCCTTTGAATGCACGAAATAATTGGCAGTTGCAAACAGTGTAGATCAAAGATCAGGGCTCTCCTCTATCACTAATATCAGGGTATGTAATGTTTGTCATTCAAAGTCCATTTGCACAGTATACCCTTTCATACTGAATGGTCTCTATTGTTAAACACTGATGGACCATTCCATTTTGAAAGTTCAGCATTCAAAGGGTTAAATTTACATCTGTCTGAAATTAACAGACATTTGTGAATACACTCGAACCTGTCCTAAAGTGGCCATTCATTTATTGAAAATAGGAGTCTTAAAATTGGGTGGTTGCTTAATGCAGGGCAAAAGTAATGCAGAAAGCTCCTGTTGGAGCTTTCTGCATTACTTCTGCCCTGCATTCAGCTATCACCTGCCTTACAAACCTATAATTAGACCTCTTTTTGATGGCAGCTGAAGACAGGTTCTATTGTATCCCATTGTCCACTGAACATATACATTTGTAAATACATGTACCCTATAGTGATGTCTATCTTAAAGTCTGCATCAGAATAAGCACCAAATAGACAACAATAAAAATCTTAAAATTTGACATGGATATACACTGAAAGTAATAAAGTCAAAGTCCTTACTACAGGGAAATAAAATACCATTGCACAGACCCTCTGGCAAAAAAAACAACCTTGTAACCCTTTCAACCCTGGGTAACCATGCATTGTTTGTAAGCTTGCACTGTTTGTCACTCAAAACCCTTTTGTATGTTTAACCCTTTCCTCCATATACTATTTTTCAGACCCAGCCTCTTTGAATGAATCTACCCAAAATGAGCACTAACTAGAGAAAAGGAAATTTTTTAGAATTTTGTAGTTTGAAAACATTGTGCTAAATAGAGCATTTGCTCCAATAGGAGCAAATGCTCTATTTATCACAATGGTTTCATTAAGTGACCTTTACAGAGCGTAGAAAGTTGTATTTATGGAAGAAAGGGTTAAGCCCTTCCTACTGTGTACTCTGTACTCAAACACCAATTGGCTTTTCCATTCTGATAATCCAGGGTTGAAAGGGTCAATGGCCATTGTTGTCCAATATTAAATACAGTAAAATCCCTCTAATCCTGATATTCAATTAGGTGGCAGCTTAATGCAGAGTGAAAACGATGCAGATCACTCCCAACAGAGTTTTCTGCATGACTTTCACCCTGCATTAAGCAGTCACCTGCCTCAACAGTTTAGAGGATGTTTACTTTACAAGTATACAAAGTAAATATTACAGATATTGCACATACAGATTTCATGTAAAAGTCAGTATATGACATAAACTTAAAGACGCAAGTAATGGCTAGGATTATAACACTCATACAAAATGGTTTTGGATATTGCAAATTTGCAATTACAATGTATCATTTTCTGTACGTCTGTGCTGATCTACACAAATAAATAGTCGACTAGACTGAAATGCATGACCTGAAACATAGGGGTCAAGATTGAGGCAAATTTAGAAGAAAGCTTCTCCATCTGTCCTGCTTACTTTTCCCTTTAACGAATTCACGGAGAAATTTAAATGCATACATGTATATAATATAAAGGAGATCAAAAATCAATGTTACGGTTGGCTGTTATCCTAAGTATTCAGACTCACGCAGATAGTGCAGACCCAGCTGAAACAGCTCCTGAGGGAGCAGTTTGATCAGTGTCTCCATTATTTGCTACCATGTCAGTCTACTTTGAAGTTATCAAAATGTCAGCTTTTAAAAACCGTGGAGAGGAGATATTGTGTGCCCTAATATTTCAGATAATTATGGGAAAATACTCCCTAAACCCCTTTAAGATCCTCCCTGTCTGAGAGCTCTAGGTTGAGCTATGAATGTCATATTTACCCTAATTACCCAGCTATAAATGTCATATTTACCCTAATTACCCAAAGTATTGGACACAAATCTCCCTAATTACCTGAAGTAATGGCCACCAATCTCCACTCTCCATCAGCTTGTTAATTCTTTACTTCATAAAAAAGTTAGGCAAGAAACAATTTATTTATGAATAATACTCAGATAAACTTTTAGAATGGCACATAAAAGTCAAAGTTTTGGACCAGACAAACTATCAGATCTATATTACCTCATAAGTAAACAGAGTAGACCCTGATCAGGAAGCTCCAGCATAAGCCATTTTAACTGAGTCTACTCTATTTTTAAAGTGGCATCAGTATGATAGAATGGGTTAAATTGATTTAAACTGTAACAAATAGGAACTACAGTAAAACCCCGCTAATGCGACCACATAAAGAGGTAAAATTAAGGGTGCTAGATACAGGTGGTAGCTTAATGCAGGACAAAAGTAATGCAGAAAGCTCCTAGGAGCTTTCTGCATTACTTTTGTCCTGCATTAAGCTACCACCTGCTTATAAAGACACCCATGTTTATTCATTATGTGGTCGCATAAGAGGGGTTCTACTGTACTTCAAAATAATTAGTAACTAATCTACAAAAGAACTTAAATTTGTTCTCAGAGTAACCAATCTAAGTAAAGAATCTAAAGTTCATGGTAACCATGTAACTCTTCTTAGCCCTCATCTTGCCAATAAAAGTCTGCCCAAACTCTGACATGAAGCAAGTTTTACTGCGATTCATTCGTGCTTTTGAGACACAACTGACAGAGTGTCAAAGAACTTGGATGCTGATGAGATGCCAAGTTAATTGGTCGTGATCTGAAAGATAATGGTTAAAACTGCTACAACGACATTTCTCTCACATTTTTTACAAATTATTTCATCGTGTCGACTAGACATTGTTGCCAAATTACACTAAAAGGTTCTTATATAATAAGTTAATAACAATCTATTTCTAACTGTCCACATCTCAAACTCTCAAGATCTCTATAGTAAAAAATTACAACATACAAATAAAAGTTTGCAAACAACTACATGTAGGTATTTACATACATGTACAATGAGAATCATCATACAGATTAGAAGATTAATTAACAACTTAACAAACAGGGATGTAGATAAGATGCCTACCAGTACTGATCTATCAAAACATCTCATTCCTCAGCCAAACCCTATCTTGCTGCATAATAAGAGTAACAGATAAATGTTCATACTCGTATACTAGAATCGTCATTTCTCCACAATAACTCTATGTTGTGACCACTCTTTAGAACCATCTCTCCCAGACAATTCTAAAGAGAGGTCACAACATATGGTTTGGTGGAGAAATTCTTAGTTATTCTTAAAAATGTTTTTGTTTTAACCCTTTCCCTCATATAAACGTGTCTTCACGCATTTGCAAACAGAGTAGACCCAGATCAGACGGCTCCTAGAGGAGCCGTCTGATCAGGGTCTACTCTGTTTGCTAGTGTAATTTGAAAGATCGGTTTCTTTTCTTTCTAAGATGGCTACAATGGTCCACCTTCCATGTTTCATTATAACTATTTTCTCCATGAATATTCAGTAGGTGTTGAAATTTGGACTAAATATAGAACAGGGAAAGGGTTAATTTATGCATCTAATGATCTTATCTGCACCTCTGATATCATTAGATTCTGGTAGGAGAAGTGATTCTAATACAGTAAAACCTCTTTATAACGAAAACTAAACTACATAAAGCATTTTGTGTTAAAGGCAGGTGGCTGCTAAAAACAAGGTGAAAGTAAAACAGAACGCTCCCTATAGGAGCGTTCTGTTTTACTTTCACCTTGCTTTAAGCAGCCACCTGCCCTAAATACCAACTAATTAACACAATTTAGTGGTCGTTATAGAGAGGTTTTACTGTAATTGCAGGATGATAGGGTTTGGTAGAGATATATTAAATAAACCAGTGGAGTTTCAAAATATGCTTCTTAATCTTATCTACAGCCCTGAAACATATGAAATCAACGACAAGACTTTCATAACTTGATCAACAATATTTGTTGATTTACCAAATATTAGTAATATCAACACTCTTAGAGTCGTAAAATAACAAAGGACTTTTGTAAACTTCCTATTTAGATCACTAGGAAAGTGTTGAACTCTGAATACAAATGCCCTTTTTCCTCTGAAAGTGATATGGCACGAAGCCATTTCAACTACCAAGGCTTTCTCATCTGCATATCAGTAGGCCTCCATCCATTTCAGTGCCACACCCTGAAAGTGCAAATCAGGAATACATGGTCAGTGACAAGAAGACAATAGTCAAACCTCTCTACTTCAATCAAAAAAAAATCTAATTCTGAATTATTAACCCTTTCCCTGTTCTGTGTTTATTCCAAAAATCAATACCTCTGAACATTCATGGGCAAAATAGTTATATAATGAAATATGGAAGTTGGAACATTATGGCCATTTCAGAAAGTAAAGAAACATATCTTTCAGATCTGATTAGCAAACAGCAGACATTGATCGGGTGCTGGAGAAATCGCCTAGTGACAAAATCGCCTGCAGTTGGGTAATAGATATATAGTAAACCAATTGGGGATTTCGCCTAGAAAGCAAATATATCGTGATTATATTTCGCACCTATGTTACAGGTACGGAAAATATGACAGAACAACAAAGAATGTTTGTGACAAGAATAAATTGTCCTGTTGTGTTGTTTTCCAGATCAAGATGACCAAGATTGGACGATCAGTGCAGTCCCTGATCACCACCTGGAATTTGACAGCCCATTATAGTCATATGTACGAAACAAGTTATAATATGAGTCTTACTTACTGTAAGATGATCTGGATCCAGTAAACATTCGATTAGCAATATCATTTAATAACAAGAGTACCGCATACGGTACATAATACGCCCACTTGCAAACTTTCTCTGATTCAACATGCCTTATAAGTGTTAACATTTTCTAATCTGTGCTTCAGATCTTGATTTCCATATTAAGGTGATACTATTTTTTAAAAAAATGAAGTGAATATCTTATTAAATAAAAAAGTTACAGCTAATCCTCATTTTTGCAGTGCAACGGCCATAACTAATAATAATGAACCTCAAAATATACTCAGCTTCAAATTTTGTTGCTTAAAACATTTGTGTTAAGTTTCATTTATATCATTTTAATAGTTTTCCCAGAAAACAACAGACAAACTAAAAGTTGACCGACTAACAAAGCAACGAACACACGAAGTTCAAGGACCATAACTTTAGAAGAAAATGACATATCAAAACCCCGAAATATATGTGAAAATTCACATTAAGGTTTAACCATATAAAAAAATTGAAGTAAATATCATTTCAAATGAAAACGTTATGGCCATCCTCATATTTGCATAGATTTGCATTTTTTTTAGTCCAAGGGCCATAACTCCGAAACAACAAATCAAATGATCCTCAGAATCGACTTAGCTTCAGGTCTTGATGCATTAAACATGTGTATGAAGTTTCATTAATATCTGTCAAACAGTTTTGCCAGAAAACAGCGGACAAACTATATGCATATATTTGCATTATTTTTTAAGTAAAAGGGCAATAACACTGAAACTAGAAATCAAATGAACCTCAGAATCAACTAAGCTTCAGATCTTGATGCATTAAACATTTGTGTGAAGTTTCATTAATATCCGTCAAATAGTTTTCCCAGAAAACAGCGGACAAACTATTTGCATTATTTTTTAAGGACAAGGGCCATAACTCTGAAACGAAAAATCAAATGATCCTCAGAATCAATTCAATTTCAGATCTTGATGCATTAAACATTTGTGTGAAGTTTCATTAATATCTCTCAAATAGTTTTCCTAGAAAACAGCGGACAAACTATTTGCATATTTTTTAAGGACAAGGGCCATAACTCTGAAATGAAAAATTAAATGAACCTCAGAATCAACTCAGCTTCAGATCTTGATGCATTTAACATTTATGTGAAGTTTCATTAATATCTGTAAAATAGCTTTCCCAGAAAACAGCGGACAAACTATTTGCATGTATTTGCATTATTTTTTAAGTAAAAGGGCCATAACTCCAAAACGACAAATCAAATGAAGCTCAGAATCGACTCAGCTTCAGATCTTGATGCATTAAACAAGTGTGTGAAGTTTCATTAATATCTCTCAAATAGTTTTCCTAGAAAACAGCGGACAAACTATTTGCATATTTTTTAAGGACAAGGGCCATAACTCTGAAACGAATGATCAAATGAACCTCAGAATCTACTCAGCTTCAGATCTTGATGCATTAAACATTTGTGTGAAGTTTCATTAATATCTGCAAAAAAGTTTCCCCAGAAAACAGCGGACAAACTATATGCATATATTTGCATTATTTTTTAAGTAAAAGGGCAATAACTCTGAAACGAAAAATCAAATAAACCTCAAAATCGACTCAGCATCAGATCTTGATGCATTAAACATTTTTGTGAAGTTTCATTAATATCTGTCAAATAGTTTTCCCAGAAAACAGCGGACAAACTATTTGCATTATTTTTTAAGGACAAGGGCCATAACTCTGAAACGAAAAATCAAATGAACCTCAGAATCGACTCAGCTTCAGATATTGATGCATTAAACATTTGTGTGAAGTTTCATTAATATCTCTCAAATCATTTTCCCAGAATACAGCGGACAAACTATTTGCATTTTTTAAGGACAAGGGCCATAACTCTGAAATGAAAAATCAAATGAACCTCAGAATCAACTCAGCTTCAGATCTTGATGCATTAAACATTTGTGTGAAGTTTCATAAATATCTGTCAAATAGTTTTCCCAGAAAACAGCGGACAAGCAAAATGTTGACGGACGGACGAACGAACGAACGAACGAACGGACGGACGGACAGGGCCACGACAATAAAAAGTGTCGGTTATCACAGTAGAAAATAACATTACTATAATTGGCAAATAACCGATCCCAAACCCCCAGTACGTCATTATGTAACCAGGTTGGTTTTCTGCGTCTTACTATTTTTATTGTTATTTACCTATCAGCATGTTCAGCGCTTTGATTTGTGGTTTCGCGGTCTGTTTGTTTGTTTTGTTCATGTGATTTATCACCTGATAGCATACGTGCTGGCGATTGGTTGATTCATGCAATCTCGGCGCGCGAGCAGGAGATTGGTATCACGTGAGCCTAGCTTTGACAGTTGCCAGTTCAGCCATTGCCTTCAACTGTTCAACATCCAATCTGTTAGTAAATGTTGTCATTTTTGGTCGCATTGGAGTGTTTGTTGGGAGGACAGTTATTATTAATTATTCCTGGACTGTTCTTTCTAATAAGGTTTGTGTGAATATTGTAGTTCTGTATTGTATTCAAGCTATTCGCTGAGGGCTGAAAATACTTGATATTTATCGTTTCCGGCAGCGTATCGAAAGTTCAAAAAGTTCTGACATTGCTTTTCGCGTTTCATGAGAACGGCAGCTTTGAGTGTTTAATTTTAACAATTCATGCATTTAATCTTGTTCTGTCACTTAATATGTTTGCATGTATTATTTACAGCGGTTCTGCCATATTCACAGCGCAGAGAGAGACAGTGGAGGTGTTCGGTCCCTTAGATCGGTAAGCATAATTGTTATCTCCCTTTGTTAAGGAGCTATTTGTAGAACCGTATAATAAGCTAAGCGTTTAGTGTCTGTCACGTGTTTGCATTATCCAATTGTTTATATGTAGGGTTTTACAGGCCACTGGAATGATAATTTGAGCAGAGGCTAGTTTGGATCCAGATCCATGCAAACATTACAATTCTATGTTAAAATCTTTAGTCAGACCCTTGAGAGAATACCTTTTAATTCTTGTTTTATTTGACAGGAGTATTTACATCCGAATCAGTAAATTGTAAAAGGTTGCTGATATTGTTCTATCATTGGTTGTACAATGTATTTACAGGGCAGGACCTGTGGTCCCACCAATGTGGACAGCAGCCTGTTGCTGCAAGAACCATACAATGCACATGTAGACAGAACCCGAATAAAACTGTATTATAGATCCTTGTGTTTGACTCCACGGGCGCCAAATGTAACATGGTGAAAAAGTTGTGACTCGACTGGGACTCGAACCCAGGGCCTCCGGCTTACCATGCCAACACTCTACCGACTGAGCTACCAAGCCACACAGTAAAGCCTACAATGTATCAACTTATTTCACCACAATCTCTACCCGGCTACACATATAGACATTTTCACTCACAGCAAGTTCTGTATAACTATTGATGTCATTATCGCTCTTTTTTTCTAATTTTCTGTCAAATTATATGTAGTATTCAGGGGCTACACTGATCGGATCCAGATCATCTGACTAGCCATAAGACTCATATTATAACTTGTTCTGTGCGTATGACATTCTTACTTTCTGCACATATAACTAGTATTATTATCGCTCCTAATATAATAATTATCTTCTGTCAAATTCTATGTTGTGATCAGGGGCTACACTGATTGATCAATCTTGGTCATCTTGATCTGGAAAACAATACCACGGAACAATTTAATATTGTTTCAAACATTCTTTATAGTTCTTTCATGTTACCCATACCTGTACCATAGGAGTGAAATACAATCACTATACAATTGCTTTCTAGGTGAAATCTCCAATTGGTTTACTATATTATCTAATTGTAGGCGATTTTGTCACTAGGTGATTTTCCGTAAACCCACTGATCAGATGGCTCCAATAGGAGCCGTCTGATCTGGGTCTACTGTTTGCAAAGTGTAAAACTGAACATATACGGACCCGAACATATATGGAGTAAAGGGTTGAACAAAGCATAGCTGTGAACATATATACTATATCATTACCTTTTTATGGAAATGATGATTCTGTTTACTATATAAATCCAATTTTGTTTAGTACTGTACAAAGTGTACATAACATGGCAAAACATAATTAAGACAACATATACATACATACAATAAATACTCATTTACCAAAATGTGGGTTAATCCAATTGACTCCTTATAAATTATACACCATGTTAATATTTTAGTCATATAATGCCAGATTTGTATTACTTATATTTTACTTACAGCATAAACACACCATTGTCCCTGGTACTATGTTTTCCCCGCCCCCCCCCCCCCCCCCCTACCTTTTTATGGAAATGATGATTCTGTTTACTATATAAATCCAATTTTGTTTAGTACTGTACAAAGTGTACATAACATGGCAAAACATAATTAAGACAACATATACATACATACAATAAATACTCATTTACCAAAATGTGGGTTAATCCAATTGACTCCTTATAAATTATACACCATGTTAATATTTTAGTCATATAATGCCAGATTTGTATTACTTATATTTTACTTACAGCATAAACACACCATTGTCCCTGGTACTATGTTTTCCCCGCCCCCACTGTGCTACCCGTCAGTCCGGCTGTGGTAGTTTCATTCAGCATCTTCGTGACGTCTTCGAACATGTCATTAGTACTCCCCGACATCATCTTCGATTTCGCCGTCTTGAGATGTGGATCCCAAATCAGACTGTAATAGATTGCAAGCACGATAGCTGCAAGAGATACAGCTAAAACATAGGCTAGAACTGTAGCAAGGCGTACCCACTTCTTGTTAGTTTTGGCAGCCATTTTTGTTTTGTTTTTGTCGGCTGAGAAAGTTGGACCTTTAGGCGCAGAGTTCGATGCGTTTGTGCGAAATGTTGTGGTGTGTCCGTCCTCTTTTTCCATATCAGATCATATACTCACTAATCTACGGTATTGAACAGTATCTTGTTCCAACGATTCCAACAACAATAGCCGTAATTAATCAATCCTTGATTCGTGTTTAGCTAATGATACACCTGTTGCCCTCTGTGATGTTTCCGCGGGAGAAGGGAGATCACTCCACGGACCTTAAAACGAATCAAAGAACTAAAATGAGCATTTATAACGGAGTTCAAAGAGCGTTTTCAAGATTCAGACATCTAATGTTAACAATACTAAATTAAATCTGGTTATATCAGTAGTCTTTCAATACCATTAACCATTTAGTCTATAAAAACATATTTTTATACCTTGGCAGATAGGGTAGACTCAGATGAAACAGCTCCTGTAGGAACCGCCTGATCAGGGTCTGCCCTGTTTGCTTAAAATATAATATAGAGATATAATTCTACAGTTTCTTACATGGACAAAGGTTCCTGTGTCCATATGCTATTGTAACAATTATTCTAACCAATATTCATTAGGTAATTGTTTCTTGAAGTGAAGGGTTATAACTACTAGTAGCTGCATTCATGTAATTATAGACATGTTGGCCTACTACCTGTAATTTATTTTCTTTAGAAGCTCTTTGGGGGAGCTATCTATGTACAGCTCAAAGATTACTTTGAAACCATATTTCATCCAATGCTTGGAGCCTTTCGACCTAAATATGGATGTAGTACTACCCTTCTTTAACTATATATATTTCTTTATTTCTAACTAACAGAGGATTGTAAAATGGCACTTGATTCGAACAAATATCATGCGGCTCACACTGCCTCTCGAAGGCCTTTGACTGCTAACCTCACAACCTCTTACTATTGAAATTAAAACATTATAATGTTTCAGATATATATCTGTTTCACTTATCACGAGTTATATGTCAAATAGAAAACAGTGTGTGAAATTGGGGACATGTTTTGGCTGTTACAGAGATGTAGTCAAAGGAGTCCCCCGGAGATCCATACTAGAGCCTATTTCTTTTTAATATATTCATAACGACATTTTTGAATTTATATCCAAATCAGATTTATATAATTATGCAGATTACAATACTTTATCTTTCAACAGTTCCTCGTCTGATGATCTAGTCTATGATCTTGAAACAGAAAGCCTGAAACTACTTATAACTGGTTCTCAGACAATCTGATGTAAGCTAACCCTGAGAAATTCCAGGCCATATCCCTGGAAGCAAAAATACACGGTTTAGATCCAACCTTCATACTGAATGATATTAGCGTCAAATGTGAAGATGAATTAAGTTGCTTTACTAGGGGTCACTTATGACTTTTTTTAAATAAAATGTGCAAAAGGGCATCTTAGTAACTATAAATGTCATGAAAAGAATTAGATGTAACTTGACAAAACTGGGCAGACTTACAATGTAGCATTCCTTTATATTTTCAATTTTTAATTACTGCCCGTTGACTTGGCATTACAGTAGTAAAACAAATGCATAAAAAATGGGGGGGGGGCACAATGCAGAGCCCTTAGATTCATATATAATGACTACAGCAGTTCATATGAACACATTTTGGAAACGTCTGGTCTTCCTTCACTTGAAGTGAAACGAATGAGAACTACTGTTATTCAAGGTTTTTAAAATTTTACATAAAGACAGTCCCAAACAGCTCTATGAACTTTTTAATAAAAGGGAATCAAATTACAATTTCAGGTATACAAATACAGTTCCGAAGGTTTGAACAACCAGGTATGGTTTGAGTTGATTTAGGTAGTCAGCAGCAGCCAAGCTATGGAACTCTCTTCCAAATCACTTACGAGAAACGTCTTTACTTCATCAATTTAACCCTTCGCTTGCTGTTCACGTCAATATACCTACCTGTAAATAGTGAAGACCCAGATGAGACAGCTCCTGCAGGAGGGTCTGCACTATTTACAAGTTGATTGTGCAACCAGTGCACTCCACGGCGAAATACTCGTACACAGTGAAGATATATGTAATTACATGTATCATGTATACAACAGGGCATGGGTAAAGAAGGAGAAATGTATTTTAAAATTCAGCAAGCGAAGGGTTAAATCCATGATTTTAATTGCTCATGTCCATCCTGTTCAAAACATTGCTGACTGTCAGAATCTAAAGTGCTTGAACAGTTGTCACGTTTATACGATTATTCGTTTCTGTTACACCTTTGCTTTATTTTATGCTGCTTGAACCTTTAGTTAAATATGCTTTTGCAAAGTGCTTAGTCTTAGTGCTTTATGCTAGCTGCCTGCCTAGCAATGTGATGCTCCATGTATTGCAATGTTCTGTTTTATGCTATGATTCTTACTATAATTTAATAGCCTGTTTCATTAAGTAGTGAGTCTGACTAGTAGTCAAATGCCTTTATCCGCGCGATTTTAATTTCTATTTACTTAGATGAATATTTATGCTAGAATGTAAGGTTTTAAGTGAGAATTTTGCACAAACTTTACTATTAATTGCATGTCCTGCATGCTATATTTGTGTTTCATTTTATTATGTTTATTTACTACGAAATAGACTATATTCCGAACCCTGACGGAATAAGACTAGTTACGAATGATTTGTTTGTAGTACTGTAAAGGGAAGTAACCCACTAAATTGATTTTGTGACCGGAGTGTAAGACATGTGTAGTGTAGATATAGAGACTAACTTGGTGTATAAATATAAATAATTGTAAAGAGACTTATTGCATGTATGAGTGTAGATATAAAGGACTAACTGGATATGTGAGTGTAGATATTGAGACTTACTGGGAGTATAGATGTAGATATACATTGTATGCATAGAGACTTACTGGGTGTATAGGTGTAGATATATGCATAGAGACTTACTGGGTGTATAGGTGTATATATAGAGACTTACTGGGTGTATGAGTGTGTATATATTGAGATTTACAGGGAGTATAAGTGTAGGTACATGTAAAGAGACTTATTGCATGTATGAATGTAGATATAAAGGACTAACTGGATATGTGATTGTAGATATTGAGACTTACTGGGAGTATAGATGTAGATATATGCATAGAGACTTACTGGGTGTATAGGTGTAGATATATGCATAGAGACTTACTGGGTGTATAGGTGTAGATATAGAGACTTACTGGGTGTATGAGTGTATATATTGAGATTTACAGGGAGTATAAGTGTAGGTACATGTAAAGAGACTTATTGCATGTATGAATGTAGATATAAAGACTTACTGGATGCATAGATGAATATATTAAGACGTGATACAAGGAAATGGTTTAGGACTTGGAAATCTGGGACTCGTCTTACGAACTATCATACGACTGAAGTGTCGTAAGTCCTAACATACGACGATGGCAGCTGCCAGTTACGATAATGTCTGTACGCAATTAGCTTAACTCATTCTCCCTTGGACAATATTTTGACCAAGCCTCTTTGAATAAATCTACCGAAAAGGAGCATTAACTATAGAAAAGGAAAACTTTAGAAGTGTGTAGTTTTGAAACCATTGTGATAAATAGAGCATTTGCTCCATAGGAACAAATGCTCTTTTTATCACAATGGTTTCACAAAATAAAGTTTACATAGGCACAGTGAGGCGTCAGTAGAAGAGGATGTGGTTAATTGTTGCACACTAGAATGTCAGATAATTTTGCCAATTCAAAAAGTATCGATATTGCCATGAATTCGGTTGTTGGTCGTACTTGTAATCGTTTGTAAGACGGGTCCAGGTAATAAAGCTAACGACAACTTTGACACGACCTCAGTATGTCAGATAATAATCTCAATCTCGAAATAATGAAACCTTACCTATCCTTAGGACCCAAGCTGTTAGTCACCCCATCAATAGTTTCTCAAAAGCTTGCTCAAATCGGATCCTATACCATTATGACGCATGAAAAGGCTAAGAAATCGTGTTTCTATTCCTGGTAGTATTTCAATACCTTTACCACTATATAACACACCTCTTCAGGACGTCCATGCAAATCTTCCATAGCAACCAAGATATCCCTGTATTTCCCCATTATTGTTTGAATACCATGCTGAATGCACAGACACGGGACTGGTATCCAAGGACTTAGACACGTGAATAAACATACACACCAGTTCATCCTTATAGTTGACAGGACGATGATGTCCTCTGATAAAATCGCGACACGTTCTGTTTCAAAATTCAAACGATTTTCCTTCTCCTTAACCCTTTCCCTATTGAATATTCATAAAAGAAATAATGACATGAATGTTTATTAGCTGAATTTTTATAATGGCATATGTACACAGGACCATTTGGGTTGGTAGAGTCAGATCTATTAATAATTATAATCCAATTAGCAAACAGAGCAGACCCTGATAATACGGCTCCTACATGAGCCCTCTGATCTGAGTTTAAACTGTTTGCAATGGCGTGAAAAGGCATTTATATGAGGAAAGAGTTGAATGTTTTTCTTTATTTAGAGTGCCTAGGCTGTAGTAAACATTCTGAATTAGGCGCCCAACAGATGGTACACAAAACCCCCTCTAAACCAGAATACTAGTAGAGTCGAATGTAGATACGTTTAGGAAGTTGGCTACTTACTGCAGGATGAAAGTTAAGCAGAAGCTCCTAGAGGATGACTTTGATCCTGCATTAAGCTGCCACCTGTCTCCAAGGCCGATATTAATATTAAATGTAACACCCGGTTTAGAGGGATTTCACTGCACTCTCGTTAGGAGAAAACCACTTACTGGGTGTCACGTTAGGAGACAGTCACTTATTGGACATCAGTCACGTCACATTAGGAGACAAACACTTACCGGACGTCTCATTATGAGACAACTACTCACTGGACATCTCATTAGGAGACATCCACATACTGGACGTCTCAATAGGAGACAACCACTTACATCTTATTAGGAGAAAACCATTTACAGGACATCAAATTAGGACACAACCACTTACGGGACATCTCATTAGGAGAAAGACACTTATTGGACGTCTCATATTGAGACAATCAATTACTGGACATCTTATTAGGAGACAACCACTTTTTGGGCGTCATATTATGAAACAATCATTAGGAGACAACCACTTATTGGACGTCTCATTTGGAGACAGCCACTTACTGGACGTCTCATTAGGAGACAACCACTTACGGGACATCTTATCAGGAGACAACCACTTACTGGGCGTCTTATTAGGAGACAACCACTTACTGGACGTCTTATTAGGAGACAACTACTTATTGGACGTCACATTAGGAGATAACCACTTACTGGAAGTCTCATTAGGAGACAACCCCTTCCTGGACGTCTCATTAGGAGACAACCCCTTCCTGGACGTCACATTAGGAGACAACCACTTACGGGACATCTTATTAGGAGTCAAACACTTACTGGACGTCTCGTTAGGAGAAAACCACTTACTGGACGTCTTATTAGGACACAACCACATACGGGACACCTCATTAGGAGACATCAACTTATTGGACGTCTCATTAGAAGACAACCACTTACTTGACATTTCATTAGGAGACAACCACTTACTGGACATTTCATTAGGAGACAACCACTTACTGGAAGTCTCATTAGGCGACAACTACTTACTGGACGTCTCATTAGGAGACAACCACTTATTACTGGACGTCTCATTAGGAGACAACCACTTACTGGAAGTCTCATTAGGCGATAACCACTTACAGGACGTCTCATTAGGAGACAGCCACTTATTACTGGACGTCTCATTAGGATCAAAACTGTTTTGCAAGCGGTATTACCGACTCCTCCGTGATCTCTTTCACCACGAAATAAATATCATCAGCCTGCTTCAGATTTCTAAATGAAATTGTGATCGATTTCTTTTGCAAAAAAAAAAACATAATCAAACAGCTGGGATGCAGATGATACACCGAGTTACACGGCAGTTCATTTTTACCCAAACTCTTCACAAGGATTTTAGCGGAGCCTCCTATGGCGACAATAATTTCCTTGGCAAAGTTGCTATTACCTTTTATAAAGACTTTGGCTTCAGATAAGATGCCGAGTAACTCCATGTCTCATCAGGATCCAAACTGTTGGACACGTGTTCACTAGTTTCTCAAATGTTTGAAAGAATTGGAAGTAAACACAGTAAAACTCCTCTAAAACGGAATTCTAGAAGAGAAGAATTTAGGTAATGTAAGGCAAGTGGCTGTTTAGTGCAGGATGAAAGTCATGCAGAAAGCTCCTAGAGGAGCTTTCTGCATGACTATCACCCTGCATTAAGCTGCCACCTGTCTCCAAGACCGATATCTATACTAAATTGGCCGTCTGGTACAGAGAGGTTTTACTTGACAGGCTACAGTATATCAAGGTTTTACAAAGCATTTTGTTTTCAACAAGATAAGGGTTAAATGTTCAAAGAATTAACCCTTCCCATGCTGATTATTCAAATGTGAATCCAGCCACTGTGAACATTAATTAGCTTAATCATTCTAATTTTAGATCAACTGTATAGCCACTGAAGTATTAATTATGACAAATGGGGCAGACTCATATGAGACAGCTCCTATATGAGCTGTCTCATATAAGTGTACATTATTTGCAAATGCAGATATGTACACTTACGGCATGAGACAGGTTAAGACCAACGTTGACAAACAATTGCGTTTGACTTCATTCTCGAACGATGAGAGGCCTAAGTGAGCAAACAATACCGTATGTTCCTCGGCTTTACAACCGCTGAGGTGCGGTAGTTCCTTGTTGTGCAAGCTTTTCAACTAGGAAACCCAAACCCAGTCAATCAATGGATGGGTCAGAATTTATATTAACAGTTCTCACTTGAGAATGAGGCCCTGTCATCGAATAAATTGTTTGAAAAACATTTTAAAACTATCCAAAATGAAAGCACAACATACTGACCACAAATCTAGAGCCACCGGTTTTCCTAAACATTATTTATCTGTTTCCTTAACCCTTTACTTCATATACACGCCCCTTGAAATTAGAGTAGACCTAACTCTTTGAAAGCAGAGTACATGTAGACCCGAATCCGACGGCTCCTGTAATAGCCTTCTGATCAGGGTCAGCTGCGTTTGCTCTGTCTCTGTCTCTCTCTATGTCTCTGTATGTCGCTCTATCGGTCTCTCTGGTCTCTCTCTCTGCCTCTCCCTCTGTGTCTCTCTGTGTCTGTGTGTGTCTCTCTCTCTATCTGTCTATCTGTCTCTGTCTCTCTGTCTCTCTCTATATGTCTGTCTGTCTGTCTGTCTGTCTGTCTGTCTGCCTGCCTGCCTGTCTCTCTCTCTCTCTCTCTCTCTCTGTGTCTCTGTCTGTCTGTCTGTCTGTCTGTCTCTCTCTCTCTCTGTGTGTCTCTCTCTCTCTGTCTCTCTGTCTCTCTCTCTGTCTCTCTGTCTCTGTCTGTCTCTCTGTCTCTCTCTCTGTCTCTCTCTCTCTGTTTCTCTCTCTGTCTGTCTCTGTCTGTCTCTGTCTGACTGTCTGTCTGTCTGTCTCTGTCTCTGTCTGTCTGTCTGTCTGTCGCTCTCTCTCTCTCTCTCTCTCTCTCTCTCTCTCTCTCTCTCTCTCTCTCTCTCTCTCTCTCTCTCTCTCTCTCTCTCTCTCTCTCTCTCTCTCTCTCTCTCTCTCTGGTTCCTAATCTGTGTATTTGACTAGAAGTTCAACGGGTTATAGATCTTTTTTTTCTTTCTCATCTACATCATTCTCTCTCTTGATAAACAAATAAGACATGCATGTATATATGAACAAATATACATGTACATGTATGAATTAACGTATTCCGTTTCCCTTTGATTACAGTGGAAAGAGGGTCAAATCTGGCGTTGCAAAAACATTGTGACTTGACTTCACACATTTCGTTTATCACCACAATAAAAGCTAAACTAGTCTTTCGATAAGTATCATCACTCCTTTACCATTCAATCATGCTATCATACTTGACTGTTTGGACCGAGTGGTCTGATTTAATCATCGACTGACGATCGGCTGATTTGTATCTGTATCTGACACGGCATATTTCGGGAAAACTCGGTATGAACAACAAAGTCGAATATCCGAAGTGCATTACGAACTGTTACGAATTGATACGGTCTTTTTTCGGAATGGGGTTATTTAAATGTAGGTGGGAAACCATAAATATGACCAACGGGAAACGGGTTTCATATTTCGATTTACCTGGAAGAAATTTTCATGATCAGTCATTCCTTTCACCCCCCCCCCCCCCCCCCCCCCCCCCATCCACACACCCCACACTGCCTTAATAACAGAAAACTCTAATTGTATTTGTAACGACCACTTGGACAAACCGAGCTGAATTATAATTGTTATTTAGCCTAAGCTTGAACATATTAGCAAATGTTATCAGTCTCCAAAGAAAAGGTATTAAAGAGGATGTCCGTAAAATATTTCTTACAAGAGCCGCCCTGTACGTATTACAAGCCTCAAGGTATCATTTCGAAGGATTTAGCTTTGAGCACTGCAAGGGCAGAGCAAATACATGTATGTCTTTCCGGCTGACGACCACAGGACGCCCCTTTACGCACTCAACTCGGCTCCAAAACTCAATTAAGCCGTTTAGTGAGTTTAAAATGCCAAATTCGGGTTTAGCTTTACTGGCAAAAGTGGCAAATTTATTGCTTTTGGAAAAGTATGAGTGATGCTTAAGCATAGCAAATAGCTTATGCAAAAATAGCCAATATCAATGGTTTATCATATTTACATAAATCTTAAAAATGTAGACAGCATAAAATACATTATGAATTAGGCGTATATATATACTTTGTAGTTTAAAACACCAAGAATAATAAGACACGCATGTATAAACCACTTGTGTCCTTTTTTTAACATAATCCTTCCTGGACTATTTTAAGACCCAACCTCTTTGAATAAATCTACTGAAAAGGAGCATTTCCTGGAGAAAAGAAACATGTTAGAATTGTGTAGTTTTGCAACCATTTTGATAAATAGAGCAAATGCTCTATTTGTCATAATGGATTCACTATTTAAACTTTTACAGAGACGTCAAAAGGCGTCAGTAGGAGAGAATGAGTTATTTTTTTTATTATTTATTAAATCAATATTTCTTGATTTGTATCTATAATACAGTGTCTGTATCTTCCATATTTTAAATACAATTCTGATGTCAACCTGATTAATTCACGCCCTTCTTCTTCTTCTTCTTCTTCTTCTTCCAATAAAGTACCAATCCCACCCTGGGACAATGTCGTACTGCGTAACGCTAACATCAATTGAGTGACATGCCGTTAGTTTACTCGCAATGTCTTACATATACAAATGTGTGAGCAAGAACTGTTGTCAACGAATAACAGTGTAATTCGCTTATTAGAATGCTAATAAATAGATTAAATATACACTAAATTATCAGTAAAAAATTATTTGATATGTCAATATAATTTCACACATATATACACTGATGAAAGATAAAAAAAAATGTGTTTAAAGTGCTAAATATTTTATTACAAGCGAACGACAGTTTCGATTCCTAAGACCAAATCTAAAAAAAATCCGCCTGTGACCAGTCGCTTTGACAATATAAGTTATCAACGACTCTACAAAGTGGGGTGGGGGAAAGTAAATTGGAAAGTCCCCCTATAGAGCCTCGCACAGAGAAATCTATAAATAGACGCGCACATGTCGCTAGTAAACACTGGTGGTTGTGTAACGGAATTACCATGATGGAGGTTATGTCTCGTGTTCCCGAACTTATTTTGCAGATGGATTTGTCCATCCTTCATTTTCTGTCAGTTCTTATGATCTCTACTGGAATAGTAGTCTTTATAATTCTGGTTTATGGCATAACAGCGCCCTATGGACGTTATTCAAGAGGAGGGTGGGGTCTTCAAGTAAATGGGAAAGTGGCATGGTTCGTTCAAGAAATCCCATCGTTTATTGTTCCAGTACTTGTAGCAGCTACTCATGCTCCAAGACTCAACCATTTGCCGAATCTCTTCATTTTCTCTGCATTCCTTATACATTATTTTCAAAGGTAAGTGTATACATGGGGTTATAGGCATTCTAATTTACCGATTACGTAATTTCGACTCCCTGCACATTCTGATTGTTGATATGACTGGTTTTGGTTGAGTTTAAATAGTTCAGTCATACAAATGTATCTGTATTAATTCTTTAATCCAACTCGTTACAGAAACGACATAGACTTGCATATAGTGAAATCCAACTATTACATTATTTTATTTCTTAAAAATTAATTGTTCTCTGCAAAACATGTTGTCTGCTATATAAGTGTGTCTCTAAAATGCAGTTGGTGTTGACCAATAGTTGGATTGTTGAGATTTCTCACGCGTTTCCAAGCTGTTTGCATACGTTGTACATAACAACTTCGACGAGCCTAAACGCTCTATACAGCCATTTAACCCTTTCCCTGTTGAATATTCGTGTAAGAAATAATGTCATATCATGTAGGCTATAGGGACCGTCTGATATGGGTCTACTCACATTAAGTTGATTAACTACTTTCTCTGTTTGCAAATGCGTGAAAATGTGCTTATAGTAAATATATTAGGGAAAGGGTTGACCCTTCGTGCAGTGATTTCAAATTAATGTAAGAAATAATGACATCATCTAGATATCGTAATTTGCTGATTTTTTAAAATAGAAGATTCACACAGAAATATCAGCCATAATCTATTACAGAAACTGGAATCAGATCCATAGTACCACAAATAGAGTAGACTCTGTTCTTACGGCTACTGCAGGTGTCATCTGGTCGGGTTTACTCTGTTTGCGAAGCCGTTGAAAGAAATATCTATTGAGTAAATGAGTATAGCCTAACGGGGCATATATAGACAAACGAACAGATAGATAGAAAAACTAATAAACAAGTAGACAATAATAAATAGACATTGACAAATAAGCAAAGGCAAATAGACAAAGATATAATAGTCATAGACATAAGATTGAATAGACAAATACACATGTCATTTATTATTTATTGTGCTAAGTACTTCTGAATGTACAGTCGACTGAACGGTCATTCTGACTGAAAGTAGACTATGACAGGGTATTTTTTAATTTGACACTGCATGTATTTCCAATTCAGGAGTGTCCAAATGTAATGTACGCACAGTGGTATATCGGGGTCTGCTATGCTCCCCCGGGAAACTTTAGAATTGTGTAGTTTTGAAACCATTGTGATAAATAGAGCATTTGCTCTTATAGGAGCGAATGCTTTATTTATCACTGCTACACCGGTAAATCTTTCTTTATTTGTTGTTTTCCAGATCATTATCTCGCGTGATAAATGTCACTCAGAGCGCCAGATACAATCATTTAACGGCGGGTGATGGCAACAGACAATTTATCTGTCAAAAAGTCACATGATATACTAAGAGTTCCCCCGACCCCTTCTGTAGAGAGAGTTACACTTTAGACTTAGAAAAGGAAACGCGTGTTTAGGCCATGCTAGATTTCTAATCACACAACGTTTTACATTTAGACTTGTTACGTTATCGCTTTACTGTTTGCGGATTACCACTGCTACGATACGCACTGGAATTCTAGGAGACATAATAAAGTCATAAACATACTATCGGAGCAGTTTTCATTCTACCACCCCCGTAATACACAAACATTCTCCAAACGCCCCACTACAGTTTCAACATTCTACAATTCAGCGGTACTACATCGCAATGATTTCAAAATTGACTTTTGCAGATACTTCAAAATGCGTTAATATGAGGGGTTTGGTTAAAGCATACGCGACAAGACAGAACGTTTATCAAAGTCTACCCCCACCCACTTAGCCTTCGAATTTTGTTCCATAATGGTCCACCTTTCAGATTGATTTTACGCACATGCGTAAATGTGTATCGATAGGTACGCCCCTGAACTTTTCAACCCCAGTATAGCCCTTTTAATATTGACTTGACGCCCTTTTAACCTTTACCACGCTGTGAAAAAAGTGGCTGCCCAAATGTGGCGTTATATGTTACAACTCTAAGACAGTTTTTTTTCTCTTGCTGAATTTTAAAATACATTTCTCCTTCTTTACACATGCCCTGTTGTATAATTACATATATCTTCACTGTGTACAAGTATTTCGCTGTGAAATCACTGCTGTGGAGTGCACTGGTTGCACACTCAACTTGTAAATAGTGCAGACCCTGATGAGACAGCTCCTACAGGAGCTGTCTCATCTTGGTATTCACTATTTACAGGTAGGTATATTGACGTGAATAGCAAGCGAAGGGTTAATTCTGTTTAGTCACATATGTACTACATGTATCTAATTCGGTGGCCGTGGTCACCTTTAGTCCTTTCCAACAAGCATAAATACAATGTATACATATATCCAAACACGGCAGACAGGTCCGTACGCTCTATCCAGGTTTTACTTATGTCACCTGGTGAACTCAAGTTAATTCTTGACTTATGAAAAATGAATATGTACCGCAGAATGAGAGAACTCCCAGTACCATTACACCGAGGGACCTAATCTAACAATCTAACACATCAAATTTTGATCTGATGACTATTCGACAAATTTCGATTAAATCAAGCTATTTTGAAACTGTTGACCGAATGACAGCTTCGATCTTGATAAGATGCCGATTTACTCGGCGTCTCATCTTTATCCAAGCTGTTGATCTTGGTATGTACTACTTGCGTCATATCATAAAACATCTGAATACGGTAAAACCCCTCTAAACCTGATTTCTAGTAGATAAGAATTTACATACTTTTAGGCAGGTAGCTGCTTAATGCAGGATGAAAGTCATGCAGAAAGCTCCTGTATTAAGCTGTCACCTGTCTCCAAGGCTGATATTTATACTTGATTTAACTTCCGGTTTGGAGGGGTTTACTGCAGGGTTGGCAAAATGCCGGCATTTATGAGTATTTACCGTGCCGCCGGTAAATACCGGTAAATACCGGGATTTACTGGCATTTACTGGCACTTACTGGCATTTACTGGTTTTTTTAATTGTCCAGGGACTTAGCACATATCTAAACCATCCAAAAGTGCTTTATTAGTTATCTAATCATATATACAAGTTTTGCCGTATGTATTTGCAGTGTAAACAATTCCAAAAAATAAAATAAAAGGTGTAAATAGGGCCCTGCTTGGAAATGCAGGAGCCCTATAGGAATCACAATTTCTGTCCATCAGTCAACACTTGATGTGACATGATAACTCAAACAGTACTTCAATTAAGGCATATGCTTAGTATCATCAGAGGAAGACGCCTATAGTTTTTGGATTGAATCTGATAACTATGTCTAGAGTTATCTTCCCTTGATTACAGGGCTCTCTCTCTCTGTGACTGAGTCAGTTTTCTTGTTTAAGCTGAATTTTGAATGAACCAAGTTTCATGAAAATCAAAAGACTGGCAGTTAGTTGTAGAAAACTGAGTAACAGATAAGAGAAACAATACTGGCCACCTAACCCACTGCAAGTTACTGTCAGGTCAGCTCTCAAAACAACAGTTTGACACTTCTACTGGCCACTATGGTAATTGTTGTAAAAACATACACACTTTTCATTTAAGAGATACACACAATGAACCATGAAGTGTCAAACACAATATAGACAATTTTGAGGGGGCAATGATTCAGATTAAACCAATCAAACTGCAGTATCAGACAAAGGAGTTGGTCTGTTGTACTTATGACTTTAGCACATTATACCAACAGAACCATGCCATTATTTAAATTTAGAGCTATACAGGACTTTTCTGTAAACCAGATGAAACTCCTAGATAAGATATATAAGCCATCTGATGAGTACCCTTGGCAAGCATGAAACAGTTTAAACCCTCAGTAAAATGATGGTCAGAAATCAATAAATAAACTTATCAATACTCCACTAACCAGCAATTTGAAACAGCCTTTATAAAAACAATAAACTTCAAAGAAATAATATATATTCCACCTTTTCTGGAGTATTTGCCAGTAAATGCCAGTATTGGCCATTTTGGGAGTATTTACCGGACCGGTAAATACCGGTATTTACCAGCGGTATTTACCGCCCCGGTATTTACCGCCCAACCCTGGTTTACTGTACCATTTTCCCTTGACGCCGTGCACTATAAACAGAATGTCATACATACATGTAACATAAATCACGTTAATTTAAGCAACCATATCGAGGGCTTGGTGCAAAACTATTCTAACTCCTTCACTAAAGTGAAGGAGTTAGAATAGTTTTCCACCAAGCCCTCGATATGACTTAAGCCATTATAAGCTGTAAAACGGCGTAACTCTGTGTAAAAGTACACCCACAGTAGAACCTCCACAAGGCGATCGCATAATGAAAGAAATGTGTCTTTAAAAGCAAGTAGTAGCTTAATGCAGGACGAATGTAATACAGGAATATGTTGCATTATGCTTAAGCTACCACTTGCTTTTAAGACCCAGAGTGTACATGACACATTAACCCTTTCTCTGTTGAATATTCATGTTAGAAATAATGACAGCTTGAATATTTATTAGCTAAATGTTTATAATGGCATATCATTTGTACACAAATATGTTTGGCATTGGTAGAAACTGTACATGTACAGTGAGATCTATTACAATGTCATAAGCATACATAGCAGACCCAAGTCAGACGGCTGTAACAAGAGCCGTGTGTTCTGGGTCTCCTCTGTTTGCAAAAACATGATAAAACATTTGTGTGCAGGAAAGGGTTAGAACCATAAAAAGTCGCCCATGCGCAAGGTTGTACATGGAGGTCGCATAAAGAAACCAAAACATGTGTTCCTGTCAATTTGTTAAAATGCAGCTGATAAATATGCTTATGCAAGAGCACTGGTGAATCATTTTGTGTCTGCATTCACAGCCTGATACTAAGGATTATATAACCGATCTCCGTCGTCTGTCCGCCTGTCTGTCATGCTTTTTCGCAACACGTCTGTTAGCAGGTGGCATAACTGTTCTTTTGAATACTATTGTATTATATACAGGTATAAACGTACTGATACTAACTGTTTTATAAGATATTTAAATCAATCTGATATGATTCTGTAAATAATGAAGGAAAATGTCATTATGAAAGAAGAAATATTACAAAACAAAATATACGATACTTTGTGATGATGGTGATTACTTAAAGTCAATATAAAACGAACGACTCGATCAAATGCGTGATTAGAGGGCACTAGGTCACTGGCTCAAAATGTGACTTGTGTCACTGTGTCAGTTAGATAGAGAGAATTGTACCCTGTTCTTGATAAGCCATATCAGGCCAAATATGTAACCCATTTTTCATCGAACTATCGCCCAATAGGAGACCGGGGCTAGTAAATGAAACCAAACACATCCGATCCCTCACCCCGTGTCGACCCTTTTACACCATCAGGAGGTGGATGGATCGCCCGGAACATAGGAAGGATCCGTGCCTACTTCGAAATACAAAATATAAGACGTATCGCAAAAAGAGGTCTAATTATGGGCCTGTAAGTCAGGCGGTGGTTTAATGCAGGTCAAAAATAACGCAGAAATAATGTCATAGTGAATATGTGCATGACTTTCACGAGATGCATTAAGCTGCGACCTGTCTCCAAGACCAATGTTTATACTAAATTGAATGTCCGATTTAGGGCGGTTTTACTGTATAGGGACACTTGTCACTGAGGGATCAACTCACGCGTTAGAGTACTTTGGAGTATTATTTTTCAAGGAACATTTTCGAGTGCTTGGCGCTAAGCTAGTTTAACTCTCTTTATTAACCCATTCCCCGTTCTATATTTGTTCCAAATTTCAATATATACTGAATATTCATGGACAAAATAGTTATGATGAAATATAGAAGGTGTAATAGAACAGGTCCTATAGGAGCCCTCTGATCTGGGTCTACTCTGTTTGTAGATACGTGAAAATGCGTTTACATGAAGGAATGGGTAACTCCCATTATAGTACCTTAATGTCCGTGCGCACTGAGCCGTCAAATGGCTACACCTGAGGTTTTGAATAGAAAATAGTTCCGTCATTTTACGCCCTGTTTACTAAAACATTCGCGGAAGAATCAGAAAACGTTTTTTTAACTAAGCACGTATGAGATGACGACAGTGCATGGGTCACTTTACCATCGATTGTAATTTAAATACAAATTAAGCCACGATACAGTAGCCCACTCACAGGGGCCATTTCGTGGGTCTACATGGTCTAAAAGGTCTAAAGAAAAAATTGGGTCGATTTAGTGCTATATTGTATATAATATAGCACTAAATCGACCCAATTTTTTTTTACCTGTGAGCTCACTTGAATTATAACTGGACGTTACGTCGAACTAGGGATTCACGTGGTAAATCCCGTTTATTTCTTCGAAATAATATTTTCTTTCTAGCATGGCGACTTGTTTGCTATAGTGACACTCTTTAGACAAAACAAAATCTATCTTTTCAATTTTCACGAGGAAAAGTTACGATAAAATAGCGTTTGCAAAACATTTCTATCCAAATTCACGATCAGAGGTCAAATCGTTTGGAGCCTAATGAGTAACTCGGCGTCTCATCTGGGTCCATGCATGCTTATAAAACTTTTAGTTGAGTCTGAGTTCGTTCTCAAGTTTTTGATTGGTCAGATTTGAGCCAATCAAAAGCTTGTGAACTCAAATCTGACCAATCAAAAGCTTGTTTTGTCCGATATCTTGTAGCTAAAATACTCTGCAATAAGACTCGGTTTATATTTCTTGTATCCTTTCAGATCCTGTATCTTCCCGTTTTTGATAAAAGGGGGTAAACCAACGCCGTTTGTTCCGTTCTCTGGGGCGTTTGTTTTCTGTGTTGTCAATGGTTACATGCAATCGGCATACCTCCTCCATCATGCCGACTTTGGGGACGACTGGTGGAACAGACAACATATATGGATAGGTGAACAGGCATTTCTCTGTCTCTTGACTTCCTCCCATACTTCCACAGTTCTCTCCCATTTGTCTATTCTCTGCATATCCTTCACGCTTATAATAGTTTCCATACTTTTGTGTGGACATTTTATTTTCAATAACAACCTCGCATAACTTTTGGAATACAGGAAGTGATTGTACCGGTATTTCCAAACAGTGTAGACCAAGATCAGGGAGATCCAAGAGGAGCCCTCTGATCAGAGTCTGCACTATTTTTAATCCAAAGTCCCCTCGAAATTTAACCCTTTCATACTGAATGGTGTCTATCGTTACTTATGATGAACCGTTCTACTTTGAAAATGCAACCTTCAAAGGGTTGAATTATCTGTAAGATGTTGCTCCATTTAGATTTGAGTTTTTGATAAGAGGAGTATTAGGAAATCTGTAATAAAAATATTGTCTTAAAGTTTATTTCCCCACCAAACCCTGTCTTGTCGATACTTATAAATAGTGTCCCGGATTAAAAACATATTGATAGCAAAATATCGGAGAATGCGGTACATTATTAGTTGGACACATGAATCTTAAGGAATAGGTACTTGCATACACTAGGGCAAAAGTAATGCTGCAGTAAGCCCCTATAAGAGCTTTCTGCATTACGTTTGACCAGCATTAACTCTTTCAACCCGGGAAGCACATGCATTGTCATCAGACCAGAGGACTCCTTGCAGGCTTTTTGTCATTCAAATTCCTCTAGCAAGTTTAAGCCTATCATGATTCTGAATTGACTCTGTAGTTAAACACTGATGGGCTATTTTATTGTGATAATTCAGGGTTGAGAGGGTTAAGCTACCACCTGCCTTACAGGCCCATATTTAGACCCCCTTGGTGGTCGATTAAGACAGGTAGTTTAAATAGACCTATTTTATTTCATTTGTAGCATCTCATGAAACAGGCTCGAGCCACAAGTTTGACCAACACTACTTTCGGACATCTCCCATAAACAATTAAGACCTAAAGTCTGATATGTGAATCAAATTAAGAGAGCAGTTGTCTCAACGCAAAACTATACAATAGAAGCTGTCTTAAGCGGCCATCAAAAATAGGTCAGACACAATTAAGCAATCTCGTGCTTTTTAAGACTCCTAGGTTATGTTCAATAAATAGAAAATGTCCGCTTAAAACAGATTCTATTGTAATTACAACATACCCAGACAATCCACCGTATAACCCCAATAGTGACCAACCAGGGTCAAGGCAACATCACCATTAAGGTCGTTTGCTAATGTTCGTAATTGGTCAACATTGAATTTGTTAATTCTGATCGGTCACAAAGTGTTAGTATGGCGGATAGCCTGTGTCTGCATTGCCTGTCCTGGAAGTACGGAGGACAGAAGGACGGAGAATAATCCATAGCTGTAAAGAATATTAAGAAGTCCACCCTCTATAGATTGATTCATAGCTAAAAAGCCAGCCCTCTCTACGCCTGATACATCTCTACACGACAAAGATATTTTGCAGTGGTATGTGTACATTACAATCAATCTTATCTTATATTATCTTCACAGGACTGTTGATGTTTTTCTGTGGGATGGCCATCAACATTCACTCGGACCACATTCTACGTAATCTGCGAAAACCTGGAGAGACAGGCTACAAAATACCAATAGGTAACCGTCAAAACACCAGAAAATTACAAACTACCGTCATCACACTCAATCAAAGACCCAGAGATGGGGCGTATTTAGAAAATCTACTATAAATGTTTTCTACACTTCTTTTCTAAACCCTACCGTTTTATTTTTCTCCTTCAAAGCCTACGTTGTTTTTATTTCTCCTTCAATCGTTAACTTTTCTCCTCTTAACCGTAAATGTTTCTCCTCCAAACTATGCCTTGTTATACGTTCCCCTAAGTCCTGTTGTGTTATATTTCTCTAAACCTTACATCCCTCACGCACACACCATACATTGTTTATATATATTTCCCCAAAACCTCCCTTGTTATATATTTCCTCCAACCCCTACCTTGTTATATTTCTCCAAACCTACCTTATTATATATCTCCAAACCGTGCCTTACTCTCCTCTAAATCCTACCTTGTTATATTTCAAAGGGCCTCATCCTTTCTCTTCCAAAACCTGCCTTATTATATATCTCCAAGCCTTACCATTTCTCTTCCAAACCATAGCTTGTTATATTTCTCCAAGCCTTACCCTTTCTCCTCCAAACTTTCCCTGTATATCTCAAACCTTACATTTTCTCCTCCAAACCCTATCTTGTTATATTTCGCCACCAAGCCATACCTTGTTATATTTCTCTAAACCTCACCCTTTCTCCTCATAACCCCACCTTGTTATATTTCTCGAAAGCTTACCCTTTCTCCTCCAAACTTAACTCTACCTTGTTATTTTTCTCCACCAAGCTCTACATTTTCTTCTCCAAACCTTACCTTGTTATATTTCTCCAAACCTTACCCTTTCCCCATGCAAACTCTACCTTAAACGTCATTCTGTTGGTACTCATAACCAGGGTTCTCCATTAGATACAGGTACATATGTTACTTTTACCCTTTCCCTCATATAAAACTACCAATAAGCTGCCACCGGTCTCCAAGACCGATATGTATACCAAGTTTAATGTCCGGTTTAGAGAGGTTGTACTGTACTTGGATCACGACAGTCTCGGCTGAGTTTGAGAATAGCTTCCTTTTCTCATCTTTTCAATTTCCAATACGAAATTTACTCTGTCACAGTACCGTACATTTCACACTTTAAATAAATCATTTATATTATAAAGGAACGTTTAATATTTTAAAATAATAGAACTACACTTGTATCAACGTTACAATATAAACAACCCAATAATTTATATTTGTTAAAGAGTTTTAACCCTTTACCTGATAAAAGCGGCTTTTAGCGTGTTTGATTTATTCCCCCGCTGAAGAAAATAGTTCAAATTCATACAGTCATGAACATATTGCATAATAAATATTTTCTATATCCTAGTAGGTGGTAGCTTAAAGCAGGCTGAAAGTAAAGCAGAATGCGCCTTAAGGCGCATTCTGCTTTACTTTCAACCTGCTTTAAGTGGTCATATGTCTTCAAAACTAGAAACAGGCTATTGGGTATAGGGTTAAATGGTCGCTCCTCAATGTTATTTTAGGTGGCATGTTCGAGTTTGTCTCTGGAGCAAATTTCTTTGGTGAGATTATGGAATGGGTCGGATTTGCTGTGGCCTCCTGGGGATTGCCTTCAGCAGCGTTTGCCTTTTTCACATGTGCAAACATAGGGCCACGTGCATACCAACATCACAAGTAAGCCGATATATAGTGTATACCACCATCATATATACCTGTATATTCATGTAACATGACAATGTAAACGGACACACATTGATTTAACCCTTTGTCTGATGAATATTCATGTAAGAAATAATGTCATCATGAAAATTATTATTTAAACTTTAATAATAGCATATAAGTACATGATTTGTTTAGGAAATTTACATAAACTGTAAAACCAGATCTATATTAGCAAACAGAGCAGACCCTGGTCAGACAGCTTCAACAGGAGCCGTCTGATTTGGGTCTACATTTGAAAAGGCGTTTCTATCAAGTAAACGGTTAAATTGTCTTAAATGGTTTTTCCATATGATTTATAGTCCTACTAATTTGTATGCAATATCCGTCACATCTGTTTTCTTCTTAACGCTTACCTTCATTTAACGTTAACGTAACATTTCATTGACTTGAATATGGATTAGTTTGATTGTTGCATAAAACAGATACAATCAGGAAATCTATTGCCATGTTAAACGGTACTTAATTAGTATGTAAAATATAAACAAACAGAGCAGATTCTGGTCACACAGCTCCTACAGTTTGCTTATATATAATGATACAGTAAAACTCCTCTAAACAGGAATTCTATTAGAGAAGAATAAAGGTACTTTTAGCTAGTTGGCTGTTTAATGCAGGCAGGGTGAAAGTCGTCCAGAGAGCTTCTAGAGAGCATGACTTTCACCCTGCATTAAGCTGCCACCTGTCTCCGAGACATATGTATATTTTACTAAATTTAACATCCGGTTCAGAGAGGTTTTACTCTATTGATACAATCTACCTCTCCTCATTTTTGAAAGTGAGTGTATAAACCTATAATGGCATTTCAGGTATTACCTGCAGAAGTTTGACGACTACCCAAAGACAAGGAAGGCAGTACTACCGTTCATCATCTAGTAGAGTAGACCACTTTATTTATAGCCATAGATGTCATTAAAAGCAGGTTGCTAAATATATGACACAAGTAATGCAGAAAAATCCTGTTGGCGCTTTCTGCATAAAACGTCCTACATGAAGCAACCATCAACCGTTAAGACACATCATTAAACCTCTTGTAGGTGGTCGCTAAAGAGAGGTTTTACTTTACATGGATTAGATCTCGTACTGTTACAAATCAGCATTAATATGTTACAGTATTGTTGTAACTCTAGTCTGTCATTGACCCACCGCCATTGTAGCACCAACAGTCATACATGGTAACCACCGTGTTGGTGGTCGTTTTAGAGAGGTTTAACCGTTTTACTGAATTGTTTTAGATCTCTTCTACTGTAAATGTATCAGTCTTACCCTGATATAGTGCTGTTGTGACTCTAGTCTCTCCTTGATCAACGTACATGTACATTGTAACCTAGTTGGTGGTCGTTTTAGAGGACTTTTACTGTATTGCTTCAGATCTCTCCACCTGTAAACGAATCAGCAGTAACATGTTACAGTAAAACCTCTCTAAACAGGACGTTTAATTTGGTATAAATATCGATCTTGGAGACAGGTGGCAGCTTAATGCGGGGTGAAAGTCATGCAGAAAGCTCCTGTAGGAGCTTTCTGCATGACTTTCACCCCACATTAAGCAGTCACCTGCTTAAAAGTATTAAAAATGGTCTGTACTATAATTCCTGTTTGGAGAGGTTTAACTGTATATTGTTAGTTGTGATTCTAGTCTCTCATAGACCCACCGCCAGTGAATCTTGTTGGTGGTCACTAAACCCTTTCCTTCATATAAACGCATTTTCACACATTTGCAAACAGAGAAGATCCATATTAGATGGCTCCTATAGGTACCGTTTGATCAGGGTCTGATGTGTTTGCTATTGGTTTGCTTTAGATTCTAAGTGGCTACAAAGTTCGACATTCTATTTTGTCCATGAATATTCAGTAGGTATTTAAGTTTGGACTAAATATAGAACAGGGAAAGGGTTAAGAGGGGGTTTAACGTACATGTACATACATTAATAGATCTCCTACTGTTAATGGATATAACTTATTTGTTGTAAATCTAGTCTCTCCTTGGTCCACTATCAGTTAGGTATCAACAGTGCCTATGGATGAACATAAAAAGCAATGTAGTCTCAGATCAGAAGGTCCTTTAGGGGAACACGTCGATGGTATTCGGTGTCAGCACTGTTGTGTACACGAACACCTTACATTTACCAGACAGAGATGCACGTCACGCATTTGCTATGTTAGCCTATGGAACTCCATGACCATGGCCCAGTGTTTATGTCATTATAATACGTCACCTAACTGATTCATACAGTCATTATTTCTTAAACGAATATTCATCAGGTAAAAAGTTAAACATTTCATGGAGGAGCACTTATTGGAACCGAAACAGATAAGGGTCAGTACATGGTGGAATTCAGGCATAAGTGGGTTGGATGCATTCCAGAATCAAGCAGAAAGGGGTTATTCTTCCCCTAAATAACCAATTATGAACATTTATAAACTGGATTTTTTTATATTACACAAGTAAATACATCATTATGACAAACAGAAAAGCATCATATCTGTATGCAGTTTGTAATTCCATAAGCACACATATCATACCCCGATCAGACGGTTCCTACAGTTTGCAAAGACGTCAAAAGGCATCTCTAGGTAAAGGGTTGAAGTTATAAGTGTTCTCAAAAGTATTTCTAAAAACGACGATTTTCTTTAGGCAATTTGGAAAGAATATTACAAGTTTGTCAAAAAATTATTGTTTATTAATAATTATTATTGTATATTAAGTTATTGCTATCGCCGCAGCCTTTCTTTGATAGGAGTTGAAAGATCCCATGATTTACTGTGGGATTAGTTTTTATTTAAATGTGTGATAGAAAATTCCAACTAGTATTTAATTTTATTTCATTTATTTACTGCATTGTAATATATTTTCCCCAGCGATGGCACATATTTTTGACGGAAATTCAAAACGGTTATGATTTACTGCAGACTACACTCCAGATTTACACTCCAGAAAAATGCAGCTGCAATTTTTTCTCACGTAGCCTCACTACTGCCCAAGAACTGTTTGATGTATGATGTGTTGTTGACATTATGCAGGTCATTTGCAGGTCATTTGCTGTCCAGCATTATGTCTGCACTCTGAGCATTCAACCCTTTCAGTGCCAGAATTGTAGTCTGCTAGACATATGTGCGTCTGCTTCAAGTTTTAGAACGGATTTTTGTTCAATGTCTTTATAAAACGATAAACAGGGTGTCAAACAGTTTGGATCCTGATGAGACGCCGAGTTACTCGGCGTCTAATCCGGATCTAAACTGTTTTGCAAATGCTATTACATACCCGTTCATGGTACTGACGGGGTTAATGTCTGCAAATATTGTCGTCTGCTGCTTTTTTTGCCTTCCATATCTATTTAAAAATAAATGTCAAAGTGAAAACTAGTTTGGACCCTGACGAGGTGCCAAGTTACTCGGCGTCTCATTTGGATCCAGACTGTTTGCAAAGGATGCTATAAATGCTAAAAACCAAAGCAATAGCAGTTGGAACAAAACTCATACCTGTCTTATAATTTATCGATGTGTTGTTTTTACTTTATATTTGAACTTGGTTACAATGTGAATTCAGTACAGTAAAACCCTTCTAAACCGGAATTACAGGAGAGAAGAATTTAGATACTTTTAGGCAGTTGGCTGCTTAATGCAGGATGAAAGTCATGCAGAAAGCTCTTAGAGGAACTTTCTGCATGACTTTCATCCTTCATTAAGCTGTCACCTGTCTTTCCAAGATCGATATTTATACTAGATTGGACGTCCGGTTTAGAGGGGCTGTACTGTACATTGGGTATATTAATTAACGTCTATGCATGCAGTATTATGTTTTAATTTGCTGATTTACATTTCAGTCACAGTCTTATTCCACAGTTACGATTTAGTACTATTGTTTCAATAAATGTTACATGTATATTCATTTGGAGTTTTTTTGTTGATGATACCATGTATACCGCTACGAATGCATGTCATTCGCACTGTAAAATTAGCATTATATCATAAGAAAACAGAGCAGACCCTGATCAGACGGCTCCTCCTGTAGGAGCAAATGCTCTATTTATCACAATGGTTTCAAACTACAAAATTATAATAATGTTTTTCCTTTTCTCTAGTTAATACTCCTTTCGGTAGATTTATTCAAATAGGTTGTATCTAAAATAGCCTATGAGGTAATGGGTTAAACCCTACACTCGAAGAGACTATTCTAAAGAATGTTCACAGTATATAGGGTTTGGTGGAGAAATAAAGGAGTTATTCTTGAAAATGTTGTAATTCACGCACCTTATCTGGACCTTAGTGTACAGTCAAGACTGCGTCATGGAAACGGTTTACCCGGAACTTTGTGAGCAAATATCTGTATCAAGATGTGGCCCTAGCTGAAGTATTAAGCAAACAGTCTGACCGGACATGGGGATTTTCCAACATCTGTTTAATGACACGGAGATAATAACCTTTTATTTCATGAATATTCATATAAGAATTATTAATTATTTTGTTATAATATTGGCATATAAGCAAGGGAAATTTGGCTATGGCTGATAGTGTAGACTAGTTTAGATCTATTTATGTCATAAGCAAACAGAGCAGACTCTAATCAGACAGTCCTTTAACCCTTTCTTCCATGAAATTTCGACGTCATATTTATTATTTAGATTAATTTGTTAATCATTCGCTTGCTATTCACGTCAATATACCTACCTGTAAATAGTGAAAACCCAGATGAGACAGCTCCTGCTCATCAGGGTCTGCACTATTTACATGTTGATCGTGCAACCAGTGCACTCCACAGCAGTGATTGCACAGCGAAATACGTGTATACAGTGAAGATATATGTAATTATGCAACAGGGCTTGGGTCAAGAAGGAGAAATTTATTTTAAAATTCAGCAAGAGAATGGTTAAAATACCACATTGGCACATGATGTTTGGGCCATGGCAGAAACGGTAGAATCGTACGTATATTATAGCATGAGCAAAAAGAGCAGACCCTGATCAGACGGCTCCCATAGGACACGTTTGATCTAGGTCTACTCTGTTCTCAAAGGTATATAAAACAAGGCGTATTTATGGAGTAAATGGTGAAGGGGATCTTCACTGATTACAAATGCGTAAATGTGCGTCGCTACCTTTCCCTGTTGAATATTCATGTGAGAAATAATTACATTATGGATATTTTAGCTTATATTCTATAAAGGTATATGCATGCAGGAAGTTTGGTGATGGTAGAAACTGTAGTCAGATTTATTATAGTGTCAGACGGCTTAGATCTGTATTTGTGGAGCCGTCTGGTCTGGATCTGCTCTGTTTGCAAATGTGTGAAAAAGTGAGCTGTTGATTTGAATTGTTCATTCAACAGTTATAAACAAAATGGTTAGTAAAAGGCTTGTATAATTTAGAAATTTCCATCCACACATGTGCATGTAACTATAACAACCTAACTCATTCCCTCATATGCTATTATAAGATACAACCTCTTTGAATAAATCTACCGAAAAGGAGCATTAGAGAAAGGGATTTTTTTTAGAATTTTGTAGTTGAAACAATTGTGATAAATAGAGCATTTGCTCCTATAGGAGCAAATGCTCTATTTATCATAATGGTTTCACAAATTGACTTTTACAAAGTGGTCAAAAGTCGTCAATATGAGGAATGGGGTTACCCTTAAACTGCTACAAAAAGTATGTCTGACTCAACCCCGATCTGTTATAATTTGTATTTACTTCCGATTTGTTCAAGCTTTTGAGAAAATTTAACCGAGTGCCTGGATACAGATGAGACGCCGAGTTACTCGGCATCTCATTTGGATCCAAGCAGTTTGCTCAAGACTTAGGCCTACGTCTCTTACAATCATAAGACAGAATAACATTCACGCATTTTATTTACATTATAATAATAGATAAATTGTAATTTAAAGTACAAGGAATCACTACAGAAGTATTTTCTCAACATAAACTTCTCAGCTACTTATTCTCACTGCAGTGATGTCCAAATGATTCTACAATTATGTCAGGATATTTAAGGAGTCATTTCATTGAGATTTATTTAATCACATTATTTATTACATAAGTTTTCTTAAAAGAATAAGGTTAAACAAGGCCGCTATCGCTCCTGAGATTGTGATTAGGTTCCTGACATAACCATAGGCGTAGCCAGAGCTTTAAAAATTATACGCACATCGAGGCACGAAGTGCCGAGCGGGGGAGAGTGTGGCGGGGATTCGGGGGACCTCCCCCCCCCCCGGGAAAACATAGACATTTAGATGTCAAATGGTGGACTGTGGCATGTCTTGGAAAATTAGATCAATTTTGGACAGTCTTGTTATCATATACCCCTTTTCATAGGAAGTTCAGGATGTTTCGGAAATGAATACATTTAAGTGCCTAGTTTCACTCCGAATGCACAATCCAACCTCCTCATCATCCACAAATTTGTAAGTTACAATAAAGAATATTGAATATGGTGTTTGGATGGTGTGTAAATTAACTGTATGGATCTCCCAGGAGGTCTCGTCAGGCGGTGATGAGCTATAGAGGCGCGACCCAATCCCTCAGTGGTTCAAATCGTGTACCAAGTACAGAGACCCGTCAACTTCTAGGAATCTGACATCATAAGTCTGCTTTTGATATCGATAGTTCATATATCTAGAAAACGTGCCCTAAGAGAACCTGAAACCCTTTCAGAAGCATGAGAAGAAGAGGCATGAATGACTGAAAGTTTGTTTTGAAAATCGTCACATGGTGACGATTTCGTCGTCTCAGAGGAACTTTGATTTGTTCATGTTTCTATTGAATATTTTATCACTTCCGTCTCAGTCTGAGAGGTATACTTTTTCAAGACTTTGAACATGGTGGATTGTCCTAGTATTTGGCGAATGTTTCTTGTCATTGCCGATCCTGAGATAACGACGACTAGATTTATTTGGATCTAGATCATTAGATATAGGCTAGATACTTTTTTTCTTTCAAAGTGGTTGCGCATATAGATCTAATACTATTGAAGTTTAAATTTCTACATCAACTGATCTACTCCTGTAAGCGATGATCTACAGTTATATTACTTTTAAGCATATCTTAATCTAGATCTGTAGGATCTAAGTAATGCCAGATCTTATTAAATTTAAATCAAAATGAAAGCAGGAGTAGATCTAGATCTTTGAAATAAAAATTCAAAATGAAACAAACCACCGACATGTAATAGTTTGCAATTGAACCTACATGTGACTTACAGTAAGATCTAGGCTGTCTAACTTTCTACGAATAGATCTCCACTTAGTTAAATGATCTGAAATTTGAGCTGTCAGTGTCGGAACTTATGCACATAACGATTATCCGGTTAACTTTTGCCGATTACAAAATGACGATTAACCGGTTTCAAAATGCATAAGCGGTTAACCGGGTTGGTTACTTACCTCAGTTTTGTCAATATAATGCTAAAGGTTACAACGGTCATAAAATCCTGAAGATGGGAGATCCTTCGAAAGTAAAAGTAAATTGATGACTCGGTTTTTATGAGTCTGTTCATGAGTAGTAATTAAGAGTGCAACACTACTCGCGCGCTCTAGCACCGGCTTAAGCAGTATTCAAATTTCAAAACTAATAACATCAAAACTAATGATCCCGAAGGACCAGAAAATGTAACAACACTGAGAATGAAGTACGGGGCGACTTCTTACGGCCGCCTCACAATTAAAGTACAAAAACGAGTCATGCAGGAAACACCACATACAGAACAAACACTCGCCCGAACAGCAACACAAGGAAACAGCAAATGTACATAGGTAGAAAAAACAACAAGAGACGCACAAAGACAAAACAAACATACAGTAGGAGGAAGATGGAAGTACCGCTTTGGAACGGTCAGTGACAAAAGTCACCGGGGGGGTTAAACCGGTTTATGGGCGCCCAACCTCACCCTTATTCCATCCCCATCCTAAAAGACAAACAGTGTAAATAAACGTATCCCCTCTCCGACTAATCTACAACAACCGCGACAGCAAATACAGTGGTAAAGTGCATGTATAACAAAAAAAAACATTTAATTGAACATACTGTATCCACCTATCGCTAGTGTACTCAATGATTGAGCTGCAAACAGAGTAACTGTAGAAAAGTAATAAAGGGTACGACAAAAATGAATCCGACGTTCTCCTTCCATTTCTGGATTTAAGAGGTTGCCTTCATAGAGTACTAAACCTTTCTTGTCGGCGTACATGCAAAGAGGCCAGCGTGATTGCCAACTGTAAAAGGGTTCACAACCAAACATGCAGTATGTTGTAGTAATACAGGATCATATCCCTTTTTAATGAATTGTTTTATATATTTGATGAACAAAGTGAGAAAATGGGTATGTCCAATAATTTTACGAAGTTTGTAAATCACATCACCATAAAATTCCGGATGTGAAATACCGTATCGCAAAAGTACCTTGAGATTACATTTGTACTTGCCAATAAGCGAGAGATTTCGATAGTAAAATTTCGAGAAAGTTTTTCTTAGTTTATGGTATCTATATCCTTGTTTAAGCAGTTTTTCAGTTAAAATGAGATTTCGACTGTTAAAATCGTCAATAGATGAACAAGCTCTAGCAAAACGAATAAGTTGAGATATATAGACCCCGTAAGATGGAGCACGGGGAACATCCCCGTCAAGATGAGGAAAATTTACAATATTAAAATCAAAATCATCTCTTTTGTCATATATTTTAGAAGAAATCATTCCATTATTAATTTTAAGGTCTAGGTCAAGAAACGCTGCATAATTGTCGGACGGGTTAGCTTTATTCAATTTGAGTTCTTTAGGATAAATTGTAGGAATCAGAGCATCAAAGAAAGGGTTATCTAAGTTAAAAATATCATCCAAATATCGACAAGTTTCATTGAAGGCTTTTATAACATCTTCTTGTGATTTAGGATTCAAACTCAACATGTAACACTTGCTGTTGTGAAGTAAATATATCCTAAAAGTGTTCAATAAAACTGCTGAAGTATATGAATTTGTTTCAAAATTAGTTTGTGTTGGTTGCTCTAGTAAGCACATCATACCGATCGATGTTCATTGTTCAGAAAGATTTCAAAAGAATTGTGATGGAAATACAAGCTTAACATGATTATGATAAGACGTTATAATAATATTAAAATATGTCATCAACATTTCTTTTCTCAAGTTTGAAGTCGCGTTCGGTTTATGCATAACACAAGTTTGAACGCTTCCCGCAATATAGTATTTTGAGAAGGTCTCTGAACTATACTGTATTCTCAGCTGATAGCTGTAAACAATGGTAGAAATACATGTGCTTGCAGTTTGCCCCTTTTGTGCCAGGTACGGTGGCATTGGCGTTCGCAAACAGTTAAGATCCAGATCAAACATCGCGTAATGGGATGTCGGACCAGAATCCAAACTGTTTGTCATTCACAAAAGAAAACTCGCTTATTTATATTTGACGTGAATTTTCCATGATAAACTCGGAAATTATACGTTTCCTCTTTTTCTGTATTGATTTATTACTGGCCTGCTCTTCTCATTTAGACAGAGCCTCTTGTTGTATTAATATTCATATATCCTCATGTATTCTTGTATTGTGAACTGAGAGAAATAACGTGAATTTGAATTTGAATTTGAACATCTGTTACTCTTCTTGTCGGCAGAAAGTTTGGAAACATATTAATATAATTAGCATATGCATTAAGTGCATATTAATGTGCATAATTATATTGATGATATAACAGAACAGAACAGATGCTCTGATGATATAACAAATGCTCCTCATTGCTCTTTCATCATATGGTAATATATGTAGTCGCATTTTCGTTTGTTTGTTTTGTTTGTTTGTGTTGATTTACGTCCGTTTCTGCTCACTATGGGCTAATGGGCCCCAGGGAGACATTTTCGTACCAAGATTTACGGTGTTTGAATGATTGTGTGACAGAGCTCCGATTAACCGGTAAATCGCGGTTACTACTCCCGATTAATTCAGCACTATAATGTACTATAATGAACTTGAATATTATAATGAGTAAAATATGCTGTCAAAGCATTGCTGTTTGATGACGTTTGCAAGATAATGACGTAAATTTACAGGATGATGAGACTGTTCGCGTGACAACTATTGATTAAGGATGTCATAAATATGACTATTAGATCTAAATCTTTTTCTATTATGACGCACCATGAACATTAAACATTGGTTTTCCAGATAGATGGTCTAGATTCTGTTAAGCTTATAATTTTATTACTTGCAATTTCAAAATAAATACAATGTAAGCAAAAAATGGCTCTTTGAACATTTTGGCTTTCAAATATTTTATACGCACGTGCGTATTGTGCGTAATGGGCGCTACGCCCTTGATAACTACGTGTAAAATACAGCAGTGGTACGATTTCTATTTTTAGAAAACTGGAAAACCAATATGAGTGAAAAAACATGTGTACATGTATGTCAACATAGCACTAGTTTAACATACTGATTAGATAAAGAGCAATACCTATACAAGTGTGCACTCGTGCGTTCAACACAGAGTTATTTGCATACCAACTTGGTTAGCAGTCGTTAAAGGTATTCTACTCAGAGAACCTTAAGAGGATGTGAAAAAAAGGAGATACATATTTACACGACTGAACAAGGTCAACACGCCATGTACAGACACGTTTGTAATGTTCATAACGTGTTGGACTTTGTACATATAGTGTGTGTACTTCGAAATGTGTACCCAGTGTTATACAAGACAGCTTTGTAAGATGTGTTCAGGTGTAATGTTCTAAATAATCGCGTATACGTGCAGATACAAGAACTAACGATGGATCGTCTATTAAATGAACTAACCGTGTACCTTGAGAGTGTGGATGGAAGCACTCTGGACATGGTAGCCAGTGTGTTTCTTGGCCAAGCTATCCTGACATTTCTGTTGTGTCTGTTTATTATGGAGGGACCGTATGGCAAGTACATGCGGAAAGGCACTATCACAGTGAACGCCAACCTAGCCTGGCTCGTGATGGAGCTTCCTGCCTTAGTCATTCCCGTGGTGCTGCTCTTTACGAAGGGCACGAGGGTACAACTGCCGCCAAATCAATTTTTCACATCGTTATTTATTATTCATTATATACATAGGTAAGTAACAGTACGGTATCTGTAGTTAACGCGAGTGGAGGGGCACTAGCTGGCAGCATAGGGGTCTGTTCAACGTGTGCCTTAACCCCACAAAATGAATCGCACACCTGTGTAAAATCCATTCTGGGTCGAAGTCATTGATTACATATACATATATATAATTCTCATGTAGCATATATATAATTATATATGTAATCAAATGGCTTCGACCTAGAACGGATTTTTACATGGGTGGGCGATTTTGGGATCCAAGGCACACTTTAATAGATCCCTATGCCGTATGGGTGACACAGGTCACAGGCGTTGGGCTCATGAAATATGTCAAAAATAAGTTAAAATGTCCCTAAATTGACGTTTTGTAACATTTGGGGCCGAAAAAATAAAGCCTGGGGCGTTTTGAGACAAAGCTGAAACTCTTATATAGAATATACCAAATTTCAGCTTTGTCTCAAAACGACACAGGCTTTATTTGAACCTCAGAATCAAGTCAGCTTCAGATCTTGATGTATTAAATATTTGTGTGAAGTTTCATTAATATATGTCAAATAGTTTTCCCAGAAAACAGCGGACAAACTAGTTGCATGTATTTGCATTATTTTTTAAGTAAAAGGGCCATAACTCCGAAACGACAAATCAAATGAACCTCAGAATCGACTCAGCGTCTGATCTTGATGCATTAAACATTTGTGTAAAGTTTCATTAATATCTCTTATATAGTTTTCCCAGAAAACAGCGGACAAACTATTTGCATATTTTTAGGACAAGGGCCATAACTCTGAAATGAAAAATCAAATGAACCTCAGAATCAACTCAGTTTCAGATCTTGATGTATTAAACATTTTTGTGAAGTTTCATTAATATCTCTCAAATAGTTTTCCCAGAAAACAGCGGACAAACTATTTGCATTATTTTTAAGGACAAGAGCCATAACTCTGAAACGAAATATCAAATGATCATCAGAATCAATTCAGTTTCAGATATTGATGCATTTAACATTTGTGTGAAGTTTCATTAATATCTGTCGAATAGTTTTCCCATAAACAGCGGACAAACTATTTACATGTATTTGCATTAATTTTTTTAAATACAAGGGCCATAACTCCGAAACGACAAATCAAATGAACCTTAGAATTGACTCAGCTTCAGATCTTGATGCATTAAACATTTGTGTGAAGCTTCATTAATATCTCTCAAGTAGTTTTTTCAGAAAACAGCGGACAGACTATTTGCATATTTTATAAGGACAAGGGCCATAACTCTGAAATGAAAAATCAAATTAACCTCAGAATCAACTCAGCTTCAGATCTTGATGTATTAAACATTTGTGTGAAGTTTCATTAATATATGTCGAATAGTTTTCCCAGAAAACAGCGGACAAACTATTTGCATGTATTTGCATTATTTTTTAGCTCACCTGGCACAAAGTGCCAGGTGAGGTATTGTGAGGGGGCAGTGTCCGGCGTCCGTCGTCGTGCGTCGTGCGTCGTGCGTATGTGCGTCTTGCGGTGTGCGTCGTGCGTCGTGCGTCGTCAACAATTTACTTAAACATCTTCTTCTCTGAAACCACAAAGCCTAGAGCTTTGATATTTGGTATGTAGAATCATCTAATGGTCCTCTACAAAGATTGTTCAAATTATGTCCCCTGGACCAAAAATGGCCCCGCCCTGGGGCTTATCAGTTTTTCATAGGAAAATCTTTAAAAATCTTCTCCTCTGAAACCGTAAGGCCTAGACCTTTGATATTTGGTATGTAGCATCATCTAATGGTCCTCTACAAAGATTGTTCAAATTATGCCCCCTGGGCCAAAAATGGCCCCGCTCCGGGGCTTATCAGTTTCTCATAGCAAAATCTTTAAAAATCTTCTCCTCTGAAACCGTAAGGCCTAGACATTTGATATTTAGTATGTAGCATTATCTAATGGTCCTCTACAAAGATTGTTCAAATTATGTCCCCCGGACCAAAAATGGCCCCGCCCTGGGGCTTATCAGTTTTTCTTAGGAAAATCTTTAAAAATCTTCTCCTCTGAAACCGTAAGGCCTAGACCTTTGATATTTGGTATTTAGCATCATCTAATAGTCCTCTACAAAGATTGTTCAAATTATGACCCCTTGGCCAAAAATGGCCCCGCCCAAGGGCTTATCAGTTTCTCATACGAAAATCTTTAAAAATCTTCTTCTCTGAAACTGTAAGGCCTAGACTTTTGGTATTTAGTATGTAGCATCATCTTATGGTCCTCTACAAAGATTGTTCAAATTATGACCCCCGGGCCAAAAATGGCCCCGCCCCGGGGCTTATCAGTTTTTCTTAGGAAAATCTTTAAAAATCTTCTCCTCTGAAACCGTAAGGCCTAGACCTTTGATATTTGGTATGTAGCATTATCTAATTGTCCTCTACAAAGATTGTTCAAATTATGACCCCCAGACCAAAAATGGCACAGCCCCCGGGCTTATCAGCTTTTCATAGGAAAATCTTTAAAATTCTTCTTCTCTGAAACTGTATGGCCTAGACCATTGATATTTGGTATGTAGCATTATCTAATGGTCCTCTACAAAGATTGTTTAAATTATGACCCCTGGACCAAATATGGCCCGCCCCAGGGCTTATCAGTTTTTCATTGGAAAATCTTTAAAAATCTTCTTCTCTGAAACCGTAAGGCCAGGTGAGCGATTTAGGGCCATCATGGCCCTCTTGTTAAGTAAAAGGGCCATAACTCCGAAACGACAAATCAAATGAACCTCAGAATCGACTCAGCATCTGATCTTGATGCATTAAACATTTGTGTGAAGTTTCATTAATATCTCTCAAATAGTTTTCCCAGAAAACAGCGGACAAACTATTTGCATTATTTTTAGGACAAGGGCCATAACTCTGAAACGAAATATCAAATGATCATCAGAATCAATTCAGTTTCAGATATTGATGCATTTAACATTTGTGTGAAGTTTCATTAATATCTGTCGTATAGTTTTCCCAGAAAACAGCGGACAAACTATTTGCACGTATTTGCATTATTTTTTTAAATACAAGGGCCATAACTCCGAAACGACAAATCAAATGAACCTTAGAATTGACTCAGCTTCAGATCTTGATGCATTAAACATTTGTGTGAAGCTTCATTAATATCTCTCAAGTAGTTTTTCCAGAAAACAGCGGACAAACTATTTGCATATTTTTTAAGGACAATGGCCATAACTCTGAAATGAAAAATCAAATGAACCTCAGAATCAAGTCAGCTTCAGATCTTGATGTATTAAACATTTGTGTGAAGTTTCATTAATATCTCTCAAATAGTTTTCCCAGAAAACAGCGGACAAACTAGTTGCATGTATTTGCATTATTTTTTAAGTAAAAGGGCCATAACTCCGAAACGACAAATCAAATGAACCTCAGAATCGACTCAGCGTCTGATCTTGATGCATTAAACATTTGTGTAAAGTTTCATTAATATCTCTTAAATAGTTTTCCCAGAAAACAGCGGACAAACTATTTGCATATTTTTAGGACAAGGGCCATAACTCTGAAATGAAAAATCAAATGAACCTCAGAATCAACTCAGCTTCAGAACTTGATGTATTAAACATTTGTGTGAAGTTTCATTAATATATGTCGAATAGTTTTCCCAGAAAACAGCGGACAAACTATTTGCATGTATTTGCATTATTTTTTAAGTAAAAGGGCCATAACTCCGAAACGACAAATCAAATGAACCTCAGAATCGACTCAGCATCTGATCTTGATGCATTAAACATTTGTGTGAAGTTTCATTAATATCTCTCAAATAGTTTTCCCAGAAAACAGCGGACAAACTATTTGCATTATTTTTAGGACAAGGGCCATAACTCTGAAACGAAATATCAAATGATCATCAGAACCAATTCAGTTTCAGATATTGATGCATTTAACATTTGTGTGAAGTTTCATTAATATCTGTTGTATAGTTTTCCCAGAAAACAGCGGACAAACTATTTGCACGTATTTGCATTATTTTTTTAAATACAAGGGCCATAACTCCGAAACGACAAATCAAATGAACCTTAGAATTGACTCAGCTTCAGATCTTGATGCATTAAACATTTGTGTGAAGCTTCATTAATATCTCTCAAGTAGTTTTTCCAGAAAACAGCGGACAGACTATTTGCATATTTTTTAAGGACAATGGCCATAACTCTGAAATGAAAAATCAAATGAACCTCAGAATCAAGTCAGCTTCAGATCTTGATGTATTAAACATTTGTGTGAAGTTTCATTAATATCTCTCAAATAGTTTTCCCAGAAAACAGCGGACAAACTAGTTGCATGTATTTGCATTATTCTTTAAGTAAAAGGGCCATAACTCCGAAATGACAAATTAAATTAACCCCAGAATCGACTCAGCTTCAGATCTTGATGCATTAAACATTTGTGTAAAGTTTCATTACTATTTCTTAAATAGTTTTCACAGAAAACAGCGGACAAACTATTTGCATATTTTTAGGACAAGGGCCATAACTCTGAAATAAAAAATCAAATGAACCTCAGAATCAACTCAGCTTCAGATCTTGATGCATTAAACATTTGTGTTTAGTTTCATTAATATCTGTCAAATAGTTTTCCCAGAAAATAGCGGACAAACAAAATGTTGACGGACGAACGAACGGACGGACGGACAGGGCCACGACAATATACGACCACCTTTATTAGGTGGGCGTATAAAAAATGTAATCACGTATATCTAAAGTTACTATTATTTCTTATTTGGTGTCAGCGTGAGGGAGATATATATACCTTTAAAAATACGTCATTATCTGCAATAAGACACAAACCGATAATGAATAAGATGAGGATGGTTATGATATCGATGACATCAGGAAGATGACGTCGACTAATTAACAGTTATATATACATAAGTATGGAACGCCGTAGCTGTCTCCTGGTTGTCACATTCCTTCTTGTCCAATCTAAACTCGCCCTTTTCCCCAACTATTATAAATGTTAACCTTTGGCTTCCACCTGTGGACTCCATGAGCTGACTGACTGCTGACTGCTAGAGGCTCCTTTTGGCGCATTTGCAAACAGATATCCAGATCAGAGGGCCCCTGTATGAACTGTCTGGTCAGGGTCTGCTCTGTAATCGTACACCCCGCCCCATGGGGTCATATTGTTTTTTGCACTGGCTGTCTGTTGGTTTGTTTGTTGGTTTGTCCCCAACTTTAACGTAGGCGATAATTGTGTAACTAATTTGTAACCATTGCACATACATATTTCAAACTTGGCATACATCTCCTATAACTCTATATAGAGTGGCAATGTACTTTTTATCATAGATGTACAGATTTATTCTTTATTAAAGTCTCATCATGGTTATACAGTACACATTAAACATATTTACATACAATATACAAAACCATGCCATTCTATATAGAATTATAAGAGACTTGTTACAAATTCATTATACCATCTTACTTTAAACATGCATACATATTCACACAATAAAAATTGGGATGTCGGCGCTAATCCTGACTCAACGTCTAGAAATGTATTAAAACGAAAATAGCTGCTAATATACCAGTACGAAAAAAGAGATGCTACCGCAACGCTGTATTTACATTAAAACAGCTTAAAAAATATCTTAAAAAATCAAATATCACCTCAAATCAGATTTTAAATGAACTGATTAGCACCGACGTCTCAACAAATGATATTAATCATGTATTAATTATGTATTGTATACTCGATGTAGATTTACATTGATGAGACAGAAATAAAGAAATAAATACATCATGTGCAACTTATGGGGGCGAATATTTTTATGGGTGACTAACCACTTATTATGGTCAATGTCATATATCAAGGACAGATTTCAAATTACGGGTCAAATTTATATTGGCGATAAGCGGGTGCATAGTGTTTCACATCTTTTTTTTAATATGTTGTGAGTGATAATGAAAACCAATCATTATTTTCCTACAGACATTTAGATCGAAGCCCTACATAAGTAACCACAGGGGGACATTTCGTGGGTCTAGATGGTCTAAAAGTAAAAAAAATGATTGGGTCTATTTAGTGGTATATAATATAACACTAAATCGACTCAATCATTTTTTTATTACTTTTTAGACCACCTAGACCCACGAAATGGCCCCCTGTGGAAGTAACATGATGGGAAAAAAAAGAAGTAAAAAGGTAATGCAACAATGACTTAAATAGTCCATCGGCGTCTTGTCTTGAATAACTGTAGATCTATGTCTAACAGTCTTTCAAATCCATTTTTTTATTTGCTATCTCAAATTTCTAATTTAACAGGAGTGTTGTGTACCCATTATTGTTGAAGAGCAAGCCATTCCCAGTGAGTATATTCCTAGTGGCTTCTGTGTTTGCCTCAAGTAACACCCTCCTTCAGTGTGTCTACTTGCTGTACCAGGCTGACTACGCCGCCGACTGGGCCACTAGGCCACACGTATGGATAGGTGAGCTATAAGAGTGTGCTCTGCTTATGAAATGATACAAATCTGGTTATAGAGTATCTGTCAAAACAATTCATTTGTTCGTACTGCCCTTATAAAAAATAATTTAATTGGTATTCTTGGCGTCAGTATGATTTAAATTTATTGCATGAATATCCACGGAATAATGGGTTAGTATCACGTGGACACAACATAAGCATCTCGTCATCCTGACTCATTACCTCATTGACACAACATAATTACCTCGTTGACACAATAATTATCTCGTGGCCGAGACGTATTATCATATAATTATGTTATAATTTAATATCGTGTGGAGATAGAATAAATCATATATCTCCTGACCGCATATTTTACCAAGTGACCACGAGTTAACACAATACCCCATGAGCACACCATAATTATTTCATGACCACGTCTTAACACTTTTCTTGATATAAACCTGTTTTCATTCGTTTGCAAACAGAGTAGACCCAGATCAGACGGATCATATAGGATCCGTCTGATCAGAATCCGCTCTGTTTGCGAACGGAATTTATAATATGTCTCTTTAATTTCTAAAATTGTTTCAATGTTCTACCTTCCGTCCATATTTGATTATAACTATTTTGTCCATTAATATTCAGTAGGTATTGAAATTTGAAATAAACATAGAACAGGGGAAGGGTTGAAAATCTCATTAGTCGTTAGTCTTGTCCATGAGATATGTTGTGTACAAGAAGTAAATAGAAAAAGATATGTTGTGTACAAGAAGTAAATAGAAAAAAATGTTACATTTGTACTTCTATGCCACTATAATTGAAAGAATTTGTGCAATCTGGGAATCGATAGATGCAACGTTGTCATCATCAATTGCAAGTCATGGCAACGAACTTTGTATATTTACAACGCTTAACGTAAATATAATACGAATTTAATACTTTCCTTCATATAAGCGCTTTTTCGCGTCTTAGCAATTTGCAAACATAGTAGACCCAGATCAGACGGTTCCTAATGGAGTCGTCTGATCAGGGTCTGCTGTGTTTGCTTATGAAATCATAATAAATCTGAATCTACAGTTTCTACCAATACCAAAACAATCGTGTTCATAAAAAAGTATGCCATTATTTACATCCATGATGTCATTACAGTAAAACCTCTCTTAACCGGACATTAAATTTAGTATAAATATCGGTCGTGGAGACAGGTGGCAGCTTAATGCAGGGTGAAAGTCATGCAGAAAGCTCCTAGAGGAGCTTTCTGCATGACTTTCACCCTGCATTAAGCAGTCACCTGCCTAAAATGTCTAAATTCTTCTCTACTAGAATTTCGGTTAAGAGAGGTTTTACTGTATTTCTAAATTGAATATGCATCAGGGGAAAGGTTGCCATATGTGCTACTTTGGGTTTGGATTTTAACTTCTATGCATTTCTTTCATTCTAGTACAGTTGAACTTCGATATCTCGAACTTCAAGGGACCATACAAATTAGTTCGAGATAACAGATGTTCGAGTCATCCGAATCATAATCTGACCAATATCTCTAGTTCACAGCTTAATGCAGGTCGAAAGTAATGCTGAAAGCTCCTGCAGGAGCTTTCAGCATTACGTTCGACCTGCATTAAACTGTCACATGTGTTTCTATATATGTGTAGTGATACATTTCAGAACAATTCTGTATTGTAAATTTGGAAGGACCGAACTTTTAGTTCAAGTTATCCTCCCGAAGTTCGAGTTATCCGAGTTCGAGATATCGAAGTTCAACTGTATTAGTGGATGCATGCGCATGTCATCTGTCGACAACGTGTATACGTCAGGTTGTAACTTATGTAACACTAGGGTTTTCTTTCAGGGGTTGTGCTCTTTTTCGTTGGAATGGCAATAAATGTGCATTCAGATCATCTGCTCCGAACGCTGCGAAAACCCGGAGAGACAGCATACAGAATCCCTAGAGGTATGGACGGCGATTTCATTTTGATACCTGGTTATACCAATGTAAACTAATGTTTTCTTAGGTATTGTGGTAGACGGATTGTTGATCCGTTTAGATCGGCCATAATAAAGTGCATCGCTAGAGTTGTAAACTACGGCTTTAGTTTTGAATAAATGTCAATCCAATACAATTCCAGTTTTCAGCTTATGACTGGATTGCTCACCAATACCTATAAAGTAAAGTACAAGGCCTCAGATGTACAGTAGAACCTGTCTTAAGCGACCATTCTTTTTTAGCATAGGAGTCTTTAAAAGGAGGTGATTGCTTAATGCAGGGTGAAAATAATACTGAAATCTCCAATAGGAGCTATCTGCATTACTCTCGACATGCATTAAGCTACCACCTGTGTTAAAGAACCAGAATTAGACCCATTCTTAATAGTCGCTTGAAGTTTGTTCTCCTGTACAAGAAAGCCTTTTAAAACGACCACTTCAAAGGCACATGCGTATGAGTCTTAAAACAGGTGATAGTTTAACCATTGTCCTGTACTATATTTATTCCAAAGTGCAATATCTATTGAATATTCATCGACAAAATAGTTATAATGAAACATGGAAGGTGGAACATTGTAGCCATTTAAGAAAGTACAAAAACAGATATTTCAAATTCCACTAGCAAACAGTAGACCCTGATCAGACGGCTCCTATAGGAGCCATCTGATCTGGGTCTACTGTTTGCAAATGCGTGAAAACACGTTTATATGAAGGAAAAGGTTAATGCAGGGTGATAGTTATGTAGAGAGGTCCTACAGGAGCTCAGAACTGCATTGCTTTCGTTCTGCATTAAACTACCACGTGATTTTAAATGCACAAGTTTCTATTCATTAAGTTGTCAATTCAGAGAGGTTCTACTGTATATGCACTTGAATAACAGTAAAAAAGTTGTCAATGTTTTTATCCATAATGCTGGAGGGGTGTTTAATTCAAATTTTGCTGCGGGGGAATATTCGTGAAACAAGTTGCCCTGCTTCCATATAAGGACATGTGGATTCATATACACCTTTTTTGTGATATATATTGATAAAACCGTACCATATATTGCATATTGATCCAATTATTATTAACATACATGTAGTTTGATATAAGAGCAGTTGGATCAATACATAGTTGGATTGGATTCATATGAAGGAATATTCAGTTAATATGATTTCAAAATGAAGTCACATAATGCTGCTTTGCTTCTATATAGGGACAGGTGGATTCATATACCGGTATACCGGTACCTACTTTAGTTTAATATATTGATAATTCCGTATCATATATTGCATACTGGTCCAATATATTGTTACATTGCTTTGATTGTTTGATATAAGGACAGTTGGTTCAATATATAGTTTAAATGGATTCATATAAAGGAATCTTCGTTTGATATAATGTCAAAATGAAATCATATAATGCCGCTTTGCTTCTATATAAGGAAAGATGGATTCATAATTATATACATACTTTGGTTTGATATATTGATAAATCCGTATCATGTATTGCATTAAATTGGTTTGATATAAGGACAGTTGGTTCTATACATGATTCGATTGATTTCATACTAAAGCATGTTCGTTTAATGTATTGTCAAAATGAAATCATATAATGCTACTGTGAATTGATACTTGGACGATCGATATAATGATATTACGTTCTATACAAACGTTGTTTTCCTTTCACATACAGTTGAAATGATCACATATATTACTACAATGATGGAATGAATTGAAAAAGAACAATAGAAGACAGCTATGACTTTCCATACACATCTACATCCACATGTATGTGTTTGTGCATGTTATAACAATTGACATAATTGCACACTTGTTTAACATTTAACTGCCACATGCCAATCACTGGCAATCAGTGAAGACCATTGCAAAAAGTCTGAATGCAGATGAGACACCAAATAACTCATCATGATCCAAACTGTTTGGCACTGTGACTAGAATGTTTTTATGTGAAGAAATGGAAGAACACTTTGAGAATTGCAGCAGTCAACTGTTTTTGACAAATACTTACTTAGCGAACAAACCGTTAATAAAGTGTTTTACTGCAGGTGGCATGTTTGAGTATGTATCCGGAGCCAACTTTTTCGGTGAGATTGTGGAGTGGTCAGGGTTTGCTCTGGCCACGTGGTCCTACCCAGCCTTTGCTTTTGCTGTGTCCTCTGCCGGGTATTTGGGTATGCGTGGATACCATCATCACAGGTAAAGTAAATTTAACAGGTAAAAGATATGATTGTACGCAAACCATGAATCTTACACAGACAGCATATATAGTGATACACAAACAATGAATGTTGCATAGGCAGCATATATAGTGACAAATAAGCAACAAAATTAATCTTACCCATGCAGCACATACATGTATAGTGATACTTAATTAATGTTACCCATGCAGTACATATAGTGATACTTAATGCATGTTACACAGGCAGCACATATAGTGATACTTAATGCATGTTACACAGGCAGCACATATAGTGAAGCTCAAACAACGAATTTTACACAGGCAGCTTATATGGTGATATACAAACAATGAATGTCAGGCAACACATATTGTGATACTCAAACAACACAGGCAACATGTACAGTGGCTTTGATAAATAAGCAATGAGTGTTACACAGGCAGCACACATAGGAATAAACAAACAACGAATGTTTCACAGACAGAATGTATAGTGCTACACAAACAATGAGTGTTATGTAAAGTCATCACATATAATTATACACAATGAATGTTACACAGGCAGCACATATAGTGATATACTAAATATGAAAGATACATAGGCAACATATATAGTGATACACAAACATGAGTGTTACACAGGCAGCACATATAGTGCTATATGAACAATAAGTGTTACACAGGCAACACATATACTGATACACAAACAATAAGTGTTACACATTCAGCTTATATACTGATACACAAACATTTAGTGTTACACACAGGAATAGACAGACAGCACATATAGTAAAACACAAACAATGAATGTTACACATGCTGCACATATGGTGATACACAAACAATGAATGTTACATGGGCAGCACATATGGTGATACACAAACAATGAATGTTACATGGACAGCACATATGGTGATACACAAACAATGAATGTTACACATGCAGCACATATGGTGATACACAAACAATGAATGTTACATGGACAGCACATATGGTGATACACAAACAATGAATGTTAAATGGACAGCACATAAGATGATACACAAACAATGAATGATACATGGACAGCACATATGGTGATACACAAACAATGAATGTTACATGGACAGCACATATGGTGATACACAAACAATGAATGTTACATGGACAGCACATAAGATGATACACAAACAATGAATGTTACATGGACAGCACATAAGATGATACACAAACAATGAATGTTACATGTACATCACATATGGTGATACACAAACAATGAATGTTACATGGGCAGCAGTGTCCCAGCATATGTACTATATAGTAATACACAAGCAATGAATGTTACACATGCAGGACATATGATGATGCACAAACAATGAATGTTACATGGACAACACATATGGTGATACACAAACAATGAATGTTACATGGACAGCACATATGGTGATACACAAACAATGAATGTTACATGGGCAGTAGTGTCCCAGCATATGTACTTTATAGTAATACACAAACAATGAATGTTACACAGGCAGCACATATGATGATACACAAACAATGAATGTTACATGGACAGCACATATGGTGATACACAAACAATGAATGTTACATGGACAGCACATATGGTGATACACAAACAATGAATGTTACATGGACAGCACATATGGTGATACACAAACAATGAATGTTACATGGACAGCAGTGCTCCAGCACATACATTAATACACAAACAACTGATGTTACACAGGCAGTGCATATAGTGGTACACAAATAATTACAGTTACACAGGCAACACATAAAGAAGTAGACAAACAACAAATGTTACACAGGTAGCACATATAGTAATACACAAACACTGGTTACGTATGCAGCACATATAGTGATACACAAACAATGTACATGTATGTTGCACTGGCATCACATATGATCATACACAAACATATCTTGTAGGATCTGTCTTATCAGAGTCTATACTCTGTTTGCATATAGGATATCCTATCTTATTCTTAAGTATTGGGAAAAGCTATGTATTCACTTGTATATTCACGCTATAAAAAAATTAGTTAATTCATGCTCATAATGGGTGGAGACTTGTATGAATATTAATGGAGTAAAGGGTTAAAGTTGATTGATTTCCAAACATAACAATGTATCTTTATTCCAGATACTACCAACAAAAATTTGAAAATTATCCTAAGTCAAGGAAAGCGTTGATACCCTTTATACTGTGATAGAACGACAGTGAACCAGACAGGATGACGTCACATGTTAATGATCTCCACTTGGTGCCGCATGCAATGATACAGACCTGATGTACTTGTTGTTGTTTTGTTTAAATGGTTTGGTCCACAGTTAGCAGTATCAAACTGATTTTTAGATGTATACACACGTGGAAGTCATACTGAAACTTGCTGAATTGAAAACCAATCCATAAAGAACTCATTTGAAAAAGAAATAATCATATATAACAAGATTTATTTCTGTGATGTTTTACCCATAAGATGAAATGTATACAGCCTGGCAAGACGCTGAGGAACCTATATATCAATTAAAGTTGACATTCTAAATCAGTCAATTGGTTAAGAGTATGAGAGAAAATAAGAATGTACCTCAAACTTGAATCATAAACGTACATTGACTGTTTATGCTCAGAGTAAATCTTAACAAAAAGTATTAAGTGAAGATATTTTTTTTTAATCTCCATTTTGGTATAAATTTCCATATTGGGTAAATCAGTAAAACTAGTGAATCAGTGATTTCCGTGGATGGTTGGAAGATTAAACCTTTTTATAAATATATAGTAAAACGGATGGATTGTTAAAAATCATCCTTCATGGATAATGTTAGTTCAACATGGACCAGTATGATTTTCCACATATACTAGTACAGTATACGTCAGTTTGATAGTGTTACTAGTGTTTTGGCCGTCAGGTTTTAAACCCTTTACTTCACAGATACACCTTTTTAACTCCTTTGTAAAATAGAGCAGATCCAGGTTAGACAAACCCTGTAGGAACCATGTGACCAAGGTCTGCTCTGTTTGCTAAATTGGCTAATTGATATCCACAATGTTGTTATTTCTTACATGAACAGTCATGTTTATGAAGTAAAGGGTATGATAAACAGCTGATGTAGATTCAGATATATTTGATAGTATTCAGGGTCCATGCTTATAAAGCTTTTAGTTGAGTCTGAGTTTCGTTCTCAGGCTTTTGATTGGTCAGATTTGAGTTCTCAATCTTTTGATTGGTCAGATTTGAGCCAAAGGCTCAAATCTGACCAATCAAAAGCTTGAGAACGATCTCAGACTCAATTAAAAGCTTTATAAGCATGGACCCAGATTCTTATCACATTATGTAGTATTTTGATGTTATGATCATCTCAGGAAGAATCAATAGAGATCTTCTATATACGTTTTTTCTATGTTCAGTATTATATACATGTATGTTTATGTACAGAAGTACATCTTTTAATCCTTTACCTGATAAAGACGTGTTTGATGCATTTGCAAACAGAGTAGACCCAGATCAGATGGCTCTTGTAGGATCTATTTGAACAGGGTCTGCTGTGCTTGCTTATAGAATATATATATACAATGTATCTCCATAATACTCCATAAGCAAACAGAGCTGATCCTAATCAGAAAGCTCCTACATGAGCACTCTGATCTGGGTCTTCTCTGTTTTCACACATGTCAGAATGACTACTTAATGGAATAAATGGTTAACTCTTATGCTTCTAAGCCATATCATTCACAAAATCGTCTGCTTCCAACTTTCAATGTATGATTTTCTCTCCTTTTCTTTCATTATCACAGTCAGGGGCGCAGCTAGCGATACACACTTATGCATGTGCGTAATTGATCACCCCCTGGAGGAATATGGAACGCGTTTTCAATTTGTGCTATGGGTGAGGGGTGATTATATAGAATATATAGGACTTGGAAGAAAAACGAGGAAAATGCATGATATTTGATTTTAGTGCATAAAACATAGGTAATAAAAATTGGGCATTAGGATTAGACAATTACAAATTAAAGTGTTTCATTCTTTTCACTAAGTTCATGTACATGTATTTATATATATATATAAATATTCAAGTTTTGATGGAGTCTAACCAAATTATTTGGATTTCTTCTCTGAACTGCTGAATCCTTAAGTGCCCCATACTCTGATGTTATATTACTATTCCTTGTAATCAAATTTTAGGGGCAATCCAAGTGCTTGCATATATGTTTGTCTTGTATCAATCTGAAAGGTGAATACATTATTGGGCTGCGAAAGCAGCCCAATCTTATACAGTTTTGAGTTTTGACCATGATTTACTGCGTTCCTGTGTTTCTATAAAAGCCAATCTTTTTAATAACCATGGATTGCTGTGAGACTAGTTTTTATTTATATATATTTATTTATTTTGATTCATATATTTTCCCAGCGGGGGCACATATTTTTGTCGGGGTTATTTCTTTCTTTTCTGCCACGACCCAATTTCAGTGAATGCTAGTGAATTAGGTATAAATGATTAAAATCACTTTTTCAGTCATAGCAGTCAGCGTGGTCTAAGGGTTATATCGATGGCTTAGGAAACGTGAGTTCGTGGGTTCGATCCTTGGTGGAAGTCCAAATTTTGTTTTTCTCTCATTTTTTCTTAGCACCCTTAGTTTACGTGCTTTTGGTTTAAAACCATTGTGTACATAAAGATATATGCGTAAAGCCTTGCTTGAACCTGTTTGAGGTTCGGAGGAAAAGTTGCTTATACATGTACATGTATTTCAGAAGTCAGTTGATCGTCTTTGGTCAGAACTTTGTATATCCTTACATAATCAAAATTACTAAATAATAATGTTGCTCTCTGTTTTATCTCCTACCATGCATTTTAAAAACATGATTTACGCAACCATTTTACGCTTGGGTAAAACCTCGCTTGTTAGAACTTTGACGGGTTTGTTAATTTCGAAAAATCTTGAACTATTTTGATTGTGTTGAATTGCGATGACAACTACTCTTCTATGTATATCATTTATTTTCTATGTTTAAGGTTTTATTAACCCTTTATCCCATGAATATCCGTGTAAGAAATAATAACACCGTAAATATCACTTAGATAAATTGTTATTATAGCACATGGACGCAGGAAATGTTGACCATGGCAGAAACTGTATTATCATATCTATATTCTATATTATATCACAAGCAAAAAGAGCAGACCTTTTTAGCAGACATTTTATTGCCATACACATTGTATTGGAATAGCATAAGGAACAGTGAATAAAAAAAGTCAAAATGTTAAACTATGCACGTTTGTTTTTAGAAATCACAGGCAATAACTGTATACCTTACAGATAGCATTTTACCATAACATATCCTAGATTTTATAGCCACAGACACTATTTGTAAATCTGATAAAGGCATTTGAAGAAATAAAGGTGCTAAAGGGTAAACATGGTAAATGTGCCATTTGTAATAAGTCAGGGAAATACATCTCCACACTAACTGGTCTGGGTCAGGGGCACAAACTGGCATAAATTGGTCTGAGTCGGGGGTACACAGCTGTACAAAAACTGGTCAGAGTCAGGGGCACAAATAGGTCTCTGGGGAGGGGTACAAACTGGTTTGAGGGGGCACAGATCTCTACATAAACTGATGTGAGTTGGGGAAAAGGAGGCACACATCTCTACATAAACTGGTCTGAGTTGTGGGGAGGAGCACACATCTCTACATAAACTGGTCTGAGTTAGTTGGGTGCACACAGTCCTACACAGTCTGAGTGGGGGTCGGGGCACACAGTTCTACACAGACTGGTCAGAGTCAGGGGCACAAAGATAAAGGTCCGGGAAGACGCAGTACACAAGCGTGTTAACAGGGTACAATGTTGTTGGGGTGTGGGTTTTTTTTATAAATCAACAGCAATTAATTTAATGATCCGGTTTGTCCGTAATCGAACATGGTGCAGAGCTTGTGGCCATATACACACTATCTATGAAGAAATGTTGGTACCTTAATGTATACAAAGTACAATATCCTTTTTTATGCCCCCGGGAGGGGCATATTGTTTTTGCTGTCTGTCTGTTGGTAGGTTTGTTCCCAACTTTAACGATGGCGATAATTTTGTAGCCATTACACATACATACTTCAAACTTGGCATGCACGTGCAACTTATGGAGGCGAACATTTAGGGTGACTTATTAAGGTCAAGGGCATACATCAAGATCAAAGGTCATATCAGGGGCATAGTATTTCACAAATACATCTTGTTTTTCAAGGGCCAAAAATCTAACTTATCCAGATCTTTGGCCATACACAAATATGATACAGATCTGTGAATAAACAAGATAGCTACAATGTAGAAATGGTAAATATGCAATTGTTTTATAAATCAAGGGCACATAAATAATATACATGTAATTCTAAACCCTCACGACTGATTGCCTATAATCGAACTTGGACGAGATCTTATGGCTTTACACAAGATTTCCCTAAGATCATTTTAGAATTGTGAATGCCAGAGTGTTAACGGACAGACGACAGATATTCAACAATCCTAATAAAAGCTCACCTTGAATGTTGAAGAGATAAAAAAAAGTACAGTAAAATCACTCTTACGCGACCAATTAATTAGTAGACATATGGGTCTTTAAAAGCAGGTAGTTGCTTAATGCAAGACGAAAGTAATGCAGAAAGCTCCTACTGAAGCTCTATACATAATTGTCGTCCTGCATTAAGCTATCAGTCTTTAAAACTCAGAATTATACATTTTGGTGGTCACATTAGACGGGTTCTTCAGTAAACCAACACAATTAATGGTAATCCACTACATGCCAAAACAACTGTTTATATGAATAGACAATAAACCCCTCTAAACCGGATTTCTAGTAAAGAAGAATGTAGATACTTTTAGACATATGGCTGCTTAATGGAGGGTGATAGTTATACAGACAGCTCCTAGATGACTTTCACCCTGCAGTAAGCTGCTACCTGTCTCAAAGACCGACATTTATACTAAATTTAAAGTCCGATTTAGAGAGATTTTACTGTATTTGCAGTGGTTGACGCGGGAAACTGTGTGGTTATTGGTTATACTTAACTTGATTAACCACATTGTTTCTAATTGCAACACACTCTTCATTATTAACCCTTCTCTTGCTGAATTTTAAAATACATTTCTCCTTCTTTACCCATGCCCTGTTGTATAATTACATATATCTTCACTGTGTACAAGTATTTCGCTGTGCAATCACTGCTGTGGAGTGCACTGGTTGCACAATCAACTTGTAAATAGTGCAGACCCTGATGAGACAGCTCCTGCAGGAGCTGTCTGTCTCATCTGGGTCTTCACTATTTACAGGTAGGTATATTGACGTGAATAGCAAGCAAAGGGTTAACATTGAGTGGAATGTAACTAGATCACGGGTTAACCCTTTCCCTCATACAATAATCCGTGACTTCATGAATATTCATTACATGAAAATGGATTTTTTTGTCGTGTTAGAAACTACATTTCCATAAGCAATTAGAATATACGGTAAAAACTCTCTATAACGGCCACTAAATTACATCAATTATTTGTGTTAAAGGCAGGTGGTCGCTTTCAATGTGAAAGTAAAACAGAACGCTCCTATAGGAGCGTTCTGTTTTACTTCCACTTTGCTTTAAGCAGTCACCTGTCCTAAATACCAACTAATTAACATAATTTAGTGGCCGTTATAGAAAGGTTTTATTGTACCCTGATGAGGTGGTTCCTACGAGCCATCTGACATGGGTCTACTCTATGACATGGGTCTACTCTGTGACACATTTCAAAGATAAGTGTTGGCTTTGACAAACTCTGTAGTATCAGATTTATATACAATAAGATCCCTCCAATGGGTGGAAGAGGCAGATGTTAGCTTAATGCAGGACAAAAGTAATGCAGAAAGCTCCTAGATTAGCTTTCTGCGTTACTTTTATCCTGTATTAAGCAACCACCTTCTTATAAAGACAGACTTGTTTATTCATTAAGTGGTCGCATTAGAGGGGTTCTACTGTAGTTACATAACCAAACAGAGCCTACCCTAACATGTGCCGTCTACTTTGTTTGCAACGGTGTGATTTCAACGGTTTTTATATCAAGGAAAGCACTAACCAAGTTTATACAATACAATACAATATAGTTTATTGCGTTAAACATACATGTATGCTTATAGCAAATTACAAATACACTTACTTTTTGTTAATTGATTGAAATTTGCTGATTGATTGATAAATCATGGGTGTATAATATATCACTACTTTGTTGGCAATGGCATATGAATGCCGTAATTTTTTGCCGATTCCATAAACGGTGATATAAATGTCCTTTAACCCCTTTCGGTGCTGAATGTTAAAATGGACTTTTAACAATTCAAACAGGTCAACCTTTTTAACTCGTCTGTTTCGAAGAAAAGTCGAGCTATTGTGATCACTGGGTCGTAGGCGTCGTTGGCGTTGTCGTCGTTGGCGTGCAAAAACTTTAATTTAGCTCATTACTCGAAAAGTATCAGAGGTATCAACATGAAACTTCAAAGGTTAGTAGATCTTATTAAAGGGAATGCCCCTACATAAGAACCATAACTCTTGATTTCAAGATTTCTGAGTTATGGCCCTTTATTATTATTTTATTTTTTAAATTTAGCTGGACAATCACCAAATCAGATGAGCGTTGGCGCCGCACGCTGCTCTTGTTTAACCCATTCCCTCATATTGACGACTTTTGACGACTCTGTAAAAGTCACTTTGTGAAACCATTGTGATAAATAGAGCATTTGCTCCTATAGGAGCAAATGCTCTATTTATCACAATGGTTTCAAACTACAAACATCTTAAATTTCCCTTTTCTCTAGTTAATGCTCCTTTTCGGTATATTCATTCAAAGCGGTTGTATCTAAAAATAGCCTATGAGGTAATGGGTTAAAGGAAAGTACAACACGACAAACATTGCCGACCATGATGAGGAGAAAAGGACATAAATGACACGTTTTCCGAAAGGGTTAAAGAATTTTCCGTTCACAAATACATATATATCAGTTTCTCTCGTGAAAAACTGATCGGAATTCCCTGTTAATTTGCAACAATGCCTCCATTTGTTGTAATGAATAAAAATTCTCAACATGGAAACGAAATACATATACCTAGTGAAATATGTTGTCAATGTTTAGAAACGACAGCGGTGAATGTAAGGGAGGCCACTCGAATTAAAATGATAGACAGCGAACTGGAGGTTGTCTTTCATGAAATTATTATTATTACCCATATTTATACAGCGCTCTTTTCACACAGGATATGTGCATTTAAAAGCGAGTCACGTGGATAAATTACATGTACAAAACAGGGAATATTCAATGAATATAGAAAATTCAAAACAAACTTATATGATATCGATAAGAATAATAATGAAGATAGGAACCACGTGATTGTCTACCAAATCAATTCAAGTATATAAAAAGCATAAATAATCCGTGACCAAAAGGGGCTTCATGATCACCTGTCTGATCAATGAGTTATGGAAACAAAGCAACCACTGAACAAAAACCACATGAGTATATATCCAGTAGTTGTAGAAATACTAGAGATGAAATCACTAACCGGAAGGAACCGCATGATTGTCTATCCGGCCAATGGAAGATATACAACATATCGTTCCCTAAACTGTTCTAGTAATACATGTTGAAGAAATAAGTTTTTAGACACCTTTTGAAACATGCCAGTGTACTTGCGTCTCTAGCTAATGCCTGACGGTAGAGCATTCCAAAGTTTCGGGGCTGCATGCATGAAACTTCTCTTACCGTATTTTACCAATGGTCCATACGACTTCTCAACTCGTGATAAAGCTCCTTGTTGACGAGAAATGTCCTTGGGCTTAAAAGGACTGATATAACTATGAGTCAATGGCATAAAAATGGTGGTTCAGCCCATGGTTTCTCCAAATTAAGCCGACAGGATTTGTGTACATGATGTAGTGCTTAATTGGTCCTAGGACCGATCCCTGTGGCACTCTATATTTCATGTTAACTGGGGTGGACAAGTCTCTATCTACTGATACTATTTGGAACTGCAATATATAATTAAAACACCATCTTGAAAATAAAATTTGATAAGTGTCAACTTTAAAATTAATCAATTACTTTTATTCGAATCACTTCACTTCACTTTTCCCGTAACCTAGTCGGCCGTAGGGGCATCTTAGCTGGCTTCATGACACTCTCTTACCACTGTATCCTGTCTTCCACTGCTCGCTTCATGGCACTCTTTTACTACTGTATCCTGTCTTCCACTGCTCGCTTCATGGCACTCTCTTACCACTGTATCCTGTCTTCCTCTGCTCGCTTCATGACACTCTCTTACCACTGTATCCTGTCTTCCTCTGCTCGCTTCATGGCACTCTTTTACTACTGTATCCTGTCTTCCACTGCTCGCTTCATGGCACTCTCTTACCACTGTATCCTGTCTTCCTCTGCTCGCTTCATGGCACTCTCTTACCACTGTATCCTGTCTTCCACTGCTCGCTTCATGGCACTCTCTTACCACTGTATCCTGTCTTCCTCTGCTCGCTTCATGACACTCTCTTACCACTGTATCCTGTCTTCCTCTGCTCGCTTCATGGCACTCTTTTACTACTGTATCCTGTCTTCCACTGCTCGCTTCAGGACACTCTCTTACCACTGTATCCTGTCTTCCACTGCTCGCTTCATGGCACTCTTTTACTACTGTATCCTGTCTTCCACTGCTCGCTTCATGGCACTCTCTTACCACTGTATCCTGTCTTCCTCTGCTCGCTTCATGAACCTCTCTTACCATTGAATCCTGTCTTCCACTGCTCGCTAAACCCAAAACTGTCGACGCATTGATGTTTTTTCCAATCTCTTCCTTTGTCTTCCTCACCTTCTTGTTCTATTAACTGCTCCCTGTAGGATTGTCTTGGAGAGACCTGTTGAGCGTGAGACATGACCATACCATATCAACTTCCTTTTGTTAACTCTTCATAGGGGTCAAGCAGTACCTGAACCCGGCTGCGGACTTCTTCATTGGTGATGTGATCCTTGTAAGAGATGTTTAGGATCTTTTTACAGCATCTCATCTCTAAAGGTTAGATTCTTCTCTCCAGTAATAAACTCATCCGTTTTACATGAGACGGGCACATATTAACTGTGTTCTATGCACTATGCATATATCAATATAAAACGATACGTTGTTCGTGAAAAGTATCGTAATATGAAGATGTAGAAAAGATTACAAGAAGGGAGAACGGATGAAGAGCTCTCATGCATTCAGTTTAGCCGTTTACTCCATGCTCATTTATGCCTAAAATAATGACGTAAATTGGGTATTAATTAACTCGATTTTTATAATGACAATTTTGACAACTGCAGAATCTACGATATATTATCTCGTATATTATCTCATAAGCACAACAGAGTTGGTCCTGATCAGATGGCTCCTACAGAGGTCGTCTGATCTGGGTCTACTCTGTTTGCTAAGGCGTGTTTACGGAGGGGAGGGTTAAGCCGACAAGGAAGTGTATTGAAGGTAAGGGTAAGTATCAACGTCAGTAAGAGTAACCCAAATTGACTTCCTATGATATCTAATACAGGTGTAAATGTATGTACAATAACTATAGTATCAGATAAAGGAGTACCAGTATTTAAATCAAGGGTATTCTAACTTCTCAGTGGTTTGGACTTTACTAGTGGTGGAATCATTTCAGCCGCAGAGGATTCTGTAGTTAGTATTTTACGTTATTAATCCACACAGGATGTAAAAGTGTGTTAATGCAGTTTCATTTGCTATTAAAAGACGGGCATGAAAGTGAATTTAAATGTCCGTCGATGAATTATTACAAAGAACTTTATATATGAGCGCAAACCAAGAAAAAAGTTAAAATCGTTTATATCTAGTGTCCCTAAAAGGGGCATAGCCAAACAGTGTAGATCCATATCAGATATCTCCTTCCGGCGTCCTCTGATCAGAATAGTTGCTGTTTGCTTCGCATATTAATTTCCAAATGTCACATCGACAAAAACATTCTTACAAATGAAAGTACATGTACAATAATTCAAAGCATAGCTTTCAGTATTGGTGTTTTCAACTAAAATTGTTTCGCAGCGTGTTTCAACTCTTTACTTAAGGCATTTTCAAACAGAGCAGATCCAGGTCAGACGGCTCCTGTAGGATCCATCTAATCAGGGTTTGTTCCGTTTGCTTACTAAATTAGTTATAATCCGCCGTGGCCCAAATTGTCCGTGTTTACATACGCCATTATGAAAAGTATGCCAATTAATATGCATGATGTTATTTCTAGCATGAATGTGCATGGCGTAAAGGGTTTAAACGCTACAAGCTAGCTTTTCTTGTCTTTATTATCAACATACCCGGAAGTTTTGATCAGGGTATGGCAATTACCCGGATGAAAAAACACACGAAACTCAACCTAACGTTTGAAACTAGTGCATGTACATATGAAAGATTGCGGCGTTGTAATGATATGTGTACAACATACAGGGGTGTAGATGAATCCAAATGTAATGTACGCACCCTGGCTATAGGGGTCCGGGGACATACTCTCCCGTGAAAATTTAGAATTACAATGCTCCCTCTCTACAACGACACCCTTTGGGATACGACTATTGTATGTGTTGTTCAGAGGGAGTTGTTATAGGGAGGGAAAATCAAACATAATTAGCTTGTTTGCAGATTCCCAGATAAGGTATATTTCGAGAACTAAAACCGTTATGCCTCTATCAAACCCTATGTTGTGACCACTCTTTAGAATCGTCACAAAGTGACGATTCTAAAGAGTGGTCACAACATAGGGTTTGATGGAGTCATAAAGAAAATACGATGGAAAAAAGTTGTTTCTGGGGCCTTGTTGTTGCGGAATCAGAGACATGCGTTGTTGTGAGGAGGGAATCGTTATTGAGAGGGTCGTTGTAGGGAGGGAGCACTGTACATGTATGTAGTTTTGAAACCATTGTGATCAATACAGCATTGCTCCTATAGGAGCAAATGTTCTATTTATCACAATGGTTTTAAAAGGCGACTAGATCTATAACATATTCGTCAAAAGGCGTCAATATGAGGGAATCGGTTAAAGCTTACATGTCATGACGAGACATAACGTCTTTCAAAGTCTACCCCCTCCCCCTCTTAGCCTTCGATTTTTGTTCCATTTTGGTCATAATAATGTTTTCATCTCTCATATGATGTTACGCACGTGCGTAAGTGCGTATCGCTAGCTAGCCACACCCCTGACAACGTGAAGCACATGTTATTACATCACCTCTGTAGTTTAACGTGCTGCTAAAAGTCTGAACCCTAAGTATAGGATGCTGTATGACTGTCGACTGCAAACATTGCTCAAAGTACTTGTATAATTGGGGTTTGGGGCACAGGCGTTCGGCTCATGAAATATGTCTAAAATAAGTTAAAATGTCCCTAAATTGACATTTTGTAACATTTGGAGCCGAAAAAATCAAGTTTGGGGGCGTTTTGAGACAAAGCTGAAATTTCGTAGTTTTGTAACATTTGGAGCCGAAAAAAATAAAGTTCAGGGCGTTTTGAGACAAAGCTGATACGAAATTTCAGCTTTGTCTCAAAACGCCCCAAACTTTATTTTTTCGCCTCCAAATATGGAAAAAATAGTCAAACAGGGAGAGCCACACACGAAATGACACCGCACCAAACACCATCAAACAAGAAACAGTATAGCCACAAGACAAAACATAACAGGACGCATATCAAGACGAAAAACATTAAACATTAAGCATATTTAACAACAAAATTGACCAAATGTTACATAACGTCAATTTAGGGACATTTTAACTTATTTTAGACATATTTCATGAGCCGAACGCCTGCGGTTTGGGTGGTCTACATTTCCCATATATAGGCTACATCTAAAGTATCTTATACTGGATGCTCTAATTATGCTAGATATTTCATGATTCTTATTAGATCTAGCTGACCTAGCTCAACACTACGGAACCGTTTGGTTCGATCCTTGGACTGGTGATACCAAAGACTTGTGGCTCGGGCAAGATAGTTTATCCGATTAGGCTACTCTTTTCACTCGGCGTGTAGGAAAAACGGGGAACACAAGAGTGTTCTTCGGTATTCATTAGCCCTTATCCAGCAACCTTACTCGCATTTGCAAACAGTCTGGATTTAGATGAGACGTCGAGTAACTCGGCGTCTCATCAGGATCCAAGCTGTTTTACACTCGGTCAATAGTTTCTCAAAATCTTCATCGAGTCGGAAATAGTCAACAGATCCAAATGTGATTCCATAGAGGGTAGCTCAAGAGTTAACATAAGACGGCAAACACGAAATCAATCAACAATATTAAAGCAAATGATCAACGTTTGATTGTTTTATTTAAACACAATATGTCTGTCCGGATATGGTCTGTTTGCAACTGCATTTCTGCGGCTATATAGGCTACATTCATGTGACTTCAACTCCCATCCTGTCCATGAACATCTTATTGATTTCCCGCGCAGCACGTGAATAACAATTGTCATGTGTGGTCTATTCTATTATGTAACACAAATACCACAACTATGCGTAAGAACAAATAATCGTTTTGTAAAACTTCATACTGCATGCAAGAAATTTCGGTTGTATTAGGTCTTAGCATTTATTTCTCCTTTCTTTTCACGTGTACTGAATATCTGAAAAATCGGACGAAAAGTTACAAGTGGCTGATGTGAAAAGCTCATAAAATAATAAGTCGTACATGTTTTATACAAAGTCATCGGTATCAACAAGCGCTTACATGCATTGGTTTTCGCCATACACTCATAAAAAAGTCGCCTACATGATCTTGACTGAGTGAATCCGGAAGTGAAAAGCAGACAACACCAATTCATAGCACGAATGTCATGTTTATGTGAAAAATTTAATGTTGCTCGCAATGGAACTGACATGAACGGGATGCCAGAACATGGAAACGGTCCAGTCGACTGGAAAAGTCGTCTGCAAATTCATGGAGTATTGCAGAAGCGGTCAACTGGCCAATCAAAATGGATGAAGAGGTAATATTTTAATTGTACAGTTCACCTAAAGGCTTTAAGAATTTCACAGCTTGATTAGTTATCGATTGAATTACTTCCTGAAAACCTACTGAGTAATGCCGTAATAGATGGGACCGTAAACTGCGTACAGAAACTGACTTGCGATACTATCTGAGTTGAAATAATTTCCGAAACATGCTGTGTTTTGGCATACTTGGCTAAGAGACTGAACGTCAGAGCGTCCCGTGTTTGACATTTATTATCGTTCATGATAATGATAGGATGACAATTATCTAGGTGGGTTACCTGTAGTTGTACGATCTGTCATTGATTGATTTTATACATACACATGCAAATGCACGGTTAGGGTGACTAAGTGCAGAAGTGTTTTACTACACGTCCATACTGTAATGGTTATCAGGGAAGGCTATAAAATCCCATTAATGTGCTGTTAAGCTTTGAACATACAAATATACATGTCACAATGTAGTAGATCTACTGTAAGTAAACATTTTTGCACACAGAACAGAACATTGTGATTCTCCCAGAAAACTAATTTCATTATTTTATTTCACACTATTTCACTACAGTTTCGGATTCCTTTAATCCTTACCAGCCAGCCTGATTTAGGCTCTTGATTTGACATTCTTTAACCCTACCCGGTCCTGTGTTTATTTCAAATTATCATCAATGTAGACATTAATAATGAACCTTTTGAATGCTGAATATTGAAAGTGGAATACCATAATTATAGCTGTCAGTATTTAATCACAGGGCACCGTCACAATGAATTATGAACCTCGACAGAAAAAAAATGTATGAACACTGAGATGTCTATATATCTAGTGTTCATACATTTTTTTCTGTCGAGGTTCATAATTCATTGTGACGGTGCCCTGTGTATTTAATAATTTCCCTGTTCTATGTTTATTCCAAATTTAAAAAAATACTGAATATTCATGGACAAAATAGTTATAATGAAATATGGAAGGTGGGACATACTATTTTGCACATGCCATCTAATATACTCCTTTATGGTATTAACCCCTTAATTACTCCATAAATATGCCTCTCTATGCCATTGCAAACAGAGTTGACCCAGATCATATGATCAGGGTCTGCTCTATTTGCGTTTGATATGATATACATGTTGAAATGGTTCTTCAGTTTCTGTCAAGGCCAAATTAATCTAATTAATATCCATGACATCAATATTTCTTACATATGTATTCATGGAGGAAAGGGTTAAGAGGTTTAATTTAAGGCTAAAACGTTCTATAGGATGTAGAAATACAAATTCCTACAATTGTATGTCAGAAACAAGCAAAACTATTTGAGAAGCAGTAAACAATATCCAATAGTGACATTCTCATTGCTTGCAGCGTTTGGCACTTCTTAGCATCTCTACCCCGACCCCCCTCCCCCAACACACACACAACAAAGTTTTGGAGGATACATAATTATCGGAACCAGGTTTCATTGAAAAGTTTCATCTTTCTGCAAAAGTTGTTGAATAGTTCTAACTTTTCTTCTGTCGTGGCAACCTGTACACCTGCAATTATCATTTGGATGTGTTGTCCTTTTTCAAAAAGAGTCATAGTAAATGAATATGAATAAATAGCCAAGGGGAAGGGGTGTTATTTACTTTAACCCTTGACCTACAACTGTAGTTATCACCAAGCATTGGACATTGTAGACCCTGGTTATTTGACTCTGGAGCTTATCAAAGCCTACAGGTTTAGCACATCATGTGCAAAACCCCAAAGGTACATACACATTTTGTTTTGTAACATGGCACATGCTTAAAGTCAGAAAAGTGTCAGGAAAAGCATGATAATAATTATGTGATGTGGCTTGAAAGAGCTGGCCTCCAGGCCAATATTGTACATGCCTGTCAAACTATGTTATAGCATACAGTTGACAGTGGGTGTGGTTCAAAGTGGAAAGCAATTATAGATACTTGCATTTGCAAACTGTGTAGACTCAGATCAATGGGGGGGTCCTAGAGGCACTGTTTGTAATTCTATATCCCCTTGTAAGTTATACGTACCCTTTCATACTTAACCCATTCCCTCATAGGCTATTTTTAGATTCAACCTCTTTGAATTAATCTACCGAAAAGGAGCATTAATTAGAGAAAAGGAAAATTTAAGAATTCTGTAATTTGAAACCATTGTGATAAATAGGCTGGATCTTTCCACATTTAATATTCAGTATTGTTACTACATTTATTTGAAATTATATCATGTTGCTTAATGTTGCCTGCATGAGCAGGACTTATGCTTCATACTACTTTGAAGCATTCAAAGGGTTTAATGTACTCATGCGTAGTATTAATGCTTTAATACATGTACATGTACATTACATCTATTTCACAGCTCACATTTAAATAATATTTCATCACATGACTACACCATCTCACATGGTTGTTCCAAAACCTCTCTCTTTTAACCCTTTACTCCATAAATACCCTTTTCTACAATTTAGCAATTTAGCAAACAGAGTAGACTCAGATCAGACTACTCCTGTAAGATCTGTCTGATCAGGATATGCTTTTTGTTTATGATATAGATTTGATTCTACAGTTTCTGCCATGGCCAAATATTCCTGTGTTCATGTGCTATTATTACATAATCTAATTGATATTTATGATATCATTATTTTTTACATGAATATTCATGGAGTAAAGGGTTAAAGAGGCTAGTGTTGGAGTATCAATAACTGAGTTGGGATCCAAGCTGGTTGACAGTCGGCCAATAGTTTCTAAAAACCCAGATAAAATTAGGAGTACAGCCTTGATCAAATTGGGAGCCAATCTTGCATCATGTCCAAAGTTAACCGTTTGCTTCATATAGCTCGAACAATTTGACCTGGACCCTGACCTACTTAATTTGCATAAATAAAAATTCGTAACATTGCACGGATTTATCCTCGGCACGTGTCCCGGTTAGCAACCATGCATGGACACACTCCTGATTGTATGGTTTACATATGCATGGGTTAATTTCAGCTAGAATAGACTTCACCATTAACCGGCAGATTTTTATTTATACAGCGTCATCTCTCTCTTTATTTATTCTGCATAAAGGTGAGGGTCCAGGTTAAATTGTTCAAGCTTTATAAACGTGTTTTCACAAAACAGAGCAGAACCAGATCAGATGGCTCCTATAGAAGCTGTCTGATCAGGATCTGCTCTGTTTGCTAGTGAAATTTGAAAGATCTGTTTCTATACTTTCTAAAATGTTCCACCTTCCATATTTCATTACAACTATTTTGTCTATGAATATTCAGTAAGTATCAACATTTGGAATAAACATAGAACAGGGAAAGGGTTAATTAACCCATTCCCACTTAGGCTATTTTTAGACCTAATCTCTTTGATTAAATCTACCAAAAAGGAGCATTAACTAGAGAAAAGGAAATTTTCAGAATTGTGTAGTTTTGAAACCATTGTGATAAATAGAGCATTTACTCCTGTGGAGCAAATGCTTTTTAATTTAACACAATGGTTTCATAAAGTGACTTTTACAGAAGCGCCAAAAGGCGTCAATATGGGGGAATGGGTTAAAGAGATGTTAGTTTTTCACAGTGGGGTAAGAGTTAGATTTGTAAATTTTGTACTGACTTAAATTTTTTATGACTACACCTGTATTTCATTTAAATCAATCATCCATACTTTGATGTAGGGTGTATTTTAATGTGATTACTGTAATACAGGAAGAAACGAATCTACAAAAAATATCTTAGTTTAAGTGTACTTCCTTTAGTAAACTTATTCACTCAACTTTTATAAAAACTGTAAGTTATTTTTAATTGATTTTAAAACAGTCCTTGTAAAAAATTTAAATGTTTATGTTCTTGTTTATCCAATTCCCTGATATTGACGACTTTTGATGACTCTGTAAAATAGGAGCAAATGCTCTATTTATCACAATGGTTTCAAGCTACAAAATTCTAAAAGTTTCCTTTTCTCTAGTTAATACTCCTTTTCTGTAGATTTATTCAAAGAGGTTGTATCTAAAAATAGCCTATTAGGTAATGGGTTAACCCTTAACTCCATGAGTATTCATGTAAAAATAATGACATCATGTATATTAATTAGATTAATTTTTATATATAATGAAAACAGGATTCTTTGGTCTTGGAAGGAACTGTACTATCATATCTATATTATATACATGTATCAATGTGACCACTCTTTGGGGTTGTTTCTTGGAGATGATTCAATATGAAAGGCATAAATTTGCTAGAGGTGTTTGGATAATAAAACATTGCAGACCTATGGTCTGCTCTGTTTCTACATTGTTTGCTAGAGACATTTAACTTCTTTCCCTTATTCAAATGGTTAACACTGTTACATTACAAATACATGTACAGTTAAGTACCTTTTATTTTGGAGGCAAACATTTGGAAAATTAACTTTTTTTGCATGAAACTTTCAATACTATCTGGTTACCAGACAGTGTTAAAAGTTCCATGCAAAAAATTCAAACTCTGCTAAACTATTTTTGGATCAGACTGCCTCAAAAAACTGTACCTGACTGTCAGCTGGATGGTTTCATTGCCCCAAGAGATAGTGTATTTTCATTCAGGTTCTCAAGATTATAACTACATATACCAACACAATAGAAGTGTTACAACTTAAAGTGATTTACCCATTCTCAGTGTTTCCAGCAAGTATAGTTTTTATGGACATTGATGTCATGATGATTAACCCTTTACTCCATAAATGTGCTATTAAAAGCCTTTGCTAACAGAGGAAACCTAGATCAGATGGTTCCATCTAACAAATTATACCTTTTCACACTGATTTGACTCTATAGTTAAATACTTATTGGCCATTCCACTTTGAAAATTGGTTTAACCCATTCCCCCGTAGGCCATTTTAGACCCAACCTCTTTGAATGAATCTACCCAAAAGGAGCATTTACTAGAGAAAAGTAAAATTTTAGAATTTTGTTGTTTGAAACCATTGTGATCATGCTCAATTTATCACAATGGTTTCAAGAAGTGGTTATTACAGAGGCGTAGAAAGGCGTATTTATGGAGGAAAGGGTTAAACACTGAATTTTCAAATGGACTATTCCAAAATTTAAACAGGTCATGCTAATTGTGACAGTCTAAGGATTTTTCTCAAGAAAAGTGTAACATGACAAACAGTGCAGACCCTGAGTAGCTCTCTCATCTGGGTCTACCCTATTTACTCTTTTTACAAGGACATTAGTGACTTATGTCCCACACTGTAATGGTTAACTATATTGTGTGACTTTCTTTCTCAAATAAATTATCTACCTGCTGTAAGTATGCCAGATGTGCCTATTGATGCTGAACACCAACCAATCAGAGTTTGTGATCAGATTGGATCTTGATGATTTGCCAACTATGTGTCTTGCTGATTTCAAAACAAACTTTAATTTTTGCCCTATAGTCTAAATTCTCAAGATGTGTAGCAAATTGAAAGAAGTTTAACCCTTTACGTTATTAATATTCATAACAGAATCCACCCAATATAAAAAATTACTGGAATTACTGTAGCTACATTTCTTACTGTTATAATAAACAAATAAATACAGTAGAACCTCTCAATAATGGCCATTAAATTGTGTTAATTAATTGGTATTTAGGGAAGGTGGCTGCTTAAAGCAAGGTGAAAGTAAAACAGAACACTCCTATAGGAGCGTTCACTTTTACTTTTACCTTGCTTTAAGCAACCACCTGCCTCTAACACAAAATACTTGATGTTTTTAGTGACCATTATAGAGAGGTTTTACTGTACATGGAATCATATCTGAGATATTCTGTAAGCAAACAGAGCAAACAGTGATTAGATGACTGCTATACAAGCTGTCTGATCTTGGTCTACTCTGTTTGCAAAGGTACATTGTATCAAAAAGTGTTTCTATGAGGTAAAGGGTTCAAAACAAAGCACCTAAATATATCATGACTATTTGATCAGACATCAGCTTTCTAAATCCAGTAAATTTCAACCCTATGAATGTGAAAAATAATTGTACTGGCATTTGCAAACAGTTTAGACCCTGATCAGTTGCATCCTTGAGAAGCCCTCTCATCAGGGTCTGCACTGTTTGTCATTTGAAATGCTCTCACAAATAATACCTTTCATGCTGAATGGGCTGTACCATTAAATGATGATGAACCAATCCATTGTAAGAAATTCATCATTCAAAGGGTTAAAAATGAAGTACCTGAATGTTGATGACTGTTTGAGCAGTTAGGAATCGATTATAACCCATTATGCCATGAATATTCATGTAGGAATAATGACATCATCAATATTAATTAGCTTAATTATTAATTTATTATAATACCGCATGGACTCGGGAATGTTTGGCCATGGCAGAAAGTGTAGAATCATACCTATATTATATCATAAACAAAGAGAGCAGATCTTGGCTGTCTGATCTGGATCTCTCCTGTTTGCAATGGCGTATTCATTTAGTATAGGGTTAACTTGATGGATTAGATTGAGATCAGCCTGAGCTAGTCACCATATTAGTTGAGTTGTTAGCAGCAGTCTATCTAAAGTTATACAGTAAGCATTTAGCAAACTAATCTTATTGACACTTTACTTCTGTTTGCCAGGTATGTGGTGGTGCGGGATGGCTGGCTGCTCTATTACCCAGAGACAGAGAAGAAAGAGTTTTCAAGGAGGACCTTCTTCAATGTTCACCCTAAGGTCAGTGACTACGGACTTCTAAAACTACCTCCACAGTAATTTATGTTCATGATTCACACCACATTCATCATTGTTAAATGCCTACAATAAAGTAGCAGTGGAAGGGAGTTTGGGTAAAACTGGAGTCACACCACCCCTCTTAGGGTAAAACTAGAGTCACACCACCCCTCTTAGGGTAAAACGAGTCACACCATCCCTGTTAGGGTAAAACTGGAGTCACACCATCCCTATTGGGGTAAAACTGGAGTCACACCATCTCTCTTAGAGTAAAACTTAAAGAGTCACACAATCCCTCTTAGAGTACAACTGGAGTTACACTATGCCTCTTAGGATAAAACTATAGTCACACAATCCCTCTTAGGGTGAAACTAGTCATACCATCCCTCTTGGGGTAAAACTAGAGTCAAACCATCCCTCTTGGGGTAAAACTGGAGTCGCACAATCCCTCTTAGTGTAAAACTGGACTCATACCATCCCTCTGTCTATTCGCCTGTAGACACACTTTTATCATGAACATTACTTAGTCTTTATCTGTCAAATTTTATTCAATATAGTCATGTGAACCTTTGCATATTTATGTAGTTATGTGATTTTTATGCCTCAACTTTTGGAGTGCATAATTATAGATTTGTTCTTGTCCTTTCATTTGTATGGCCATACATCATGACATCTTGAAAATCTTGCGATACACAACTTTATTAATTGGCATAGAGTCGCCAGACTCCATACAGATGTTTATCACATAATCTGCCGTGTGGGAGCTGAAACAATGCCCTAAATCGCAGAAATTCACTAGTGCATTTTTTATGCAAATGAGCTGTAAACAATGGCTGAAACAGCCGTCAGATTTAGTCTGTGGCACTTTAAGGGTTATGTGATAAAAAGAATCTTACAAGTGTTTTCATTACAAATTGTTTTCATGAAACTCATTTACTATAATGAATATTACACTCGCTAAAACTTGTGTCATATTATCATAGTAAGCTCGTTTCATAAAAATAATTTGTAATGAACACTCATATAAGATCCTCTATATATTGGAATGAGAAATTGTGCACCTTGGTTTTAATTTTTATATTGCACCAGTTACACTAGTGTTATGGTTCATGATTTAGGCAAGTTTGTTACAAATATGGAAACAGGAGCATCCTTGCCATAATAGCCTATGGAATCAAAACCAGTTTATGTGTACAACATCTAACATTGTCAGGAGACCCAGTACTTTATTCAGAACATCTGACATTCGTTTTTCATTGAATTTTCCATTGAATCTTTTCCAAACTTTCAGTAATGATATATGCTCATGTGAACCTTTATATTTGTGTTGTAAGGTATTGTCATAGCCTTGTTGTTTTTGTCATTGTTGTGCAAAGACTTTTACATTTTGTCAGTTTCAACATCAGTATAGTCATCTCTATCAGACTTCACACATTTGTTCACCCTGACAGGGGCAACACTCTGGTAAAGGGCCATTACTCTATCAGGCATATTTAAAACATGACTCTTTAATCCTTTCCCTCATATAAACACCTTTTCACACATTTCCAAACAGAGTAGACCCAGATCAGATGGCTCCTATAAGGGTCTGCTCTGTTTTGACAAGATATAGATCTGATCTTACAGTATTTGTCAAAGCAAAAAATGCCTTCCAGCTGGCTTGAGGTAGATCGTGGTTCTACCCGGATGTTCTTCTGTGCATGAAAAAATGGAATTTGTTCTGTGCACGGAAAAACCTCTGGGGTCTTCCTCCACCTGTAATTAGCTGGCTGTCATGGTACTGTTAAAAAGACGTAAAACCTGATAAAAACCAAACCAAACAAAGCAAAAAATTACATTGAAAAGTTTTACATTATAAAAAATGAGCCATTGTATATTCCTGTTGTCATTATTTCTTACGTGAAAAATACTGAATAGGGAAAGGGTTAGATCATTGATTTTTAGCAAAAACAGGGAAGCACTGCATGTGCATGGTTTTTTCCTTGGTTTTCAACCAGTTTGTCAGACCATCACTTTCGTGTGTATCCTGTACAACTCCAAAGGTATTTGACCCAAGAGTCGTGAAGCTTTGTACAATCTGATCACTGTGCCAACATGCACACCTGGGTATGGTTATAATCTGTGCTCAGTAATGGTAGAGTTACAGCCCTTGTCTAAAACCTTGCTATAGTCACAAGTCAAACATATTTCATTGTTTGGAATGATGTACTACATTGGAAACAATCAACCCTCCATACCAGATGAATACATTTGTATTCATACAGGAAATAATGACTTATTGAATATTAATTACTGGTAGCGGAATTTTCATAATGGCGCACAAACAAAGAATCTTTTGGTCTTGACTGAAACTGAGATCTATATAACTTAGCAGACCTTGATCAGATGGCTAGTATAGGGGCTGTCTGATCTTGGTCTACTCTGTATGCAAAGGCATCTCTATCAGGTAAAGTGTTAATGACCCTGAAGCATTAAAATATTTGACTTTTAGATAATAAATAGATCATATGCATAATGGGTTATAAAACTTGTGTTGGGCAGCTAGCCAAAAATATTAGACCCACAGCAAATCTATGTAGGTTACATAATATGCTATAGTATAGCATTGTCTTGATGATAAGAGTTTTTAACCCTTTACTCCGTGAATATTCCTGTAAGAAAGAGTTAATTTATAAATACTAATTAACTGACTTTTTATACGCCCGTCTGCAGACAGGACGTATTATGTCGTGGCACTGTCTGTCCTTGAACTTTTGCTTGTCCACTCTAAATAAAAAAAAAAATGCAATCCAATCCTTTTCAAATTTTGTCAGCATGTATTTTACCATAATATCTCTGTCAAGTTTGATAACCAGCAAGATTGCCCCAGGCACTCCAGAATTATCTCCCCTTACTTTTTAAATTGCCATGAATTTTTGCTTGTCCGCTTTTTACCTCAAACAAATGTAATCCAATCCTTTCCAAATTTGGTCAGCATGTATATTACCGTAATGTCTCAGTCAAGTTCAATATCCAGCAAGATTGTCTCTGACACTCAAGAATTTTCTCCCCTTTCTTTATGAATTTTGGTGAACTTTTGCTTGACCACTCTGTAACTCAAACAATCGTAATCCAATCCTTTTCGAATTAGCTCAGCATGTGAATTACCATAATGTCTCAGTCAAGTTCGATAAATAGCAAGATTGCCCTTGATACTCCACAATTATCTCCCCTTACTTTATGCCACCTGATATGGAGAAATAGCAATTCAACTTCCAGACATTTGACATGGCCGTATATTGTGACATTTTGGTACTCCTGTTATGGTGGTTCATGAACACAATAAATTCTGGTCATGGCAGATACTGTAGAATCACATCTATATAATAAATTTCATAAATAAACAGTGCAGACCCTGATTAGACGGCTCCTACAGGAACTGACAGGAACTGTCTCGAGGGCTTGGTGGAAAACTATTCTAACTCCTTCACTTTAGTTTTGCACCAATCCCTCGGTCTGATCTTGGTCTACTCTGTTTGCAAAGTTTTAAAAAGGCATATCTATGGAGTGAAGGGTTAAAGTTTCACTATTAGTTGTTGGTATGTTAGTAGGCTTGTGATATCAACCCATTTCTCCATAGGGACACCTTTTAACACCTATCCAATTTAACAAAGAAGATCTGGATCAGATGCCATGTATTGTAATGTTTTGTTTTTATATAGAAAAAAAAATCACCCATACTGCTGGTTTTTATTTTATGCTCTTAATAAATTAAATAATTTTATAAGTTATCATTCTTATTATAATTTAAAAGTCTGATTATACCCCCAGCAAACGAAGTTTGAGAGGGGTATATATGAGTGTTTTGGCTGGTCAGTTTGTCTGTCTGTCTGTAGCACAAATCCTGTTTGATTTGCGATCAAGGCAGGTGAGCGGGGGTATTCCATCACCTTTTAGTGATAGTTCTGGTTTGATTTACGATCAAGGCAGCTAAGCGGGGGTATTTCATCACCTTTTAGTGATAGTTCTGGTTTGATTCGCGATCAAGGCAGCTGAGCGGGGGTATTTCATTGCCTTTAGTGATAGTTCTAGTTTATTTCAGTAGGTAAATACCTTTATTCACAGTTTTAATTTTTTTTTTACCTAGACAAGTATTTAAGCTAGAAGTAAGGTTTTAACTTAATAATTTCCGTAAACTTTTCTTTTAATTAATCCCCCACCGCATAGCGGATGGGGGGGGTTATAGGAATGGCCTTCGTCTGTCTGTCTGTCCGTAACAATTTCGTGTCCGCTCCATATCTCCTATACCCCTTGAAGGATTTTCAAGAAACTTGCCTCAAATGTTAACCAAGTTGAGACGATGTGCAGAACATATGTAGCAGATATGTCGGCTCAAGGTCAAGGTCACATTTGAAGGTCAAGGGTTTTAACCTTCAATTTCCATTGCATTTTTGTGTCCGCTCCATATCTTCTAAACCCTTTGAAGGATTTTCATAAAACTTGAGTCAAATGTTAACCAAATTAAGACGATGTGCAGAACGCATGTGGCAGTCATGTCGGCTCAAGTTCAAGGTCACATTTGAAGGTCAAGTGTTTAAACCTTCAGTTGCCATTACAGTTTCGTGTCCGCTCCATATCTTCTAAACCCTTTGAAGGATTTTCATAAAACTTGAGTCAAATATTAAATGAATTGAGACGATGTGCAGAACCCATGCGGCAGTCATGTTGGCTCAAGGTCAAGGTCACGTTGGAAGGTCAAGTGTTCTAACCTTTAATTTCCGTTACATTTTCGTGTCCGCTCCATATCTTCTAAAGCCTTTGAAGGATTTTCATAAAAGTTTAGTTAAATGTTAGCTAAATTGAGACGATGTGCAGAACACATGTGCCAGTCATGTCGGCTCAAGGTCAAGGTCACATTTGAAGATCAAGTGTTCTTACCTTCAATTTCCATTATAGTTTCGTTATCTCCTATACCCCTTGAAGGATTTTCAAGAAACTTGCCTCAAATGTTAACCACGTTGAGACAATGTGCAGAACATATGTGGCAGTCATGTCGGCTCAAGGTCAAGGTCACATTTGAAGGCCAAGTGATTTAATCTTCAATTTCCATTACATTTCGTATCCGCTCCATATCTTCTAAACCATTTGAAGGATTTTCATAAAACTTGAGTCAAATATTAACTGAATTGAGATGATGTGCAGAACACATGTGGCAGTCATGTCGGCTCAAGGTCAAGGTCACATTTGAAAGTCGTGTTCTTACCTTCAGTTTCCATTATATTTGTTTCCGCGTCCTATTTTCTTAACAACTGGAAGATTGAATGTCAACCACGTTGAAATGTCGGCGAAAGCAGCGCAATTTCCATTAGAGGCAACATATCTCCTTTTTGACCGCAGCTCTGTTTTAAAAGCTTGTCTTGTGTTGTCTTATCCTAATGCATGAAATGCAGTTTTAAAACCGATTGTATCACCTTAAGGTCAATGTCTTAATTTAGGTGGCGGCGGTGGGGGATATAGCTGTCCTTTGGACTGCCTTGTTATGTTTGATGTTATATGTATATATGTGTGTTTAATGTTGTGATGTTTTTTTACTTGTGTATTTATCCATTCTTTTGTCATGTATTTGTTTGTCAGTCCAGAGCTTGTGTTAATACTGTTATAATCTATTCATTGTAAACCTCCAACTTTAAATAAAAATTACTGGACTTGTCTTGACTTGAAATTGCTCTAATTTTGCTGAAGAAATAAAATAGATCTACAGTTTTTACTATGGTTAAACATTCTTGTGTTCATATGCCATTCTGAACCCTTCCTCCATAAATACGCCTTTCTACGCCTCTGTAATAGTCACTTCTAGAAACCATTGAGGAAGTGCTCTATTTATCACTGGTTTCTATACTGCACAATTATAACATTTTCCTTTTCTCTAGTAAATGCTCCTTTTCGGTCGATTCATTCAAAGAGGTTGGGTCTAAAAATAGCCTATGGAGGAAAGGGTAAAAAGTCATTTAATTGATAAATAGATCATGTTTTCATAAGTTAATATTCATGGGGAAAAGGGTTAAAGACAAAGTGTTGTATTTTACTAAACAAGGTTAATATTCTGTTCTAGCTAGCAGCAAATTCTGCATTACCTATGCAAACAATTTAGATCCAGATTAGAATTGTAGCCGAAGACAGTTCTTGCTAAAGTGTACAAAGATGTAACACTTTAACAAACGAATATATGTATATTCATGTGAGAAAAAATGACATCACCTATTTATTTGCTAACTTTTTATAATGGCGTTTTTCATAAGCCAACAGAGCAGAGCTAAGTTTTCAAAAGGCCTCTCTGTGAGCTAAAGGGTTAAACAATATGCCTGACTTTTCTGTACCTATGTACAAAGTGCATTTTTATGTAAGATATGGGCTGATGGCTGTCTATCACTACATGCAGAGAGTATGACATCTTTGACACAGGGTCGACCACCTGAGTAGCGATAAGTTATTGATTAATCTTTTGAATGCTAAATGTTCAGTGTGTATATATCCGTCAGTGTTTAACAATAGAGATCAGTCCATACCAAAGTGTATAACTTGCAAGATGAATTTGAATTACAAACAGTGCAGACCCTGATCAGAGATTGAGCTCCTTTAGGAGCCCATCAATCTGGGTCTACACTGTTTGTGAATGACAAGTAATTTGTATCCCACATTGTCAAAGGGCTAAACATGGATTTCATACTGTCATGCAATTAAAGCTCTTTTCTTCAATATGCAAAGTATTCTCTTTAAAAACAGTCAGAGTGTTATTGATAAGATGATTGTGGTGTACTCAATTTCACATCTGGATGATCCAAACCACTGGCAATAATCAGTAAGTCATCTATAGCATAGAAAGAACAGATCTACTCACACTACACTCTGAATACAGATTGTAACTATACCCTATTCATCCTAAATATTCGGGTACCCAATCTGCCCTCTCCACCTATTTGTAAAGCTAAATAAGTCAATTTGATAATTTTGTATTTGACTGATATGGCAGCCAATAGTGAAGACCCAGATTACAATACATCTTTGTGAGCAGTTTGATCTGGGTTTGCAATATTTGCCTTAGTTTGTCAGTCCAAAACATTTACAGTAATTAGGGTACCATACAAGTATATCGTGCATCCATCTCATAGATGAAGATGAAATGTTGCTTATTCCTAGAGGCAGTTAACACTTCCCATGCTTAACTGCTTACATATCTGTATTTTGCAAATAGCGTAGACCCATATGAGACGGCTCCTACAACAGCTGTCTCATATGGGTCTGCATTATTTGCCATTTTAATTCAGTGGCTAAAATTGACCCAGCTTTAGAATGATTCAATTAATTAATATTCATAGTGGATTCACATTTGAAGATTTAACATGAGAAGGGTTAAATTTTTCCAGTCAATGATTTTATCTTAAACCTATTCCTGGTATAGAGACACCTTTTCATGCCTTTGCAAACAGAATAGACTCAGATAGGATGGCTCTGATTCTACAGTTTCTGCCATGGCCAAACATTTCTGTGTTCATAAGCAGTTATAACAATTAATCTAATTGATGTTCATGATGTCCTTATTTCTTACATGAATGTTCATCAGATTAAGAGTTCAGTGAATGGGTAAGTGGTATATAAATGTATAGCAGAACCCCTGTAATGTGACCTCTTTTTTTTTTTTAACCCTTTCCCTCATATAAACGTGTTTTCACGCATTTGCAAACAGAGTAGACCCAGATCAGACGGCTCCTAGTGGAGCCGTCTGATCAGGGTCTGCTCTGTTTGCTTATGGAATTTGAAAGATCTGTGTCTTTACTTTCTAAAATGGATTCCACATTTCATTATGACTTTTGTGTCCGTGGATATTCAGTAGGTATCAAAATTTGGAAAAAAACATAGAATAGGGAAAGGGTTAATAACTAAGCATGGGTGATTTTAAATACAGATGGTTGCTTAATGCAGGACAAAAGTACTGCAGATAGTTCCCTTCCTTTCATACAGCATTAAACTACCATCTGCTAATCAAGCGCAGAAATATAGCTTAATTTGGTGTTCAGATTATAATTAGAGGGGGGTTTTACTGTAGAAGTACAGACACTAAATATTGATATAATGTCATATATTGTACTGTATAACTATAATTGATAGGTATAATATCATACACAAAACAAGAGCAATGCATACAGATGCCAACACTCATCTGTCCATGAACCCTTTACTCCTTAACCCTCATATAAAAATCTATGTATTTCCACGCATTTGCAAACAGAGTAGACTCAGATCAGATGGTTATTGTAGGAGCCATCTTATCAGGGTCTGCTCTGTTTGCTTATGACATGATATAAATCTGATTCTATAGTTTTTGTCATGGAAAAAATTGCCTTGAAAAGTTTACATTATAAAAATTTAGTTGATAAATAATCATAATATCATTATTGCTTAATTGAATATTAAACAGGGAAAGGATTGATATAATCAATAAGCAAAAAGCAAGCCCTAATCCTACAATAGCCTTACCTAGGTATACTCTGTATGCAAGGACAGTAAAAGACATATATATGTATGGTGTAAAGGGTTAAAGGATATTAACTCTTAAAATATGCATAACAGAGTAAGGGTTCAACGAGATTGAAGCCCTTGTGATGAAGTTCGATTGGAATATATAGTACTGATATTGAATCTACATGTATGACAAAATGTCAGGGTTTTTTTTCACTATGCCTACAAAATACAACAACACCTTTACTCTGGCAATTGTTCAACTTGTTTTCTTCCAAAAGCAGACCAGGTAATAAAACAAACAATACCAAAGTTTTTATTTTCATGTACAATCATTATTTACATGTACATGTATGTTTTCATGTTAAGTGTTGTTCAGAAGTTTGTTATTTTGGATATCAGTTTATTCAGAAAGAGCACTGTAAAACCCCTCTAAACCTGAATTCTAGTTGAGAAGAATTTAGATACTTTTAGACAGTTGGCTGCTTAATACAAGGTGAAAGTCATGCAGAAAGCTCATTGAGGAGCTTTCTGCATGACTTTCACGCTGCTGCATTAAACTGCTACCTGTCTCCAAGACTAATATTTATAATAAATCAAATGTCTAGTTTAGAGAGGTTTTATTGTATAGTTATAGGCAAAAGATGAAAATTGCACAATACTTGACAACAGCCAAACAATAATCCAAATGAGATCATAAGTGACTTGGCATCTTGTTAACCCTTTCCCTCATATAAACGTGTTTTCACACATTTGCAAACAGAGTAGACCCTGATCAGATGGCTCCTAGAGGAGCCGTCTGATCAGGGTCTGCTCTGTTTGCTAATAGAATTTGATAGATCTGTTTCTTTGCTTTCTAAAATGTCTACAATGATTCACCTTTCATATTTCTTTATTATTATTATTGAATAATGAATATTCAATAGGTATTGGAATTTGGAATAAACATAGAACAGGGAAAGGGTTAAGCAACATAAAACAAACTGTCTTTACGTCCCGAAAATTCTTTCATAACCCAGAGTTATCCAACTTTATACAACTGTTTACTGAGATGAGAAGTTGGGTTTTAGTTTTTATATCGGACCAGTAACACAAAAATTATAGAGTGGTCACAGACTCACAGTATAGGGTTTGGTTGAGAAATGACGATTTTAGTATTTGGGTATGCACCGTTATCTCATAATCTGATCTGTATCTCTGCCATTCTCTGGTTTGATTGAGGTAATGGGCTCAAGAAACGTAAAATAGCTACATTTACTCTAAGAAGTGAAACAGACAAGTTTTGTAACAAAAATTGATCAACATGCAAAGTGTTGATAACAGTTCAGTAGACCACTTGAACTCTTTTCATCTGGTATGTAATACTGAGAGGGTATTGTTCCAAATGCTCTTAAAGTATCACAAACATAACTATGGGTTTGAGATAACTTCCTGACCAGTAAGCGGGTTTATAACTTGTATGTAAGACTTATGAACTATGGGACTAATTCAGTGCAGCTCTCGAACAGTAGTCAGAACAGTAGCTAATTAGGCATGTGTAATTCACACAAATGTATATCTATATGTGTTACAATGTACGGTATATCATATCAAAAGAAAAGTGGTTTTAGGGGCTTGCAGACAGTTTAGACCCAGATTAAGTCTAACAATTCTGATTTTTCTGAATGTACTGGTAATGTGTTATGGATGGTTTACATACCCTTTCCTCCATAAATACGCCTTTCTACGCCTCTGTAAAAGTCAATTTTTGAAACCATTGTGATAAATAGAGCATTTGCTCCTAAGGAGAAAATGCTCTATTTATCACAATGGTTTCAGAACTACAAAATTCTAAAAAAAAAAGATTCTCTAGTTAATGCTCCTTTTTGGTAGATTTATTCAAAGAGGTTTGAATTAAAAATAGCCCATGAGGGGAAAGGGTAACGATAGAGTTCATTCATTATAAAAGGGTATAATTTGCGAGATAATTTTGAAAAACAAACAATGCAAACCATGATATAACTGTTTGCCAATGCTAGTGTGCTTGTTTCACACATTCATAGGGTTAACCCTGTCCTCCATAAATACGCCTTTCTATGCCTCTGTAAAAATCACCTATTGAAACCATTGTGATAAATAGAGCATTTGCTCTAAAAAATTTCCTTTTCTCTAGTTAATGCTCCTTTTCGGTAGATTTATTCAAAGTTGATGGATCTAAAAATAGCCTATGGAGGAAATTAATCTCACATTTTTGACATGACTGTTCATTTTGATCTACACTGTTGGAAAAGCTACAAATATGTTTGTATTGTATGATATTTATTGTGGATGATTGTGGATTCATGCATACATTTTATGGACTGCTGCATTCAGGAATGGGAGGATCACAACTTTTACCTCATAATTATACCAACCACATCTGAAATCCAAAACTTTACCACAAAAAGATAAAATATCTGCCTATTTCAGAATGCAGTTGCACATCCTGAAACATTTGCATGAGTCCACAGTCAGAAAACTGGTACAATTCTACAGTACTTGTAATGTGTCTAGCCACAGTCAACATGTAAAAGGTTTATGTCAATAGATATTAGTTTTAAAGTTCACTGTCACAATTAAATCAATATGAGCAGTTCCGAACTAATTATATTCAACTCCCAGTTTACATCTTCTCCCCAAAGAATTGTTCCAGTCTGACAATGCCTAGGAGAAAAGTACAGTAAAATCCTTCTAAACCAGACATGAAATTTAGTATAAATATCGGTCTTGGAGACAGGTGGAAGCTTAATGCAGGGTGAAAGTCATGCAGAAAGCTCCTAGAGGAGCTTTCTGCCATGACTTTTACCCTGCATTAAGCTGTCACCTGTCTAAAAGTATCACATTCTCCTCTACTAGAATCCCAGTTTAACCCTTTACCTGATAGAAGCGGCTTTTAGCGTGTTTGATTTATTCCTCCGCTGAAGAAAATAGTTCAAATTCATACAGTCATGAACATATTGCATAATGAATATTTTCTATATCCTAGTAGGTGGTAGCTTAAAGCAGGCTGAAAGTAAAGCAGAATGCGCCTTAAGGCGCATTCTGCTTTACTTTCAACCTGCTTTAAGTGGTCATATGTCTTCAAAACTAGAAACAGGCTATTGGGTAAAGGGTTAAAGGGGTTTTACAGTATGTCTATATTTTAATGCTGCTAAGCAATTGTCACCAAAATTTATTTTCTGCTGCAATTTAAGTATTATAATTCACAATAGCAAACAGTTTGGATCCTATTGAGATGCCATGCTGCTAGTATAGGATCGAAGCTGTTTGGCACTTGGTCAGTAGTTTCTCAGAAGCTTGAATGAAAACAGAGTTTGATAACAGAGTTTGATAACAGAGTTTGAGCTGACATTGTTTTCCGGCAGGATAACAGAGCTACAGATAAGGGTGTGTACCTTAATATTAATATTATCATTTCTCTACCAAAGCTTTTACTTTAGTCACTCTGTAGAATTGTCTCAAAGAGTGGTCACAGTATAGGGTTTGGTGGAGAAATAAATGAGCTATTCTTGAAAATGATTAAATTTACGCATCTTATCTGGATCTCTGTGATATAAGGGTTAATTATGTCTATTATTATAACCCCGCAAACGAAGCTTGAGAGGGGGGTATATAGGAGTCAGTGTGTTGGTTGGTCTGTCTGACTGTCTGTCTGTCCATCTGTCCGTGACACAACCAGGCACAAATCTTGTGCCGCAAACTACTTCAACATTTCTTTAGCTATTTTCATCAAACTTTCCATATGCATTAATTATGAAGTGTAGATGTGCATGACACAATTTTCCTTCACGACCTCTGAAGAATTACAGTGTTATGGCCCTTGATTTGACTTAAAAATCTTGTGACTGAACCATAGGAACATATTTCCTCAAAAGGACATTAGTCACTTGTGTATTGCACTGAAATGCTTAAGCATTTATTTGCTTTAGGTGGGGCAAAATGATGTTTTCAAATTGAGAATGGGTCCATTTACCCAAACTGGTTATAAAGAGAAAAAAATATCACTGTATTTAAAGTTCAATGGTTAACACTTGGTATTATATAGGTACTAATAACTTCTCATGTTGAAAAAGTTTGTCTACCAAAACTTTGATTTGTAGCATTTTTAGCTCGTCTTTTTCAAAGAAATCACAAGCTATTGTCGTAACTCAGGCATCTGCGTCATCATTGTCGTCATCGTCTGAAATCTTAACGTTGACCATAACATCTTCTTTTTCATTTACAACCTTCATTTTTGGTATGCATGTTCATCTTGACAAGGCCTATCCACACATACCAAAATGATAACAGACGAGCGTTTGCACCCGCTTGCGGTTCTCTTGTTTACTTGCATGGTCTTCTAATATGTACAAAGCATTTCAGAAACTGTTGACCAAGTGTCAAACAGCTTGGATCCTGACAGGTGACGAGATGTCAAGTTACTCGGCATCTCATCTGACTCCAAGCTGTTAGCAAATATGACTCGGGTCACGCTTAGCATGAAAGTTTATTGTTCTTGTTACTTTATATTATTTATATACAGTAAAACCTCTCTAAACCGGACATTGAATTTGGTAAAAATATCGGTATTGGATACAGGTGGCAGCTTAATGCAGGGTGAAAGTCATGCAGAAAGCTCCTCTAGGAGCTTTCTGCATGACTTTCACCCTGCATTAAGTAGTCGCCCACCTAAAATTATCTAAATTCTTCTATACTAGAATTCCGGTTTAGAGAGGTTTTACTGTATATTGCTGTCTTTCAATAATAATAATGATATTGCTATTTTGTTCATCAGTTATTTGTCTTGTAATTCCAGGCTGCCATCCCACTTGGTGTGTGTAATATCAACCCCAGCCGAGAGCAGGGACAGCCCTTCTCTTTTATTATAGACTCGGAGGAAATGGAGGTAAAGAAAAAATAATGACATCATGATTATCGTATTAGTTACATGTAGCTGAATATGAACACAGAAATGTTTGACTTTGCCAGAAATTGTAGACCATTCTATATACAATGTTATTTCATAGGCAAACTGATCAGACCTTATATTCTACAGGAGTGGTCTGATATGGGTCTACTCTGTTTGCAAAGGGTAGAATAGGTAACTTTCATTTAAAGAGTGGGAGAAAATGAACAGACATCAAGTTTTGCAGAAGGAAGCTTGCTATAATTTTGAAAGAATGAACTAAACTTAAGTTCCGCTTTCCAAACGGTTTACCTATGGTAAACTTTGTGAGAAAATGTAACTTTTGCTGTGCACTTTAAAATATTAGGAAACAAGGAAACAAACAAGGACAACTGCATGGGATATGCAGATTTCATGGCTACCAGGATATTGCTTGATATAGGGAAAATCCTTTGTCTAAATATAGAAACAGATTGTAACAATGTCAAGGAAAAAAATTGTTATAAAAGATAACAAACTGGTGAAACAATCTTATGGAAAATATGTTCACAGGGAGTAAGATAGGGCACAAAACTACATAATCAGTGGGAGGATTCAAATGTGAAATCTTTGCTCTCCAGCATAGCTTTACACAGACTTTAGTTTAAATGGCTTTGGAGGAAATGAAGGGATTTTTCAAACATAGAAAAAGGTCGTGTAGTTAAAGTGAACTTTAGCAATTCTCCTAGCACATGGTATTTTCCCAAGTCGTTATTGCTCTTTTGATACTTAACCCTTTCCCTCATATAAACGTGTTTTCACGCATATGCAAACAGAGTAGACCCATCTGTTTATTTGCTTTCTAAAATGGCTACAATGATCCACCTTCCATACATCTTTCATTACAACTACTTCATCCATGAATATTCAGTAGGTATTGAAATTTGTAATAAACACAGAACAGGGAAAGAGTTAATTACGTGGCAACTAAAATATGTGGACCAATCAAGTGTTTATTTATTTCATTTGAGTCCCTTGTTTGTCTATGCTAGGAATCAAGGTGTGAGAACTAGTGCTTGTGAATTAGGGAAGCTTTAACCCTTTCCCTCATATAGACGCCTTTCTACACATTTGAAAACAGAGTAGACCCAGACCAGATAGCTCATATGAGTCATCTGATCTGGATCTGCTTTGTTTGCTAATGGAAATTGATATATCTGTTTCTTTACTTTCTAAAATGACTATAATGTTCCATCTTCCATATTTCATTATGACTATATTGTCCATGAATTTTCAGTACATATTGAAATTTGGAATAAACTCAGAACAGAGAAAGGGTTAATACAGTTGAAAGATATAAACAAATTCAAAGTCAAATCAACTTATTGTTTTATTTCCCAGTTTGCATATAAGAAGCAAAAACATGAGAACTATCCTAATAACATCTAGATTATACAGTCACGCAGTAATAAAATGAAAAAGAGACAAAAGGTTATATTGTTATGCTATTTTAATACATTGGGAACAAACACTCTCACACAAGTTCATGCTTGTGAATGAGGCAAACAATTTGGATAAAAAGATGCTAAATAACTCATCAAGATACATACTTTATGAGAAACTGAATTTTTGAGTGGAATAGAAGATAAACTATTAACTTTGAGAATAGTAGCAGACAATTTTTGCAGACCTTTACCTAGTGTGCAAATGGAAGCCCAGTGTGACATTTAGTGTTAGCATTGTTGTGACTGATCTGGGTCTACACCATTTGTAATGTACGATATGTTTGTCATTGCACAGCATGGTTGATAGGTGTTTAACAGTTATGTGCTGAATATTCAAAACTGTTTATTATACAAATGTGAAAATCTTACTTATTAACACTTTCCTTCATACAAACGTTTTTTCATGCATTTGCAGACAGAGAAGACCTAGATCACATGGCTCCTGTAGCAGCCATCTGATCAAGGTCTGCTCTGTTTGTTAATGGAATTTGATGGATCTGTTTCTTTAATTTCTGGGGGACGCTCAAAAGCCCACTTATCGTAAGTCCCCTGACTCCAAAATGACTAGGTGATCAAAAGCCCCCTGATGGAAAATGCAAGGCCATCAAAAAAAACCTGATGGAAAATACAATGTGATTGAAAATGAAAGGTGATCAAAAGTCTCCTGATAGAAAATGAAAGGTGATCAAAATCCCCCTGAGACAAAATGCAGCATAATCAAAAGCTCCCAGATACAAAAATCCCCATGGTATTAAAGCAAAACAGAACTTTCATGAATATTTTTTTGTACCTAATAGGAGCAAATGCTCTATTTATCACAATGGTTTCAATACTACATAATTCTAACATTTTCCTTTTCTCTAGTAAATGCTCCTCTTGGGTAGATTCATTCAAAGAGGTTGGGTCTAAAAATAGCGTATGGAGGAAAGGGTTAAATTCTCTGATTGCCAAAGAAATCTGTTGAAAATGGATTTTGATAGTTAATTGGGAAAGGTTATCACAAATGTATAGGCTCAGACTCAAAGTAAAAACTTTAATATGTCGCATTTGCAAACAGTGTAGACCCAGATCAGAGAGTTCTGGATCTTCACTGTTTGAAAAAAAGTCATGTTTAATCAGATTCTAGTTATGCCCCCGTTGACGGTAGTCAGGGGGCGTTATGTTTTGCACATGTCCGTCTGTCTGTCTGTCCGTCTGTCACGCTTTTAGGTGCAGTTGGTTGTCACAGTTTTTCAAGTGTTATAAGTCAGTAATTTCTACACTTATACGCATGAAACTTCACATACACCTCAATTACCATCTGTGCTATCATTTGGCACCCCACCCATGCTGCCCGCAAGCCCAGCTAGGTCGAGGTCAAATGACTTGGAAATTTTAGGTGCAGTTGATTGTCACATTTTCGTGCAGTTTTTTGTCACAGTTTTTCCATTGTCTTATATCTCCCTAACCACTGTAGCTATTGCCATGGAATTGCATATACACATTAAACACCATCCATACTTTCATTGCACACCCAGCCCATGCTGCCCGCAAGCCCAAGGTCAAGGTCAAATGACTTGGAAATTTTACGTGCAGCTAGGCAAGCACCTACACGGGGGCATCACTGTGTCTTACAGACACAATTTTCTAGTTTGGTTTTAGTCTTAGTCTGAGGCTAGACTCAACTCCAAAAAGTTTTATAACCTCAAGACCTGATGAGTTTATTGGTGTTTCATCAGAATTAAAACTGTTGGGCAATTGTCCAAATGGGCAATTGTTCGTACCTGGGTATGTATTAGTCACCCTGACAGGCAAGCAATAGGCTCATTTTGTCTATACATTTCAAAGTGGCAAACTACTCCAACAGTTTTCAAGGTTTATTAATAAAACTTGGTACATGTATATGATATCACCATGATTTTAAACAGTGCATGACATATTTGGTGTGTGTGTGTGTGTCAAACAAGACTGGTCAGAGCTATATTTCTGCTTATACTGACATAGATCACTTACTCTGACCAGTGTGACTTGTATGTGGGATATAAACCGTTCACTCAATGAATATCATTAATATTAATCAGATGAATTTTTATGATGACAGGATATTTTGGTCATTGCAGAAACTGTAAAATCTGATATATATTATTCCATAAGCAAGCAGAACAGACCCTGATCAGATGGCTTCTACAGGAGTTGTCTGATCTGGTTCTGCTCTGTTTGCAAAGACATTAAAAGGGCGTGTCTGTGGAGTAAAGGGTTAATCACATTCAGCAATAATTCTATTGCGTTAAGCGTGACTTGATCGAAATTTTCAACAGCTTACTTCCAGATGAGATGTCAAGTAACTTGGTTCCCCTAGAAGCTTTCTGCATTGCTGTCAATCAGTTTTAACCCATTCCCTCATATTGACGACTTTTGACAACTCCGTGAAACCATTGTGATAAATAGAGCATTTGCTCCTATAGGAGCAAATGCTCTATTTATCACAATGGTTTCAAACTACAAAATTCTAAAAAAATTCCTTTTCTCTAGTTGATGCACCTTTTCGGTAGATTTATTCAAAGAGGTTATATCTAAAAATAGCCTATGTGGTAATGGGTTAACCCTTTCCCTCATATAAACGTTTTTTCACACATTTGCAAACAGAGTAGACCCAGATCAGACAGCTCCTAGAGGAGCCGTCTGATCAGGGTCTGCTCTGTTTGCTAATGGAATTTGAAAGCTCGGTTTTTAGCTCACCTGGCACAAAGTGCCAAGGTGAGCTATTGGGATGATCCTATGTCCGGCTATGTGCGTATGTGCGTCGTGCGTACGTACGGGCGTCAACAATTTACTTAAACATCTTCTTCTCTGGAACTACAAAGCCAAGAGCTTTGATATTTGGTATGTAGCATGATGTAATGGTCCTTAACAAAGATTTTCAAATTATGTCCCCCGGGCCAAAAATGGCCCCGCCCAAGGGCTTATCAGTTTTTCATAGGAAAATCTTTAAAAATCTTCTTCTCTGAAACTGTAAGGCATAGACCTTTGATATTTGGTATGTAGCATGATCTAATGGTCTTCTACAAAAATTGTTCAAATTATGACCCCTGGGCCAAAAATGGCCCCGTCCCGGGGCTTATCAGTTTTTCATAGGAAAATCTTTAAAAATCTTCTTCTCTGAAACTGTAAGGAATAGACCTTTGGTATTTGGTATGTAGCATCATCTAATGGTCCTCTACTAAGATTGTTCAAATTATGACCCCCAGGACAAAAATGGCAACGCCCCGGGGCTTATCAGTTTTTCATAGGAAAATCTTTAAAAATCATCTTCTCTGAAACTGTAAGGCATAGACCTTTGATATATGGTATGTAGCATGATCTAATGGTCCTCTACTAAGATTGTTCAAATTATGACCCCTGGGCCAAAAATGGCCCCGCCCCGGGGCTTATCAGTTTTTCATAGGAAAATCTTTAAAAATCTTCTTCTCTGAAAATGTAAGGCATAGACCTTTGGTATTTGGTATGTAGCATCATCTAATGATCCTCTACTAAGATTGTTCAAATTATGACCCCCAGGACAAAAATGGCCCCGCCCCGGAGCTTATCAGTTTTTCATAGGAAAATCTTTAAAAATCATCTTCTCTGAAACTGTAAGGCATAGACCTTTGATATTTGGTATGTAGCATGATCTAATGGTCCTCTACTAAGATTGTTCAAATTATGACCCCTGGGCCAAAAATGGCCCCGCCCCGGGGCTTATCAGTTTTTCATAGGAAAATCTTTAAAAATCTTCTTCTCTGAAAATGTAAGGCATAGACCTTTGGTATTTGGTATGTAGCATCATCTAATGGTCCTCTACTAAGATTGTTCAAATTATGACCCCTGGGCCAAAAATGGCCCCACCCCGGGGCTTATCAGTTTTTTCATAGGAAAATCTTTAAAAATCTTCTTCTCTGAAACTGTAAGGCATAGACCTTTGATATTTGGTATGTAGCATGATCTAATGGTCCTCTACTAAGATTGTTCAAATTATGACCCCTGGGCCAAAAATGGCCCCGCCCCGGGGCTTATCAGTTTTTCATAGGAAAATCTTTAAAAATCTTCTTCTCTGAAAATGTAAGGCATAGACCTTTGGTATTTGGTATGTAGCATCATCTAATGGTCCTCTACTAAGATTGTTCAAATTATGACCCCTGGGCCAAAAATGGCCCCACCCCGGGGCTTATCAGTTTTTTCATAGGAAAATCTTTAAAAATCTTCTTCTCTGAAACTGTAAGGCATAGACCTTTGATATTTGGTATGTAGCATGATCTAATGGTCCTCTACAAAAATTGTTCAAATTATGACCCCTGGGCCAAAAATGGCCCCGCCCCGGGGCTTATCAGTTTTTCATAGGAAAAGCTTTAAAAATCTTCTTCTCTGAAACTGTAAGGAATAGACCTTTGGTATTTGGTATGTAGCATCATCTAATGGTCCTCTACTAAGATTGTTCAAATTATGACCCCCAGGACAAAAATGGCCCCGCCCCGGGGCTTATCAGTTTTTCATAGGAAAATCTTTAAAAATCATCTTCTCTGAAACTGTAAGGCATAGACCTTTGATATTTGGTATGTAGCATCATCTAATGGTCCTCTATTAAGATTGTTCAAATTATGACCCCTGGGCCAAAAATGGCCACGCCCCGGGGCTTATCAGTTTTTCATAGGAAAATCTTTAAAAATCTTCTTCTCTGAAAATGTAAGGCATAGACCTTTGGTATTTGGTATGTAGCATCATCTAATGGTCCTCTACTAAGATTGTTCAAATTATGACCCCCGGGCCAAAAATGGCCCCACCCCGGGGCTTATCAGTTTTTTCATAGGAAAATCTTTAAAAGTCTTCTTCTCTGAAAATGTAAGGAATAGACCTTTAGTATTTGGTATGTAGCATGATCTAATGTCCTCTACTAAGATTGTTCAAATTATGACCCCCAGGACAAAAATGGCCCCGCCCCGGGGCTTATCAGTTTTTCATAGGAAAATCTTTAAATATACTCTTCTCTAAAATTATAAGGTATAGACCTTTGATATTTGGTATGCAGCATTATTTAATGGTCCTCTACCAAGATTAATCAAATTATGACCCCTGGACCAAAAATGGCCCCGCCCCAGGGCTTATCAGTTTTTTCCATAGGAAAATCTTTAAAAATCTTCTCCTCCAGAACTGTAAGGTCTAGGCCCTTGATATTTGGTATGTAGCATCATCTAATGGTTTTCTACCAAGATTATTCAAATTATTACCCCTGGGTCAAAAATGGCCCCGCCCTGGAGCTTATCAGTTTTTCATATGAAAAGCTTTAAGAATCTTCTTCTCCAAAACTGTAAGGCAGAGACCTTTAATATTTGGTATGTAGCGCTATCTAATAGTTTTCTACCAAGATTGTTCAAATTATGTCCCCTGGGTTGAAAATGGCCCGCCCAGGGGCATATCAGTTTTTCATAGGAAAGTTTTAAAAAATCTTCTTCTCTTAAAAATCTTTTAAATGTCTTCTCTGAACTTGTAAGGCATAGACCTTAGATATTTGGTATGTTGCATTATCTAATAGTCCTCTACCAAGATTTTCAAATTATGAACCCGGATAAAAAATGGCCCCGCCCTGGGGCTTAACAGTTTTTCATAGAAAAATCTTTAAAATATCTTCTCCTCCAAATCTGTAAGGTCTAGACTCTTTATATTTAGTATGTAGCATCATCTAATGGTTTTCTACCAAGATTTTTCAAATTATGTAATCTGTCATTGAAATCATTAATCTGTTATGAACAGGTGAGCGATTAAGGGCCATCATGGCCCTCTTGTTTTAATTTCCAAATTGGGTACATTGTCCACCTTGCATATTTCCTTATAAGAATTTTCTCCATGAATATTCATTAGGTATCAAAATTTGGAATAAACATAGAACAGGGAAAGGGTTAAAGGAGTTCCTTTTAAAACATGTAATGCACTAGCAGTGTTTATTTGAGATAATAAGGAACATTTAAGACTGAAGAAGATGAAATGTTTTCTGAAGACAATTACATAAGAGAGTGCTAATTGCATATGCCAAAATCTTTGTTTGTGCAAGTGGCATTTTTGTTTATTTCAGGGAAGTCTCACACTTGCTGCAGAGAATGATTACGAGAGAGACAAGTGGGTGGAGGTCCTGGAAAAATCGAAAAGAATGTGAGTCTTTTCAGTCTGTCAGTTTAGTTTCAACCCTTTACTTGATAAACTCACCTTTATCAACCCTTTGCAAACAGAGTATACCTAGATCAGACAGCTCCTACATTAGCTGTCTGATCAGGTCTGTACCTAGATCAGACAGCTCCTACATTAGCTGTCTGATCAGGTCTGCTTTGTTTGATTATGGAATAATATACATGTGATTTTACAGTTTAACCCTTCGCTTGCTGTTCACGTCAATATACCTACCTGTAAATAGTGAAGACCCAGATGAGACAGCTCCTGCAGGAGCTGTCTCATCAGGGTCTGCACTATTTACAAGTTGATTGTGCAAGCAATGCACTCCACAGCAGTGATTGCACAGCGATATACTTGTACACAGTGCAGATATATGTAATTATACAACAGGGCATGGGTAAAGAAGGAGAAAATGTGTTTTAAAATTCAGAAAGAGAAGGGTTACGGTCAAACACTCCTACTCTGGTTCATGTGTCATTATAACAGGTCAGCTAACTGATGTTCAGAAAGTCATTATGTATTACATGAATATTCATCAGGTAAAGGGTTAATAATGTTCATGTTTTGGATAAGTAGCTTCAGACATAATTATGGGTTTTTGTGTCACCTGCCGAGAGGCAGTGTGTCACTTAGGGATCACTTTTCCGTCGTCTGTCTGTCAATACTATGTTGTGACACCTCTTTAGAATCGTCTCAAAGAGACGATTCTAAAGAGTGGTCACAACATAGGGTTAGTTCGAGAAATGGCGATTTTAGTATTTGAGGATACACCTTTTTTATTTACTCTGATATATGTATCATTTCATAAACAGACAAAGCAGACCCTGATCAGACAGCTCCTAGAGTGTATAGGCGTCCAAATTGTCAATATCAAGTAAAGGGTTAACCCTTCGCTTGCTGAATTTTAAAATACATTTCTCCTTCTTTACCCATGCCCTGTTGTATAATTACATATATCTTCAATGAGTACAAGTATTTCGCTGTGCAATCTCTGCTGTGGAGTACTGGTTGCACAATCAATTTGTAAATAGTGCAGACCCTGATGAGACAGCTCCCGTATTTACATGTAGGTATATTGATGCGAATAGCAAGTGAAGGGTTTATTTATCACTTAGAAAATATAAACTCTTCTGATACTTTCTGTGAATTGGTAATACATTGACTTTATGCAAATAGTTTTATTCAAACATTATTCTGAATTAATCAGTGTCTTATCAGTATCTGGGTTCAAACTCTTTGATAACCCCTCAACCACTTTATGGTTTCCAAATTTTTGTGTTGGTACATCTGGAGAAGGTGGAGTGTCACATACTGTTTTGGTGTCTCTGATACCTTGACTTCATTTTTAGTAAAGATTTGTATGGAAATTTGTTCGGATGATATGTCCTGAACCCTTTGTTTGAGCATTTTCAAATTTATTGTGGGAATGCATCTTGGGAAGGGGGAGTATAAAACACTACTTTGGTGTCTCTGTGATCTTGTCTTTGACTGATCTCGGTTTTAGTAAAACGTTGTCTGAAATTTGTCCAGACAATAATTATATCCTCAACCCCTTGTGTTAGGATTTCCGAATTTATTGTGTTAGTGCATCTTGGGATGGGGAAGTGTTAGATACTACATTGGTTTCACTGTGACCTTAACCTTGACCTCAGTTTTAGTAAATGAATTGTCTGAAATTTGTTCGGATGATGTATCATCAACCCCTTGAGATAGGATTTTGAAATTTATTGTGTGGATGCATCTTGGGAAGGGGAAGTACTGCATACTACTTTGGTGTATCTGAACCTTGACCGTGACAGTGACTTACATGTAGTTTAGTAAAAATTGTCTGAAATTTGTCTGGATGATATATCCTCAAGCCCTTGGGTTAGGATTTCAAAATTTCTTGTTTGGATGCATCTTGGGAAGGCACAGTATCACAAACTACTTTAGTATCTTTATGACTGACCATGACCTTGAACCTCAATTTTATCAAGAAAGTTTGTCAATAAATTTTTCCAGAGGACATGTCCTCGGCCACATGGCTTAGGGTTTCCAGTGTTCTTGTTTAGATGTGTCTTCAGAAGGCGGAATGTCTCATACTACATGTACTTTCTATCTCTTTGACCTTTGCCATGACCTTAATTTATGTAAAAGTTTGTCTGCAAATTTTGTCTGAATGATACCTTCACAACCACTTGGGTTACGATTTCCAAATGTCTTGTGTGGATGCATCTTAGGAAGGTGGAGTGTCAGATGCTGCTTTGATGCCTCTTTGACCTTGACTCACCCACCCAACATGGAAGTAAAATGTTGAAACATGGGTCCACTCAGATCAGCAGCCCCCTTGAAAATGAATAAACGATATCACTACACTGTATAGGACCATTGATAAAAAGTTACACAGCATCACACAAACTTGTGATATTAATAAATATTCCCTATTAGTCTACAACCAACTCAAATTGATAACTGTAGAATGCTTAGAGCAGTTTCCATTTGGGATGATGGATGTTTAAAATTAGAAGAAAAATGCATGTATTGATTGAAACAGACAAATTTTGCAGACAGCATTTGTAAACAAGCTGTGTGTGTATTTCTGAGACTATGTTTACTGCAGAACTTGGGCTAACCAGGAGATGTCAGACAATCTGATCAAGCAGCTGGAGGAACACGGTCTGGCCATGGCTAAACAGAAACAGGACTACTTTGGTAAGTGTCTTGAAAAAATCAAAAGCACTCTGGTGAGAACTGCCATACGCTTCCGCTTCATGCCTACTTGCAGTCAGCTTGACAAAGTCGCCATAATGGCAGTTGAGTCTATTTGTGTTTATGTTTCTATCCACACGTGTGTGGACCATAACATTATTTTCCATTGACAAATTTCAATATAATTTGGCACATGTCTTAGTGTTGAGTTTTTGATGTGTCACATACAAGAACATTAACCCAAGTATCACCTACCTTTTAATAATCTTTCCCCTTTTCTTTGAAAATTGTCCAGAATATAAATTTGTTTTGCATGTACCAAAGTTGCAGTTGATTTCAGCATACTGACCAAGGGTACCTAGTTTAAATTACTTGACCTATACTGAGGTCATACGTCAGCTTATCATTTCTACAGTAGATGTATGGTCACAGTAGATTTATGGTCAATGTTGTTAAAAATATTGGTTTATGTTTGAACAAACCCTATTAAAGTTGATTTAAGCACATTAAGAATACACTTCCTTCTCTTTTTTACTGCAGTTATCAATCAAAGATCAACACTATTTGGTATAGTAATATTGACTCTTTACCTAGTACATGTAAACTATTTGGTATACATGTATAGTAATATTGACTCTTTACCTAGTACATTAACTATTTGGTATATAGTAATATTGACTCTTTACCTAGTACATGTAAACTATTTGGTATATAGTAATATTGACTCTTTAGCTAGTACATGTACATTTACTTAACCCTTTAACATGTTCTATATTTATTCCAAATTTTGATACCTACTGAATAATCATTAACAAAAAAGTTATAAAGAAATATGGAAGGTGGAACATTGTAGATATTTTAGAAAGTAAAGAACCAGATCTTTCAAATTATTTTAGCAAACAGAGCAGACCCTGATCAGACGGCTCCTCTAGGAGCCGTCTGGTCTGGGTCTACTCTGTTTGCAAATGCGTGAAAACACGTTCATATGAGAGAAAGGGTTAAAATGTAAATGATTATTTTGCAGATCGTTTACAGTCAGAAGTTTTAGAGCTTGCAGACGAGAAAGAGAAAACCTGGGTAAGTTTAACCCTTTACTCCATGAAGATCCATGTAAGAAATAATTAATCACAATCATCAATTAGAATGTATATATAATAATAGAAAATGGACACAGAAATCGGTGGCCATGGCAGAAACTGTAGAATCGTATCTGTATTATATCATAAGCAAACAGAGCAGACCCTGATCAGACGGCTCCTATTGGAGCCATCTGATCTGGGTCTACTCTGTTTGCAAAGGCATAGAAAGGCGTATTTATGGAGGAAAAGGTTAAACAGTTGGTCAAAATTTTATGGAGTCAAATAAACAGTTAATTTGAATGTAAATAATAATGAAGGTATGAACATTTCTTGGCTGATATTGTTTTAAGTATATGAGCACAGGAATTTAGCCATGATAGGTACTGTGGAATCAGATCTGTAGTATTTAACCTATTCTCTCCTAATGAAGCCTTTTTCACCTCTGTAAAGCTCATGTTTGAAACCATTGTGATAAATAGAGCATTTGCTCCATGGGAGCAAATGCTTTATTTATCACAATGGTTTCAAAACTCCACAATTCTTAAATTCTCCTTCTTTTCTGTAGTTAATGCTCCTTTTCAGTAGATTAATTCAAAGAGGATGGGTCTAAAAAAAAGTCTAGGGGGAAATTAGTTAATAAGCAAACAGAGCAGATCCTGATCAGCCGGGTCCTACAGGAGCAGTCTGTTGCAAAGGCACCATAGGCATCTCTATAAGGTAAAAGATAAAAATTTGGATGTTGAGTGAGCCATTCACAAATGGGTGCAAACTATCTGATTGACGAGCCTCCATTTTTTTCGGTGAACTAAAATGAATATTATTTTTCTTTTGAAGTTTAATAAGATTTACTTTTAACTTGTTGACCTTTTCTCACAAATTGTCTTGCCTTATTATTGCCACTGTTATATCCAGGAACTTGCCAAGCTGAATGAGGAATTGGAGAAGGAGAAGGCCAGGATGGAAACGTTTGCAGATGAGATGAAGCAAGAGTATGACAATGTGCGCAGGTAGGTTTAAACTCTATAACTATGGCTACTACTGATATAAGGCCCTAGGTTGATTCAACCTTCTACCTGATAGAAACATTTTAAGTGTCTTTGCACATAGAGTAAACCTAGAACAGACAGTTTCCTTAGGATCCTTCTGATCAGGGTCTTCTCTGTTTGCTGATGTAATTAAATAGATCTGCTGATTCTACAGTTTAAACTAGGCCAAAATATTTCTTGTTCTTATGCCAATATAAAAAATAAGCAAATTAATATTTATATATACATTATTTTTAAAAAGAATATTCACTGGAGTAAAGGGTTAAACATTGAGTACCCTTTGGCTTCTATAATTCGCACTTCTCACATAGTTGGTGAATTTCACATCATGTAATGCTGAAACTGACAAAGATGAAAGTTTGAGCTGATTACCTGTTCTGTAGCAGTTAAAGGGTTAAAGGGTTAACCCTTTACCGGATAGAGACACCTTTTCACACCTGTGCAAACAGAGCACACCCAGGTCAGAGCTTCTGTAGGAGCCATCTGATCAGGGTCTGCTCTGTTTGCTTATGAAATAATATAGATCTGATTCAACAGTTTCGGCCAATACCAAATAGCCAAATTCAGTTGATAAATATCCATGATGTCAATATTTCTGTGTTGTTTCATGTCAGTGAGCTGGAAGAGATGCAGTCATCTATGAAGGAACTGGACACAGAGAGACAGGATCTCTCCAAGCAGCTACAGAGCCAGGAGTTTGAGCTCCAGGTACAAACTAACACATAATCAGCTAGTATGAAGTAAACTGTCAGTCAATTTTTTCATCAACACAAAGAAAGCTATTTTTAGCTCATTTGTTTCGAAGAAATCACGAGCTGTTGTCGTAACTCCAGCGTCCGCGTCATTGTTGTTGTCTTCGTCGTTCGAAATCTTAACATTGACCATAACTTCTTAAATTTTTAGCTCACCACAGCACAAAGTGCTCAGGGTGAGCTTTTGTGATCGTCTGTCGTTTGTCGGCGTTTGTTGTGTCGTGCGTCGTCAACAATTTGAACCTTTAAAAGTCTTCTCCTCTGAATCTACAGGGTTCTCAGCTTTCATCTTTGGCACATAGCATCACCTATAGGTCCTCTACAAAAGTTATATAAATTATGTCCCACATAGCATCACCTATAGGTCCTTTACAAAAGTTATATAAATTATGTCCCTGGAGTCAAAATTGGCCCTGCCACGGTCCCAGGGGTGGCCAGTTTTCTCTAGCTGACTGTTGTTTTCTGTACAAGTAGCAGAATACTGGGTTCACTTAGGTTAGGCATGGGAAAAACTACAAAAATCTTCTTGTCAAAAACTACATGTCACAGAGCTTATATATTTGGTGTATAGATTTACTTAGTATACCTTATTGAAATTGTTAATATCATAGTCCTGAGGTTAAAATTGGCCCTGCCGTGTTGGTTATACTTTAAAATAGACTTTTACACTATAAAGGTTCCCCTGAGCTAGAAGGACTGCAGATACTCAGTCTGTGTTATGCAATCACTGGAGAGGTCAAGTTCCTGGTCAAAACTCTATAAAGTTGTCTGCTTCAGAATTAGTGTCTGTTTGTTCACACTGTTTTTAACCCATTCCCTCATAGGCTATTTTCAGATCCTACCTCTTTGAATAAATCTACTGATAAGGAGCATTAATTAGAGAAAAGGAAAATTTCAGAATTGTGTAGATTTGAAACCATTGTGATAAATAGAGCATTTACTCCTATGGAGCAAATGCTCTATTTATCACAATAGTTTCATAAAGTGACTATTACAGAGGCATAGAAAGGCGTTTTTATGGAGGAAAGGGTTAATTCATATCAGTCTTACAATTAACTCATGTACAAACCACTTATGAAGTTACATACAGGTATGCATCAGATCAGAATCCAAACTGTGTGCTAATTTCAGTCAAGTCATGCTAAGAAATAAAGCCCCACCCCAGGGGTGGCCAGTTTTCTATAGAACATAGTGAAAACTTTGAAAATCTACAAAAGTTATATAAATTATGCCCCTGGGGTCAAAATTGGCCCCGCCCCAGGGGTGGCCGGTTTTCAATAGAAACATATAGTGAAAACTGAAAACATTCTCCTCTGAATCTACAGGGTTCTCAGCTTTCATATTTGGCACATAGCATCATGTTCAGGTCCTCTACAAAAGTTATATAAATTATGCCCCTGGGGTAGCCAGTTCTCAATAGAAACATATAGTTACATCTTTGAAAATCTTCTCCTCTGAAACTGGAAGGTTTTCAGCTTTCATATTTGGCATATAACATCATGTTCAGATGCGCTACAAAAGTTATATAAATTATGCCCCTGTGGTCAAAATTGGCCCCGCCCCAGGGGTGGCCAGTTTTAAATAAACATATACATGTAGTGAAAACTTTAAAAACCTTCTGCTCTGAAACAGGAAGGTCCACAGTTTTCATCTTTGGCACATAGCATCATGTTCAGATTCTCTACAAAAAGTTTTATAAGTTATGCCCCTGGGGTCAAAATTGGCCCCACCCCAGAGGTGGCCAGTTTTCAATAGAAACATACATGTATAATGAAAACTTTGAAAATCTTCTCCTCTGAAACTGGAAGGTTCTTAGCTTTCATATTTGGCACATAGCATCATGTTCAGGTCCTCTACAAAAGTTATATAAATGATGCCCTTGGGGTCAAAATTGGCCCCACCCCAGGGGTGGCCAGTTTTCTATAGAAACATATAGGGAACACTTTGAAACTCTTCTCCACCGATTGTCTGGTGAGCGATTTCAGGGCCATCATTTACAACCTTCATTTTTGGTATGCATGTTCATCTTGACAATGACGACAGATGAGCGTTGGCACCCACTTGCGGTGCTCTTGTTTCTCAAATAATGGTATCCTACCTGTAAAGTTCATAGACTTTGGAAATTTTCTTGGCAAAGTAACCTATAGCAGTATTTGCTAAAACAACAGCAATGAACAATCCTTTTCTTCCAGTTTTGACATATTCTTTATTAATACCGTTGTTTCAGGATTTGGCCCAGGAGAAGCAGAGTATTCTGGAGACACTGAAACAGCAAGAGTCAGTCACAGAGCAGCTTTCTCAGGAGAAACATCAGACAGAAACAGAGATGAGAAAGAAGCTGGAGGAGATAGAGCAGCAGACTTCCACCCTACTGCAGGAAAAATCGGATGCAGAAGTGAGGTAAGCCCAAGCCAGATATCAGATTTAGCTCAATGGACAAGCTAGGTGAGTAATTGTTTACCTCATGAATATTCATGCAAACATTAAGGACATGAGTATGTATTAGCTGAATAACTGTAATTGAACACAGGAATGTTTTGGCTTAGGTTGAAATGCAGAATCAGGGTCCATGCTTATAAAGCTTTTTAGTTGAGTCTGAGTTTGTTCTCAAGTTTTTAATTGGTCAGATTTGAGCATAATGTGTGTCTGGTAAGCCTGGTGCATATGCGGGCCGAGTCTCAGAAGCAGGAGTCAGATATGCCCAAGGCAGATGTCAGTTGAGCCTGTGGCAAAGCAAGGAGTGTTTTTATTAATGAAGTCCAAAGCTAGGTGAGCACAACACAGATGCATCAAAGTAAATGAACAACATCTGTGAACAAATTTAGACAAGAGGTCAGATGCAAATAACCAGATATCACCTGTCCCAAAGACAGACAACTAGATCAGTTTAAAGAGTGTTGAAGGCAGTCACTTACAAAAAGATTGGATCCAGATGAGACATTGAGTAACTCAGCTTCTCACCAAGATCCAAGCTGTTTGACCCTTGGCTATTTGTTTCTCAAAAGTGTGAATACATCAGAGTTTTAGCAGATTTTTTTCAGCATGAAAAGGTTTAAAACAGTAATTGATTTACAGGTTACAAGAGAATGAAGCTAGAGCTCAGGAGCTGGAAGAGGAGAAACAGATGTACAACGAGCAGGCTCATGACCTACAGGAAACCATCAAGGTTAGTGAATGTGCAAAGTACAGCCAGAGTGATCTCCCTTTTGTGTACTGTGTCATGCATGAGTGCTTAACCCTTTACTACATAGTGATGCCTTTGGTCACATTTGCACACAGAGTAGAGCCAGACCAAATGATCAGAACTAGCTTAGATACTGATCCCTTTGAGTGGCCAAACATATCGGTAACTTTTTGCAAAGTGACATGCTGGAAAATATTTATTATTATTTCTAATCAAAATACAGTCACGCATACCACCTCTCATATACTTATTTACATATTTGCAAACAGAGTAGACCCAGGTCAGACAAATAGTGTTAGATATTTGATTGTACATTGTGCCATAATATACACATTTGCAAACAGAGTAGATCCAGATCAGATATCTCTGGAGGAGCCGTTTGATTATGAACTGCATTGTTTGCTTGTGGAATATCCGATTCTACAGTTTATGCCATGACCAAACATTCTCTTGTTTGTATGCCAGTATTAAAATTACTGTTCATACATTAATTGTTTCTTACATGAATATTCATGAAGCAAAGGGAGAGTATTCATGAATTAAAGTGTTTTTGTGTGTTTTACAGGATCTTACTGTACAGAAGGAGATGACAGAAGCAGAACTCAAGGTTTGTACTGATGGTTTCTGTCTTATTTCTTATATAAAATATCTGTTAAAATTGATATCAGATTTAGGGCTTCTCCATACATGCGATAACCTGCTGAGGCATGTCAGGTAGATTTAGGAAATTTGTCTGATAGATTTGACTTTTGTCAGGTAGATTTTACTGACGCGACAAAATATATGGAGGAGAAAAAAGAAATTTGCTTGATACCTATGTTTGTTATACTTTTTCACATTATCATTCATACTTTACCATAAATGAATATCATACCATTATAAACCTTACATTTTTACACACATAACATTTACACACTTAACCCTCTCCCTCACATAAACACCTTTTTCACGCATAAATTTGCAAAGAGAATAGACCCAGATCAGATGGCTCCTACAGGAGCTGTCTGGTCAGGGTCTGCTCTGTTTGCTTATGATATAGGAATGATTCTACACTTTCTGGTTTGGCAAAAAAATCCAATGTGGTGTTAAACCCCCCATTAACCCTTTCCTTCATATAAACCAAGGTTTCACGCATTTGCAAACAGAGTAGACCCAGATCAGACAGCTCCTATAGGAGCCATCTGATCAGGGTCTGCTCTGTTTGCTTTAGGAATTTTAAAAATGTTTCTGTACTTTCTAAAATGGCTATAAAGTTCCAATCTCCATATTTCTTTAAAATTACTGAAGAATAAGAATATTCAGTAGGGACTGGAATTAGGAATAAAAATGGAACAGGGAAAGGGTTAAAAACAAATACTAGTAATTGACATGCAGTAAATAATTCTAGATATTTTTCATGGGTCAAAAGGACTCTTTGAAATCAAAAGGTCTCAAGCCCAAAACACTGGGTTCCTTATTAAATAATGTCATGAAAAAAATCAAGATTTATTACTGTTTTATCATATAATGAAAAAGATATTCTATTTTATCTTATTTTATAATAACATTTTTAGTGGGGGTGCTTATTTTATAGCCCTTATTTAGCTATACTCCCCAGGGACAACCTTTACTCAGTTCAAGTTAGTTAAACCTTTACTCAGTTCAAGTTAGTTACTGCAAACATTGAGCAGTCACAGAAATGTTGAAATCCAACAGGTCCAGAGTCCGTGTTTTAGCCCGTATCTACAATCGTCGCGAAAACTGATGACATTTCAACTTGATATAGTTATTATTTTTGAAGAGTTTGCAATGGTAGATAATAATTCATGGTGATTTCAATTACTTCTTTAGTGTCCTTCCCACTTATTATATTAATGAAAAATAATTTAGTGTACAAATCAAATTCATGATTATCAGTCCAAGCACTGTTGAAGCAGTCTTATTTTCGAAGTGTTTCGGCCCATTGCAACAACGAGACCAAGCACAGCTGTCTTTGACATGGAAGCAGAGAAGCATTTCTATGTCTTATAATTTAATTATGAGATTATAATTCCTATTATAGGGTCATGACACTCCCATGTCGCCTCGCTTGAGTAATAAACCTGCTGCATGTGATATTTGTGGTAGACGTTTGCATTTTGACACGACTGGTTCCCGAACATTTTATTTGGCAAAGTAGTAGAGTGAAAACCGGAACCACCTCGTGATTATGTAATTCGGGTGTTCTCCATGGTCTCCACAGGGGATTCCCTTGATTGGTCCCTACCAAAACAGACCAAGCGTGGATCACAGCATGATAACAAGCTAAAGGTGGTCTGTTTGTGTAGAGAACTAACAGATAAACTCCATCAGGGATGAAAATATATGTCACTAAAAAAATTGCCTTGGTCAAATTTCAAAACGGTAGACCGTAAAAGTAGAACGGTAAACCACCTCTGAAAACGGTAGAATTCACCTACCGTCGGTAGTTATCACATGTATGCTTCTCTAGTAGTTGGGGATTTTTTTGTTAGTATTTTTAAAAGAAAAATGAGATTGCCATAGCCTTGGTGTAGTTGTCCTTGTCATGGGCCTTGTGTAAAATCTTTGCTCATTTTAAGAGATATGACCCTTTTATACACTGATTTTAGTGGACAGATGAGGGCTGGCATTCATATGTAGTGCTCTCATTTTGAAATATAGATTTTGGAAACTCCACATACAAATTTAATTAAGAATGTTGCCACTTTCACCACCAATTTTTAATGATACTTGTTATGAGTTAAATCCAGTGATTGCTATACTAGTATACTGGATGGGATTACAGCAGGATTTGATTTATCCATTTTTCTGTTGAATATTAATGTTAGAGATTATGACATTATGAATATTTATTAGCTTAATTATTATGCCCCCACCTTTAGGCAATGGGGGAATTAAGTTTTACCCTTGTCCATACATACACTTGTACGTTTGTATGTCCGTCCTGTAAAGTTTTCGTCAAAGATTTCTTAGCTTGTCAAGTTGTGTATACTGGAATGATTTGATAGTTGGTCTGAAGCATAATCATAGTTAGATGTACAGTGTCTCCCCTTCTCAGGTCTGTTGTTCATCTACTTTCTGTTTGCCGTGGGGCATCCTTGTCCCGTGAACACATTTTCATTTATTTTTAGCTCACCTGGCACAAAGTGCCAAGGTGAGCTATTGGGATGATCCTATGTCCGGCGTCGTGCGTCGTGCGGTTGTGCGTCGTGTGTACGTGCGGGCGTCAACAATTTACTTAAACATCTTCTTCTCTGGAACTACAAAGCCAAGAACTTTGATATTTGGTATGTAGTATGATGTAATGGTCCTCTACAAAGAATGTTCAAATTATGACCCCCGGGCCAAAAATGGCCCCGCCCCAGGGCTTATCAGTTTTTCATAGGAAAATCTTTAAAAATCTTCTTCTCTGAAACTGTAAGGCATAGACCTTTGATATTTGGTATGTAGCATGATCTAATGGTCCTCTACTAAGATTGTTCAAATTATGACCCCTGGGCCAAAAATGGCCCCGCCCCGGGGCTTATCAGTTTTTCATAGGAAAATCTTTAAAAATCTTCTTCTCTGAAACTGTCAGGCATAGACCTTTGGTATTTGGTATGTAGCATCATCTAATGGTCCTCTACTAAGATTGTTTAAATTATGACCCCTGGGCCAAAAATGGCCCCGCCCCAGGGCTTATCAGTTTTTCATAGGAAAATCTTTAAAAATCATCTTCTCTGAAACTGTAAGGCATAGACCTTTGATATTTGGTATGTAGCATGATCTAATGGTCCTCTACTAAGATTGTTCAAATTATTACCCCTGTGCCAAAAATGGCCCGCCCCGGGGCTTATCAGTTTTTCATAGGAAAATCTTTAAAAATCTTCTTCTCTGAAAATGTAAGGCATAGACCTTTGATATTTGGTATGTAGCATCATCTAATGGTCCTCTACTAAGATTGTTCAAATTATGACCCCCAGGACAAAAATGGCTCCGCCCCGGGGCTTATCAGTTTTTCATAGGAAAATCTTTAAAAATCTTCTTCTCTGAAACTGTAAGGCATAGACCTTTGATATTTGGTATGTAGCATCATCTAATGGTCCTCTACTAAGATTGTTCAAATTATGACCCCTGGGCCAAAAATGGCCCCACCCCGGGGCTTATCAGTTTTTCATAGGAAAATCTTTAAAAATCTTCTTCTCTGAAAATGTAAGGAATAGACCTTTGGTATTTGGTATGTAGCATCATCTAATGGTCCTCTACTAAGATTGTTCAAATTATGACCCCCAGGACAAAAATGGCCCCGCCCCAGGGCTTATCAGTCTTTCATAGGAAAATCTTGAAGAAATCATCTTCTCTGAAACTGTAAGGCATAGACCTTTGATATTTGGTATGTAGCATGATCTAATGGTCCTCTACTAAGATTTTCAAATTATTACCCCTGGGCCAAATATGGCCCCGCCCCAGGGCTTATCAGTTTTTCATAGGAAAATCTTTAAATATACTCTTCTCTAAAATTATAAGGTATAGACCTTTGATATTTGGTATGTAGCATTATTTAATCGTCCTCTACTAAGATTAATCAAAATATGACCCCCGGACCAAAAATGGCCCCGCCCAAGGGCTTATCAGTTTTTCATAGGAAAATCTTTAAAAATATTCTCCTCCAGAACTGTAAGGTCTAGGCCCTTGATATTTGGTATGTAGCATCATCTAATGGTTTTCTACCAAGATTATTCAAATTATTACCCCTGGGTCAAAAATGGCCCCGCCCTGGGGCTTATCAGTTTTTCATATGAAAAGCTTTAAGAATCTTCTTCTCCAAAACTGTAAGGCAGAGACCTTTAATATTTGGTATGTAGCGCTATCTAATAGTTTTCTACCAAGATTGTTCAAATTATGTCCCCTGGGTTGAAAACTTCCCCGCCCAGGGGCATACCAGTTTTTTATAGGAAAGTGTTTAAAAATCTTCTCTTAAAAATCTTTAAAAGTCTTCTCTGAACTTGTAAGGCATAGACCTTAGATATTTGGTATGTTGCATTATCTAATAGTCCTCTACCAAGATTTTCAAATTATGAACCCCGGATCAAAATTGACCCGCCCTGGGGCTTAACAGTTTTTCATAGGAAAATCTTTAAGGTCTAGACTCTTTATATTTAGTATGTAGCATCATCTGATGGTTTACTACCAAGATTTTTCAAATTATGCAAGCTGTCATTGAAATTATTAATCTGTTACGAACAGGTGAGCGATTAAGGGCCATCATGGCCCTCTTGTTATAATGGCATATGAAACTGTAAAGTCAGATCTACTATGATTTGCAAACAGAGCAAACCCTGATCGGACAGCTCATGAGCAATCTGATTTGGGTCAGCTCTATATGCACAAGTGTGAAAAAGTGTGTTCATGAAGGAAAGGGTGTAATACAAAATGTGTCCCTTGATCACCATGGTCCATGCTTATAAAACGTTTAGTTGAGTCTGAGTTCGTTCTCAAGTTTTTGATTGGTCAGATTTGAGCCAAAGGCTCAAATCTGACCTATCAAAAGCTTGAGAACTCAAATCTGACCAATCAAAAGCTTGAGAACGAAACTCAGACTCAACTAAAAGCTTTATAAGCATGGACCCTGGTTTTCACACTGCTTGAGTATGAATCTGGTTTAAAAAATGGCTGTACTGTTATACAGGAGGAGATTAAAGCTCGGTTGAATGCTGAGCGGAGACTGCAGGAGGCAGAGGAGTCTCTGAAGAAGCTGGGCCACGCCGTAGAGAACCAAACCCCCAATATCAATGTGGACGTCAAAGAACAAATGGTTGTGAACGTGAATAAACTCAAAGGTACACTATATCTTTTTGAAAATACAACAGGGGAAATATCAATTAGTGCAATCAAAATGTTGATTTAAAATACTTGATTATAATGTATATCTGACTGCACAACTAGACATAAAATTCATTTGATGAGTATAGCACGTGTCTAATAAGCTCATTCTGTGACTTAGTTTGTCCATCTAGAAGTGATGTGTGACATATTCATTTCAGGTTTCTTTGAAAACCTCGCGCAAGAGGCTCAGGTGGACCCTGACAAGCCAGTGGTCATCAAAAACGCAATCCATGCCCGTAAAACAATCATGCGGAGAAACAAAACCAGAAAATTTGAGCGGAGAAAGTCCAGTAGTAAGTACTAACCTAATACTGATATTATGTATATATCTCTACACCAGAGATTCTCCCTCAACCTGATGAGTTAACCCTTTCCTTCATACAAACGCATTTGCAAACAGAGTAGACCCAGATTAGACGGCTCCTGTAGGAGCCGTCTGATCAGGGTCTGCTCTGTTTGCTTATGGAATTATGTAGATCTTATATAGATCTGTTACTGCTGTTCTGCCTCAGTAAAAAATCCCTTTGTTAATTATGCTGTTAAAAATATAGATTAATATTCATAGTCATTATTTCTTACATGAATATACATGAGGGAGACTGTTAAAGTTAATGAAAGTGTACTTCCTGTAGTAAAGAAAGTCGGTTTGGTCAGCACAATACTTTAACAGTATGCACAATCATATAGTTAAAAATAACATAGAAAACAAAGAGGGTTATTAATCAGAAAATGGCTTACATATTGTAGGGTGCAAACAGGGCTTATTAACCCTTTATTTGATCAAGACAAGCAGTGTAGACACAGACCAAACAACTCCTATAAGAGTTATCTGATTGGGGTCTACTCTGTTTGCCTATGGGATATAGAATCTGATTTGAAAGTTTCTTCCATGACCAGAAACTCCTTTGTTCATGCACTTATGAAAACATCTGCTAATCAATACATGTATTCATAAAGTCATTCTTTTGACATGAATATTTATTAAGTCAAGGTTTATACTACTGCATAATTAGTATATGTAATATTAAATACAGTAAAACCTCTTTATAACGGCCACTAAATTACATCAAGTAATTTGTGTTAAAGACAGGTGGCTGCTTAAAGCAAGGTGAAAGTAAAACAGAACGCTCCTATAGGAGCTTTCTGTTTTACTTTCACCTTGCTTTAAGTGGCCACCTGCCCAAAATACCAAAAAATTAACACAAATTAGTGTCCATTATAGAGAGGTTTTACTGTACTGTAATATTAAAAATTCATGTTGAAATATTCCTGATAGAGCTTTAGAAATAAGAGCAAATAATTATGTGTGTTTCAGTTTCAGTGGCCCCGGGTTTAATACATAGTCGGCACTATGTTAATGGCCAGCATTACTAGTTGTTTCTAATTATGTTAACCCTTTACCTCACACCTTTGCAAACTCTTGTATCAGGGTCTGCTCTGTTTACTAATGAAATTGTATAGAACTGATTCTATAGCTTCTACCAATACAAAATAATCCTGTTTTCATTTCCTATTATTAAATTTGGCTAATAAATATTCATACAGCCATTATTTCTTAAATGAATACTAATGAGGTAAAGGGTTAAATTGGTAAAGATTTTAGGAATTTAAATTGAAAGTTTTGCCCATTTTTGATACAGTTATATTTTATATTTCACTTACCATATTTAGGAAGTTAACCCAAGTCGTAACTTTTTGTTGTTTAGATGAAAACTCATGTAGTACACCAGCAACTACCTGCAGCACTCCTCTTGAACACCCTGCTGATAAGGGAGGTTACTCTTGTACTGTATCATAACAAGGGAGATAATTTGTGAGTTGGGCTTAGTTTTGGTTTGATATATATTGGAATGTTAGTGTTGTTTGAGTTGACCATCAGTGATAGTTTGGTCAGTTTGATCTTTTTTGGATGTTGTCATTATATTATGGTACTTTTGTTATTTTAAGATAAATATTTGTTTTCTTTTCATCAAACATTTTAGCAAGGTAAAGTGAGTTTGCATTTTGAATTGTCTTTCCCACAGTTGACAATGAATCAAGTTAATTTGTTTGTCTTCTTTATTCTAATACTTGCATGATTATTCATAACTAACAGCACTTGTAATAAGAAACTGAGTTTTGTCTTCATCTAGTCAGTGGTCGGTCAGAAACTGGTTACTTTTCATTGTTGGCTATTTTTAAAAGTTCCTTGCCATCCCTTATCAAACATTTTAGCAAGGTAAATTGAGTTTGCATTTTGAATTGTCTCTCCCACAGTTGACAATGAATCAAGTTAAATTGTTTGTCTTCTTAATCTATTCTAATATTTGCATGATTATTCATAACTAGCTACATTTGTAATAAGAAACTCAGTTTTGTCTTCAGCTAGTCAGTGGACGATCAGAAACTGGTTACTTTTCATTGTTGGCCATTTTTAAAAGTTCATTGTCATCTCTTTGCTTACAATAAGTGTCTAGAATATAGTTATGTACTTTTGCCTTCATGAGGAATTAGACATTAAATCTGGAACTTGGTTGCACATTGGATTTTTATCAATGGGGAAGTTAACCTAACAGAGGAAATTGTCTCCTTATATTCTGACTTGTTAAGATACATTTGTTTTCATCCTCCCAGCTTTAGGATTTTGAATGCAAAAATACAGACACATGATATTCTGCTGTGCAAATTACTTCTGCTTAAACACCGATCTTAAGCAGTGTTTTACTTGTGTCCTGTTTAAACACTGATCTGAAGCAGTGTCATACTTGTGTCCTGTTTAAACACTGATCTGAAGCAGTGTCATACTTGTGTCCCGTTTAAACACTAATCTGAAGCAGTGTCATACTTGTGTCCTGTTTAAACACTGGTCTGAAGCAGTGTTTTACTTAAGTCCTGTTGTTCAATCTTTTGGAAAAATTACTTGAATATTCATGTGGTAAAGACGTATTGAAGTAACTTGCGGACGTCATGGTCATCCTGAGAGATGGACGGACTGACTAGAAGAACAACGGAGTACATTCCATATAATGCTTATATAAAAGAGCCTCAAAGAGGTACGTGTATATGTGGATGATCCACAAAAGACTACGCATATATGTGATTGAACCACAAGTGGCTACACATGTATGTGTGAATGAGCCACAAAGGGCTACATGTATATGTGAATGAGCAACAAAGGACTGTTTTCATATTTCAGTGTCTCTGTATTAGTTTGTGTTTGAATGCTTTCTTGTTACATGTACAATGTATATGTTTATTGGGGTCATTGGTGAAAATTCTTGTGACTTTCAACATGGTTTCCTGGATATTTAAAAGTGGTTGAACTTGGTCTTCAGTTGCTTAATAGGTCTTTATTGTGCAGGCTTGTAAGATGTTAGAAATGTCCAACACATATGTTCTTCCCTAGGTTTAGTTTCGAAACATGTTTTGTGTTTCACTATTTTACTCAATGGCCCTGACTGCTTTACCTTTTCTGATAGATCACTGTTTAAGATCCAAACCTTCAATTACTAAAGTAAGTTAAAATTCTGTAGCTTGGTATTTTTTATTTTTCATGAGGGTTTGCTCTGAATTTTTTAGGCTCACTATCTGTAGCACCAAACCCATTGGTACTGGATCTTATGAAATGCAGTGTTATGTCCCTATGAACAGTTGCCTAGGTAATTAACAATGTCCATTGTGATTTATGTGTTCCCTCGCCTTATTATACATCTTGCTGTTAGAGAGACAGGGACCTCTGTTTACTTATAATTCTTCACAACTGATGTACCGTATGTGATCCATTTTTTTACGGAGCTGTGCCATATGAAAAGGTGTTTGTTTAGATATGCAATTGATACCGACCCAGTCCAGCAAATGTATTAGAGAAACAATGCCTGATAGCAGTGATTAGGGTCTACACTGTTATATTGGATGATTAATTCATTTCCTGATGAATATTCACATAAGAAATAATTACTGTAGGAATATTAACTAGCTGACATTTTTATAGTGGATATTAATAATAAATTATTTTGCCAAAGAAACTGTAGAAATTATATCTATATTTGTTCATAAGCAAACGGAGCAGACTCTGGACAGGCAGCTGCTTCAGGAGCCATCTTATCTGAATCTACTCTAATTGCAAATGCCTCAGAAAATGTCTGTATAACACATTCCCTTATATTGACGACTTTTAACGACTCTGGAAAAATCACTTTGTGAAACCATTGTGATAAATAGAGCATTTGTTCCATAGGAGCAAATGCTCTATTTATCACAATGGTTTCAAAACTACACAATTCTAAAGTTTTCCTTTTCTCTAGTTAAAGCCCCTTTTCGGTAGATTTATTCAAAAAGAGGTAGGGTCTAAAAATAACCTATGAGGTAATGGGATAAGGTAAAGGATTAGATGCAGCAGATTCTGATGAATAATGACATAATGAATATTAATACGATAATTTTTATAATGGCACATGAACACTGGAATATTTCACCATGGCAGAAACTTTAGAATCATAACTATATTATTTCATAAGCAAACAGAGCAGACCCTGATCAGACGGCTCTAGCAGAAGCCATCTGATGTGGGTCTACTGTGTTTGCAAAGGCATAGAATGGCATATTTATGGAGTAAAAAAGTAAATACTAGAACTTTTAAATTTATTTCAAAAAGTAATTATGTTAATGTTACCTTATAGATAGGGATGTGTCTACACAATTTATCAAAGACAATATCAGTTTGATTTAGAATGTATCACATAATGTGCATTCAGTCCTAGTGTCCCAATAAACAGTATTCATTTATTGGAGAATTGCGACAATATGAGCAAGGTTCCCGTCTTTCTGCAGTAAGTTGTCCAGTCATATGTGCTGTATATTTTCTCTTGCCACATTGTTGTTATGTTCAGCAGCATCACATACTTCACAAATACAGTAAAAATGCAGTTTCTGAGAAATATCACTACCAATTTATTTTGCATTTATTTCAATGTGTGCAGCCAATTACGGTAAATGTTGTTAATGTTGTTTTTGGTGATTTGTTTTGAGACTGTTGTGTGTTGTTGTAGGTTGGTATAGTGTGAGGTAAACAATGTGTATTACTTGTTCAATGTTGGAAATGGTCTGTGTCAAGGACCCTTTGAATGTCTAATTGTCCCTTTACTTCATGTTAGCAATTATGACATTATGAATATTACAAATGTAATTAAATTAATTTTCAAAATTATATATTAACACATAAAAACTTTGCCAAAGCAGAAACTGTAGAATCATATTTATGTTATTCTACATGCAAATACAGCAGACCCTGATCAGACGGCTCCTATAGGAGCCAACTGATATTGGTCTACTCTGTTTGCAAAGGTGTATAAAGGCCTGTGTATGGATTAGAGTGTTATTCAAAGTTGAATTTGCCCATCATTGTTTAACAATACAGGCCATACACCATGAAAGAGTATACATGTAATTTGCTGTCGGATTTAGAATGACAAAAAGTGCAGCCCCTGATTATAGGGTTCCTCTATGAGTGCTCTGATCTGGGTCTACACTGTTTGCAAATGGCAGTACACTCGTTTTCTGCATTCAAAGGGTTAACTGTGTAATCTGTTCTAGCAGTAGACGCCAATGATATTGTGTCTCATCAGGGTCAGTAATAACCATTCTAAATCATGGTTTTGGAAAAAAAAAAGAAAAGAAAATGGAATTTGAGAATTTATGCAAGCATCAGTTTGTGCAGTTTATTTGCAGCAACAGTGTTTTATTTGTCCTGTCTCTTTGCACAATTCTGCATAGTTATACAGTAAAACCTCTCTACTATAACCACTAAAACAATTCGGTGTTTTAAAGACAGGTGGTAGCTTAATGCAGGATTAAAGTTATACAAAAAGTAACATTTTGCATTACTTTTGCTTTGCATGAAACACCTTTAAAGGTGACAGCTCCCGATTACTCATAAAACAGTAAAGGTCTGATTCTACAGTTTCTGTCATGGTCAAAATTATTTATAATTATTATTTATAATGCCATTAAAAAGCCAAATTAGATGGCTTCTGTAGGAGCCGTCCCATTAGTGTCTGCTCTGTTTGCTTATTGAATAATATAGATCTGCTTCTACAGTTTCTGCCAAGACTAAAACGTCTTGTGTTATATATATGCCATTATAAAGTTTCATCTAATTAACTCCATGCATACGTCTTTCTATGCCTTTTCAAACAGAGTAGAACCAGATCAGATGGCTCCTGTTGGAGCTGTCAGATCATGATCTGCTCTGCTTGCTTCTGAAATAATATAGATCTGATTCTATATTGTCTGTCATGGCCAAATTCCTGTGTTCATGTATTATAAGAATGTGTCTGATTTTAATATTCATGAAGTCATTATTTCATTGAGTAAAGGCTTAATATTGATAATGTCATAAATGTTTTTATGCCCCCAAAGCTAGGCTTTGGCGGCATATAGTGATCGCACCGTGCGTGTGTGGGTGGGTGTGTGGGTGTGTGGGTGGGTGTGTGTGTGTGTGGGTGTGTGTACCTTTTGTCCGGAGTATATTTCCTTTGTCACATCAGCTACGGATACCAAATTTGGTGTGTGAGTTCATCTTGGGATGGGGGAGTGTCGCGTACCATTTTCATGTCACTGTGACCTTGACCTTGACCTTTGACCTTGATTTTACAAAAAGCTTGTCCGGAGCATATCTCCTTTACCTTACCAGCTACAGATTCCAAATGTGGTGTGTGAGTTCATCTTGGGATGGCGGAGTGTCGCATACCATTTCCAGGTCACTGTGAGCTTGACCTTTGACCTCAATTTAAAAAAAAGCTTATGCCTTACCAGCTACAAAAAGCTTGTCCGGAGTATATCTCCTATACCTTACCAGCTAAGGATTCCAAAATTGGTGTGTGAGTTCATCTTGGGATGGAGGAGTGTCGCGTACCATTTTCAGATCACTGTGACCTTGACCATGACCTTTGAACGATTTTACAAAGAGCTTGTCCGGAGCATATCTCCTTTACCTTACCAGCTACAGATTCCAAATTTGGTGTGTGAGTTCATCTTGGGATGGTGGAGTGTCGTGTACCATTTCCAGGTCACTTTGACCTTGACCTTTGACCTCGATTTTAAAAACCGCTTATACCTTACCAGCTACAAAAAGCTTGTCCGGAGTATATCTCCTATTCCTTACCAGCTAAGGATTCCAAATTTGGTGTGTGAGTTCATCTTGGGATGGAGGAGTGTCGCGTACCATTTTCAGATCACTGTGACCTTGACCATGACCTTTGACCGATTTTACAAAAAGCTTGTCCGTAGCATATCTCCTTTACCTTACCAGCTACAGATTCCAAATTTGGTGTGTGAGTTCATCTTGGGATGGCGGAGTGTCATGTACCATTTCAAGGTCACTATGACATTAACCTTGACCTTGACCTTGACCGATTTTACAAAAAGCTTGTCCAGAGCATATCTCCTATACCTTACCAGATACGGATTCCAAATTTGGTGTGTGAGATCACCTTCAGATGGCGGAGTGTTGCGTACCATTTTCAGGTCACTGTGACCTTGACCTTGACCTTCGACCTCGATTTTACAAAAAAGGTTGTCCAGAGAATATCTCCTATACCTTACCAGCTACGGATTCCAAATTTAATGTGTGAGTTTATCTTGGGATGGCGGTGTGTCGCGTACCATTTTCAGGTCACTGTGACCTTGACCTTTGACCTAGATTTTACACAAAGCTTGTCCGGAGCATTTCTCCTATACCTTACCAGCTACGGATTCCAAATTTGGTTTGTGAGTTCATCTTGGGATGGCTGAGAGTCGTGTACCATTTTCAGATCCTTGACCTTGACCTTTGACCTCAATTTTACAGTCCTTTTTAACGTTGAGAATGACTTAGGGTCCTTTTTGACGCTTGGCTCTTTTCTTAGCTATCATAATTGTCAAAGGTTCTGTTTCTAATGTTAAGAACTGACTCCTGTGGCATTTTTAACAGCATCAAAATTTCATGTTACACCTGCATTACATTGTATTGTTTTTCCGTCAAAATGCATTTCGGTGTCAAACACTTTGGGGGCATTTGTCACCCGTGACGACTCTCTTGTTACTTGAATATTCATCAGGCAAAGGTTTAACCCCTTCCCTGTTCACTCCAAATGTCAGTACATGTACCTACTGAATATTTAAGGACAAAATAGTTATAACAAAATATGGAAGGCGGAGAATTGTAGCCATTTTAGAAAGTAAAGAAACAGATCTGTCAAATTCCATAAGCAAACAGATATAGGAGCCATCTGATCTGGGTCTACTCTGTTTGCAAATGTGTGAAAACATGTTTATATGAAGGAAAGGGTTAAGGACGCCCCCATGTTTGTATACTAGAAGCGATATCTATAGAGAGGTTCTGCTGTAGGGTTGTCATTAACTGTGTCTCCTTGAAAATAACCATACTAGTACTAACAAGCTACTTTGTCCCTCACAATCCTTTACCAGGGATATAACTGTTTCATTAAAATAGATATTTGCTGAATCGTTGTTCGGATTCAGTGTTTGTTTCGGTTTCATGATTCTAATTTAAATATTGTTAAGTAAGTACATGTACATGCAGATGATTACCAAGTACATGTACATTGTATATGGTGAAATGAACATGATGAATTTAATGCATATAACTTAAAAGAATCGAGTGATAGAATTTAACAAAATCATACTCATATGTGCACCAATTTCATATATTAAGTAAATCAGAATTGGGCCCATTTTTATAGAAGTTTGCTTTTGAAATAATATAGAATGATGTGATTCTACAAGTTTCTGTCATGGCCAAATACACCTGTGTTCAATTTTAATAGTTGCACATAAGCTGGAAAGGACATGCATGCCCAAGGCCTCTCCTCCAGGACCCAGTTCTAGCACAATGGGACTTGACCCTTTACAGGAATGTTTTGCCATGGCAGACACTGTAGAATCACATATATATTATATCATAAGCAAACAGAGCAGACCTCGATCAGAAGGCTCCTACTGGATCAGAGTCTGATCTGGGTCTACTCTGTTTGCAAAGGCATAAAAAGGCGTATTTATGGAGTAAAGGGTTAAACTCTGATTTCCTTTTGGTAAATCATTCTGGTTTTTTAGCTCACCTGAGCAAAGCTCAGGGTGAGCTTTTGGGAGACTTGAATGTCCGTCGTCCGTCGTGCGTCGTGCGGTGTGCGTCGTGCGTCGTGTGTCGTCAACAATTTGCTTGTGAACACTCTAGTGGTCACAATTGTAGTCTAATCTTCATGAAACTTGGTCAGAATGAATGTCTTGATAAAATCTCGGACGAGTTCGAAAGTGGGTCAAGTTGGGTTAAAAACTAGGTCACTAGGTCAAATAGTAGGAAAACCTTGTGAACCCTCTACAGGTCACATTTTTAGCCCAATTTTCATGAAACTTGGTCAGAATGATTGTCTTGATAAAATCTTGGAGGAGTTTGAAAAATGGGTTATGTGGGGTAAAAAACTAGGTCACTAGGTCAAACAGTAGAAAAACCTTGTGAACACTCTAGTAGTCACAATTTTAGTCCAATCTTCATGAAACTAGGTCAGAATGAATGTCTTAATAAAATCTCGGACGAGTTCGAAAGTGGGTCAAGTGGAGTTAAAAACTAGGTCACTAGGTCAAACAGTAGAAAAACCTTTTGAACACTCTAGTGGTCACAATTTCAGTCCAATTTTCATGAAACTTGGTCAGAATGAATGTCTTGATAAAATCTCGGACTAGTTCGAAAGTAGGTCAAGTGGAGTTAAAAACTAGGTCACTAGGTCAAACAGTAGAAAAACCTTCTGAACACTCTAGTGGTCACAATTTTAGTCCAATCTTTATAAAACTTAGTCATAATGATTGTCTTGATAAAATCTCAAACGAGTTTGAAAGTGGGTTATGTTGGGTTAAAAACTAGGTCACTAGGTCAAATAGTACGAAAACCTTGTGAACACCCTAGATGTCACATTTATAGCCAAATCTTCATGAAAATTGGTCAGAATGATTGTCCTAATAAAATCTTGGACAAGTTTGAAAGTGGGTTATGTGAGGTCAAAAAGTAGGTCACTGGGTCATATCTTAGAGAAATCTAGTTTACACTACAGTGGCCACATTTTTAGCCCAGTCTTCCTCAAACTTGCACAGAGTGTTTGTCTTGGTGATATCAAGGTTGATTGTGATCATGGGTTGGGTGGGAATAGAAAGTAGGTCACTAGGTCAAGTCTTAGAAAAATACTTTGGAGAGCACATTTTTAGCGCAATCTTCATTGGTCAGAATCATTGTCTTGATAAAATCAATATACTAAATCTTTGAAAATCTTGTTATGCAGAACCACTGCTCATGATCCACTGCACATGATCCACTATCAACATTGTTCATATATTGTCCCTAAGTTCAATATTGACCCTACCCATGGGCTACCCTGCAAAAATCTTAAATCTATGGTAATCAGGTGAGCGATTAAGGGCCATCTTGGCCCTCTTGTTTTTTAACATTTAGCTAAGTGTCTAACTTTTCATATGTCAGTAAACATTTAGTCTTCACAGGATGTTGTTCAGTATATGGTCACCTATCTAGATGTATCTTGTACATGTATATATGTATATTTAATCCTTACCTGCTGTAAAAATATAATGTGTGCTCAGATTCTGACTTGTTCCAAGTTTTGCTTTCTTTTTATTTGTTCATGACTTTGAGAATCTATTAGCCAAGTGTCAAACAGCTTAGATCCTGATGAGATGCTTAGTTACTTGGCATCTCATCTGATGAAAAGTTGTTTTTAAATGTGGGTTAGGTCGTGGTTAGCAGGTTAAACGTTAATTGTCTGCTTCTAGTAACTTTTTATCATAAATATGTACATGTATGTATTTTGACAATGTATGTGTTTGCTCACAGGACCGTCCTTTTTTGTTAAAAGGGAAGTTTAAAGCCATAATACAAATGTATCCCCAGTGATCGCGTTGAAAAAAATGTACCGGAATATGCCCACATAAATAATTTTTCTTCCTGATCCTCTTACTTTATGTCTTTTTGTTTTGTTTGTAGTTTATACTCATGGTTGACATGAAAACCATCATTAAAGCCATTTGATTCTAATACAATAATTGCTGATATACATTTTATTACAAGAATACAGGGACCGAGTTTACTAGCATTTGTAAACAGTGTAGTCCTAGATCAGAGGGCTCCTAGAGGAGCCCTCTGATCAGGGTCTGCACTATTTGTCATTCAAAAACTGTTTACCCTTCATAATAAATTTAAATTGACTGTACTGTTAACAGTGATGAAACTTTCACTTTGAAAGAGTCTTACACGCTGGCAAACAAAGTTTGAAGAGGGATACTGGAATCAGCCTGTCTGTCGGGCGGTCGATTGATCGGTCGGATAACCATCTGTCCACCTATTCCTGATTGCGACCTAATCTGCTGTGTGGGGTACTCATCACCTTCAGTACTAGTGATAGTTCTAGATTATCAAGGAAATTGTTTCCTCTTCAGACTATGGCTGAATGATTTTAAAAATGGTCAAAGAAAGCACTATTTTGACTTAAATGATTGCCAAATACTGTTTATGGGGCATTATATATATTAATCCTAACTGGTATAAGTAGATAAGTAGATTTGTCTAGACTTGCAGCAAACTTAAGTCTTCACCATCCAGTTACAAACACTTCCTCACAGTTGATATACATTGTGCATGTGTATACCTGTACCTGAAGTTTAATTTAAATGTTACATGAAAATCTAGTTGTACAGAAATATATTTAAATTATCAAAATTAAATTACAGAAACAACCATGTTTGAAATGGAAGAGCGTATGTAACTATTGCATAGAGAATAATACAGTGTACATGTATGTGTATACATGCTAACACTCTCTCAGTCTGTCTGTAATGAAATACAATGTACATTCAATATTGGATTATAAAACAATAATAAAAGTAACCTAAATAACAGCCCTAATTTCCTTAATCCTTTCCCTCATGAATATTTATTCAGAAATACTATCTGTATGAATATTAAGTAGCTGATTTTTTATAACAAAGAAAATATTTTACCACGGTAATTATATCTATATGGTTTCATATGCAAACAGAGCAGTCTTGGATCACCCACCTCCTTCAGGATTCATCTGATCTGGATCTTATCTGTTTGCTCTGTATCGTTTCATAAGCAAAGAGGGTATAGTAACAAACAGTGTATACCCTGATCTAATTGGCTCCTTCAGGAGCCATTTGATCTAGATCAGCACTTTTTACCTAAGTTTGTCTTCCTAAACATAAAGTTATTGAAAAGTTTTAGAATTTAGAATATTTAGGGTGAATAAATACCTTAGCCATATTCTTGCAAACACTCATCAACCAATCACATGTACATGTAGAGGTTCAGAGAAGGTTCATAAATTTAAACATTGTCACTAATATCTCCTTTATATCTCCACCAAACTCTGTACTGTGACCACTCTTTAGAATTTTCTCAAAGAGATGATTCTAAACAGTGGTCACAGTATAGGGTTACCATTTGATGGAGAAATGATGATACAAGTATTTGGGTACGCACCTTTATCTGTAGCTCTGAGATTTGTCTACATTATGCCTTATGAGATAAAGTACATTGTATTTACTGTAGTGTGAATGTATTAAATTTTGTTGTCACAATAAACATTTAATATTCAATTGACATATGATAAACAAATGCACAGTACACCATCGATATATGATAAACATACCGTATAGGCTAGATAAGATACATGCCATATGATTTTCCATTACTGGTATTTGATATATGATTTGTGATTTTTGATACATTTACATGGGAAATCTATATACAATGTATTTTGTACTGCCTTAAGTTGGGAAATTCTTAACAGCCAGATATGGCAATGCTTGTGCTTGCCTGTTTTGGGTTGATTTTTATCCCACACCTTCAAAGGTGGAGCGATATAGTTTTGGCATTGTCCATGCGCCTGTCCATCAGTGCATCAAGGAATCATGGTTTGGAGGTGTTTTTTTAAACTTTGTAAATGTTTATACCATAAAGGAATGTGGACCTGCAGGTATCACTTACATTGACTTTGGAACACCAGAGTGATGGCCCTTTATTTGCCAAAAAACGTCCAGAGACATTTCTCAAAAACTGTTCAGAGTTTTTCTATGAAACTTTGCATAAATATTAAGTAACATAAGAACATACAGCTTTTATCAACTTTGGAAAATCAGTGCCCTTAGTTTGCGAAAAATGTAACATCTTTGTCTAGAAACTTGTTTTAAGTTTTTCTTTGAAAAATTGTGTTATTGTTAAGCAGCATATGGAAATGTTTGAAATAAAAAATATGTGAGTCTTTTAAGGTGTAAACAGCCTTTGAACAATGAAGTCCAATCATAACTAGGTTGTGCTTTGTACATATAATAACATAGTGTTTATTTAACCCATTCCCTCATATTGACGCCTTTTGACGCCTCTGTTAACCCTTTCCCTGTTCTATATTTAATCCAAATTTCCATACCTACTGAATATTCATGGACAAAATGGTTATAATAAAATATTGAAGGTGGAATATTGTCGCCATTTTAGAAAGTAATGAAACAGATCTTCTCAAATTCCAGTAGCAAACAGAGTAGACCCTGATCAGACGGCTCCCCTAGGAGCCATCTGATCTGGGTCTACTCTGTTTGCAAATGCGTAAAAACACGTTTATATGAGGGAAAGGGTTAAAGTCACTTTATGAAACCATTGTGATAAAAAGAGCATTTGCTCCATGTACCAATTGCCTGTGAAATGCATGCATGAGTACTATCTCACAATATCATAAAATAAAAGTATGTCTTGCTGTTGAAATAAAGCAAGTGACTTTTGCTAGGAGACCCTAATTGTATGCCAATTTACCCTTTGCTTTATGGAAACGCTTTTTAATGCCTTTGCATACATAGTAGATCCAGATCAGAAAACTCCCACAGGATACTGACTGATCAGGCTTTAATCTGTTTGCTGATGGAATGATACAGATCTGATTGTACAGCTTCTTCCATGGGTAAAATTTCCTATGTTCATTTGCCATTATAGAAAATCATCAACTTAATATTCATGATGCCATTTTTCTTTAAATGAATATTCAATAAGTAAAGGGTTAATAAAAAAAAATGGGTGACTCAATATAAGATGCAATAAAGGTGATGATGTTTTCAGTGATCTTGTCATTTACTGCTGACTTTTTATAATCTCAGTGATGATGGTTCCCGTGTATGTGTAAAGGGAGGTAAGTAATAGTGTTCTTACTAGCTGGTGTACATGAGCTATCTCCCCTGACACACAGCTGAGAAATAGTGTGTTTTATCCACAGATTTTACTGTTATCAATATATTTTTACTAACTAGATTAGATTTTAGATTAGGTTACACTGCAAGCTTACTCTTCATGTAAATGCCTTTCTTAGCCCTTTACCTGCTTTTTCATGTATTCACAAACTGAGCAAACACAGATCAGATGACTGGTATAGGAGCTGTCTGATCAGGGTCTACCCTGTTTGCTTATGAAAATTCTATAGATCTTATTCTACAGTTTTTACCAATGCCAAAGATATCCTGTTTTCATATGCCGTTAAAACCCTTAATCTGATTAATATTCATGATGTCATTTTATCTTACATGAATATTCATGAGGGAAAGGGTCAGGCTCTAATCCATGATCATTCATAATAAGAGTACATAAAACATGGTTCACTTTGAAAGGATATGAACATCTATCATATCTATGCACTCATGTCTGTTGTATAGCTTGAGGGGTTAACCCTTTCCCTCATATAAACATGTTTTCACGCATCTGCAAACAGAGTAGACCCAGATCAGACGGCTCCTACAGGAGCCGTCTGATCAGGGTCTACTCTGTTTGCTAATAAAATTTCAAAGATCTGTGTCTTTACTTTCTAAAATGGCTACAATGTTCCACCTTCCATATTTCATTATAACCTTTTTTGTCCATGAATAGTCAGTAGGTATTGAAATATGTAATAAACACAGAACAGGGAAAGGGTTAATTTTATCTCATGAATATTCATATAAGAAATACTGACATCATGGAAGTTTTGTAATGGTATTATATAAACAGGATTCTGTAGCTTTGTCAGAAACTGTACTGAATCATATTTATATAGTTTCATTAGCAAAAAGAGCAGAGATGCAGACCCTGATTAGAGGACTCCTACAGGAGCTATCTGGTTTGTGTCTACTGTGTTTTTCAAAGATGTTAAAAGAAGCGTGTATGAGGTAAAAGGTAACAGTAATGTGTAAGTCTCTCTCTCTCTCTCGTACATTGACATAGGTAAATACAGTAGAACCCCTCTAATGTGACCACTTAATGAATAAACATGGCTGTCTTTAAAAGCAGGTGGTTGCTTAATGCAGGGAGAAAGTTATGCAGAAAGCTCCTATAGGAGCTTTGTGCATAACTTTCGTCCTGCATTAAGCTTCCACCTGCCTTTGCCACTGTGAATTATGCCCCTTTTTGCCGGTCGCATAAGAGGGGTTTTACTGTATTCAAAAGAGGATTGTATACATGTATAAACAACTGCGTCATTCATGTCTTACTATTCCATACCATTTGGTACAAATACGGTACCTGAAATTCGGCAGAATTTTCAGTTCTGCAGAATTACAGGTATTTGTATCCCAAAGTACATAATATGCTATGTTTTAAATGGAGGCTTTCACAAGCACTAGAATTAGAATGATTGCTCTTCATTTTACTTAACCCTTTCCTCCACAGGCTGTTTTAGATCCAACCATTTTGAATGAATCTACCCAAAAGGAGCATTTACTAGAGAAAAGTAAAATTTTAGAATTTTGTAGTTTGAAACCATTGTGATAAATAGAGCATTTGCTCCTATGGGAGCAATTGCTCTATTTACCACAATGATTTCAAGAAGTGGTTATTACAGAGGCGTAGAAAGGCGTATTTATGGAGGAAAGGGTTAAAATTTTACCTGATGAAAATTCATGTAAAAAGAAATGAACTTATGAATATTTATTAGCTGAATATTTGATAATAGCACTATGAGCTGGAAAACTTTTGACCATGGACGAAATTATGAAATCTGATCTATAATATTCAATAAACAAACAGGGCAGACAGTTAAACAATTTACTTGGGAAATATATTCGGTACATTTAGTAGTGTGAACATAGTTGTCAGTCATATGCTATGTAAACAGTTTGTTTAAATTTGTTTATCGTATATCGTTCACATTACTATTTACAATAAAAAACCTTTTTAATTCAAACATTTAAATAAGTATCATTTTCGCTTTTTAAGACAGGTGGCAGCTTAATGCAGGATGAAAGTAGTGCGGAAAGCTCCCAGAGGAGCTTTCTGCACAACTTCTTCTCTACACTATACAGCCAGCTGCCTCAAAATATTCGATTTAACAAGGTTTTACTATACAGGGTGTCCCCAAAAAAATGGAACTCTGGATCAAATGTGTATTTTAACCAATGTAACCGGACCCATTAAAATATAAATATGTACTGTTGTAGATAAGACATTTGTCCATATGTATGCCAAATTTCTCATAAAAATATGCTTTGGTTTTAAAGATACATGTATGAGTTTTTAGCTCACCAGAGCACAAAGTGCTCAGGGTGAGCTTTTGTGATCGCCTGATGTCCGTCGTCTGTCGGCGTTTGTCGTGCGTCGTGCGTCGTGTGTCGTGCGTCGTCAACAATTTGAACTTTAAAAGTCTTCTCCTCTGAATCTACAGGGTTCTCAGCTTTCATCTTTGGCACATAGCATCACCTATAGGTCCTCTACAAAAGTTATATAAATTATGTCCCTGGAGTCAAAATTGGCCCCGCCACGGTCCCAGGGGTGGCCAGTTTTTTCTAGCTGACTGTTGTTTTCTGTACAAGTAGCAGAATGCTGGGCTCACTTAGGTTAGGCATGGGGAAAACTTCAAAAATCTTCTTGTCAAAAACTACATGTCACAGAGCTTAGATATTTGGTGTATAGATTTACTTAGTATACCTTATTGACATTGGTAAATATCATAGTTCTGAGGTTAAAATTGGCCCTGACCTGTTGGTTATACTTTAAAATATTATTTTACACTATAAAGGTTCCTCTGAACTAGAGGGATTGAGGTCACTCCATCTGTGTTGCATAATCACTGAATAGGTCAAGTTCCTGGTCAAAATTCTATCATGTTGTCTGCTTCAGAATTAGTCTCTGTTTGTTCACAGTTTCAACTCATTCCCTCATAGGATATTTTCAGAATCTGCCTCTTGAAAAATTTCAGAATTGTGTAGATTTGAAACCATTGTGATAAATAGAGCATTTACTCCTATGAGAAAATGCTCTATTTATCACAATGGTTTCATAAAGTGACTATTATACCTCTTTGAATAAATCTACTGATAAGGAGCATTAATTAGAGAAAAGGAAAATTTCAGAATTGTGTAGATTTGAAACCATGGTGATAAATAGAGCATTTAAGCCTATGGAGCAAATGTTCTATTTATCACAAAGGCTTTTTTCAGATCCTACCTCTTTGAATAAATCTACTGATAAGGAGCATTAATTATAGAAAAGGAAAATTTCAGAATTGTGTAGATTTGACACCATTGTGAAAAATAGAACATTTACTCCTATGGAGCTTTTGCTCTATTTATCACAATGGTTAGCAAATGCTCTATTTATCACAAACGCTTTTTTCAGATCCTACCTCTTTGAATAAATCTACTGATAAGGAAAATTTCAGAATTGTATAGATTTCAAACCATTGTGATAAATAGAGCATTTGCTCTATAGGAGTAAATTAACTCATATACAAACCACATATAAAGTTACATACCGGTCTGTGTCAGATCAGAATCCAAACTGTGTGCTAATTTTGGTCAAGTCATGCTAAGCAGTGATAGGGTTGTCATCTGTTAGAAATGTTGTCTGCTTATTCAAAGAGGTAAATCTGGGTCTACTCTATTTTGCAAATGCGTGAAAACATGTTTATATGAGGAAAAGGGTTAATTAGAGAAAAGGAAAATTTCAGAATTGTTCAGATTTGAAACCATTGTGATAAATAGTGCATTTACTCCTATGGAGCAAATGCTCTATTTATCACAAAAGGGCAAATGCTCTATTTATCACAATGGTTTCATAAAGTGACTATTATACCTCTTTGAATAAATCTACTGATAAGGAGCATTAATTAGAGAAAAGGAAAATTTCAGAATTGTGTAGATTTGAAACCATTGTGATAAATAGAGCATTTACTCCTATGGAGCAAATGCTCTATTAATCACAAAGGCTTTTTTCAGATCCTACCACTTTGAATAAATCTACTGATAAGGAGCATTAATTATAGAAAAGGAAAATTTCAGAATTGTGTAGATTTGAAACCTTTATGATAAATAGAACATTTACTCCTATGGAGCTTTTGCTCTATTTATCACAATGGTTAGCAAATGCTCTATTTATCACAAAGGCCTTTTTCAGATCCTACCTCTTTGAATAAATCTACTGATAAGGAGCATTAATTAGAGAAGATGAAAATTTCAGAATTGTGTAGATTTAAAACCATTGTGATCAATAGAGCATTTGCTGCATAGGAGTAAATTAACTCATATACAAACCACATATAAAGTTACATACCGGTCTGTGTCAGATCTGAGTTCAAACTGTGTGCTAATTTTGGTTAAGTCCTGCTAAGCTGTGATAGGGTTGTCATCTGTTAGAAATGTTGTCTGCTTATTCAAAGAGGTAAATCTGGGTCTACTCTGTTTGCAAATGCGTGAAAACATGTTTATATGAGGAAAAGGGTTAATTAGAGAAAAGGAAAATTTCAGAATTGTGTAGATTTGAAACCATTGTGATAAATAGTGCATTTACTCTTATGGAGCAAATGCTCTATTTATCACTAAGGCAAATGCTCTATTTATCACAATGGTTATTATCACCAGTTATTGTTAACAAGTTTTACTTTTCCATTTCCATAACAATTCCGTTTGTATAAATTGTTGAAATCGCGATTTTTATACAATTTCTGCTTTGAAACAATCATCAGTACTCTAATTCTGAAGGGGTTCGAAACGTTCAGGTGTGAACTGGTTTTGTTACGAAACGTGCTCTACAAGAGTTGTCATTATGCGTAGTAATATGTAATTGAAAATGAAACTTTTCCACATATTTTTTGTGCGATATATTATGCTTTCCAAGTTAACGGTCGGTAAACGTTCGGTATTGGACTTAGAAAATATTTATAATAAAGCAAATCATCCCAGAAAGCTTGCCATTATAATTAAACAGAGAAAGGGTCAAATAACACCCCACAAAACAGGTGTCCAGTTTTGTTTAGAAACATACATGTAGTTGAAACTTTAAAAATCTTTCCCTCTGGTGAGCGATTTCAGGGCCATCATGGCCCTCTTGTTTAATGAATGCACCTAAAATCCGTTTTAACATGATATTCGTATATTGCATAGTCCATGCCTATATTAAAATGGAGTTTTGGGTGCTTTCATTTAAATGCTGATACCTTAAAAACCAATTAATATGTTTAGACAACATATGGCAAAATGTTGTCTCTACTAAGCTACATTTGTATACTTTTAATTTAAGTTAGCATTATTATATTGACAGAAATGGGATAACTTGCAGGTCTTAATTCCGGGTTCCATTTTTTAGGGGGGACACGGGTCACACCCTGTATATCAGTACGTTCATTTTTCACTGTGTGTTGTAGATTGGTTGATGGCAAAGCCACTTGAAACTGAAAAACAGTTACCATAGTTACTGTATACTGTTTGTTTATTTTCAAGTGGAAATTAGTGTTGTACCCATATGAGTTCTGCTTCTACACTCTGCTCTGAATGTTTTAACAAAAGTGCTTTTTTGATATTTTAAAGTAGTTTATGTAAGAAAACCTTTTGACTTTTACCTTTGCATCATAATTATTCATACAGTCAAACTTCTCTAAACTGAAATGTTAGGAAAGAAGAAATAAGAACTATTTAGACAGATAACAGCTTAATGTAGGGTGAAAGTCATGCAGAAAGCTCTGAGAGTGAATATCTTAATCCTTTCCTCCATAAATACACTTTTCTACACCTTTTCAAACAGAGTAGACCAAGATCAGATGGTTCCTATAGGAGCCTTCTAATCAGGGTCTGCTCTGTTTGCTTATGATATAATATACCCTGGATATGATTCTACAGTTTTGGCCAAGCCAAACAATTCTGTGTCCATGTGCTATTATAACAATCTAATTTAACCCTTTCCCTGTTCTATGTTTATTTCACTTTTCATTACCTACTGCATATTCATGGCCAAAATAGTTACAATGAAATATGGAAGGTGGAACATTGTAGACATTTTAGAAAGTAAAGACATATCTATCAAATTCTATAGGCAAACAGAGTAGACCCTGATCAGACGGCTCCTCTAGGAGCCGTCTGATCTGGGTCTACTCTGTTTGCAAATGCGTGAAAACACGTTTATATGAGGGAAAGGGTTAATGTTCATGGTGTCATTTCTTACATGAATATTCATAGAGTAAAGGGTTAATGATACTGATGTGAGTGATCAGATCAGCAAGGATTGATTAACTGTATTGAAAACATAAACAAATTTATATAGTTAGAGTTTGATAAAGAAAGTTAGGCTTTAACATTGTGTGTTCAATGCACTAATAACACTAAAAACATAAAGGAACAATTTAATTACATGTTTAAGAAGGAAAGTTTTATAGCCTGTATGTAACAGTGTTTCTCAGCTGAAGTGTCAGAGTTACAGCCATGGTCCAGTGTGCTCCATGAAAGAGTGGGTACAGGGATAGGTAGATGGGATCAGGGATCGGGGCAAGTTGGGTACCTGTTATATAATTGGATAATATAATTTGAATGATTGTATTGACCTGAAGTTACTCCAGGCTTTCCTATTTCCAGGAAGGGATTGTGACAATTTACTGGTTGAAGGATTTATGACATTTTACTGTTCCTGCTTGTTGCAATTTGCATCAAGTTTTTTAACAGATATTTTATTAATAGCATTTTGACAGGTGGCTTTGCGGTTTAACTCTTCAAATGCTGAATTTTCATAATGGAATGGTCCATAATTGTTTGACCCTTTACTCTATGAATATTCATGTGAAAAGTAGTGACATCATGAATATTAATTAGCTGTATTTTTATAATAACATATTTATGAACATAGGAATATTTAACCAATATTGAAAGTGTAGAACCAGACCTGTATTATGTCATTAGCAAACTGAGCAGACCCTGACCAGAAGGCTCCTACAGCTGGGTCTGCTCTGTTTGCATAGAAAAGCTCCTATAGGAGCCCTCTGATCTGGGTCTACACTGTTGGCAAATGACAGTACACAACTTTCCTGCATGAACTTGAGAATGTTTGACCCTGAAAAAAGCTATAGAATGAGATTTATTTAATTCTACATATAAACAGAGCAGACCCCGATCAGACAGCTCCTTCAGGTGTATCTGATCTGACATAAAATGTGTGTATATATGGAGTAAAGGGTTAAATTGAAGGTTGTTTGATTTACTCTAGGTAAATGAGCCATTCCATTGGAAAACAACTTTTCGTCTTTGTAAAGATGTAAACTCCAGGTAGTGATGACCAGCATCTAATTAGAGTCTGCTCTTTGAAGTTATTCATTACGCAGTTTGACAAACTTAGATTCTTTTCAAAATCTTTATAAAACAGCAAAGTCAGGTTTTAAATCTGTTTCGCAATATTACAAAACTTCCTTGTGGCACGGCTCAATTACAGTGTATACCATAGTTGATAATGTTTATTTATGTGATCATTAGTTCACAGCTTTTATTTGCATTTGAACCCTATACCTGATAGAGACACCTTTTGGTGTCTGACAAACAGAGTAGACCCATATCAGATAGCTCCTATACGCGCCATATGGTCATGGTCAGCTCCGTTTGCTGATGTAGTTACGTGTATATTGGTCTGAGTTTACAGTATCTGTCTTGGTTAACACATTATCCCCAAGTGACGCATTTTTGCTCATCTATAGAAGTCACTTTATGAAACCATTGTGATAAATAGAGCATTTGCTCCTAGAGGAGCAAATGCTCTATTTATCACAATGGTTTCAAATTACAAAATTCTAAATTTTTCCTTTCCTCTAGTTAATGCTCCTTTTCAGTAGATACATTCAAAGAGGTTGGGTCTAAAAATAGCCTAGGAGAGAATGAGTAAAAAAAGCATATATTCATATGCTATTATATATGCATTTAGCTAATGAATACTGAATGTGTCAGTTCTCAACATAGATATTCATCAAGTAATAGATTAAACACATGCATGTTGCTTCCCTTTTGATTTGGTTTATATCCTTGTCTTCATGCTTCATATCATTCGTTACTTCCGTATGGGTATCAGTTCACTAATTACTGTAAGATATTTTTAATTAAAGTTATTTTAACTCTTTGCATGCTAGTGGCGAAACTGTGATTACCTATGCAAACAGTTTGGGTCCAGATGGGATGCCGCATAAAGGGGCGTCTCATCAGGATCCAAACTGTTTGTCATCTTGACAATATTTTTGCACAAAAATGAGAGAAAGTTTATTTTAAGAATTGAAGCAGATGACAATTGTTGCAGACGAAAAATTACTTAGCATGCAAAGAGTTAACAGATACAATATATTTTATAACAATTTGTACAAGCAACACATGCACAGATAGTATCACAGGAGCATTTAACAGAAAAAAGAATAATTTTAGAATTGTGTTATGAAAACCTTTGTGATAAATAGAGTATTTGGTCCTATGGAGTGATTGCTCTATTTTTCACAATGGTTTCCAAAAAGTGATTTTTACAGAGGCGTCAAATGGCATCAGTATGAGGGAATGGGTTAATTCTTTACTCCATTAATATGCCTTTCAACGCTTTTTCAAACAGAGTAGACCCAGATTAGACGGTTCCTTTATGAGCTGTCTGATCAGGGTCTGCTGTGTTTGCTTATGATATAATATAGATATGATTCTACAGTTTCTGCCATGACAAACAATATTCCTGACTCCATGTCCTATTATAACAATTAATCTAATTAGTATTCATGATGTCATTCTTTCTTACATGAATATTCGTGGGGTAAAGGGTGAATACAGATACAGCATTAACCCCTTCCCTCATATAAACGTGTTTTCACGCATTTGCAAACAGAGTAGACCCAGATCAGACGGCTCCTAGAGGAGCCGTCTGATCAGGGTCTGCTCTGTTTGCTATTGGAATTTGATAGATCTGTTTCTTTACTTTCTAAAATGGCTACAATGTTCCACCTTCCATATTTCATTATAACTATTTTGCTCATGAATATTCAGTAGGTATTGAAATTGGAATAAACATAGAACAGGGAAAGAGTTAACTGGTCTACTTCTGTTTCTCTGCACTAGCAGTGAATTTGTGAATACCTGTGATGTGACCTGTCAAATAGTTTGGATCCAGATGAGAAACCTGAGTAAATAGGCTACCCGTCTGATATCCAACCTGTTTTGGAAAACAATGCAGGGTTTTACCGGATGCAATATTCTGCGTCCTATATGCATAGAATGACACCTGGGACCCCTAAAACATACAAGTCTGCATCCATTAGGGCACACAGATACCAGTTTCTAAACAGTACAAATTTGAATGTAAGGCTTGTCAACATAATATGTGATCAGCTTTTGAACTTATTCTCTGCCTCTGTTATACAGGAACTGATTAAATTGCAGCATTAATTAGTACATATAAAAGATTATGCAGTAATAATTTACATAAAAGGTACAGATATTCTTTTACAAAAATATAGCATTTTATTGATGGACCCCTGTTTTTTTAGAAAGGACCCCCAAAGTTTGGAATAAGGAGTCCTAGGGACCCCCAAAATATTAGTTTGATGTAAAACCCTGCAATGGCAAGAATCCACTGGAAGGGACAATTAGAGTGACAATAAGTTTGGATCAACATGAGATCCAGTCTGTTTGCAAAGATTATCTGATCTTATGTTGCATGGGTTAACCCTTTCCTTCATATAAATGCCTTTTCACGCATTTGCCAACAGAGAAGACCAAGATCAGACGACTCCTATAGGGGCTATCTGATCAGGGTCTGCTGTGTTTGCTAAATGGAATTTGATTGATCTGCTGCTTTACTTTCTAAAATGGCTACAATGTTTCACCTTCCATATTTCATTATAACCTTTTTGTTATACGCCCGAAGGGACGTATTATGGTATGGCGCATGTCGTCTGTCCGTCCGTCCGTTAGCAATTTCTTGTGCAGCTAACTCCTCCTTTATTTTTCAACATAATTTCTTCAAACTTTCAGGAATGATAGATACTGATGTGTAGTTGTGCATATCAGTGAGATAACTCTCATATCATTTTTCATTCTGGAGTTATTGCCCTTTGATAGTTTCGGGTAGCAATTTCTTGTGCAACTAACTCCTCCTTTATTTTTCAACATAATTTCTTCTAACTTTCAGGAATGATAGATACTGATGTGTAGTTGTGCATATCAGTGAGATAACTCTCATTTCATTTTTCATTCCGGAGTTATTGCCCTTTGATAGTTTCGGGTAGCAATTTCTTGTGCAACTAACTCCTCCTTTATTTTTCAACATAATTTCTTCTAACTTTCAGGAATGATAGATACTGATGTGTAGTTGTGCATATCAGTGAGATAACTCTCATATCATTTTTCATTCTGGAGTTATTGCCCTTTGATAGTTTCGGGTAGCAATTTCTTGTGCAACTAACTCCTCCTTTATTTTTCAACATAATTTCTTCAAACTTTCAGGAATGATAGATATTGATGTGTAAATAGAACAGCCTTCGGGCGTATATTGCCCCGTCTTGCGGTGCTCTTGTTCATGAATTATCAGTAGGTAATGAAATTTGTAATAAACATAGAACAGGGAAGGGGTTAAGGCATGCATATACATGTACAATTGACTGTGTAACTTTATTTCTGTCTCCTACTTGTCACCCCAGTCTCATTAGATTTGTGGTAAGTAATCCGGTATAGATATAGTTTTATTGTTACTTTTGCATGAAAGACAGTAGATTGACAGAGTAGTAGGACTTGAGTCAGTTATCCCTTTCCTTCATATACACATTTTTTCATAACTTTACAAACAGAGAAAACACAGATCAGATGGTTCCTGTAGGAGCTGGCTGATCAGGGTCTGCTTTGTTTGCTTATAGTATAGTATAGATGTTATTCTACACTTTCTGTCTGAGCCAAAATGTCCTGTGCTTGTATTCCATTATTAAACATATTCTGATATATATTTATGTTGTCATTATGTAGATTTACAATGTATATAATTCCATAAACAGACAGTAGGCTCCTATAGGAGCTGTCTGATATGGGTCTACTCTGTTTACTCTCTTTGTAGGGAAATTTATTGCAATGGCAAGCAGAATCAGACATGTCACATAACATAAGCAAACAGAACAGACCCTGATCAGACTGCTCCTACAGGAACTGTCTGATCTAGGTCTACTCTGTATAAAAAGGCATGAAAAGGGATCTGCATGAGATGAAGTGTTAAATATTTGTAAGGTTTGGTTGAATTATGGTATTTTTCTGCCACTAACAGTAACTGTAAAGGGAGACATATAGATTGCTCTTGTTCAGGAATTCATTTGGCATACATCTGGTGTCATCAATGACTTAAGTTTTCATACCAGACCAGTAATGTAAGTGGTATGGTCCTGGATTTAACTAAAGCATTCTATATGGCAAGTTTATGACAAATGTGGCTGTGGGGATATCATAGGGACACAATCAAATCTCGTTGTGGGTCCATTCACATAGGTAAGATGCCACATCTACACTATTGGCAGAGCAATTAAAGCACTGTTTTTGTGGTATTGCCCAATTTTATTGACTCTCAGTCCTTTTACTCCACCTTTGACCAGAGTGATGGTGAATATACAAAGTCTATTATTATCTGCCACTCTGTTGAATTGATTAGTTTAGGTGGTTAGATAATCTTTAGAATGTCTCTGAGCTCTTTAACCCTTTCCTCCATAGACTATTTTAGACCCAACCTCTTTGAATGAATCTACTTAAAATGAGCATTTACTAGAGGAAAGCAAAATTTTAGAATTTTGTAGTTTGAAACCATTGTTATAAATAGAGCATTTGCTCCTATAGGAGCAAATGCTCTATTTATCACAATGGTTTCATTAAGTGACTTTTAGATAGGCGTAGAAAGGCATATTTATGGAGGAAAGTGTTAATGTGGCAAAATTATGATAACATTGGCTAACACTTTGGATCTAGATGAGACACCATTTCATGTTTTACACTCTGAGACTGTGCTTCAAAAAGAAATGAAAGAAAAAATATATACTTTTAGAATTGAAACAGACAATAATATTTGCAGACGACAATTATTGCTCAGAGTGCAGAAGGTTAAGCTAGTCATAAAGTCCACTTCACCTCTAGTGACTGATAATTAACCCTTCACTTGCTATTCACATCAATATACCTACCTGTAAATAGTGAAGACCCAGATGAGACAGCTCCTGCAGGAGCTGTCTCATCAGGGTCTGCACTATGTACAAGTTGATTGTGCAACCAGTGCACTCCACAGCAGTGATTGCACAGCGAACTACTTGTACACAGTGCAGATATATGTTATTATACAACAGGACATGGGTTAAGAAGGAGAAATGAATTTCAAAATTCAGCAATAGAAGGGTTAAATTGTAATAGGTACCAATAAACAGTTTTATTGTTATTGCCTGTACCTCAACTCATTCATTTTGACGCCTTTATAAAAGTCATTTTTGAAACCATTGTGGTAAATAAAGTATTTGCTCCATAGCAGCAAATGTTCAATTTATTTATCACAATGGTTTCAAATTTAGCAATCCTGAAAATTTCCTTTTTAGCTCACCAGAGCACTTTTGTGCTCAGGGTGAGCTTTTGTGATCGCCTGATGTCCGTCGTCCATGGTCGGGCCTCAACAATTTCAACCTTTAAAAATCTTCTCCTCTGAATCTACAAGGTTCTCAGCTTTCATCTTTGGTACATAGCATCATCTGTAGGTCCTCTACAAAAGTTATATAAATTATGCCCCTGGGGTCAAAATTGGCCCCGTCTCAGGGGTGTTCAGTTTTCAATAGAAACATATAGTGAAAACTTTGAAACTAGAAGGTTCTCAGCTTTCATATTTGGCACAAAGCATCATGTTTAGGTCCTCTTCAAAAGTTATATAAATTATGGCCCTGGGGTCAAAATTGTCCCCGCCCCAGGGGTTAGAAGTTTTCAATAGAAACATATACATTGTAGTGAACTTTGAAAAGCTTCTCCTCTTAAACTGGATGGTTCATAGCTTTCATAATTGGCACATAGCATCATGTTCAGGTCTCCTACAAAAGTTACATATAAATCATGCCCCTAGGGTTAAAATTGGCCCAACCCCAGGGGTAGCAAGTTTTTCAAAGCTGACTTAAAAGTGGCTATTTATAGACGTGTTGGTGTCTATTTTTAGAATACATAAAGGGAGATTATCTCCCTTTGCCCTTATTTTTGATAACAACTGGATTGCCTCCATTGCTGGTAGTAAAAAGCAGACCCAAACAAAGAAAATTTAACCCTTTAACTCCATAAATATGCTTTTCTACACCTTTGCAAACAGAGTAGATCCAAATCAGATGGCTCATGTAGTAGCCATCTGATCAATCTGCTGTTTGCTTATGATATAATATAGTGCAAATTGCATTACATTATTTTCATTTTGTGTACAATATACTTATAATATGTTTACTAACCCTTTCCCTCATGTTAACACCTTTTCACACATTTGCAAACAGAGCAGACCCAGATCAAACGGCTCCTATAGCAGCTGTCTGATCAGGGTCTGCTCTGTATGTCAATGGAATTTGAAAGATTTTTCTTTACTTTCTGCAATGGCTACTCTGTCCCACCTTCCATATTTCATTATAACTATTTATACCCCCCAGGGGGGTATACTGGAATCAGCCTGTCAGTTGGTTCGTCGGTCGTTGGTCTTCGGTCGGTCTGTCCGCAAAATCTTGTACTTTCAACTCCTCCTTCAGTTTCAACCCGATTCATTTGATACTTGGCATAAATGTTACTCAGGTGTAGTAGATGTGCAAGACACAAATTTCAGGTCTCTGTGACCTTGACCTTGACATTTGGCCTTGAAATTGGCAGGCAAAATATTGTACTTTGAACTCCTCCTTCACTTTCAACCTGATTCACTTGATACTTGGCATAAATGTTACTCAGGAGTAGTAGATGTGTAAGACACAAATTTCAGGTCTCTGTGACCTTGACCTTGACCTTTGGCCTTGAAATTGGTCTTGAAATTGGCAGGCAAAAGCTTGTACTTTGAACTCCTCCTTCACTTTCAACCTGATTCACTTGATACTTGGCATAACTGTTACTCAGGAGAAGTAGATGTGTAAGACACAAATTTTAGATCTCTGTGACTTTGACCTTGACCTTTGGCCTTGAAATTGGTCTTGAAATTGGCAGGCAAAATCTTGTACTTTGAACTCCTCCTTCAATTTCAACCTGATTCACTTGATACTTGGCATACATGTTACTCAGGAGTAGTAGATGTGTAAGACATAAATTTCAGGTCTCTGTGACTTTGACCTTGACCTTTGTCCTTGAAATTGGTCTTATAATTGGCAGGCAAAATCTTGTACTTTGAACTCCTCCTTCACTTTCAACCTGATTCACTTGGCATAAATGTTACTCAGGAGTAGTAGATGTGCAAGACACAAATTTCAAATCTCTGTGACCTTGACCTTTGGCCTTGAAATTGGTCTTAAAATTGGCAGGCAAAATCTTGTATGGCGAACTCCTTCACTTTCAACCTGATTTACTTGATACTTGGCATAAATGTTACTCAGGAGTAGTAGATGTACACGACACAAATTTCAGGTCTCTGTGACCTTGACCTTGACCTTTGGCCTTGAAATTGGTATTGAAATTGGCAGGCAAAATATTGTACTTTGAACTCCTCCTTCAATTTCAACCTGATTCACTTGATTCTTGGCATAAATGTTACTCAGGAGTAGTATATGTGCAAGACACAAATTTCAGGTGTCTGTGACCTTGATCTTGACCTTTGTCCTTGAAATTGGTCTTGACATTGGCAGGCAAAATCTTGTACTTTGAACTCCTCCTTCACTTTCAACCTGATTCACTTGATACTTGTTTTGACTTGTAATATGGGGAGTTGGTGTCGCAACTCCTCCTTCAGTTTTAAAGTTACTGAATTTATATTTGGGATACGTAATAGTCACAAATAGCAGATGCGCAAGACACAATTTTAATGTGTTTACGGTTAGCCGTTGTAGAATTATCTCCCCATGAACTTTGAATATTTTTTGTCATTTTTGCATGAAACATGGGGAATTGGTGTCACAAACTCCTCCTTCATTTTGAAACTTATTAAATTGATACTTGCCATACATACTAAACACGAATAGTACATGTGCCAGACACAATTTCCCTGTGTTTAGTGTTAGCCATTACAGAATTTTCTCTATTTGAACTTTGGGTATTTTTGTTATTTGGTCCTGTTACATGTTCAAAACTTGGATTTGCAATCAAGGCTGCCGTGTGGGGGTATTCATCACCTTTAGTGATAGTTCTAGTTTGTCCATGGATATTCAGTAGGTATTTAAATTTTGAATAAACATAGAACAGGGGAAGGGTTGAAAATAAATTAAGATATGAATAATAATAACTCATGAAGGTGTAATGAAAATATCTGAAATTTTGAATATAAGTGCATGTATAGATTAAGTTATTCTTTCTAAAATTCAACCAATTTGCCCAGGGAGAGGGTATACATACTTTTGTACATGCCCTTCTTGAGATTTGCATTGTTATATGTTTTCATTTACATTTTCTAAAATTTTCTTCACTTGAGGTCCTCTACAAAAGTTACATAAATTATGCCCATTGGGTCAAAATTGGCCCTCGCCAGGGCTGGCTATATTTTCCATAGAAACACATAGTGAAAACCTCTGATTGTCTGGTGAGCGATGTCAGGGCCTTTCAGGCCCTCTTGTCTCTAGTAAATGCTCGTTTTCGGTAGATTTATTCAAAGAGGTTGTGTCTAAAAATAGTCTAGGAGGGAATGGGTTTACTCTTTCATCACAAAGAAACTCGCAGTTTGCTGCAATGAGCAAATCTATGGTTACTTATACAGCCGGTTTGGATTTAGATGAGATGCTGTGTAACTCTGCATCTCATCTGAATCCAAACTGTTTACACACCAATCTCGGTTTTGAGAATAAATTGAAGGAAAGTCCTCACTGAAAATCAAAGCAGATGACATTGTTTGCAGAAGAAAAAAATTTGGCGCCAAAAGAGATGAAGGCAGTTTGATTATTTGACATATCCTACACTGAGCTCCTTCCATGATATTACTTTCACCCACTCATCTTAACTCTTTCCACACTAAGTCATTTTTCGTCTGCAACAATTGTTGTCTGCTTCAATTTTTAACATAAACTTTCTCTCATTTCTTTGCAAAAATATGGTCAAGAGGACAAACAGTTTGGATCCTAATGAGACGCCGCATTATGCGGCGTCTCATTGGATCCAAACTGTTTGAATAGGTAATTGCAGTTTCACCGCTAGCATGCAAAGAGTTAAGTAAGAGACAATTTACTTATAAGTTTTACAGTTGTTCCCCCACAAATGAAGTTTGAGGGTGAGGAAGTCAACAAGTTAGCCTGTCAGTCTTTTTTTTTTGTCTGCTTAATTTCTCAGCTGACAGGATTTCAGCAAAATGGTATGGGAAGCTACATTATTTTGTTACACTGTTATTGTCGGATGATGAGTTATGGCCCCTTGATTATTCAAACTATCACATACTCTAACAAGCATATGTGTGGGGAATATAATTCACATTCAGTGATAGTTTTACTTTATACTAACATATCATTGACACTATCCCTTTACTCCATAAATATGCCTTTCTGTGCTTCTGCAAACAGAGAAGACCCAAATCAGATGGCTCCTATTGGAGCCATCTGATCAGGGTCTGTTCTGTTTGATTTTAGAATAATACAGAACTGACTCTCCAGTTTCTGCTTTGGTAAAGTTTCATGTGCTAATGCATCATTATAAAAGTTAATTTTATTACTATTTATACATGATGTCATCATTTATTTTATGTATATTTATGGATTAACCCTATCCTCCATAAATACGCCTTTCCACGCCTCTGTTAAAATCACCTGTTGAAACCATTGTGATAAATAGCAAATGCTCTATTTATCACAATGGTTTCAAACTACAAAATTCTTAAAAAAATCCATTTCTCTAGTTAAAGCTCCTTTTTGGTAGATTTATTCAAAGTGGTTTGATCTAAAAATAGCCTATGAGGGAATGGGTTAAAGGGTTATACTAATGTAAATTAGGTGAAGGTAAAAGGTATTTGTTTCTATGCTTTGTTCTATACCTCTCTGGCCAGGTTGTCAGTCATTAGTGAATGGGTGAGTTGATATTCACAGACAGTTGATGTCTGTTATAGTTTGTTTGGTTTGAGATTTACTTTTATTAACTATAGAAGGTCTGTAAATAGTTGACTGGCTAGACAAACTATTTCCAGGACTTTGCAACAAGTATAGACCAAAACCATTCTCTACAGCCGTTCAAGGTCTACATTAGTGTCAGCTCTGTTTGTAATGGACCCTTATTCAGTACATTTGTGTTAGGACAAACTTGCAAATAGTGCAGACCCAAATCGAACTACTCCTGAAGGTCTACCCTATTAGCTACCATGCCAGTTAAAAAATATCTATTTAAAGTTATCAAAATGGCCCAAATTGAATTATTCAGCTGATCAAACCAGTGGAGAAAGGTGATTGGGTGTTTGAACCCCTCTAAAGCAACCACTTAATGAGTAGAAATAAGTGTCTTTAACCCTTTCCTCCATAAATACGCCTTACTACGTCTTTGTAAAAGTCACTTTATGAAACCATTGTGATAAATTGAGCATTAAATGTTGCTCCTATAGGAGCAAATGCTCTATTTATCACATGAACTGTAAAATCATATCTACATTATATCATAAGCAAACAGTGCAGACCCTGATCAGACGGCTCCTATAAGAGCCGTCTGATTTGGGTCTTCTGTTTGCAAAGGCATAGAAAGGCGTATTCATGGAGTAAAGGGTTAATGCAGGATGAAATGATTTGATGCAGAAAGATCTTATAGTAGATTTCGCATAACTTAATTAATTTTGTCCTGCATTACTACTAGCTGGCATTTAATCCTTTACTCCATGAATATTCATGTAAAAAATAACGACAACATGAATATAATTAGATTAATTGTTATAATAACACATGGACATGGGAATGTTTGGCCATGACAGAATCTGTAGAATCAAATCTGTATCATATCATAAGGAAACAAAGCAGACCCTGATCAGTCGGCTCCCTTGCAGACAGAGCAGACCCAGGTTAGATGGCTCCAGTTGGAGCTGTCTGATCAGGATCTGCTCTGTTTGCTTGTGAAATAATATAGATCTGATATTCTACACTGTCTGCCTTGGCTTTATTCCATGAATATTCATGTAAAAATAATAGCATCATTAACATAAATTAGATTAATTTTTGTAATGATTTATAGACACAGGAATTTATGGCCATGGCAGAAAATGTAGAATCATATCTATATCATTTCATAAGCATATAGAGCACAGCCTGATCAGACAGCTCCTACAGAAGTCATCTGATCTGGGTCTGTCCTTTTTGAAAAGGCATAGAAAGGAATATTTACGGAATAGAAGATTAACTGGGTCACTTAATATTCATAAGATAAAGAGTTAGGGTTTTATATTTTCATATCATTATATTAATCATGTCATAATTGATGTTGTTTTTGTGCAAAAGTTCATATATTTCATTTTTTGTGGAATGGGTGAACAAGATTTCAGATATAGGAGGCTGTTTGTGTGTGTGTGTGTCTAAAATGTTGCTGTTTAGCCATAGATAGTTCTTGTATTATCACAAGTCGCTAAATCTTTGCATGCTAATACATCCATTACTCCATAAATAGTTAAATATGCTTTTCGATACATTTTCAAACAGAGAGACTCAGATCAAATAGCTCCTATAAGATCAGTGTCTGCTCTATTTGCTTATGAAATGATATAGATATGGTTCTACTCTTTCTACTATGGTTCAAAAAGCCCCTTATCAGTGTGCTTCCTATAGGATTGTTCTGTTTTATTTTCACCTTCCTTTAGGCAGCCACCTGCCTTCAACACAAAATACTTGATGTAATTTAGTGGCCGTTATAGAGAGGTTTTACTGTTATACATTTTATTAATTGAAAAAGAAGAATTTAATTGAGAAATGCTATGTTTGGATGTTTGTATACCCCTCTTAACCTTCATCCTTAATATTGACACTTTTGGACGCCTCTGTAAAAATCACTGCTTGAAACCATTGTAATGAATAGAGCATTTGCTCCATATGGAGCCTCTACGAGCCCTCTCATCTGGGTCTACACTAGTATTTGCAAAGGACATTAGTGACACGAGTCCCACACCATTAGTGTTACCACTTCCCTTGTTTAATATTCATATTAGAAATGATGACATCATGAATATTTATAAGCTGAGTTTTTATAATTGCTTGACTACACAGAATGTTTGACATTGATAGAAAATGTAGAGTCAGATCTGTTATAATATTGTAAGCAAACAAAGCAGACCCTGATCAGATGGCTCCTACAGGAGCTGTCTGATATGGGTCCAATCTGTTTGCAAATGCATGAAAAAGTGACAACCCTTTCCCTGATTAAAGCGCTTTTTCATGCCTATGTCATGTGTAGTATGTTCACCATTTCCCTCATATAAATGCTTTTTCATGCCTTTGCAAACATTAGACCCAGATCAGATGGCTCATGTAGGAGCCATCTGTGTCTATTGATTGTCAGTGCTAGATTGGTAAGGTTTTGAGATTCTTAGAAATCAGATCAATGAGATGCTTAAGAATGAACTCAGACTCAAGTGAAAACTCTTATAACCTTATTTCCTGGTTATGTCTATGACAAGTAATTGTTGTGGGCAATATGAGGACTAATCAGACATTGTTATCCTTTCCAGGCATGAGAGCAAAGTCGATGAACATGGACCAAGTACTGATGAGAAATTCTAAACTACCAGCTCCACGTCGTGCCAAGTCTACGTTTGTCAGGAGCAATTCACAGACAGATGAATCGGATGATGGCAGTAACCAGTTAAAGCCCCTTACAGCACTGTCAACACTACAAGAGGCCTACACAGAACATTTATGAAACCTTCCTTCATTGTTTGTCTTCTTTAAACTTTTTGTCTTGATAGATTGAAATCCCCTACAGCTGTTTGAATTCTAAACACGAGCAACTGGTATTTACAAACAGTGTAGACTCAGATCAGGGAGCCCCAAGGGGAGCCCTCTTGTCAGGGTCTAAACTGTTTGTCATTTCAATAATGCAAATTTACATGACTGTATACCCTTCCATACTGAATGGACTCCATTGTGAAACAGTTTACACTAATGGTCCATTCCACTTTGGTTATGTTGACTACTTCACATTCAAAGGATTAATGAGTGTACTTATTCAGCTCCAGGAATTCTTCAATGTGCTGTCAGTGGAATCTATAAAACTATTCAAGCAGAAACCAGAGCTACAGAAAAGAGTGTGTACCAAAATACTAAATTTGCCATTTCTGCACAAAGCCCTATACTGTGACCACTCTTTAGAATCGTCTTGAAGAGACAATTCTAAAGAGTAGTCACAGTATAAGGTTTGATGGAACAATTAAGGAGTTATTCCTGAAAATGTTTTAATTTATGCATCTTATCTGGAGCTCTGAGAAACCAATGTATTTTATGATACTCTAACTAGCCCAGGATTTTGTGCCATAAAGTACTTGTTTTAAATGTGACTACTGTATACAGTAACTACTAATTGTTATTTACATTGTGAAATGATTGTTTTGTCAAAGTGAATGTTCTCCATGTTTATTACAAGTTTACAATCAGGAAAACATCATGAGAGAAACAAGACAGATGAATATTCTAATTATTCTAGTTTATACACTTCACGACATGTACTTAGGCTTGTAGTCCTGTCAATATGTTGCACTGGTGAATGCAGTTTTCATTTGATTTCTTCTTATCCTTTACTCCATAGACACACTTTTCAATTCCTTTACAAACAATAGATCCAGATCATACAATATCAAGGTCTGCTCTGTTTCAGTTTCTGCCATAACCAAACTTTCTTATGTCCATGAGAATGTATCTAATTAATCCATTCCCTCATTGATGCATTTTGATGCCTCTGTAAAAGTCACTCTTTGAAACCATTGTGATAAATAGAGCATTTGCCCCATAGGAGCTAATGCTGTATTTATCAGAATTATTTCAAAACTTATAATGCAGTTCTAAAATGTTCCTTTTACTAGTAAATTCTCCTTTCATTAGATTGATTCAGAAAGGTTGGGGGCTGAAAATAGCATATAAATGAATGGGTTAACATTCATGATACAATGTATCATTATTTAGTACATGAGTGTTCATGGAGTAAAGGACTAACCCTTATCTTGCTTTGTAAAAGTATGTCTATGAAATACATGTACTCTCCTTCTTCAGTTTAACCAAATCCCTAATGGGCTATTTTTAGATCCAACCTCTTTGAATGAATCTACCGAAAAGGAGCATTTACTAGAGAAAAGGAAAATTCTAGAATTGTAAAGTTTTGAAACCATTTTGATAAATAGAGCTTTTGCTCCTATGGAGCAAATGCTCTGTTTATCACAATGGTATCATAAAGTGACTTTAACAGAGGCATAGAAAGGCGTTTTTATGGAGGAAAGGTTAAACCGAAGCTGATAGTAGAAAATTGTTAATGTAATGATGGACCATTCCACATTGAAAATTCAGTGTGTTCAATGATATTTGTTTCAATTTATCCGCTGTACATTATGTACTCCTGGTGTTCAAAACTGTGTTGGAAAATAGGTGCCATGTAATGACTTATTATTATGCAAAAACAAAGGAGGTGAAAAGCTTACCCTTTACTCTATAAACATGCCATTCTATGCCTTCACAAACAGAGTAGACACAAATCAGACAGCTCCTACAGGAGCTGTCTGGTCAGGGTCTGTTCTGTTTGCTTATGAAATAGTATAGGTATGATTCTGCAATGTTCAAGATGTCATTATTTCTTACAGGAATATTTATGAAGTAAAGGGTTACTGTAAGATTGTTATAAATGTTTTTATGTTCTGATATTGGTGTAGTAATACTTTGGTGCTGGTAGCTCTGGTACAAGGTATGGTATGGTTATTGTGAGGAAATGTTTGAGCCATGTCATGGTAAAATGGCCCCTGAACACTTGCAAACAGTGAAGAGTACTGAAGACCAAAATCAGTTTCTAACAATGGGAATATTGGATATCGTTTTGTCACTCACCAACGGCTGTAATGGGTTTTGTTTATTACCGGTATGTCATCAGAGCTTTGCCTTAATTACCCTTAAGTATTTGACCAGTCAAACTTATGGAAATAGTGCACACCTGGATCAGACGATTCTTGAAGGAGCCCTTTGATCAGAGTCTACACCATTTGCTACTGTGTCAGTCAATTTTAACCCATTCCCTCATATGCTCTTTAGCTTGTCTGTTTTTCGAAGAAAAAAATACTATTGACATAACTTCGGCATTGTCATTTATGGCCTTCGTCTGGTAACTTTAATGTTGGTTGTTACTTCTTTACTAATCATATAAATTATATGAAACTTCACTCACTTGTTAACCATCACAAGGGCTATAATCTTACAAAGGGCCATAACTCTGCATGGCTTTTTAGCTCACCAGAGCACAAAGTGCTCAGGGTGAGCTTTTGTGATCGCCCGTTGTCCGTCGTCCGTCGGCGTGCGTCGTTCGTCGTCCGTCGTCAACAATTTGAACCTTTAAAAATCTTCTCCTCTGAATCTACAGGGATCTCAACTTTCATCTTTGGCACATAGCATCATATTCAGGTCCTCTACAAAAGTTATATAAATTATGCCCCTGGGGTCAAAATTGGCCCCGCCCCAGGGGTGCCTTGTTTTCAATAGAAACATATAGTAAAACTTTAAAAATCTTCTCCTCTGAAACCAGAAGCTTCTCAGCTTTCATAATTGGCACAGAGCATCGTGTTCAGGTCCTCTACAAAAGTTATATAAATTATGGCCCTGGGGTCAAAATTGGCCCCGCCCCAGGGGTGGGCAGTTTTCAATAGAATCATATAGTGCAAACTTTGAAAATCTTTTCCTCTGAAACTGGAAGGCTCTCAGCTTTCATATTTGGCACATAGCATCGTGTTCAGGTCCTCTACAAAAGTTATATAAATTATGGCCCCAGGGTCAAAATTGGCCCCGCCCCAGGGGTGGGCAGTTTTCAATAGAAAGAAATAGTGAAATCTTTGAAAATCTTCTTCTCTGAAACTGGAAGGCTCTCAGCTTTCATATTTGGCACCTAGCATCATGTTCAGGTCCTCTACAAAAGTTATATAAATTATGGCCCCAGGGTCAAAATTGGCCCCACCCCAGGGGTGGGCAGTTTTCAATAGAAACAAATAGTGAAATCTTTGAAAATCTTCTTCTCTGACACTGGAAGGCTCTCAGCTTTCATATTTGGCACATAACATCATGTTCAGGTCCTCTACAAAAGTTATATAAATCATGGCCCTGGGGTCAAAATTGGCCTCGCCCCAGGGGTGGGCAGGTTTCAAAAGAAACAAATAGTGAAATCTTTGAAAATCTTCTTCTCTGAAACTGGAAGGTTCTCAGCTTTCATATTTGGCAAAGAGCATCATGTTCAGGTCCTCTACAAAAGTTATATAAATTATGGCCCCGGGGTCAAAATTGGCCCCGCCCCAGGGGTGGGCAGTTTTCAATAGAAACAAATAGTGAAATCCTTGAAAATCTTTTCCTCTGAAACTGGAAGGTTCATAGCTTTCATATTTGGCACATAGCATCATGTTCAGGTCTTCTACAAAAGTTAAATAACGTATGGCCCCAGGGTCAAAATTGGCCCTGCCCCAGTGGTGGGCAGTTTTCAATAGAAACAAATAGTGAAATCTTTGAAAATCTTCTTCTCTGAAACTGGAAGGCTCTCAGCTTTCATATTTGGCACAGAGCATCATGTTCAGGTCCTCTACAAAAGTTATATAAATTATGACCCTGGGGTCAAAATTAGCCCTGCCACAGGGGTAGTAGACAGTTTTCAATAGAAACATATTGAGACAACTTTGAAAATCTTCTTCTCTGAAACTGGAAGGTTAATCTCAGCTTTCATATTTGGCTCATAGCATCATGTTCAGGTCCCCTACAAGTTTTTCTAAATTATTCCCCTGGTGTCAAAATTGGCCCGCCCCAGGGCCGGCTAGTTCTCTATAGAAACATATAGTGAAAACTTTGAAAATCTTCTCCTCTGATTGTCTGGTGAGCGCTTCAGGCCCTCTTGTTTTAAAAAAAAATCGTGTCTCTTTATGGACATAAGAAATAAAGCTTAAAATGTCACGACAGACAAGTGTTGTCATCCACCTGTGATGCTCTTGCTTTTAGACCCAACCTCTGAATAAATCTACCGAAAAGGAAAATTTACTTGAGAAAACTCCTATGAAGTAAATATTCCATTTATCAAATTTGTTTCAACAAGTAACTACGGTATTCCAGAGGCATCAAAAGGTGTCCATATGAGGGAATGGGTTAAAGTTATCATATCAGACTGATGCCAAATTTAATTATTCATCTTTACAAACCTACGAAAATGGGAGAATCTTTAGGGTATTCAGCGCTGGTTTACTTGTAGTAGCTGATGTTGATCTACAGTGTTTCCAATGTCCAGTGGTACCTTTTAATGATATCAGGTTTTTGTGTGTTTTATGATTTATTTGCTTTTGATAGAGCTGTAAAATGACCTAATTGTCTATTAATACTTGATAAGCAATCTGTTTATAACGTAATTGTGGTATTATTGTATGCCTGATGCCTAGGCTCTCTGCGCTAATGGATGCCGATTTGCTTCTTCTTTTTTGCCTCCCACCGAAACAACCTCCCATCAGATTTGTGTATCGTATTAGAGCCTTTGTATGTGTCACATTTATTTTAGTGCCTTATCCCCACATATCAGTGTCCTATGTCATTACATTATTTATCTTATATTGAAATTGAAGGAAAATCTACTCTGAGAATTGAAGAGGACAACAAATTGGCTTTCAGTAATTATTTAACCCTTTTCTCCATAAATATGGCTTTTAATGCCTTTGGAACAGAGTAGACCCAAATAAGACGGCTCCTCTAAGAGATGTCTACTCAGGGTCTGCTCTATTTGCTGAAGGCATACTATAGATCTGATTCTACAGTTTTTTTAAGGACCAATAATTCCCTATATTTATATTAAATTAATTCATATTCTTGAGATCATTTTTTCTTGTGTAAATATTCATGTAGTAGAGGGTTAAAGAAAGATCTTTGTCTCTTTCTCAAGTAAACATTTCAGACAAGTCCTGTGTATTCAGTTATCTTTACATATATGGAAGTAGATCTGAATCAAATGATGTCATAATAAGTGAAACTTTGATCTGTTAACCCTTTGTTTGATAAGTCTGCCTTTTAATGCCTTTGCAAACAGAGTAGACCAAGATTTGACAGTTACTGAAAGAGATGTTATTGATCTGACTCTGTTTGCATGGCAATATGTTTCATTTTAATTTTAATAAAAGAATAGAATAAATGTATAATTATTCTTTATGAGCATAAACTTGCTTGTGGATTCTTACATTCACTCATAGGCTATTTTTAGATCCAACCACTTTGAATAAATCTACTGAAAAGGAGCATAACCTAGAGGAAAGGAACATTTGTAGAATTTTGTAGTTATGAAACCATTGTGATAAATAGAGCATTTACTCCTAAGGAGTGGTTTCAAAAAGTGACCTTTACAGAGGCGTAGAAAGGCGTATTTATGGAGGAAAGGGTTAAATATTTATCAGGTGAAGGGTTATATGCCCAAGATATCTGACTAGAGGATGCACTGATACTGATCTGTACACATTGTATTTGTACATGTATATACCATTCATAAAGCATTGACTATCTTTGCTAATAAGACCACTGTTTGTGAAGTTCTATTTAGGGCAATCTAGTTCATTCACTAAAAAGATCCTGATTATTTTAAATTTAAAGTAGAATCTCGCTGAAGTGGCCTCTGAATGCATAGACATTGGGTGTTTTTTTAAATCAAATGGCTGCTTAACCCTATCCCTGTTAAATGTCAGGGACAAAATACATGTAGCTATAATGAAATATGGGAGGTGGAACATTGTAGCCATTTTAGAAGGTAAAGAAAGAGATTTATCAAATTCAATAAGCCAACAGAGCAGACCCTGATCAGACAGCTCCTATAGGAGCCATCTGATCTGAATCTACTCTGTTTGCAAATGCGTGAAAATGCATTTATATTAGGGAAGGGGTTCAAGCAGTATGCAAGTAATGATGAGGGAGCTTTCTGGACAACTTGTGTTACGCTTGGTTTTCTGAAGGTTTAGGTGACACACACAGTCTATATAAAATTTCTGTTACATTGTACACTGAGGTAAAATGTTTCCATGACTTCAGCCATTAGTATTGGTTATAGCCAGAAATACTCGTTTATACTTTTATGAACATTATCCCTTTACCTGAAGAAAATTCATATAAACCTTATAAGCATTGACCATTTACTCTATGAATATGCATGTGAGAAATAGTGTATGTCGAGTGCTTGGTGCAAAACTATTGTAACTCCTTCACTTTGTTAAGGAGTTACAATAGTTTTGCACCAAGCCTTCGATGTATGAATATAAATTAGCTTAACATTGGTAATGGCATAAGAACAAGATAAATGTTTGCTTCAGTAAAATGGTGTAAATTCAGACCTTTATAATTCTATAAGCAAACAGAGCAGACCCAGATCAGACTTCTTCTATAGAAGTCATCCGATCTGGGTCTGCTATATTTGCAAAGGTGTAAAAAGGCGTATTTATTGTGATAGCAGACTTTAAAGAAGTAGATCTTTATTATACCATAAGCCAACGGTCGTCCCTGGTCCAACAGAAGCTCGGTGATCTGGGTCCACTCTATTTCCAAGGGGTCTCTACAGGTGAAGGGTTTTGTTCTTATGTTGCCTTATATTTTATGTTACTGTTATGTATAGTGTTATCCCATGTGTTAAGCAGAGGTGTTTAAGAGATTTATATATGAGTTTGCTCTTCCAGATAATTGTGTTGTTCCTGCTACTTTACCTGATTAATATTCATGTATGAAATAATTGTAGCATCCATATTAACCCTTTACTCCATGAATATTCATGTAAAAAAATAATTACATCATGAATATTATTTAGATTAATTTTAATATTAGCACATGGGCACAGGAATGATTGGGCATGGCAGAGACGGTAGAATCACATCTGTTTTATATAATAAGCAAACAGGGCAGACCCTGATCAGATGGCTCCTGTAGGAGCCATGTGATCTGAATCTACTCTGTTTTTAAAGGCTTAGAAAAGCGTATTTATGGAGTAAAGGGTTAATTTGTATAATTGTATATAAACACAGGACATTTTGGGCATGAGTAAGGATTACATATTAATCCTTTCCCTCATATAAACGCCTTTTCACACATTTGCAAACAGGGTAGACCCAGATCAGATGGCTCCTATAGGATCAGGGTCAGCTTTGATTGCCTTTAATTGACCTGATATAGATCTGATTCCATAGATTTTGTCAAAGCAATAAACGTCCTTGAAAATTTTATATTACATATATACTTACACATTCAGCTACTAGATATTCGTTATGCCATTACAGTAAAACCTCTCTATAATGGCCACTAAATTGTGTTAATAAGCTGATATTTAGAGCAGGTGGTTGCTTAGAGCGTTCTGTTTTACTTTCACCTTGCTTTAAGCAGCCACCTGCCTTTAACACAAAATAATTGATGTAATTAAGGGGTCGTTATAGAGAGGTTTTACTGTATTTCCTACTTGAATATTAAACAAGGCAAGGGTTACATTGGCAATGTTTGTTTATGTGTCAAATTGTTAAAACTCATTTTCAGATTTTGTTCCTGTTACTGTTGCCATTTACCTCAAACTGTTAACCAAGTCCCTAACCAGTGTAATTAATTAGTAGTTGTTAATCCTGTGACAGTTAATCTTATGTATAATATGCATGCAGTCTCAGTCGGCAGGTAACCCTGTGTATACCTGTATTTTCAGTTGACAGTTAATCTGTGTGCCTAGATTTTCAGTTGACTGGCATATACTGCATTTTTATCAGCAAATGTTCATTTCATTCCAAGAGGTGTGGCTGTAACATAGTTTATACTTGTCTGAAGCTTTCATGAGGACAAAATGTACAGCACAACCTCTCTCTAAAGTGACCACTAAATAAAATCAGGTGGTTGCTTAATGCAGGATGAAAGTAGTGCTAAAAGACACATTATTTTCCAATTCATTGGTATAGAGCAAATGCTCTATTTATCACAATGGTTTCAAAAGATGAATTTTACAGAGACGTAGAAAAGTGTATTTATGGAGGAAAGGGTTAAATGAAGATCTGCTGGTTATGTGTTTGATAAGCCTTGTGATTGATATCCAGATCAGATATAGATTAACTTGTACATAACTTTGCTCGGGTACATATATCTGATATAATTTGTTTTGCAAATGCCCCAATTACCCTAGGAGTTGGGACAGACCTAGGCAAATAGTGCAGTCCCAGATCAAACTGATACTAAAGGAGCGGTTTGATTATTACTGTTTACTACTACATGTATCCCATTCACTCATAGGCTATTTTTAGATCCAACCTCTTTGAATAAATCTACCAAAAAGGAGCATTTAGTAGAGAAAAGGAAAATTTTAGAATTGTGTAGTTAAAATTGAAACCATTGTGATAAATAGAGCATTTGTTCCTATGGAGCAAATGCTCTATTTATCACAATAGTTTCATAGTGATTTTACATAGGCGTTAAAATGTGTCAATATGAGGGAATGGGCTATATCAGTCAAATTCAAAAGTTATCAAAACAGTTCTGTATTAACTTGGGGAGATTGGATGTTTGTATACCTAGTGTAGTTGGGTAGTACATGTGATATGCCTGCTTGTTGCTCATTTGTATGATAATGAAACATGGTTGTCAAGTGTGTACTTTGGAACCCTGAATTGTTTCTTCATAATACATGTACATGTATGCCTCTGGGATTTGACGAGTACAAAAGTTGTTCTACTTGTTTTAGTCAGAAAAGTCTTCCTTCAGTACTAAGCCCTTGCCCTGCTATCCAAGACTTTACTCGCATTTGCAAATAGCTTGGATCCAGATGAGATGCCAAGTAACTCTTTATCTCATCAGGATCTAAACTATTTGACACTTGGTCAAGTTTCTTAATGGCTTGATGGAATCAGAAACAGTCAAAATTGCACCAGACCCAAATTTGAAGAGACATTTGTTTCACAGCAGGGTAAGGTTAACCCTTTCCCTGTTCAGTACTCATGTAAAAAATAATGACATCATGAATATTTATTAGCTCAATTTGCATAATGGCATTGTAGACAGGATTGTTTTGGTATTGGTAGAAACTGTAGAGTTGGGTATATTATGATTTCAAAAGCAAACAGAGCAGATCCGGATTAGACTGCTCCTGTAGAAGCCATCTGATCTTGGTCTACTCTGTTTGCAAATGTGTGAAAACAGGTTCATGAATATGAGGGAAAGGGTTAATTTGATTCATATATATATAATGAGCTACATGTTGTGAACAAAGGGCATTTGGGGTGTTTTGAGAGGGTCACAGATCAATGTGACTGCTGTCTTTTTGCCTTGATGTGGTGTATGCTTCATGCCCTTCAATATTGCTGGTGTGCCATGGATAATGACAAACAGCTCCTCATGATAGTCTGAGCACTGATGTGCCTACCCTAAATATAGAACCATTTACTTGTTCAATATTCATGTAAAAATAATGACATTGTGAATAATTTTATAATGTAAACTTTTCAAGAGAATATTTTGCCTTAAAAATGAAAAGGAGAATATAGTTTGTTGTTATGTATATATAAGCAATCAGAGCAGACCCTGATCAGACAGCTCCTGCAGGAGCCATCAGATCAGGCCACGCTGTGTTGCTTTTGGCATGATACATGTATATCTGATTCTATAGGTTTTGTCAAAACTAAAGATTTCCTTCAAAAGTTTTCATTATAAAACTTCAGCTTATAAATATTCATGATGTCATAATTTCTTACATAATATTGAACAAGATAAAGCCTAAAGGTTAACTGTTCTGATAACGTGTAATGAAAATATGGAGTAGCAAATACTATAGACTAATCATTCTGCTTCTGTAGGAGCAGTTTGATGTGGGTACCGTACATGCTATTTGTCTAAATTGGTCATACTGATTATCCGTATCCCTGTTCAATATTCAAGTAAAAAATAATGACGTCATGAATATTTATTAGCTTAATTTTTTATAGTGTAAACTTTTCAAGGAAAATTTTTGCTTGTACAAACAATGTAGAATCAGACCTATATCATATCAAAAGCAAACAGAGCAGACGCTGATTAGACGGCTCATGTAGGAGCCGTCCGATTTGGGTTTACTCTGTTGGCAAATGTGTGAAATGGTATTAATATGAGGAAAAGATTATGTAGGATAATTATTGGTAAACCACTTCATATACCATTTTGCTTGTGACAAAAGTACAATTTTCTTCCCATCTCATCTATAGGTACAATCTTTTTGCAAAGATTATCTTAACCCTTCTCTTGCTGAATTTTAAAATACATTTCTCATTCCTTACCCATGCCCTGTTGTATAATTACATATATATTCATTGTGTACAAGTAATTCGCTGTGCAATCACTGCTGTGGAGTGCACTGGTTGCACAATCAACTTGTAAATAGTGCAGACCCTGATGAGACAGCTCCTGCAGGAGCTGTCTCATCTGGGTCTTCACTATTTACAGGTAGGTATATTGACGCGAATAGCAAGCGAAGGGTTAAAACATCCAAAGAGTTATTACTTGTAAAAGTTTACAAACATTTTCAGATTGCTGTTTGTATGCGTTGATGTTCATGACTTGAAAATACTGTTCCCAGACCATCTTTGCAAAATGTCCCAATAAGGTTGACAAACTTAGACAAATAGTATAGACTCAGATCAAACTTCTCCTGCAGGAACAGTTTGATCTACGTCTACACTATTGCTACTCCATATCAAAACTGCTTAATCAACATATATAGCTTTATAAAACAAGCAATAAGGGGACACTAGGTATCCTTGTATACTATTTATGGTAGTTACAGTAGTGAGGGTTCAGAAGACATTGAGCTTGCATGACTGATATAGCACTGTATACATTGATTGTGTTTAGAAAGATTGCCAATATACAAATTAACCCTTTCCCTAATATAAACGTGTTTTCACGCATTTGCAAACAGAGAAGACCCAGATCAGACGGCTCCTAGAGGAGCCGTCTGATCAGGGTCTGCTCCGTTTGCTCATGGAATTTGATAGATATGATTCTTTGTTTTCTAAAATGTCTACAATACTCCCCCTTCCACATATCTTTATAACCATTTTGTCCATGAATATTCAGTGGGTATTGAAATTTGGAATAAACATAGAACAGGGAAAGGGTTAATATGATTTATGTCAATCCTCAAGAGGTAAAGCATCAGTCCAGCCCATAGTATTCTTGCATTTTAACCCTTTACCCTTTGAACACAAAACTGGTGCATTTATCATCACTGGGAATAAATCTCTACTTTTTATGCTGAATGCAATTCATTTCTTGCTGTATTTTGAGTAATTTGGTGCATTTGTTTGTGAAATCTTGAAATATCTTTTTTCCTATGTTGACACCATTATATATGATTTTTATGTAGAATTTGTTTTCTTAATCTTCACTAATTATTGAATTTTCACTTGTAATAGCTCTTGTAGCAATGTTAAAACAATTTTCATTTAGTTTATATACTCTCAATCTTACAATTTATATGGGTCCACAGTTATTGCTGAAGAGAATATATTTCACATTTAGGGCAGTGATTTATGCTTTTCATTGTAACAAAGTATCAATGTGGCGATTCTGCATGGTATACCTGCTGTTTTATGGAACAGTATTGTGTACAGACTTTTCATACACCCATTTATGTAAGTCCCATGTTTATGATTTAACCCTTTACATGAGAGATGCTCCTGTTGGGTCTACACTGTTTGCAAATGCACTTAAATGTGTAACTGTGAAGTAAAGGGTTTAAGGAGTCAGCTGCTTCTCAAACTAAGAGTTTTCTTCAATAGCTTATAAACTTTCAAACAGTATGGGTCTTAGATGCCATGTTACTTTGCATCTCTTGGTTTGCACTGTCTGCAATGTTTACAGATTACAAAATTATGCATGGAATGCTTATTAAAACTTTACCCCCAATAGCATCCTTAAAAAATATGTCCACAGCAAAATTTCATTAACCATTTCAGTCTGGGAAACAAGTCACTAATGTCCTTTCCAAATAGTGTTGATCCAGATTAGAAGGCTCCTAGAGACGCCCTTTTATCAAGATATGCACTGTTTGTCATGCAACACTTTTCTTTCACAACTCCTTGAATATTTACAGTAAGCTTGACCTGTTTGAATTTTGCAATTTAACTTATTCATGCTTCCTGAAACTATTGCTATCATATTTACCCAATCTCCCCTCTCCAACATTTTTATGTGACAATCTCCCCTCTCCAACATTTTTTTATAAAGTGAAATTTAAGGGAGCTTGCTTTGACAAAAACTAATTATTTGCTGAAGACAAAAAGATTTATATTCTTCCATATGAAAACAGCAGAACCTGACCGACGGTTCCTACAGGAGACATCTGATCTGGGTCTCCTCTGTTACAAAAGCATGAAAAAGCATTTATATATAGGGAAAGGGTTAAATTAAATATGCATTGCTATGATAAACAACTTCCAGCAGTTTTGATCTGGGTCTGCACTGTTTGTCTTTCTGAAAAAAAGGGCAAATTTCGGTAGCTGAAAATGGCATTTGGACTGCTTGTGTAGTTGGCAGTCTGAAGTCCTAGAAAATCCCTTTGTGTACAATTACTGTGCCTGATGCTATTGCCAAGCTTGTGGCCATTTGTTTATGTTTAATTTCTGTGTTAAAATGAAATGGTATGTATGGACAAGTTTATAAATAAATGATAGACTGTATTCTGATCTTGTTATGGACGTGTTGGAACTGAATACTGGACTTGTTATTGAAACTACTCTACACCTTTCTAGACCTAGATAAAACAGACCCTGTAGGAGCCATCTGATCAATGTCTACTGTTTACTTATGAAATAACAGATCTCTGTCCCTTGTTGATGGTTTCATAAAAATTCAGCTAATGATATACATAGTTTTTAGCTCACCAGAGCACTTTTGTGCTCAGGGTAAGCTTTTGTAATCTCCTGATGTCCGTTGGTGGGCGTCAACAATTTGAACCTTTAAATATTTTCTCCTCTGAATCTACAGGGCTCTCAGCTTTCATCTTTGGTACATAGCATCAGCTTTAGGTATGTAGGTACATAGCATCATCTGTAGGTCATCTACAAAAGTTATATAAATTATGCCCCTGGGGTCAAAATTGGGCCCGACCCAGGGGTGCCTTGTATTCTATTGAAATATATAGTAAAACTTTGAATATCTTCTCTGAAACTGGCATAAATTATGCCCCTGGGGTTAAAATTGGCCCCCAGGGGTAGCAAGTTTTCACAAGGCAGTCCAAAGGACAGCTATATCCCCCACCGCCGCCACCTAAAGGTAAGAACACGACTTTCAAATGTGACATTGACCTTGAGCCGACATGACTGCCACATGTGTTCTGCACATTATCTCAATTCGGTTAATATTTGACTCAAGTTTTATGAAAATCCTTCAAATGGTTTAGAAGATATGGAGCGGACTCGAAATGTAATGGAAATTGAAGATTAAATCACTTGGCCTTCAAATGTGACCTTGACCTTGAGCCAACATGACTGCCACATATGTTCTGCACATTGTCTCAACGTGGTTAACATTTGAGGCAAGTTTCTTGAAAATCCTTCAAGGGGTATAGGAGATAACGAAACTATAATGGAAATTGAAGGTAAGAACACTTGATCTTCAAATGTGACCTTGACCTTGAGCCGACATGACTGGCACATGTGTTCTGCACATCGTCTCAATTTAGCTAACATTTAACTAAACTTTTATGAAAATCCTTCAAAGGCTTTAGAAGATATGGAGCGGACACGAAAATGTAACGGAAATTAAAGGTTAGAACACTTGACCTTCAAACGTGACCTTGACCTTGAGCCAACAGGACTGCCGCATGGGTTCTGCACATCGTCTCAATTCATTTAATATTTGACTCAAGTTTTATGAAAATCCTTCAACGGGTTTAGAAGATATTATGGAGCGGACACGAAACTGTAATGGCAACTGAAGGTTTAAACACTTGACCTTCAAATGTGACCTTGAACTTGAGCCGACATGACTGCCACATGTGTTCTGCACATCGTCTTAATTTAGCTAACATTTGACTCAAGTTTTATGAAAATCCTTCAAAGGGTTTAGAAGATATGGAGCGGACACAAAAATGCAATGGAAATTGAAGGTTAAAACCCTTGACCTTCAAATGTGACCTTGACCCAACATATCTGCCACATATGTTCTGCACATCGTCTCAACTTGGTTAATATTTGACTCAAGTTTTATGAAAATCCTTCAAAGGGTTTAGAAGATATGGAGCGGACACGAAACTGTAATGGCAACTGAAGGTTTAAACACTTGACCTTCAAATGTGACCTTGAACTTGAGCCGACATGACTGGCACATGTGTTCTGCACATCGTCTCAACTTGGTTAACATTTGACTCAAGTTTTATGAAAATCCTTCAAATGGTTTAGAAGATATGGAGCGGACACAAAAATGCAATGGAAATTGAAGGTTAAAACCCTTGACCTTCAAATGTGACCTTGACCTTGAGCCGACATATCTGCCACATATGTTCTGCACATCGTCTCAACTTGGTTAACATTTGAGGCAAGTTTCTTGAAAATCCTTCAAGGGGTATAGGAGATATGGAGCGGACACGAAATTGTTACGGACAGACGGATGGACAGACGGACGGACGGACGAAGGCCATTCCTATAACCCCCCTCTGCTATGCGGTGGGGGATAAAAAGAAACATATAGTGACAACTTTGAAAATCATCTCCTGAATCTACAGGGTTCTCGTCTTTCATATTTGGCACTTAGCATCATGTTCAGGTCCTCTACTAAAGTTATATAAATTATGCCCCTGGGGTCAAAATTGGCCCCGCCCCAGAGGTGGTCAGTTTCAATAGAGACATATAGTGAAACTGAAAATCTCCTCTGAAACTGGAAGGTTCTCGGCTTTCATATTTGGCACATAGCATCATGTTCAGGTCCTCTACTGTTATATAAATTATGCCACTGGGGTCAAAATCGGCCCCGCCCCAGGGTTGGCCAGTTTTCAATAGAAACATATAGTGAAAACTTTGAAAATCTTCTCCTCTGAAACTAGAGGGTTCTCAGCTTTCATAACATTGGCACATAACATGACCTGCACATGATCGATGCTCTGTGCCAAATATGAAAGCTGAGAGCCTTCCAGTTTCAGAGGAGAAGGTTTTCAAAGATTTCACTATTTGTTTCTATTGAAAACTGCCCGCTCCTGGGGCGGGGCCGATTTTGACCCCAGGGCCATAATTTATATAACTTTTGTAGAGGACCTGAACTTGATGCTATGTGCCAAATAGGAAAGCTGAGAGCCTTCCAGTTTCAGTGAAGAAGATTTTCAAAGATCTCACTATTTGTTTCTATTGAAAACTGCCCACCCCTGGGGCGGGGCCAATTTTGACCCCAGGGCCATAATTTATATAACTTTTATAGAGGACCTGAACATGATGCTCTGTGCGAAATATGAAAGCTGAGAGACTTCCAGTTTCAGAGAAGAAGATTTTCAAAGATTTCACTATTTGTTTCTATCGAAAACTGCCCACCCCTGGGGCGGGACCAATTTTTACCCCAGGGCCATAATTTATATAAGTTTTGTAGAGGACCTGAACATGATGCTATGTGCCAAATATGAAAGCTGAGAACATTCTGGTTTCAGAGGAGAAGATTTTTACTATATGTTTCTATTGAAAACAAGGCACCCCTGGGGCGGGCCAATTTTGACCCCAGGGCCATAATTTATATAACTTTTGTAGAGGACCTAAAGATGATACTATGTGCCAAAGATGAAAGCTGAGAACCTTGTATATTCAGAGAAGATTTTTAAAGGTTCAAATTTTGACGACTGACGACGCACGCAGACGGACATCAGGCAATCACATAAGCTCACCCTTCATGTCAAGCACTTTGTGCTCTAGTGAGCTAAAAATTCAAAGTCCCATAACTCTGCAGAAAATGGGAGGCAATAACTCCAATATTATTGAAGCCAGAGTTATGATACTTATGCGTAACATTTCCTTCCATCATGCTCTTTCCATACATGAAATGTGTTTCAAATAGCACCAGTAGAGCAGGAGTTATTGATCGAACAAAAATGTAACAAAGGGCAATAACTCCAAAAGTATTTAAGTCAGAGTTATGGCCCTTGTACATTTGCTACACTTCCTCTCATCATGCTCTGTCAATGTATGAAGTTTCAATCGAATGACATTAGCCATGTAGGAGTTATCATCGGGACAAGAAAGTGTGAATACGGTAATTGACCTATAATTGTGACTATGACCTTTGACCCACGTGCCTGAATCCTGCTGTCTGCACATTGGCTTGTTAAGGAGAACGGACTAGAAAATCATAACATACAGAGTTGTGGTTCTTGTACATAGCACTTTTTCTTAATGTCAGGTATTTACATGCGAAGCCTCATTGGAATACATGTAAATAAAATTACCTTATTCATTTCCTTCATATAAGTATGTGCCCTTTCATGACTTTAGCAACAGAGTACACCCAGACCCGGCTTCTCCTGTAAGAGCTTTATGATCAGGATCTGCTCTGTTTGCTTATATTCTAGTTTCTGCCTAGGTTAAAAACACCATTGTTCATATACATGACCATTATAAAGCCTTCATCTAATAAATCTTCATGGTGTTATATTTTACATTAACCCTTCTCTTACTGAATTTTAAAATACATTTCTCCTTCGTTACCCATGCTCTGTTATATAATTACATATATATTCACTGTGTACAAGTATTACGCTGTGAAATCACTGCTGTGGAGTGCACTGTTTGCACAATCAACTTGTAAATAGTGCAGACCCTGATCAGACGGCTCCTGCAGGAGCTGTCTCATCTGGGTCTTCACTATTTACAGGTAGGTATAGTGACGTGAATAGTAAGCGAAGGGTTATTATTGAACTAGTAAACAGAGGTCCAGATAAGATATTTAAACATGTTCAAGAACTAGAGGAACCGTCTGATCAGGGTCTGCTCTGTTTGCTAATGGAATTTGATAAATCTGTTTCTTTACTTTCTAAAATGGCTACAATGTTCTACCTTCCATATCTCATTATACATGTACTAGTAACTATTTTGTCAATGAACATTCAGTAGGTATTGAAATAAACCCTCCCCTTGTTAAAAATTCATGAAAGAAGTAATGACATTAATAATATTAACTAGACCTATCACTGAACGTGATTCATACCCCCACCTGGCATCCTTGTTGGAAAAGGCATAATATCGGCCCTTGGTCAGATTATAGCCCTTGTGAGGTGAACAGGTGTGTGAAGTTTCATTAGATTATCTTCAATGCTAAAGAAGTTATGACCAAGGTTAAAGTTTCTCACAATGACGACGCAGACAACGACGCCAATGACTACGCCAGGGTGATGGCAATATCTTGATTTTTTTCTGCAAAAGACAGCAGTGCTAAAAATGCTTATGGGAAGTAACAAAAGGGAATTAAAATCTGAAAATGGGCAATAACTGTACATTTTTTGTACAGACTCAACCAACTGTATTGAGGAGCTGATGCATGAGCACTATACAAAGTGGAGATCCAAATCAGAGGAATCATATAAAAACCCTCTGGACAGAGTCTGCAGTGTTTAAGTAACCCTACAAAGAGTGCAGACCCTGACCCAAGGGTTCGAATTGGAGCAATCTTATCAGGATCCACACTGTTTGCATAGTACTGATGAATTAGTGTATCAGTATAAATGGGTTCAGTGAGGCAGACCTGTGTTTTCACTGGAATGTCCTTCGTGGTCAATGGAATCTCAGCAGTTGTTGGTATGGAAGACCCATATGGACTGCCAGGTGATCAGAATAATGAACTGCTGTTGTACTGGCAACGACATCTTGGATTTCTCTATTCACATACACATGATCTAGAAGGCTTCCAGTTCTGTATGAAGGGTTTTCTACATATTGCAGAAATCCATAATAACTGATGACTTTTTGCAGGTGTGTTTATCTGTAGTGGTTCAAAAGTTATAGCCAATGTTAAAGTTGGTAATTTGACCTATATATTTGACCTTTGACCTTGAACAGTGACCTTGACCTTGGCATGCGACATGTCAAAATGTGCAGCTTCATGAGACACACATGCATGCCAAATATCAAGTGTCGATACCTATATATTTGACCTTTGACCTTGAACAGTGACCTTGACCTTGGCATGTGACATGTCAAAATGTGCAGCTTCATTAGACACACATGCATGCCAAATATCAAGTGTTTACCTGCAGTGTTCAAAAGTTATAGCCAATGTTAAAGTTGGTAATTTTACCTATGTATTTGACCTTTGACCTTGAACAGTGACCTTGACCTTGGCATGCAACATGTCAAAATGTGCAGCTTCATTAGACACACATGCATGCCAAATATCAAGTGTTTATACCTATATATTTGACCTTTGACCTTGAACAGTGACCTTGACCTTGGCATGCGACATGTCAAAATGTGTAGCTTCATGAGACACAAATGCATGCCAAATATCAAGTGTTTATCTGTAGTGGTTCAAAAGTTATAGCCAATGTTAAAGTTGGTAATTTGACCTATATATTCGACCTTCGACCTTGAACAGTGACCTTGACCTTGGCATGCGACATGTCAAAATGTGCAGCTTCATGAGACACACATGCATGCCAAATATCAAGTGTTTATCTGTAGTGGTTCAAGTTATAGCCAATGTTAAAGTTAGTAATTTGACCTATATATTCGACCTTTGACCTTGAACAGTGACCTTGACCTTGGCATGCAACATGTCAAAATGTGCATATTCATTAGACACACATGCATGCCAAATATCAAGTGTTTATCTGTAGTGGTTCAAAAGTTATAGTCAATGTCCCGATCTCGCGCGACAGACGGACGGACGGACAAGGTGTTTCCAATATAGCCCCCACCACAGGTGGTGGGGGTATAATTAGGTTATTTTGTATAAATTGCAAAATAACACAGGATATTTTGGCTCAGGCAGACACAGTAGAATCAGATCTATACCATGAGCAAATTGAGCAGACCCTGATCTGAGTCTACTTTTTGTAAAGGTGTTTATTTGAAAGAAATGTTTACCGATAATCCAGTCATACTTGTATTTGTAAAATACATTAAGCAATTATCTTCCTAAATGTTGTGACATTAAATACAACTGTACCATACATGTCAAATCTCAACACATTTTAATACAAGGCATGGAAACTTCAAACACTAAAGGAATTTCCTCAACAAATGACAACACAAATTTCAATTTCTTACATATATTTGTACAGTTCATCATTATACAGGTATACATGTTTCAGCTTTCTACCAAATTACCTCATGTACCAATGTTTGATCAAAACAATTGTTTTAAAAACAGTGTCCATATCAATAAATTCCATCTCCAACCCTGATGTACTTGTCTTCTTAACTCAATATTTTAATTTTACAAGGTACAAATTTAACCCTTTCCTTGTTGAATATTCATGTAAGAGAATGACCCCCATGAATATTTATATGTTGACTTTTAATGCATACGAAACATTTAGTCATAGCAGAAAGTATAGAATCAGATCTACATAATTCCACAAGCAAACAGAGCAGACCGTGATCAAACAGCTCCTACAGGGAGCCATATGACGGTACTACTCTGTTTGCAAAGGTGTGAATGTTATATGAAGGAAAGGGTTAAAGCACAGCACGAAGACTGAGACAAAACCTCAGCTTCTTTTTTAAGAAATATCTAAGCATATACATGTAAGCTAAAAATGCTTCTGTTGAACACTGCTACAAAACACAAATATAACTATATACACATTGGAGTTACCTCGCCATTCCATCAATGGTTACATATTCTGAATAACATTTACTACAGTTGGAAGATAATCTACCACAGCTGTATTACCTGATATTAACACATTACCCCCTAGTGAAGCATTTTTGCATCGCTATAAAATTCACATTTGAAACCATTGTGATAAATAGAGCTATTTATAACAATGGTTTCAAGACTACACAATTTTAAACTCTTCTTTTTTATTGTTAATGCTCCTTTTTGGTAGATTTATTCAAGGTTGGATCTAAAAATAGCCTAGGAGAGAATGAGTTAAGAGTCAATATACCCAATCAGGCCTCTCCACTGGTTTGTTAACCCATACAATGCTGAATTTTCTAATAGACTATTCCAAACTTCAAACAGGTCAAGCTTATGGTGAATATTAAGGGATTTGTTTTTAAGAAAAGTGTAACATGACAAACAGTGCAGACCCTGATTGGAGGGCTCCTCTAGGATCCCTCTCATCTCGGTCTACACTGCTTGCAAGGGCCAATGTTTCCCGCATTGTATGGGTTACACTGTGTAAGTGAATTTGGCACCATTTTGATATCTGTAGCAAATACTAATGTAGATTCTGATCAAACAGCTCTTGAGGGAGTCATTTTATCTGGGTCTGCACTATTTACCTGTTTTTGTTTTTGTCAGGATACTTCTAGTAAATAGCACAGGGGTCTGGACCGCTTCATTGGAGTCTATATGTACTATTATTATATAGTACATATAGACCCCCATGAAACGGTCCAGACCCCTGTGGTAAATAGGGTACACAAGAGGCATAAAGGTCCATTAATACACAGTTGCTCACCTTATGGCCATGTTACTTGTGTTCTGAACAATTCAAAATGATCTTGAGAATTTGAAATAATCTTTGAAATAAGTCCTTTCTTCCATGAACATTTATGTAAGAAATGATGTCATGAATATGAATTAGATTCATTGTTATAATAGCGCATGGAAAAAGAAATTTTGGGCCATGGTAGAATCGTATCTATATTATATCATAAGCAAACCCTGATCAGGCGGCTCCTACAGGAGTCATCTGATCTGGGTCTACTCTGTTAGCAAAGGTCTATGAAGGCGTATTTATGGAATAAAGGTGAAGAATCATCAACCAAATACCACTGGGTTGGTTGAAATACAGTAAAACCTCTCTATAACGACCACTAAATTACATCAAGTATTTAGTGTTAAAGGCAGGTGGATGATTAAAGCAATACAGAACGCTTCTATAGGAGCGTTGTTTAACTTTCACCTTGCTTTAAGCAACCACCTGCCCAAAATACCAACTAATTCACACAATTTAGTGGTCATTATAAGAGAGTTGACTGCAAAACCAATAGCAGGCACAGAAGTTCTTAGGGAAGCACACAGAGCTAGAAATAAGAGAAGCATGTAGCAGTAAATTATCTTACTGGTACTCGTACAGGAGCCATCTGATCTGGGTCTGTATTGTTTGCAAAGCTGTGGAGTAAACACTTAAATAGCAATGCAGAATTACTATTATTTCCCTAAATACTTGGCCCCAACATCAGTTTCATTTAAAAACAAGAGCCATGTGTGGCGCAAACGCTCGTCTGATTTGGTGCTTGTCCAGCTAAATTAAATTTTATTGAAAACAATAAAAGACCATAACTCCAAATTTTGAAATCAAGAGTTATGGTTCTTATGAAGGGATCTTCCCCTCAATGAGATCTACTAACCTAAGTTTCATGTTGATACCTCTTATACTTTTAGAGTAATGAGCTACATTAAAGTTTTTGCACGCCGACGGCGAAATAGACCCAGTGATCACAATAGATCGACTTTTCTTCGAAACAGACAAGCTAAAAATCAAAATACTGCTGAAGTCAGCTTTATAAAGCGAGAAGATGAAAGATTGAGTGTCCTTAGCATTAGGGTAAATGTAACCTAATAATAATGATAACAGAACTTCACAATTCAACATTTACCCTTTACTCCATGTATATTCACAAAAACAAAATGATGACATTATAAATATCAATTTGAAATTGGTATGTTAACACATGAATTTTATGCTGAAGGATAATTGTATCTATGTTATTTCATAAGCAAACAGACCAGACCCTGATTAGATGACTACTATATGAGCTGTCTGATCTGGGTCTATTCTGTTTGCAAAGGCATAGAAAGGCATATTTATGGACTAAATGGTTAATCATATAAATCAAGCAAAACTCTAGGTCTGAATACAGTAAAATCTCTCTTTAACGGCCATTAAATTACATCAAGTATTTTGTGTTAAAGGCAGGTGCATGGCTGCTTAAAGCAAGGTGAAAGTAAAATAGAACCCTCCTATAGGAGCGTTCTGTTTTACTTTCACCTTGCTTTAAGCTGCCACCTGTTCTAAATACCTACTAATTAACACAATTAAGTTGCCCTTATAGAGAGGTTTCACTGTAGTATGGAACTTTATTTATTGTAAAATGTAGGAATATAATCATTTGACACACACAAAGTACAGTGTAACAAATGAAAATTTAGTGTGTTAGATGAAGACCATACTTCCCAACACACAACTGGTTGTCTTTCAGATGTCTCGATTGCTATACGGTAAAACCCCTCTAAATCAGATATTCATATCAGTATCATTACCAGTCTTTTAGACAGGTGGCAGTTTAAAGCAGGGTGAAAGTCATGCAGTTAGTTTGCCCTTTTAATACCGACCGACCCATTTTTTTCCCCCGCAGACTCATTTTTTTTATTGCCATCTCTATGAGAATATTTATTTTATTTTCACCTGCCAAAAGAGTTTTATAAACATTAATATTTTCAGAAAAAAATAAAATAATTTTCCTACCAATTGACCCATTTCTAAAATCTAGGGTCAGTAAAGGGCAAACAAACATTTTTGTATTTTTTGCGAAGCAATAGAATACAAAGGTGGCGTTCCACAGCCAAACCATGGTACCCTCGCCGGCCTGACAAAATAGTGCAAATTACTGACCTGCATTCGATGGATACAAAGGGCGTTTAATATCATGGCATCCGGAACCAATCGTGGTATACTATATCTGACATGAAAAAGCTTCGTAACATAAGCGTCGGCTTAGTATGTGCAACAAGAGTGCCAGTGGGCACAATATACGCCCGTCAAGGTTTTGTTCAACATAAACTGGGGTTAACGTATTTACTTACTCAAATTCTAAGTCCAATTAAGTGACCTTGACCTTGGATATACGAACCGGGACTTGGCAGGCTTGTAGCATATCTTGATAAACATTGTGTTTAAATTTGAGAAGGATCCACCAAGTGGAATATGAGTTAGAGATGTTACAGACAGACAAGTAGGTTAACATTTTTGCTAAACCCAAATTCTAAGTCCAATTGTGCGACCTTGACCTTGGATAAATGAACCGGGACTTGGCACGCTACTGTAGCATGTCTAGATAAACATTGTGGTTAAATTTGGGAAGGATCCGCCATGCGGAACTTGATTTAGAGATGTTACAGACAGACGGGTGGGTCAACATTTTTGCTAAACGCAAATTCTAAGTCCAATTGTGTGACCTTGACCTTGGATAAATGAACCGGGACTTTGCAGGCTACTGTAGCATGTCTAGATAAACATTGTGGTTAAATTTGGGAAGGTTCCACCAAGTGGAACTTGGGTTAGAGATGTTACAGACAGACGGGTAGGTCAACAATTTTGCTAAACGCAAATTCTAAGTCCAATTGTGTGACCTTGACCTTGGATAAACGAACCGGGACTTGGCAGGCTACTGTAGCATGTCTAGATAAACATTGTGGTTAAATTTGGGAAGGTTCCACCAAGTGGAACTTGGGTTAGAGATGTTACAGACAGACGGGTAGGTCAACAATTTTGCTAAACGCAAATTCTAAGTCCAATTGTGTGACCTTGACCTTGGATAAACGAACCGGGACTTGGCAGGCTACTGTAGCATGTCTAGATAAACATTGTGGTTAAATTTGGGAAGGTTCCACCAAGTGGAACTTGGGTTAGAGATGTTACAGACAGACGGGTAGGTCAACAATTTTGCTAAACGCAAATTCTAAGTCCAATTGTGTGACCTTGACCTTGGATAAACGAACCGGGACTTGGCAGGCTACTGTAGCATGTCTAGATAAACATTGTGGTTAAATTTGGGAAGGTTCCACCAAGCGGAACTTGAGTAAGAGATGTTACAGACAGACGGGTAGGTCAACATTTTTGCTAAACGCAAATTCTAAGTCCAATTGTGTGACCTTGACCTTAGATAAATGAACTGGGACTTGGCAGGCTACTGTAGGATGTCTAGATAAACATTGTGGTTAAATTTGGGAAGGTTCCACCAAGTGGAACTTGGGTTAAAGATGTTACAGACAGACGGGTAGGTGAACAATTTTGCTACATGCAAATTCTAAGTCCAATTGTGCGACCTTGACCTTAGATAAACGAACCGGGACTTTGCAGGCTACTGTAGCATGTCTAGATAAACATTGTGATTAAATTTGGGAAGGATCCGCCATGCGGAACTTGAGTTAGAGATGTTACAGACAGACGGGTAGGTCAACAGTTTTGCTAAACGCAAAATCTAAGTCCAATTGTGCGACCTTGACCTTGGATAAAAGAACCGGGACTTAAGAGGCTACTGTAGCATGTCTAGATAAACATTGTGGTTAAATTTGGGAAGGTTCCACCATGCGGAACCCGAGTTAGAGATGTTACAGACAGACGGGTAGGTTAACATTTTTGCTAAAATGCAAATTCTAAGTCCAATTGCGTGACCTTGACCTTGGATATACGAACCGGGACTTGGCAGGCTACTGTAGGATGTCTAGATAAATGAACCGGGACTTGGCACGCTACTGTAGCATGTCTAGATAAACATTGTGGTTAAATTTGGGAAGGATCCGCCATGCGGAACTTGATTTAGAGATGTTACAGACAGACGGGTGGGTCAACATTTTTGCTAAACGCAAATTCTAAGTCCAATTGTGTGACCTTGACCTTGGATAAATGAACCGGGACTTTGCAGGCTACTGTAGCATGTCTAGATAAACATTGTGGTTAAATTTGGGAAGGTTCCACCAAGTGGAACTTGGGTTAGAGATGTTACAGACAGACGGGTAGGTCAACAATTTTGCTAAACGCAAATTCTAAGTCCAATTGTGTGACCTTGACCTTGGATAAACGAACCGGGACTTGGCAGGCTACTGTAGCATGTCTAGATAAACATTGTGGTTAAATTTGGGAAGGTTCCACCAAGTGGAACTTGGGTTAGAGATGTTACAGACAGACGGGTAGGTCAACAATTTTGCTAAACGCAAATTCTAAGTCCAATTGTGTGACCTTGACCTTGGATAAACGAACCGGGACTTGGCAGGCTACTGTAGCATGTCTAGATAAACATTGTGGTTAAATTTGGGAAGGTTCCACCAAGTGGAACTTGGGTTAGAGATGTTACAGACAGACGGGTAGGTCAACAATTTTGCTAAACGCAAATTCTAAGTCCAATTGTGTGACCTTGACCTTGGATAAACGAACCGGGACTTGGCAGGCTACTGTAGCATGTCTAGATAAACATTGTGGTTAAATTTGGGAAGGTTCCACCAAGCGGAACTTGAGTAAGAGATGTTACAGACAGACGGGTAGGTCAACATTTTTGCTAAACGCAAATTCTAAGTCCAATTGTGTGACCTTGACCTTAGATAAATGAACTGGGACTTGGCAGGCTACTGTAGGATGTCTAGATAAACATTGTGGTTAAATTTGGGAAGGTTCCACCAAGTGGAACTTGGGTTAAAGATGTTACAGACAGACGGGTAGGTGAACAATTTTGCTACATGCAAATTCTAAGTCCAATTGTGCGACCTTGACCTTAGATAAACGAACCGGGACTTTGCAGGCTACTGTAGCATGTCTAGATAAACATTGTGATTAAATTTGGGAAGGATCCGCCATGCGGAACTTGAGTTAGAGATGTTACAGACAGACGGGTAGGTCAACAGTTTTGCTAAACGCAAAATCTAAGTCCAATTGTGCGACCTTGACCTTGGATAAAAGAACCGGGACTTAAGAGGCTACTGTAGCATGTCTAGATAAACATTGTGGTTAAATTTGGGAAGGTTCCACCATGCGGAACCCGAGTTAGAGATGTTACAGACAGACGGGTAGGTTAACATTTTTGCTAAAATGCAAATTCTAAGTCCAATTGCGTGACCTTGACCTTGGATATACGAACCGGGACTTGGCAGGCTACTGTAGGATGTCTAGATAAACATTGTGGTTAAATTTGGGAAGGATCCACCAAGGGGAACTTGAGTTAGAGATGTTACAGACGGACGGACGGACAGACAGAGCTATTCCACAATACATCCCGTTTTTCAAACGGGCGTATAAAAATCAACAAAACCAACAAAATATAGCAATGTGTAAGAAGGGCGCACGGATATACAAATATCAGTTACATGAAGAAATCACGTGATCATAACATGAATGAAAATACTCAATGAATAAAGAAGTGCGAGTCGGATGACCATATGCAAGCGATTAGGTAATCACGCCAACTGCGAGTGGTCAGTGTGATAATAAACATAGTGGGAAACGGCTGAAGTGTAAGCTGCAACTGTATCATCAACTGGATAGAGTGTTAATGCCTTCCCTTATAGATACGCAATTCCATGCCAAAGTGACCTTATTCGATATCAGATCGATACCATGCAAAGAATACTGCAGCGTCTACAACGCTTTGATTTTAATTGTAACCTCACTCTGCATTATAAAGCAGACACCTCCCTAAAAAATTTCAACAATTCCAGTTTATAGAGGTTTTACTGCACATCAAATCGTCAAGAGAAGACCATTCAGGATCAGGGTTACAGATGAATTAACAACCCTACAGAGTCCGTATACGAATGCTCACTTTAAAATACTACAAGTGTGTTAGAAGAAACACATGTGTCACCTGCTTTCAGAAGTGTGACCCAAAAAGGTGTGATACAATAAGCGTAACAGACACAGCCTGTCGGACAATGTAGAAGTGCTAAAGCAGGTGACACATAAACGACAAGAATAACTTCTGGAGGCATGTCAAAGCTAATGTCAAGTTACAAAATAATTTGAAATCAAAGCGCTGAAAGCGCTGAAGGCCTGGGGATCTTAAAGCTGACTAGTGTAGGTACAAAAGATAACATGATAGCAAAATAAAGATTTGTATATTTATTTTGAATGGCATCATTTGAAGAAAGTAACAGTTAAATCGAAAGCTACAAAATAAAAAGAGGTCCAAGAGGGAGAGATATAGCTTTTGGGGACAACTGAAGCCTAAAAAACGAAGGATCCTGCACTACAGTCTTGGACCTTTTTACTTGTATTTGTATAACGCATAAAATTATCATGTACATAGGTAAAATTTGTGGAAAATGGTAATAAAAGAAAGTAAATGCATTCAAATGAAAGCAAGAGAATCGAGAAGGAAAGTAACACTTAGTGAATCTGCAAACTTCAGAAACACATGTTCCTACATTTCTTTCTCAGATGTGTTGCTTTTATTGGAATAACATCCTGAAAGACACATAATATTTACACTACAAAGCAAGTTTCAATATCAACATTAGGGAAGAATAAAAGAAATTGCATTTAATAGACAATACTGGCACAAAGCTGCATATTACAGGTCGGTCCATGTTTGTTCAGTAAAACCTTCCGACTATCACATAATAAAGGCTAATTGATTGTAAGACAGGAGACAGCATATAACAATAGGAAAGCAAGACAGAAAGCTAATGAAGGAGCTATCTGTTTTGATCTCAATTTGATTTTATGCCACCTGCCTTGAACACGAAATGATTAATTATCAATGTAAGTTTGTGTTTGTGATAGAAACAGTAGAACAAACGGAAATTTGCCTAAACCAATGGATATGTCGTCTTTTTTATCTCATGTACTGAAGAGAAAAGTTCCATGACATACATAAATGAATAGGCACAATAAGCTGGTAGTTCATGAAGACTGAAGGGGTGTCTTTCTCTTATATAAGAACATTAAATTGTCCTCCATAGTTCAATGGTTCACAGTCATGATCATTATACCATAAGAAATATATTCTATATCCTAGCAGTTGATAGCTTAAAGTAGGCTGAAAATAAAGCAGAAAGCACCTTAAGGCGCATTCTACTGAACTGTCAATCTGCTGAAAGTGGACACCTGTCTTCATAACTAGAAACAGGTAATTGGGTTAAGGATTTACTCATTGAGCAACATAGCCAGCCCGCTTAAGAAATGACCTTACAAGGTAATGGTAATTTTTTGAAACAGTTATCAACTAGTGACAACTGTCATTATATCCGGTGAAAGAAAGGGGCCTGATCTGATATCTAAATTGTTTGTAAATGAGACTGAATTTCTGAAAAACTTAGAAAGAAAGTGTGTAGTGGGATTCTCCCAACACTAATGACCTATGCAAACAGTTTGGATCCAGATCAGGGCCAACATAATGTGGTGCCTGATCTGATATCCTAATTGTTTGTAAATAAGACTGAACTTCTGACAAACTTAGAAAGAAAGTGTGTAGTGGGATTCTCCCAACACTAATGACCTATGCAAAGAGTTTGGATCCAGATCAGGGCCAACATAATGTGGTGCCTGATCTGATATCCAAACTGTTTGTCAATGAGACTGAACTTCTGAAAAACTCAGAAAGAAAGTGTGTAGTTAGGATAACTTGTGAATATGCTGCAGACAACAATTTAGCAGATCACAAAATTACCCAGCATGCAAAGAGTTAAGCTGAAATTCACAACAGATATGCTCTATATTGATAGCTGGTAGCTTAATGCAGGGCATAGGTATGAAAAAAGCTTCAAGAGTATTCTGCATTTTGAGAATTATCCACAGTTTTCTCAATCTTAAATGAGTGTGTGTTATTTGTCTAAACACAATTTCTACTCTACTGATCAGGCTAAGGGTGATTACATAAGAATTCCCAGTGACTGGTCTCAGCTATGAGTGATATTAAGGAGAAACCTTTAGAATGTAGTTTCTGAAGTAAAGAAGAATATACACACAGGGCAGGGCCAATTTTAACCCCAGAACTATGATACTTATAAAACTCAAAAAGTTATGCTAAGTAAATCTATACACCAAATATCTAAGCTCTGGGACATGTAGTTTCTGACAAGAGCGCTAACACACTCGTGAACTTCCGCCTATAACTGTGTTTCAGCAAACCGTTCGGTCGTTTAGTAAGAAATCACTACGCCGTTTATCCCAAGCGTTCATTAATTTCGGACAATATTTTACCTCAATTTAACTTGCACGAACTTTTAAGAGAATCTGAATTAACTCATCTGTTCATTTGCGTAACACTCTTTCCGAGATCTAACTTGAAAACTAGCTGTTTTTCTGCGTATACAAGGGATTACTTGTTGAGTTAACCGGAAGAAGAAGAAGACTGTGTTGTTCTGGCTTTTTTCACGAGACGATTCGTGTATGTGGACGCCTTAGTCTGCTTGATTTTGCTTGATAAATCCTTACCGAAAAGCCAAATTCTTAAAACAATAATCCAATTCCACTGCGTATTAAGCGTTTGAATGAATGTTGTAAAAAACTACCACTGATTTGGATCGGAAAGAAAAGTATAAACAGAATTGTTGCGGCATTGCTGTGTGCAGTCGTATTACAAACTCAATGGCCTTGGGGTCTTTCGACCCCAGGCCAAACATTAAAACTGATAACTGTTCATAGGAAGTGTTCACTCCATTCCCTCAAACAGGTACAGCAGTCAAAGGCCTGCTTCTCATTGGCTCCTGATATGTCTTTCAACCATTGGATGAATAGTTCGTCACTTTTTTGCAGTATCAAAAACTGCCCAAAGACAACATACGCCTGAAAGACAAGCAGATTAAATATATATACACACAGTTATATACATTACATGTTATAATAGTAATTTTGATTCAGGACATTCTAGTAGATTTTTCTGGTAGACTTAATTGCCATTTGTCCTAGGTTATATAGTGATCAGAATATCAATATGTACATGTACTAGTAGAATTGGTGATTGTTCTAAAACAGATTCCTTTTGTCCTAAATCACACATTTTACAGTGTATATATCTATACATATGGGTATAACCTTTAAGGCTTTCACTCCATCAAACCTTTACTCCATGAATATTCATGTAAGAAATAATGAATCTGGGTCCATGCTTATAAATCGTTTAGTCGAGTCTGAATTCGTTCTCAAGTTTTTGATTGGTCAGATTTGAGCCTTTGGCTCAAATCTGACCATTCAAAAGCTTGAGAACTCAAATCTGACCAATCAAAAGCTTGAGAACGAAACTCAGACTCAACTAAAAGCTTTATAAGCATGGACCCAGGTTAATTGCAATAATAGCACTGGTCATGGCAGAAACTGTAGAATAATATCTATATAATTATACTATACATGTATCATAAGCAAATAGAGCAGACCCTGATAAAACGGCTCCTGCTAAGGCGTATTTATGGAGTTAAGGGTTAATATTCATGTAAGAAATAATGCATGCATGAATATTACTTAGCTTAATAGTATATGAACAAGCCAACTTCTGGCTCTTTTTAAATCGGGCACATTCTGACATTTTAACCATTTCCCTCATATTGACGACTTTTGAAGACACTGTAAAAGTCACTGTGAAACCATTGTGATAAACAGAGCATTTGCTCCTATATTAGCAAATGCTCTATTTATCACAATGGTTTCAAACTACAAAATTCTAAACATTTTCCCTTTCTCTAGTTAATGCTCCTTTTCGGTAGATTTATTCAAAGAGCTTTCTAACAAAATGTGTTTGTGAAACACTATGCCCCCTCATATATTTGACCTCTGACCTTGAAGGATGACCCTGACCTTGACATGTCACCCCTCAAAATGTGCGGCTTTATGAGATACATATGCATGCCTAAATCAAGTCTCTATCTGTACTGGCTCAAAAGTTAAGACCAATGTTAAGGTTGCATTAAAGTTACAGCCAAAAAAACAGACAATTTGACCTTTGACCCTGAAGGATGACCTTGACATGTCACCCCTCAAAATGTGCAGCTTCATGAGATACACAAGCATGCCAAATATCAAGTCTCTATCTCTACTGGTCCAAAAGTTATGGCCAATGTTAAGGTCGGTGATTAGACCCATATATTTGACCTCTGACCTTGAAGGATGACCTTGACCTTGACATATCACCCCTCAAAATGTGCAGCTTTATGAGATACATATGCATGCCAAATATCAAGTCTCTATCTGTACTGGCTCAAAAGTTATGACCAATGTTAAAGTTGCTGACAAACAGACAAACAGACGGGGCAAAAAAAATATGCCCCCTGACTATCGTCAATGGGGGCATAAAAATAGCCTATGAGGTAATGGGTTAACCGGCTTGAACCTTTCCGTCATGAACATTTTGCATGAATTGATCATAAGTTTAAAAGGAATTGTTGGCTTCAACAATAACTGTAGGATCAAATTTATTAATTTTATAACTAAACAGAGCAGATCTTGATCACAATCCTTTAAGAGCCATCTGATCTGCGTCTACTCTGTTTACACAGGCGTGAAAAAGCATTTATATGAAGGAAAGGGTTAAATCTTAGCAGCTAACCGGCGAAACCGCTAATGGTAAATTTTGTGTTTATCTATACAAACAGTTTGGAGTCGCAGGCCTTATACTAAGAATTTTGTAAAACGAGCTGTTACAGGACAGCGCGCTCGACTATTCCCAGAATTGTTAGTGTAAAAATGCTTGATAGTGGCCTAAAATGGTGTCCAATGATACTAGAAGCAAGTAATCAAAGGGTCAGTAAAATGTCTTTAATAGTATTCAAGATGTAGGATCTCTTTGAAATCTTTAATGAAAAGAAAAACCTAAGTTAAAAAGGGCAATAATTTCTGTTAAAATGCTTGACAGAGTTATGTACTCTTGCCTACAGATGAAGCTTGTGGTGATGAACAAGTGTTCCAAGTTTCAAAGCTTTATCTCAAAGGGTTATGTTAATTAGTGGACTTAACCAAAAACCTTAACCAAAAATTCTAAGTTCAAAAGGGCCATAATTCTGTCAAATTGCTTGACAGAGTTATGTTCTCTTGCCTACAGATGAAGCTTGTGGTGGTGAACAAGTGTTCCAAGTTTCAAAGCTTTATCTCAAAGGGTTATGTTAATTAGTGGACTTTTAACAAAAACCTTAACCAAGGGGTGACGCGGACACCGGGGCGAGTGGGATAGAAATTTCAATTATTGGAGAAAAAAAATTCGCACCAAAACTAATACAATAATAATAAAAATAACAAGAGGGCCAGAATGGCCCTGAAGCGCTCACCAGACAATCAGAGGAGAAGCTTTTCAAAGTTTTAACTATATGTTTCTTTAGAAAACTAGCCTGCCCTGGGATTGGGCTAATTTTGACCCAAGAGGTACAATTTATATAACTTTTGTAGAGGACCTGGACATGGTGCTATGTGCCAAACATGAAAGCTGAGAACCTTCCAGTATCAGAGAAAAAGATTTTCAAAGTTTTCACTATATGTTTCTGTTGAAAATTGGCTACCCCTGGGGCGGGGCCAATTTTCACCCCTGGGGCATAATTTATATACCTTTTGCAGAGGACCTGAACATGATGATACGTGCAAAGTATGAAGGCTGAGAACCACCCAGTTTCCAAGAAGAAGATATTCAAAGATTTCACTATTTGTTTCTATTGAAAACTGCCCACCCCTGGAGCGGGCTAATTTTGACCCCCGGGCCATAATTTATATAACTTTTGTAGAGGACCTGAACATGATGCAATGTGCCAAATATGAAAGCTGAGAGCCTTCCAGTTTCAGAGAAGAAGAATTTCAAAGATTTCACTATTTGTTTCTATTGAAAACTGCCCACCCCTGGGGCGGGGCCAATTTTGACCCAAGGGCCATAATTTATATAATTTTGTAGAGCACCTGAACATGATGCTCTGTGCCAAATATGAAAGCTGAGAGCCTTCCAGTTTCAGACAAGAAGATTTTCAAAGAGTTCACTATTTGTTTCTACTGAAAACTGCCCACCCTGGGGTGGGGCCAATTTTGACCCTAGGGACATAATTTATATAACTTTTGTAGAGGACCTAAACATGATGCTCTGTGCCAAATATGAAGGTTAAGAGCGTTCCAGTTTCAGAGGAGAAGATTTTCAAAGATTTCACCAGGGCTCTAGAAATCCGGAAAATCGCCGGTCTGGACCGATTTTTGCATTTTGAGACCGGTTTGTATTTCAGAATCTGAAAAAAATTCGGTCCGAAAATCTTAAGCAGACAACGTTTGTAATCAAAATCATCTGCTGAAAGTAACTGTTTTCATTTGACCCCAGCATTAACGTGTCAAGAGATTAAAGGCTAGAGGCCCCGGGCAGTCAGTCCAGTTCCACTTGGTGTCTTCTCAGCTAGCCAATCAACCATGGTAGTAATATTGATAAGACATTTATCTCTTATGACACAAATCGAAACATTACCTACCTTGTACCTGTTAACAAACACGTTACAGTCCATAGATTTAGGCTACTGTAATTATATTAAGGCTGAAAGGTCACTGAGAAATAACATCTTTGCATCGGGTAATCAGTTTTTTAAGAGCAAATACTCTCTTGATATCCATCAGCAAAACAATTAACTTAAAACAATCATAACAAAAAGTCAACAACATGTCCGCTTGTTTCAAGGTAAAGATTGACCTATTTTTGAGACTTCACATTAAAGAGCTCCTTAGGTAGATCCACAGGGGTCTGAAATGTGCCTGGACCCAAAAATGGCACACCTGTGTAAAAAATCCATTCTGGGTCGAAGTCATTGATTACATATATATACATAAGAATGTATATATATAAGTAATCAATGACTTCGACCCAAAATGGATTTTTTTACACAGGTGCGTCATTTTGGGGTCCAGGCAAACTACAGACCCCTGTGGGTAGATCTACATTTATCTGCCAAAAATATGCTGCGGTGAACAGAAAAACAATGTTGGCTTGTTGCTTTCGTTTATCTGATGAGAAATAAGTATGCATCATAAGCTAAATGATAATAACTAATCATGTAAGTTTTTAAATACAAACTACTTTTCTTGCTTCTCTATCAAAGTCTTCAAAACTGCCATTCATGCAAACTTGAAATGTCATTAGTTTTCGCGAATGTCAAATGGTGTTCACAAATTTCGATACTTCATGCTATCATATTATTATATACAAACTATAAGTTGGCAATAGCCCCTCATAAACATATTACCGGGTGTCTTATGTCCGCATATCACAAGAAGACAAGGGGGCAAATGTCCGCCCATCAAGAAATATGTGGCAAATGTCCGGGGAAAGGGGGGGGGCTAATGTCCGTTTACCGGCTGGACCGGTTGGGATTTGAAAATTTCTAGAGCCCTGGATTTCACTATTTGTTTCTATTGAAATCTGCCCGCCCCTGGGGCAGGGCCAATTTTGACCCCCAGGCCATAATTTATATAACTTTTGTAGAGGACCTGTACATAATGCTATGTGCCAAATATGAAAGCTGAGAGCCTTCCAGTTTCAGAGAAGAAGAATTTCAAAGATTTCACTATTTGTTTCAATTGAAAACTGCCCCCCCCTGGGGCGGGGCCAATTTTGACCCCAGGGCCATAATTTATATAACTTTTGTAGAGGACCTGTAGATAATGCTATGTGCCAAATAAGAAAGCTGAGAGCCTTCCAGTTTCAGAGAAGAAGATTTTCAAAGATTTCACTGTTTGTTTCTATTGAAAACTGCCCACCCCTGGGGCGGGGCCAATTTTGACCCTAGGGCCATAATTTATATAACTTTTGTAGTGGACCTGAACATAGAGCTATGTGCTAAATATAAAAGCTGAGAGTCTTCCAGTTTCAGAGAAGAAGATTTTCAAAGATTTCACTATTTGTTTCTATTGAAAACTGCCCACCCCTGGGGCGGGGCCAATTTTGACCCCAGGGCCATAATTTATATAACTTTTGTAGAGCACCTGAACATGATGCTCTGTGCCAAATATGAAAGCTGAGAACCTTCCAGTTTCAGAGAAGAAGATTTTCACAGATTTCACTATTTGTTTCTATTGAAAACTGCCCACCCTGGGGCGGGGCCAATTTTGACCCTAGGGCCATAATTTATAGAACTTTTGTAGTGGACCTGAACATGATGCTATGTGCCAAATATGAAAGCTGAGAGCCTTCCAGTTTCAGAGAAGAAAATTTTCAAAGATTTCACTATTTGTTTCTATTGAAAACTGCCCACCCCTGGGGCGGGGCCAATTTTGACCCTAGGGGCATAATTTATATAACTTTTGTAGAGGACCTGAACATGATGCTATGTGCCAAATATGAAAGCTGCGGGCCTTCTGGTTTCAGAGGAGAAGATTTTCAAAGTTTTACTATATGTTTCTATTGAAAACATGGAACCCCTGGGGCGGGGCCAATTTTGACCCCAGGGCCATAATTTATATAACTTTTGTAGAGGACCTAAAGATGATACTATGTGCCAAAGATGAAAGCTGAGAACCCTGTAGATTCAGAGGAGAAGATTTTTAAAGGTTCAAATTGTTGACGACTGACGAGGGACGACGCACGCCGACGGACGACGGACATCAGGCGATCACAAAAGCTCACCCTGAGCACTTTGTGCTCTGGTGAGCTAAAAAGGCATTTATATGAGGGAAAGGGTTAAGTAAACATATTATAAGTACATTGTATATTGTACACAAAAATGGAAATAATTTAATGCAATTTGCACTATATAATATCATAAGTAAACAGAGCAGATTGATCATATGGCTACTAAATGAGCCATCTAATCTGGGTCTACTGTTTGCAATGGTGCAGAAATGCATAATTATGGAGTAACGGGTTAATTGTCTGTGCAATAGACCAGATCTAAAAATATCAGTTGTCTACCCAGAAGGGAGGCAACCCAGTTGTTATCAAAAGTGCAAAGTGAGACCTAGCACAGTTTGGATTCTGATCCGACGCATATGTAACTTCAAATTACATATGTGTCAGATCAGAATCCAATATTGTACTTCATAATTGTTTTGTACAAGAGAGTTAATTATAAGACTGACATGTATTAAAAAACAATGTGAACAATCTTAGACAAGCAGACAACAATTCTGAAACAACTATAATACTGATAAAGAATGCTACAGCATAGAACACTTGACTTGTATTCAGCTAAACTTCACAAAAGATATACTGATAAGACTCTATATTGATATCTGAGAGCTTAATGCAGGACATAGATATGCAAAGAGCATTTTGAGAATTATCCACTTAGTTTTCTCCATCTAAAATGAGTGTTTGCTATTTATTTGGCTAAATACAATTTCTACTCTACTGATTAGACTAAGGGTAAAACCACTGGAACTGGCTATACTAGGTCAGTCTCAGTGGACTGGGTTGAAGGAGAAACCTTTAGCCGCAGTTTCTGAAGTGAAAAAGCCTATTTTAAAGTATAACCCAAAGGGCAGGACCAATTTTAACCTCAGAACTATGATATTAACAAAATTCTTAAAGGTAAACTAAGTAAATCCAAACACCAAATATCTAAGCTCTAGGACATGTAGTTTTTGCCAGGAAGATACTAGTGTTTAAACAGCAGTCAGCTACTGAAAACTTGCCACCCCTAGGGCGGGGCCAATTTTGACCCCAGGGACATGATTTATATAACTTTTGTAGAGGACCTATAGATGATGCTATGTGCCAAATATCAAAGCTGAGAACCTTCCAGTTTCAGAGAAGAAGATTTTCAAAGTTTCACTATATGTTTCTATTGAAAACTTGACACCCCCAGGGTGGGGCCAATTTTGACTCCAGGGACATAATTTATATAACTTTTGTAAAGGACCTATAGGTGAAGCTATGTGCCAAAGATGAAAGCTGAGCACCCTATAGATTCAGAGGAGAAGATTTTTAAAGGTTCAAATTGTTGACGACGAACGACAAACGACGAACGACGGACGACGCACGCCGACGCACGACGGACATCAGGTGATCACAAAAGCTCACCCTGAGCACTTTGTGCTCTGGTGAGCTAAAAATAAAAACAAGAGGGCCAGAATGGCCCTGAAGCGCTCACCGGACAATCAGAGGAGAAGATTTTCAAAGTTTTCACTATATGTTTCTATAGAGAACTAGCCGTACCTGGGGCTGGCCAATTTTCACCCCTGGGAATTAATTTAGAAAAACTTGTAGGGGACCTGAACACGATGCTATGAGCCAAATATGAGAGCTGAGATTAACCTTCCAGTTTCAGAGAAGAAGATTTTCAAAGTTTTCTCAATATGTTTCTATTGAAAACTGTCTACTACCCCTGTGGCAGGGCCTATTTTGACCCCAGGGTCATAATTTATATAACTTTTGTAGAGGACCTGAACATGATGCTCTGTGCCAAATATGAAAGCTGAGAGCCTTCCAGTTTCAGAGAAGAAGATTTTCAAAGATTTCACTATTTGTTTCTTTTGAAAACTGCCCACCCCTGGGGCGGGGCCAATTTTGACCCCTGGGCCATACTTTATATAACTTTTGTAGAAGACCTGAACATGATGCTATGTGCCAAATATGAAAGCTGAGAACCTTCCAGTTTCAGAGGAAAAGATTTTCAAGGATTTCACTATTTGTTTCTATTGAAAACTGCCCACCCCTGGGGCGGGGCCAATTTTGACCCAGGGCCCATAATTTACATAACTTTTGTAGAGGACCTGAACATGATGCTTTGTGATAAATATGAGAGCTGAGAGCCTTCCAGTTTCAGAGAAGAAATTTTCAAAGATTTCACTATTTGTTTCTATTGAAAACTGCCCACCCCTGGGGTGGGGCCAATTTTGACCCAGGGGCCATACTTTATATAAGTTTTGTAAAAGACCTGAACATGATGCTATGTGCAAAATATGAAAGCTGAGAACAATCCAGTTTCAGAGGAAAAGATTTTCAAGGATTTCACTATTTGTTTCTATTGAAAACTGCCCACCCCTGGGGCGGGGTCAATTTTGACCCCAGGGCCGTAATTTATATAACTTTTGTAGTGGACCTGAACATGATGCTCTGTGCCAAATATGAAAGCTGAGAACCTTCCAGTTTCAGACAAGAAGATTTTCAAAGATTTCACTATTTGTTTCTATTGAAAACTGCCCACCCCTGGGGCGGGGCCAATTTTGACCCCGGGGCCATAAATAATATAACTTTTGTAGAGGACCTGAACATGATGCTATGTGCCAAATATGAAAGCTGAGAACCTTCGAGTTTCAGAGGAGAAGATTTTCAAAGATTTCACTATTTGTTTCTTTTGAAACCTGCCCACCCCTGGGGCGGGGCCAATTTTGACCCTGGGGCCATAATTTATATAACTTTTGTAGAGGACCTGAACATGATGCTATGTGCAAAATATGAAGCTGAGAGCCTTCCAATTTCAGAGGAGAAGATTTTCAAAGATTTCACTATTTGTTTCCATTGAAAACTGCCCACCCCTGGGGCGGGGCCAATTTTGACCCAGGGGCCATAATTTATATAACTTTTGTAGAGGACCTGAACATGATGCTATGTGCCAAATATGAAAGCTGAGAGCCTTCCAGTTTCAGAGAAGAAGATTTTCAAAGGTTGCACTATATGATTCTATAGAAAACTGCCCACCCCTGGGGCGGGGCCAATTTTGACCCCAGGGCCATAATTTATATAACTTTTGTAGAGGACCTGAACATGATGCTATGTGCCAATTATGAAAGCTGAGAAGTTTCTGGTTTCAGAGGAGAAGATTTTCAAAGTTTTACTATATGTTTCTATTGAAAACAAGGCACCCCTGGGGCGGGGTCAATTTTGACCCCAGGGGCATAATTTATATAACTTTTGTAGATGACCTGAATATGATGCTATGTGCCAAAGATGAAAGTTGAGATCCCTGTAGATTCAGAGGAGAAGATTTTTAAAGGTTCAAATTGTTGACGACGGACGACGGACGACGCACGCCGACGGACGACGGACAACGGGCGATCACAATAGCTCACCCTGAGCACTTTGTGCTCTGGTGAGCTTAAAATATAAATAATAAAAATAATTTTGGGTTCCATTTTAACTTACATGTATTTTAAAATGCATTTTTTAAGCATTTTAATCAAAACAGTCTATACGAAATGCTTGTTTAGAACATTTGCTTTGACAGAATAAAAGCACTAATGTGGAACCGGTAATGACGCACTTACAGGCTGTATCCGAATTCGCATTAAAATGTGATTACTGGTTCCAGTGTTAGCCTGTACCAGTCATTAATTCAGGGCATATGTTTTTTCAACAATTTTTACATTCTTTGTTTCATTAACCAACCACTTGGAGTTTGAATTCTACAAAGAAGTAATTTCCCTTGAAAGGCACAGTTTGTAAACAAGTCAATAAAACCATGTATGCAACCTGATCATCAGGAAATTACTTTTCATTTGCTTGGTTGGTTCTGCTTCAGTGTTTAAATGCAACATGTCTCAGTCAGAACTATGAACATTTAATAAGCAATAAATAACAATTGCCAAAAACAAACAAGAGCCGTGTGTGGTTCCAACGCTCGTCTGATTTGGTGCTTGTCCAGCTAAATTAAACATTTTTGACATATAGTGATTTTTTTTAAAATCTTCTTCTCTGAAACTGGAAATATTACAGCTTTCATATTTGGCACATAGCATCATGTTCTGGTCCTATACAAAGGTTATATAAATTATGCCCCTTGGATCAAAATTGGCCCCGCCCCAGAGGTGGCCAGTTTCTTAGAGCAGGTTGCTGTTTCAGCTAATTCAAACTGACCATTATTTACTGGGAGACTACTAGTACACTCCAGAACAAGAGGGCCTGAAAGGCCCTGACATCGCTCACCAGACAATCAGAGGAAAAGATTGTCAAAGTTTTCACTATGTGTTTCTATAGAAAACTAGCCAGCCCTGGCGAGGGACAATTTTGACCCAAGAGGCATAATTTATGTAACATTTCTAGAGGACCTAAAGTGAAGCAAATTTAAGACAAGCGGCACAATTTATATAACTTCTGTAGAGGACCTGAACATGATGTTATGTGCCAAATATGAAAGCTGAGAACCTTCCAGTTCCAGACGAGAAGATTTTCAAAGTTTTCACTATGTGTTTCTATTGAAAACTGGATACTCCTAGGGCATGGCCAATTTTGACTCCAGGGGCATAATTTATATAACTTTTGTAGAGGACCTGAACATGATGCTATGTGCCAAATATGAAAGCTGAGAGCCTCCCAGTATCAGAGAACAAGATTTTCAAAGATTTCACTATTTGTTTCTATTGAAAATGGCCCACCCCTGGGGCGGGGCCAATTTTGACCCCAGAGGTATAATTTATATAACTTCTGTAGAGGACCTGAACATGATGCTATGTGCCAAATATGAAAGCTGAGAGCATCCCAGTTTCAGATAAGAAGATTTTCAAAGATTTCACTATGTGTTTCTAATGAAAATGACCCACTCCTGGGGCGGGGCCAATTTTGACCCAAGGGGCATAATTTATATAACTGTTGTAGAGAACCTGAACATGATGCTATGTGCCAAATATGAAAGCTGAGAACCTTCCAGTTTCAGACGAGAAGATTTTCAAAGATTTCACTATTTGTTTCTATTGAAAACTGCCCACCCCTGGGGCGGGGCCAATTTTGACCCCAGGGCCATAATTTATATGACTTCTGTAGAGGACCTGAACATGATGCTATGTGCCAAATATGAAAGCTGAGAACCTTCTGGTTTCAGAGGAGAAGATTTTCAAAGTTTTACTATATGTTTCTATTGGAAACAAGGCACCCCTGGGGCGGGGCCAATTTTGACCCCAGGGCCATAATTTATATAACTTTTGTAGAGGACCTAAAGATGATACTACATGCCAAAGATGAAAGCTGAGAACCCTGTAGATTCAGAGGAGAAGATTTTTAAAGGTTCAAATTGTTGACGACTGACGACGCACGACGCAAACCGCACGACGCACGCCGACGGACGACGGACATCAGGCAATCACAAAAGCTCACCCTGAGCACTTTGTGCTCTGGTGAGCTAAAAATGCAGCTGCAATATTTTTCAGTGCTCAGCCTCACTGATGCCCAAGACCTCTATGCAGTTTAATGTGTTGTAAACATCATGCAAGTTATCATGGAGGTCATTTGCTGTCCAGCATAATTTTCTCCAATACCCTCTGCAGTGTCTGCACTCTGAGCAATTACTGACTGCAAATTATGTTATCTGCTGCAAAAGTTGTTTCCTTCCATATCTTTTCAAAAACAAATGTCAGAGTGAAAGACAGTTTGGACCCTGTGTCTCATCTGGATCCAGACTGTTTGCAAAGGTTATTATAAATTCAACAAGAGGGCCAGAATGGCCCTGAAGCGCTCACCAGACAACCAGAGGAGAAGATTTTCAAAGTGTTCACTATATGTTTCTATAGAAAACTTGCCGGCCCTGGGGAAAACTTGTAGGGGACCTGAACATGATGCTATGTGCCAAATATGAAAGCTGAGACTAACCTTCCAGTTTCAGAAGAAGATTTTCAAAGTGTTCTCAATATGTTTCTATTGAAAACTGTCCACCCCTATGGCAGGGCCAATTTTGACCCTAGGGCCATAATTTATATAACTTTTAAAGAGGACCTGAACATGATGCTCTGTGCCAAATATGAAAACTGAGAGCCTTCCAGTTTCAGAGAAGAAGATTTTCAAATTTAGTAGACGACCTGAACATGATGCTATTGTGCCAAATATGAAAGCTGAGAGCCTTCCGGTTTCAGAGAAGAAGATTTTCAAAGATTTCACTATTTGTTTCTATTGAAAACTGCCCACCCCTGGGGCGGGGCCGATTTTGACCCCGGGGCCATACATTATATAACGTTTGTAGAGGACCTGAACATGATGCTATGTGCCAAATATGAAAGCTGAGAGCTTTCCAGTTTCAGAGAAGAAGATTTTCAAAGATTTCATTATTAGTTTCTATTGAAAACTACCCACCCCTGGGGCGGGCCGATTTTGACCCCGGGGCCACAATTTATACAACTTTTGTAGAGGACCTGAACATTATGCTACGTGCCAAATATGAAAGCTGAGAACCTTCCAGTTACAGAGAAGAAGATTTTCAAAGATTTCACCATATGTTTCTATTGAGTGAGTGAGTTGGGTTTAACCCCAGGGGCATAATTTATATAACTTTTGTAGAGGACCTGAATATGATGCTATGTGCCAAAGATGAAAGTTGAGATTCCTGTAGATTCAGAGGAGAAGATTTTTAAAGGTTCAAATTGTTGACGACGGACGACGAACGACGCACGCCGACGGACAGCAGGCGATCACAAAAGCTCACCCTGAGCACTTTGTGCTCTGGTGAGCTAAAAAGCAAAGCAAGTAGCTGGAGTCATGCGTATGGATGGGTTTTCCTGGTTCACTAAACTTGTATATAACCAGGGCTAAATGCTAGCTAACCCAAACCGAAATCGCAAGCTCATTTTGGCTAGGATTAAGCTTGCAACAAGCTTGCAGTTGCAAGCCAATTAAGGGAGACTGGCTTGAGTCTGGGTTTTGAAGTCTGGAGTATGCCGCCAGACTCTCATATCTCTACGTTTGAGAAATAAAGACACGGTGTTGTTATAATACTACATATGGCTATATCACAGCTGGAGCAAAACTCATACCTGTTCAGAGGAACAGTTGCTTATTTAAGAGGTCAGTTGATCTCTTTAGTCAGAACTTTGTATGTCCTTGTGTAATTAAAATTCCCTGGGTTCAAATGAGGCCTGTCCAAAGGGCGGCCAATTTTCTATAGAATTATACATTTGTAGTAAAAACTAAAAATCTTCTCCTCTGATTGTCTGGTGAGCGATGTCAGGGCCATCATGGCCCTCTTGCTGTATTGTTGTTTTTGTTTGCTGAAATCGGACAATCAAACATTAATTGCAGAAGTAAAACGAAATATTGATAAAGCTAGTTGTTTTTTTTAATTGTGATATATGTCAAGTAGATACCACTGTTCCCTGATTGATTGGATTTCCTGTTTAGCCCCTTTCTCCTCGTGATTGCAGTAATAAACAAGACCTTACGAATTAAATTTGGAAGTTACCACACAAAAAGGTCACAGCAGTGTGTGATATATCATATATGATAACTTATCTATGACAGTGGGGGCCCATGACACTGCTAGACTGTTACACAGGGGTCTGGACCGCTTTATGGGGGTCTACATGTACTATATAATAACCCTTGTTATTATATAGTACATGTAGACCCCCATAAAGCGGTCCAGACCCCTGTGGACTGTTACAGCAAATCTGTGTAGACACCTTTTTACCTTGTCAGCATTGTCTCCCTTTATCTATTGAAATGTGATCTCTTAACATACAGACTAGTCGGTAAATAGCTTCTGATATAGCTAGCCTAATGTAATTTGTTGTAAACCCGACTGAAAATAAAGCTTCTTGTATCTTGTAAACAATACTGAATGTCCATTTGAATGTCCCCTACCTTCCAAAAAAAGTTTATAACTTTTCAATTTTATTAACCCTTTACTTTATAAATATACATGAAAGAAATAATGTGATCATGAATATTAATTAAAATACGTTAACACAGGAAATTTAGCCTAGGGCATAGCAGAAACTGTGGAATCATATCTATATTGTATCATATAAAGCAAACAGAGCATATCCTGATCAGACGGTTCCTAGAGGATCTGTCTGACCGGGGTCTACTCAGTCTCTGTTTGCAATGGCACTAAAAGGTATATTATGTGTGAAATTACTAAATAAAGACATTTTAACATTTAAGTAGCAGTCTGAAATGTAGTCTGTCTGTTTCTTAGGTTTAGGGTAAACTTATCATTTATCTGTATTTGTTAAAAAGAAAAGTGCAAAATAAAACAAAAATAAAACTTGAAAATGCAAACAATATATTTCCACATCCTACGTTATTCTCGATGTTAAAAAAACTTGTGTAATTAAAGTGAAAACAATCAATAATGGATAACAAATGTGTAACAAAGGACCAGAGACATATACGTCTCTGAAAGAACCTACTTGACGGTAGTCAGCAGCGCCACCTGGTTTGACAGGGGCAGATAACCGACAAAAGACACCCATTGGTTCAACAGGCCAGACTCAAAAAATAGCAGACCTTACAGGAGGGTCCAGCGATTCTTCATCTTTCATTTCTTTATTTCTTGACGAATTTGAACTGGCCAAAATCTGAGAAACTGTCATCCTTGGTGTGGATGGTGTGACCATGTTTTATTTCTATTTACATTATAGCATCCCCTGTTTTTAATTAATCAATGAATCAAATGTAGGTGCATCAATATTGGTCCGCGTCAAAATAGGTACAGCATTGGCACCTAAATTCGACACGCCCCTTATTTCGACACCTTTTTACAACCATATCCATTTCTCCTAATTAATTGTTTTAATCAATAATTTAATTGATGATTTCATCATGTCAAATTTAAATGCTGACTTTAAGAAAAAAATCTAATACAACAGGCGCCTTTTTGTTGACATTGGTCGTTATGAAAAAAAAAAAAGAAAAATTTTCAAGACCAGAAGAAATTGTGTCTTACGGTAATTGTTAAGGGGCATCACAACAGAAGTAAATGCGCTGCTTTATTTTTTGTAAAATTTAGTCATTATGGACACTAGAAAATCATTTATTTGTATTGTTTTTCCAGTAGAATGATCCTGGCGTGTCTGTTGGGCAATTTGACCTTCAAATTAGGGGTGTTGAAATAGGGTGCCAAAATATTTGAATGCTCCACAATATTCGACATGTCTAAATTTTGATCTGTTTATAGTCTAATTTAGATTTAGATTTATATACAACTAAAATTCCCTGATAAAAAAACATTTGTGTCCGTGGCTGATTGGGTAAAGATGATGGTAGCATTTTTGGTATTGATGGTTGACGGTTCAAATCACGGCAGCAACAGAAATTGTTTTCTTTTTTTTTTATCTTTTGGAAAGTTTATTTTGGGGATTTCTTTTCTTTTTATCATTCTAAATAAACACTTTTTGATCGTTTCGTGATTTTGATAAACAGTGTATGTGTTTCATGTCATCTTTTTAGGTGTCGAATTTAAGGTCCCCCTGTCGAAATAAGGAACCCAAAGCAGATCAAGTTAGTAACTTATTACACTGCAAAGTCATGCACTTTCTTAAGTAATAGTAATCCAAAAACGTTGGTAAATGTAGGTCATTCTTTGTTGCCATGTCGAAGTTAGGATAACAACAAACTCTTATCGTTACGACGAATATGTGTCTTAAGGTGTCGAAATATGGGTACTTTACTCTACCAGCAGGATATATTTTTGACTATCAAACGTGAAATAAAAAACAAGAGGGCCAGAATGGCCCCGACATCGCTCACCAGACAATCAGAGGAGAAGATTTTCAAAGTTTTCACTATATGTTTCTATAGAAAACTAGCAGGCCCTGGGGCACAATTTATACAACTTTTGTAGAGGACCTGAACATGATGCTATCTGTCAAATATGAAAGCTAAGAAATTTTCCAGTTTAAGAGGAGAATAATTTTAAAGTTTCTACTGTAATAATGTTTCTATTGAAAACTGACCACCCCTCTGCAAAAATATTGTCTGCTACACTTCTTTGTTAAAGTAAATTTTATTCTTCTACTTTTCTATTTTAACAATAATGGAGACCATAGTGTGTTAGTTTGGCTCCCAAGTTACATTGCATCTCATCTGGATCCCAGCTGTCTGTATAGCCTTAGGTAATCACAAATTTGTCACTAGCATGCAACGGTGAATTGAATGGGTCTTAGCATGCTTTAGTGAATACATGATGAACTTTTAAACAGTTTCAATCCAGATGAAATACTGAGACTCACTCATAACCACATCAAAACTAAAACTGACACTTTAGCCAAAGAAAACATACTAGAGATATGAGAATATGGTGCATACTAAGACTTCAAAACCCAGACTCATGCCAGTTTCCCTTAACTGGCTTGCAACTGCAAGCTTGTTTCAAACTTAATCCTAGCCAAAATGAGCTTGCGATTTCGGTTTGGGTTAGCTAGTATTTAGCCCTGGTTATATACAAGTTTAGTGAACCAGGAAAACCCATCCATATGCATAAGTGACCTGCAATTATCCCTAGTCAGTATCACCGTCTATCAACAACTCCGGAAATAGCTAGGTAAAACTACTAAGTAAAGCGAAAGTTCATTGACTGTGATTTAGTAATTCGATATATTTATATAGATTATGACATATTCTAGCATTGCAATGTTTGATATTACTGGTAGATATATCAACCAATGATTACATGGTTTCTGATCAATTCAAATTCACGTATGTAAATCATTTTGGGTGCATTATTCTCGGATTAGTACAACCGAGATAGCAGTGGAGAGGGCAAAAACGTGTTCGCAATCGCTTTTCTAATCCTCTGACACACGATTTCACACATTCCTTGTCATCACACAGCCAATACACTCTTATGCCAGCGTTGATTGCAGAATACGATCAAAATTGGCTTGGAATTTGATAAAAGAAAAACAAGGTGTGTGTACGGCGAATAGATAAATGCGGTATGAATATTGTACGGCGAATAGCTTCCGATGTGTACGGCGAATAGTAATATATTTTACTGTTATGAATATTCTGAAAATGGGTGATCCCTCGAAAGCAAAAGTAGAAATGCAAAAAGAGAAAATTGCAGACTCGGTTTTATTGAGTCTGTTCATGAGTAGTAATTAAAAGTGCAACACTACTCACGCCCCCTAGCACCGGCTTAAGCAGTATTCAATTTTCAAAACTAATAACATCAAAACTAAGACTGCTAAGGTGTGCGGCATTTTACGGCCAAAATTTTCTTATAATCGTTCCCTAAGGTTACTGCGAAGAAAATAAACTGACACCTCATGTCTATCATGAAAATGCCATTGGTCTAGAATTAAAATGTAGGTTGTGCAATAGCAAATGAGGAAACTTTTAAAAGGCACAAATGGCAGAGTATCCACATCTACTATTGCGCTACTTTCGGTTTTGACGGATCTGCACATAACAATGATTACAGAATTAAATGCTCATGAATACTCTCCGTCATTATGGTACTGTTAAGTTTTGCTGATAAATAAAGATTTTAGATTGTATGGATTTGTTTTATGACCGATATTTTCGGAATAAGTATAGAATAATAACTTATATAATAAATGCCATACGAAAGTAGTTCAGGGAAGTGATATGCTGCTTTTTATTGCAATAACAATCAAAAGAAAATTTATAAATTGTGCAACGGTTAGGAGAAAAAAAATTGCATAAAAACTGCCCGTGTTGGGAGCCTTACAAACTGCACACCATTTCTCGCAGTGAAGAAGTGCGCTTGCAGTGGATCAAACATTTCAACGTCAGCCGCGAAGACTACAAGCCAACTTCTAATGGCAGGGCCGTAGCTAGCGACACGCATTTAAGCACGTGTGTAACATCAATGATAGGTGAACACATTAAACTAGTATGGCCAAAATGGAACAACACTCGAAGGCCAAGTAGGGATATACTTTGATAAACGTTCTGTCTTTTCATGTAAGATATAACCCACTCCTCCAATTGACGCCTCTGTAAAAGTTACTTTTTGAAACCACTCAATTCTAAATTTTCCCGGGGAGCAAGCTCCCGGGCCCCTACAGCCACGGAGTTTAAACTTTATTTGGATTCAGCTATGCTCCTTAAAGATGTGTAAGTGGTCTGAACATGTTAGTTTCAATTACTGTTGCATGCATCCGAGCATTCACGAAATTCGGATATCACACGATATAATTATAAATGAAGAATTAGTTTATTAATCACTTTGTATTTGAAAAGACTGGTGTTTGGTCTAAACAAGAAATTTTGCTATATTAATTGCAATGAGAGAATCCCGTGTAAACAATGATTTGAAAAAAATCAATATTTTAATACCCCCCCCCCCACCCCCGACACACACATTCGCACACACACACTCATGCACACACCAATCAAGTACCTTGTTGACTTGAGAGTGCTACCTCTTTGGCATAAACTGACCACATGACATCAGACTTCGGGCACATAGCCTTAATAGTCAGGGAATAGTAGGGCAGAAAAAGGACATCCCTGCTGAACTCCACAAAGCTCTCGACTTATCAATCAGTCCCTCAATCAGACATTATTCTTGCATAAATATTGAACAGGTAAAGGGTTAAATAATTCTTATTAAATTTCTTTAGTAGAAAGGGGTTAATACGATGAAAGGTAACTGTATATACTGTCAGGACGGGCCAGAGTGTGGACAAAAAGACAAATATTTATATAATTTTTATTTTCTTCTATTATTATCATTCCACATTAAATATTAAGAACATTTCAATATAGCTCTATATTTATATTAAAATAAATATAGATCTATACATTTATAAAAATCAATACCTTTCCACCAGAATTCATCTTTAAATAACAGTTTTCAAAGTTTGTGAACCTTTCCAAAGTTTGTGAACCTTTTCAAAAGCAATATCATTCTAACGGACCGTTCGAAATTCGGCCGATTTATTTGGAAAGCGCGGACCGAAGAATAGATTGAAATCTCCGGTTGCTAAGCATCTCAGAGGCTTCAAAGTGAAAGTACTCATTAGCCAATCAGAGACGAGATAACAAATAATTCCACTTCCGCTTCAATCCGTCGATTGAAAGTTGTGTTTGTTGAGAGATACAAATTCATGAATATTTACCAATTCAAAGACAATCATGACGAATAAGAAGTATAGATCGTTTGTACAACTTGTATGTGAAAGGATCATATAGACCGTAGACATTGTCATGCGGGATTAAAGAAATACGAGGTAAAAATGTATGAAATTGACTTGCTGACACAATCGGTTTTCGTGCATACAGCAGGTGACATCATAACACTACCCCCGACCCTGAAAGAATTGGTCCCCAATTCCAAACTATAACATCTCGGTCAAGGCCTATGAATATAAGTTAATGCCTTTCACATGTACAAGTTAAACATAATGATCCTAAAGAACCTATTTAAAATTTTAGTTTAATCAGTTCAGTAACTGGTTTCAACAGTTGTAGATCTACAGTAAAAATTATTTTTCCTCCAGATCTATGACTAATTATTTTTTAAATAATCACATGCTGAAGAAATCAACATCTCAATCTTTACTTATAACATTTGAATACATTACAAAATTCATTACAAATATTTGACTAGACCAATATAAAATTTGTATCAATAGTTAATACCAGACATTATTTTGCATAATTATACCTTCAGACTATAATGTGAGTATAGTCTTAAGTCATATCTTTGCAAAATCACAATACATGACTAGATTACCTGATACCGTTATCACATGAATAAATACAGTAAGTTTGCAAGTATCTTTTTCATGCAAATAGATCTAAATCTATTTCAGAAATTATTTATGACACACAATAAATTCTGGGGTGCAACCCAGTGACATCTCAAAGTAAAATTTAATTTACTTTAAGATAAAATATACAAGATCAATGTAGTACAGATATTTATATGCATGTAACAATTTGCCAAATAATTCTCAGCTCTGAATTGATCACACATGTGACAAGTTCAAATCTGATCCTGTCTGATAATTCAAAACTTTACAAAAGGACTTATAATAAAGTCTCAAATCCAGGTATTATAAAGAATCCATTATATATTGCAGTTTTCTGACTACATGGCTGTATAACAAAGACAAATTAATACTTTTACACCTACATTTGTATTACATAACCTATTTGAAATGGCTACTCAATTGAATGAGTTAGTAATGAAAATGTTCAATACTTCCATAAATCCACCTTTTAAACAAAGTGAATTGAATTAAGTTTTATATAGATACTTACAAATATTGTGAATATACAATTGTCCTAATGTAACATCATTAAACATTGTTTAATAATGACATTAGAAGCAACAGCATTTCTTTACATGAAATAATTACTGATAGCACTTGCTATGTAATACTTGTATACATAATGATAATATGTACATAATAAAATGTTATACAATTTTTATCACAGGATTTTATCCAATGTACACAAAGTTATTTATGAGTTCATACTGAAGATGCAGAATACACATTCTGTCCATAAATACATTATAGTCCTATTCAGTTTATATTCAAGTAACTTTGTAATGTCAATTAATTGTTCATAAAACCACATGGTGATAATCTATACAAATGAATTACTGTTCATTAAGAGTTTGTTAGTTAATATTTATATAATAATACTTAACAGATAGTTCACTGTCCTTCGGGTTATGGTTCCGCCATCAGGAATGGAGTAACAGTTTTCATATATAAACAGTTTTCATGTAGCAGTTCTCATATAGCAGTTTTCATATATAGCAGTTTTCAGGTTCACTGGATAGTGAAACTCTTCCATATATCAGTTTTCTGAGTACATAAATTAATAACATATGTACTTTGTATTGTAAATATTATTATCAAATTGATAATAATTTATTTAGTTTCATATCTCTGCATCCAGAATGTAATTTCCATATATATATTTATTCCTACTTTATACACAAAAAAAAAAAATTCATAATGATATTTCTAACTTTCTAAACTAACTTTCATACTTAAACTTTTTAAATATTGTAACTACTTCATATTCTCCGCCCTCAAAACTAACACACCTCCTTTCTTCCTTCTCTCTTATCAGTACTCTCTTCCTACTCTTCCTTTTCTCAACTTCCTCCAACACATTCTCCCATTCCCTGTCTTCTTCCTCCATACTCCCTTCTTCCACATTCAATAACTCTAGCTCTTCCCTCTTCTGCTCTCTCATCTTTCTCTCCTTCTCTTTTCCCTCCTCCTCTTGCACACTCATAGTTTCTTCACCCTTCTTCTCCTCTCTTCTTTTCTTCTCCTCTGTCTTTTTCTCCACCTCACCTTTTTTCCTTTCTACTACCTTCTTTCTCTCCTCATCTCTCTTTTTCTCTTCCATCTTCTTTCTCTCTTCTAATTTCTTTCTATCCTCGTTTCTTTTCTTCTCCTCCCTTTTCTTTCTCTCTTCCAACTTTTTCTTCTCCTCATCTTTCTTTTTCTCTTCCATCTTCTTTCTCTCTTCCTCTTTCTTCTTCTCCTCAGCTATCTTTTTCTCTTCCAAATTTTTCTTCTCCTCATCTCTCTTTTTCTCTTCCATCTTCTTTCTCTCTTCCAACTTCCTTTTCTCTTCCTCTTTCTTCTCTTCCATCTTCTTTCTCTCTTCTAACTTCTTTCTCTCCTCCTCTTTCTTCCTTTCCTCTAACTTCTTTCTCTCATCCTCTCTCTTCTTCTCTTCCACCATCTTTCTTTCTTCTTCCAACTGCTTTCTCTCATCCTCTCTCTTCTTCTCTTCCACCATCTTTCTTTCTTCTTCCAACTTCTTTCTCTCATCCTCTTTCTTCTTCTCTTCCACCTTCTCTTCCACCATCTTTCTTTTTTCTTCCAACTTCTTTCTCTCTTCCTCCTTCTTCTTTCTCTCATCCATCTTCTTCTTTCTCTCTTCTTCCTCTACTTGATCTATAGCATACAAGTTAATTTCTCTTAAATAATTTTCCTCTTGAAACTTTTCAAAACTATTCTCACTCTCGCTCGCACTATCACTCTCACTCAACTCTAAATCTTTCCTCACTACTTTAACACTTCTATCCACACATAACTCTCTCTCTGCTCTCCTCATAAAATTTTCCAAATCCTTCTCCGCTTTCTCTCCCTTCGCTCCCGTATTGTGGTTAAAAAAATAAAAATCCTTCTTCATGGCTCTGCATTGGTGGGGGTTGTCATTCCTTCTAAAGATTTTCTTACAGATCATGCACTTAAACGAGACACCTGAGTGTTGCTCCTTGAGGTGCGCAATACACGCTCTTTTCCACTCAAAGGATAAATCCTCACAGAGACCACATTGGAACCGCTGAAGTGAGACAAATAAATTTGTCTTACTAATCTATATCGGAACAATTTCATATTTATCAGAAAAATTTCCTAAACATTGCGGTAAGTAATAAATAGTATTATACACATATAATTATAATATACATTTTCTTGAATATCTGTTTTTCAACAATTATGAATGTAAACTGCCCTAGTACATAATGATAACTAAAACCATGATGCTTTTTCACCACCTGTATATTTTTTCAGTTTATCATGGTGAACTATTTTGGGTTTTGACTGAGCCGTAATCTTTATACGATACAATACATCATTAATTTTCTTTATAATTTTGCATGGACCTTTCCAAGGTCTTTGAAATTTAGGGTTTAACCCTCTCTTCCTTTGTGGATAATAATACCACACAGCATCACCCTCTTTAAAAGAATTTAGAGTTGATTTTGTATTGTAAGTTGTTTTCATATTATCTACAGCAATATCCATATTTTGTCTAGCTAAGTCATACACTTTGTTTAACTTTCTCTCTAACTCTGCTACATACTTAGAACAATTTTCATTTACTTGGTTTTCAGGACAACCAAAAATCATTTCAACCGGTAACCTAATTTCCCGGCCAATGTGTAATCTGGACGGTGTAAACCCTGTTGATGCCTGGACAGAAGATCTGTATGCCATCATGACCAGGTCAACATGTTCATCCCAGTCCTTTTGATTATCAGACACATATGGAGTAAGCATTTTTATAATTGTATGATTATGTTTCTCTATGAATCCATTGCTTTGAGGACGAAAACTTGACGATCTTGTCTTTTCAATACCTAACAATTTACATAACTCTTGAAATAATTGTGATTCAAAGGTCTTTCCTTGATCTGTGTGACAAATCAATGGACAACCCCAGTGACTAATATATCTATCTACCAAAACTTTAGCAACTGTAGAAGCTTCTAAATTTTCTATGCTATAACATTCAGTCCATTTGGTGAACAAATCTCCAACTACCATCATATACTTATTTCCTTTATTCGTTTTCACGAATGGACCCATAAAATCAATTGCTATCCGTTCATTCGGAGCGCCAACCTTATATGTTTGCAAAGGAGCCTTTGACTTTCTAAGCGTACCTTTACGACTATTGCACATATCACATCTCTTTACCCAGAGCTCAATATCTTTACGTAATTGAAACCAAAAATATCTATCTCGTACCTTCTGAAGAGTTTTCTTAACACCTAAATGAGCTCCTGATTTACCATCATGTAATTGTTTCAACACTAACTCTCTGTGAGATTTTGGAATTACTAACAACAACTTGTATGAACTACCATCTTCAGATTCCCATTTTCTGTAAAGCTTATCATTTTTCAAAACCATTGAATCAATTCTCGCCCAGTAATACTTTACTTCTGGACCATATTTCGACACATCTTGCCAACTCAACTTTTCACCTTCAGAAATCATGTCCTTTATGACTTTAAGATCATTATCTCTATCCTGAATTTCTGAAACATCTAGGTCATCCAAACTAACACTTTGACTATCAGTCTGAGAAGAAACATCATCACCTCTACTAGTACTTGGTGTATCTAATGTACATATATGTATGAACTGATCTGATTTTTGACTGTTACTATTAATGGGACAAGAATTTGAATCACCTTTTATTATCATGTTACGGCCATCAGATTTACATTCTGAATTGACCCCCGTAATAACATGAGCTGTAATATCAACATCTTTATCCTTTTGAACCATTTCTGTTAAACAGGTAACTTTCTTCAGACCACCTAAGCTCAAAAATATGAGTACAACTAATATTGCTACATTTTCAGACATCAAGAACAATAAAACTACTAGAACAAGGGAGGTAATTGTGTCTATACCCCAATTACACTCATCGGCCTTATTGCTTTCATTTACATGCACTCGTTCCAACTCTGAATTATGTATACTAGCTACAACCAACTCATCTTTCTCTTTTGATTCAACTCTGTCACAGTACTTACAATTTATTTCTATACATGGACGCCTTGAAAGTGCATCAGCATTAGAATGAAGTAAACCTGCTCTATGTTGTATTGTAAAATCATATTCATTTAGAAATGTTAACCATCTTGCTAATTGACCCTCTACATTTTTGAAGTTTAGTAACCATGTCAAACTTGAATGATCACTACGAACTGTTATTTTCCTACCATAGACATAATGATGAAAATGTTTCATTGCATTAACAATAGCCAATAGCTCTCTCCGTGTTACACAATACTTTCTCTCAGTTCTCGTGAAACATTTGCTATAGTAACCAATAACCTTTTCTTTACCATTTTGCACTTGAGAAAGAACTGCTCCCTGTGCTGAGAGACTTGCATCACAATCTAAGATAAAGTGATCATTTTCTGTTGGAAATGCCAAAATTGGAGCTGTTGTGAGAGCCTCCTTTATTTTCTTAAAGGAATTCTCACAGTCTTGTGTCCAAACAAATTTTCTACCATTCTCAGCAAGTTCATGAATTGGCTTTGCCAATTTTGCAAATTGAAAAACATAAGATCTATAATAACTCGCCAATGAAATAAAACTCCTGGCCTCTTTTGCATTTTTAGGTGTAGGCCAATTCTTGATATCTTTGATTTTCTCAGGAGAAGTCCCAACACCATTTTCACTTATTGTATGACCTAAAAATGTGACCTGTTTCTGAAACAATATACATTTCTTTGCATTCAGCTTTAAGTTAGCATTTTTCAACCTGCTGAACACTATCTCCAAATTTTGTAACTGACCCTCAAACGTTTTTGAATGACAGATAATGTCATCTAAATATATTATTACTATTTTCCAGAGCAATCCTGAAAAAACCATTTGCATTAACCGAGTGAAAGTGGCTGGACTGTTGCACAGACCAAAAGCTAGACGCCGCCATTGCCACTGTTCTCCACCAGGTATAGAGAATGCAGTTTTATATCTATCTTTCTCATCAATGTCTACCTGCCAATAACCTGATTTCATATCTAAACAAGACCACCACTTCGATCCTGCCAATGCCTCTATGCTATCATCAATTCTTGGCAAAGGTTGTGAGTCCTTAATAGTACAAGAATTAAGACCTCTGAAATCACAACAAAACCTAATGCTACCATCTGACTTGGTTACCATCACAACTGGAGCATTATATGGTGAATGTGAACATTTTTCTATGATACCATCATTTTCCATTTTCCTAATTTCTTCTTCAGCAGCCTTGCGTTTTGCTAATGGAACTCTATATGGATATTTCTTCACAGGTTTTGAATCTCCTGTGTCAATTTCATGCTTTATCAATGTAGTGTGACCAATGTCATTTGAATCTTTACTAAATGCATATTGATGCTTAATCAAAAATTTCTTCAGCACTTCTGTTTGACTGATGTCTAAATTTGCACATGACTTTTCATATAATGCTACTAGGTGATCTGGCAACTTATCTGAATCTTTAGCAATATCTGAAGTTGAGCCAACAAATTCATCCTCAACAACCTCAACTGTTTCCATGGTAGCAGTAACTGTGTCTTTAAATACCTTAATAGGCTTGTCTGTCAAATTAGCTAATCTAATTGGAACTCTACCCATATTTGGATCTACTACTGATTTTGCAACTAGTAAACCAGTTTTCTGTACAAATTTTTCTGAACCCTCAATGATGCAAGAATAATCTTTATCAATATAATCTAATGTTTTTCCACCTACTACCACTTCACTACTAGGAGGTATCTCAACATTCTCCACCAGAGCTATTCTACAACAAGTAGATTGATGTATATTATGTTTCATATAACAAGGTATATTTTCTCCATTGATTTTCAAATAACCCTTACTAATCATCAAATCACATTTGTGAGTTTTCATAAAATCCATGCCTAATATAACATTTTCAACTATGTCAGAAATAAGCATTTCCTGATTAAATGTTTGGCTACCTAAAGTTATTTTAAATGAAGCTTTCCCTTTAAAAGCAATATTCTCTCCAGTCACAGTTAACAATCTAGATTTAACTGATGTAATTTGAGGTTTTACACTGTCTGGCAAAGACTCAAACAATTTACTACTCAAAACTGAAACATTTGCACCAGTGTCACACAGAAAAGATGTAACACTATCATTTATCATGCCATCACAGTAATAACCTTTTCTACTGCCAAAACTACCTATATTTTCATATTGAATGTTTGAACCCAATTTGTTTGCGGTCTGGCTGCGGTTCCCCAACTCGACCTCTGTCCGTTTCCCTGCCACCTTCTATCTTGTACATTCTGATCATTTCTCCTTGTATTATCAGAATTAAACCTATCCAACCTATTGTAATTATTTGAGGATTTATAATTATCAGATCTACCTTGGAAATTTGAATTATACCTGTTCCCCTGTCTATTTTGACCATTTGAATTATATCTATTATTTTGCACATTCTGGTAACCATTTTGAGAACCAAAATTTCGACTAGTTTGTCCAGATGTATAATTTATCTTCTCTACTTGCTGTGTGAGAGATTTTATTTGATCAACTAGATCTGCCATATTCGGTGTAGCACTTTCTTCTCTAGACTTTGATGTATTTAAAGAGGAAAAAGAGGCTTGCTGATATGCATTAACTGGTTTCATTCTTTGCTTATCAGCCAGCTTGTGTGTCTCCAATCTAACAGCTATCGTCTCGGCTTCTGTTACAGATTTCGGACAACACTCTCTCAACCTTAACCTTATGTCAGAGTCATCAAGACTATCGATGAAATAATCTAAAGCTAAAATTTCTACTAATTCTGTATTTGCATCTGGATAAGCTTGTCGAGTGAGCTTTTTAACCTTTTGTGCAAGATCAGAAATTGACTGGCCTGGATCTTTGCTAAGTGATTTTAACTGTGTTCTAAAAATTTCTGCTTTATTTCTTGTTCCAAATCTTGATCTTAGAATTTCTGTCAAACTATCAAAATCTCTTTTCTCTCTTTCACTCAATTCACTGAGCAAAGATCTAGCATTTCCACTAAGACTACTAGCCAAATATAAAGCTTTATTCATATATGACCAGCCATTAATTTCTGCAATTATATTGAATTGTGTTAAATAATCCTCTATATCTGTAGAACCCTCGTACTGCTGAGGTTTAACTTTTAGCCCTCTATTATTATCTGAAGTATTTTGATTTGTATTTATGTTTTGCTCATAATGAGACCTATTCCTATGTGGAGCTAAATTAAATTGAATTTCTGGATCTGGGTTTTGCATCTCTGATATATTAGTTTGCATTGTCAACATTTGATTTTCCAAAGTGCCAATTTTCTGTTGAAGCTGTGAATTCATACCTAAAATTGTTGAACTTAAAGAATTTATATTCTTTGACATTTCTGAAATTTGATTTTCGGCTAGACTGCACTTTACCGGTACGTGAACTGCGCATGTGCATAAACAACAATGGCCGCCGCCATTTTTATTTGAATCGGGTGATTGCCTTCGTAAAAGCGGGGGTTTGGGGGCGGTAGCCCCCGACATTAAGCAAATAAACGCATGAACTTGAAGAAAAAATAATCAAATAAGTCCAGGTTCTTAGTCTGCTCCGATATCACAAAAGTTGTCAAAGCTCCGATGTTGCAAAGTTGTCAAAATGCTCGTACACGTACCGGTAAAGTGCAGTAGTCCCTGATTTTCTATCTGAGAACCACTGTTTACTCCATTCATATCATTTCTGCTCATTCCAACCATCTCCATTTCATCCCTATCTGTATCCATCATTATCAATATACATGTAGCAACAGTAGTTATCAGTAGATCTATAGATCTATTTTCTAATATTTATCTATATATTCTTTTTATTTACAGATCCAGAACCCATTTCCAGCTTCTACACCAACCATCAATTCCACCAACTGATTTCTATTGAAATGTTCCATTTTTATTTTAAATAAAATTTATCAAATTTTAAATTTTATCTTTTTCTTCTATAGATTCTAAATGTTTCAACATTCTGGCTATACCAAAATTCTCATTTGAAACATTTATATTTCAAAACAGATTCTTTTCTTCCACTTCTGACACCATTTGTCAGGACGGGCCAGAGTGTGGACAAAAAGACAAATATTTATATAATTTTTATTTTCTTCTATTATTATCATTCCACATTAAATATTAAGAACATTTCAATATAGCTCTATATTTATATTAAAATAAATATAGATCTATACATTTATAAAAATCAATACCTTTCCACCAGAATTCATCTTTAAATAACAGTTTTCAAAGTTTGTGAACCTTTCCAAAGTTTGTGAACCTTTTCAAAAGCAATATCATTCTAACGGACCGTTCGAAATTCGGCCGATTTATTTGGAAAGCGCGGACCGAAGAATAGATTGAAATCTCCGGTTGCTAAGCATCTCAGAGGCTTCAAAGTGAAAGTACTCATTAGCCAATCAGAGACGAGATAACAAATAATTCCACTTCCGCTTCAATCCGTCGATTGAAAGTTGTGTTTGTTGAGAGATACAAATTCATGAATATTTACCAATTCAAAGACAATCATGACGAATAAGAAGTATAGATCGTTTGTACAACTTGTATGTGAAAGGATCATATAGACCGTAGACATTGTCATGCGGGATTAAAGAAATACGAGGTAAAAATGTATGAAATTGACTTGCTGACACAATCGGTTTTCGTGCATACAGCAGGTGACATCATAACAATACATACATGAATTGAACATATGAGTCTTAAAAGCAGGTGGTTACTTAAAACAAGTAGTGCAGAAAGCTCATAGGAACTTTCTGTATTAATTGTAGCCTGCATTACGCTACCACCTGCCTTACAGACCCATAATTGTACCTTTTTGATGGTCGGTTAAGACAGGTTCTACTATATTCTTTGCCAGAAACAAATATCATGCCTTTTCTGTATAGAAACACACATCTGAGCCTTTGCAAACATAATAGGACCAGATTCATTTCTCTGCTCTATTTTCTTTCGGATGGCTGTCATAAAGCAGTAAACGTACTCATGAAAATCCATAAGTAATACACTTAAGAATAGAACTTCAACTTGAATGAGCACATTGACCAACTCTAAAGCAATGTTCTTAAATTGTTAAGTGGCCTATTAATGTAATTTAACTCACGGGACCTTGTTCGACACTGTCGATTAAGATACCATCCTTATTTAAAGCATTTTCTTTCGATAACTGCTGAAGCTATTCGCCGTATACTGAAAATCACCAGAAACGCTATTCGCCGTACACCGTAACAACTATTCGCCGTACACAATCCTACATATTAATTTTGTAATATCTTCTCACACAATGTATGGAAAGATACAATTTTTGGTATATAAAACAAAACCATCATATGCTTCGATTCTGCAGTTATTTCATGAATATACAAATACAAGTGTCCTTGAATAAGACCCAAATATCAAGTGGCGTTGACTTTTCCTCGCTACTAGGAAAGCCTTTTACAGGTTAAATATTCTGATATTGCCAACTTATGCAAGAGTTTAAACTCTGAGTGAAGTAATCAAAGATTCATAGACCCGGTAGTGCTTTATCTATGATGATTAAGATAATGAGAGTTAAAATAACAAAGGATTGTCTTACATGGTGTTGGTCAAATTTATCACTTTCTTCGATTCGCTTAGTAGTTTTACCTAGCTATTTCCGGAGTTGTTGATAGACGGTGAGTATGCTTATGGCTGGCCACTCACTCTTTAAAAGGCCCTATACCTTTAGCCTGCTAATATTACACCAGCTACTTGCTTTGGATTTTTGCATTTATAATAACCTTTCAAACAGTCTGGATCAAGTTTGGATCCAGATAAGATACAAAGTAACTTGGCATCTCATTAGGGTCCAAACTGTCTTTCACTCTGACATTATTTTTGAAAAGATATGGAAGGAAACAACTTTTGCAGCAGATAACATTATTTGCAGACAGCAATTGCTCAGAGTGCAGAGGGTATTGGAGTGTGTACTAGTAGTCTCCCAGTAAATAGTATGCCATATTATGTCGTACGAAACGGTTCATAACTTTCCAAAAGCGCATCATGCGCTTTCTAAACCGCATCATGCGCTTTACAAACCGCATCATGCGGTTTATAAACCGCATGATGCGCTTTCTAAACCGCATCATGCGCTTTCTAAACCGCATGATGCGGTTTAATAGTTTTGGACCTTTCGTACGCGATGGTCACAGCATTTCAAAGCGCATCTTGCGGTTCAGCTCTATGGAGGACGATCAACGCCAAAATTGCATCATGCTTTGTGGCATTTCAGTTTGCTTCATTGTAATTGCATCATGCATTGTGGCATTTCAGTTTGCTTCATGATAAATGCATCCTGCATTGTGGTGTTGAACAGTTTGCTAAACGATTATTGCATGTCAAGATGGGAGTCCTTCTTTCATTGAAGTTTCTTCAATGACACATGACCCAATGCGGTAAGCCCATAGCAACAAGCATAAAGCCGAACGCCGAAGGCATAATGCACTTCAGCCGAACTCGCCATATAGGTGGCGCTGCATGTAAAACCAGATAATCAAACTACTGAAAGTACTGAGGATGGATTCAACGTAGATCGAATTAAATGTTTGGTTTGGTTTTTAAATGTTGTTTTGAGCGAAAAAAAAGAACATTATCCGGACGTGTGTGTATGGGGGGGGGGGGGGGGTTAATTATTTAAAACAAAGATGTTGCCTTTGGTGCAATTTTATTTGTTGCTTTTTTATGTCCGTCTGATCAGGGTCTGTCTTGTTTGCTGATGGTCTGTCAAAGATATCATTCTGCATAGTTTGCCCTGATAAAATTCACGTGTCCATATGCTATTTCATTGTCATTATTTTTCACATGAATATTCATTGAGTAAAGGGTCAACTGTGTAGTACACTGATCGCCGATGTGTGATAGACCACGCGTGGATCATGTACGGACCGTCTGATCAGGATCTGCTCTGATTGCTAATGGAATTTCATTCATCTGTTTATTTAGAATTTCTGAATGACTTCAATGTTCCACCTTCCATATTTTCATTATAATTTTTGGTCCATAAATATTCTGTATAGGTATTGGAATCGGGACTAAATATAGAACAGGGAAAGGGCTAAGATTACATGTATAAATATAAACATGTCTAATATATCATAAAATAGCATATTTTTATTAGAATTATATTGGGTTTGAGAAATACCCGGTACATTACATTACATTATTTTCATTTTGTGTACAATATACTTATAATATGTTTACTAACCCTTTCTCTAATGTTAACATCTTTTCACACATTTGCAAACACAGCAGACCCAGATCAGATGGCTCCTATAGCAGCTGTCTGATCAGGGTCCGCTCCGTTCGTCAATAGAATTTGAAAGATGTTTCTTTACTTTCTAAAATGACTACACTGTCCCACCTTCCATATTTCATTATAACTATTTTGTCCATGAATATTCAGTAGGTATTTAAATTTTGAATAAACATAGAACAGGGGAAGGGTTGAAAATAAATTAAGATATGAATAATAATAACTCATGAAGGTGTAATGAAAATATCTGAAATTTTGAACATTGAATACTTTATTTAACGAGGGTAGCTAAATTAGTCATAATGACTAATCTACCTTGAGACCCTCAAAACAAGCATTTCATACAAAATACAAAACAGTAAAACACAGATCTATATACACAAGAAATAAATGTTCAGAAGTTCAGTAATGTTGCGTCTGGATAATTAATAAATGTTGTCTGCTTCAATTTGTAGATTTATTCTTTATGGACACGCATTTGGATCCTGATAAAACTCCGAGTAAAATGGCGTCTAATCTGGATCCAATCTGTTATCATAGATTTGATTTGCCACTAGCATCCAAATAGTTAATATAAAGCTATAATATATAAAGTATTGCACATAAAAAAATGAAATGCATAAATGACATCTGACCCCGATTCAGGTGGATGAATGCACGCGCTATTAAAATCACATATTTGTGACGTCATTTACTCACGCTGTAATTATTATGAATACGAGAAAATATTTTTGCTCATTACTAGTTAATCTAAAATGATCTCTGCTTCAAATTTCTAAAAATGCAAATAGAGAGTAAACTAATTTAACCTGATGAGACTTTGAGTTATTAACGATATAGATTAATATATTCTTTCTGAAATTCAACCAATTTGCCCAGGGAGAGGGTATACATACTTTTGTGCATGCCCTTATTTAGATTTACATTGTTATATGTTTAAATTTCATTTACATTTTCTTAAATTTTCTTCACTTGAGGTCCTCTACAAAAGTTACATAAATTATGCCCCTTGTGTCAAAATTGGTTCACCCCAGGACCGGCTAGTTTTCTATAGAAACACATAGTGAAAACTTTGAAAATCTTATCCTCTGATTGTCTGGTGAGCGATGTCAGGGCCTTTCAGACCCTCTTGTTATTATTATTATTCTCCCAGCAGTAAATAACCCCCCCCCCCCCCACACACACACACACACACACACACACACACACACACACACACACACTCTCTCTAATGTAATGGATCAGTAACCCTTCTATTTTTTGTGTGTTTTTTGAAATCCTTCTATTTCCATGTCTTCATAGCGTTTTCCTTCTTTACCTATGTATTCGGCAAATCACTTCAGCATTTTAGTCCGAGCTGACTAGAGTACGACAAAGACCGGGGCGAAGATGGAACAACGAACCACGCATCAAGCATCAAGCACCAAGCACCAAGCGCTAAGCAAATAGCACAAAGAATATGCTCCAAAGAAGTTTAAACAATGAAACACATTATTTGACGTTAACAAGTTTACAGAAGGTCAAATGTCGGATCGAGGACGAAACTTCAAAGAAAGAAGAAAGCACATCGTGACATGCAATAATCATTTAGCATAATGCATTTAACATGAAGCAAATTGAAATGCCACAAAGCATGATGCAATTTTGGCGTTGATCGTCCTCCATACAGCTCATCGGTTCTGGCACTTTATTGATCACGGTTCGGGCTATATCATGATTTCTCTCAGCCAATCAGAACTGTTGTTACAAATTGTATTATCTAGATATGGGCTAATTAAATTACCTGGCGGTAGGGGCCTATTACAGAACAGATACGTTGATCAAAAATTAATGAAAACATTATGGACGTTTTTGTTCAATGAAAATGTAATTCTATGTGGATCAATTCTATAAGAAATAGTTTAGATCTCTACAACCAAAAAAGGATCCCGTTACATGTACATATATTTTAAAAGTACTGGGTCGGCAGTGTACATGTGTAAATATCGGCGGGCGGACGATCGAGGCAACGCTTCGAAAAGTAAAGTTGCTGTATTTTTTGCTATAGTATTCAATTTATATTAATTTATATGTGAATTAATTGTAAAATTATTGTTTTGCATCTGTACTAAATGAAATTTATTCTGTTACGTAAACGTAGTGTTTTCTGCTGTTTATGTTTGGTATGCTGGTAAGCTGTAAACAGACGACTTGTCGGTGTAACGAAGTAAAGTGACCCCATCTGATATGGATCTACACTGTTTGCAAAGGCGTAGAAAGGCATAGTTATGGGAATAAAGGGAATTAAAGTATATACCCAGATCTGATGGTGCAAACATGAACTTCTGATCATGGTCTGCTCTGTTTGCGTTTGGTATGATTTAGAAACCAAACCGTTTTTATCAAGGCAAAATAAAATCGGTTGAAAAGTTTACAAAATAAAAATTGTGTTGATAAATATTTATGCGGTCATTCTCTCTTGCAGGAATACTAAATAGGAAAAGGGTTAAAGATAAATTCTCAAAATCTATGGATTTATATGCCTAAAACATTACACGCAGTTTTTACTTCGAGTTGTGTTTACAGGCAATGACTTGTACCCACAGACAAAAGATTAATAAGGAAGATGACCGTCGTTCGACTTTTCAAAAAATTACCCATGTATTGCGAATCAGTTATATTTAACCCTGTGTGGCAATCAAATCAGTTTAAAAATGTCTACGGAAAAGCTACTGCTTTTCTTTCTCGAGACTGAAGGTATGCCTCTATATTCAAAGATGTCCAATTAAAAATGACCATAAGTCAGGTCACCTCCCTAATAGTTTATTGGTCAATCAGTCAGTGGACTGTAACTGACACATCTAAACAATACCATATATCACGGCGGTAAGTCCCCAGATAAGAAAACAGCGGGCCACCGGTCTTAATCTCAACAGGAAGCCATTTACAATAATGTATTGACCCTTATCAGCGCGATCAGACTCGTATTTGCAATTTTTTTGGATTTCGATGAGACACCGAATTTACTCGATATCTCACCAGGTTTCTCAGCTGTTCGACACTCAGGCACCAATGTCAAACGCTACAAATGCAACTTTTCAGAATGTGGGCAGTATTTTTCAGCACGATAAGGGTTAGGATATGATTATTTACCTGAAACAAATTCGCATGAAATCCAGCCCCGACCCTCTATGTTGTCTATCTGTCTTTGTCTCTCTCGCTCCCCTCCAACCCCCAATCTCCTCATTCATCCCATCCTCTGCCTGTCTGTCTGTCCGACCGTCCGTCCGCCCCTCTCTCTCTCTCTCTCTCTCTCTCTCTCTCTCTCTCTCTCTCTCTCTCTCTCTCTCTCTCTCTCTCTCTCTCTCTCTCTGTCACGGTCACCATCTCCTCCTCTCCTCCCTCACACCCCATCCTCTGCCTGCCTGCCTGTCTGTCTGTCTGTCTGTCTGTCCGTCAGTCCTCTCTCTCCTCTTCCTCTCCCTCTCTCTCTCTCTCACACACACCCTCCTCCCTCACATCCTCTCCTCCCTCGCACCCTCTCTTTCTCTTACCCCTCTCTCTCTCTATTTCTATATATATCTCTCTCTCACACACACAAACATGGACAGAGAGACGTGGACAGAGAGACGATTATAGTACTATGGCCGGGGTCATAGTACTATATAGTAAATTGATCCCCGGTCGATCTACTACGGGGTCACTTTGTTATATGAGGGGTCAGAATTTTATATGTAAACAATAGCTGTCTTTATAAGCAGGCGGTTGCTTTATGCAGGACGATAGTTATGCTAAAAGCTCCTATAGCTACCACCTGCCTCTTCCAGACAGAATTATGCCCATTTTTTGTGTTCGCATTAGAAAGGGTTTACTGTAATTATAATATTCTAGATAAGTAGAACCGAATTATCGTGAGCACATATAAAAGTCTGGCAAGTTTGAAGTTTGTGAAGACCTAAATTATATGTGAATCAAAGCTTATATATAACATCCGGAGCCATTTTGCAAGTCGCCATTTGAATAACGACCTAGTTCACAGTTCAACGTCCGAATAACGAAACGGTAAGAATAAGTTGTAAATGTGATGATATTTTACATACTGTAGACCCAAATTAGTGTGTATTCAAAGCTGATATATAAACTCTGTGGCAATTTCGCAATTCGAATAACGATTTTTTTCTCAAGTTGTTAGTCGAATAACGACCGGAATCGCAGTTCAACCTTCGAATAACGAAAGGGTGAAAATAAGTTATAAACGAGCAGACATTATATACATTGTAGACCCGAATCAGTGTGGATTCAAAGTTTATATGAAATATTCGGAGCAATTTCGCAGTCTGTTATTCGAATAACGAAACATTTTGAGTTCAACCTCCGAATAACGAAAGGGCAAAAATAAGTTAGAAATGCGTAATATATAGATAGATTTATTTCGGTAAAAAGTGTACATAGCGTGGCAAACCATAATAAAGACAACATATGAAAGCCATGCAATACGCACTAGACACCAAATAAGTTATAAATACGCACTGATGATATTTTAGACACACTAGACCCAAGTCATAATGGAATCAATGATAATATATTAATTCCGGAGCCATTTCGCAGTTCTTTATTCGAATAACGAAATATTTCGCTGTTCAACCTCCGAAAAACGAAATGGCCGAAATAAGTTATAAATGCGCAAGATTGATATTTTAGACACAATACACATTTTTGACCCAAGTCATATTGGAATCATTGATTTATATATAAAATCCGGCGCCACTTCGCAGTTCGTTATTCGAATAACGGAAATAGTTTGCAGTTCAACCTCGGAATAACGAAATGGCCAAAATAATGTATAAATGCGCAATGGTGATATTTAAGACACACTAGACCCAAGTCATATTGGAATCAATGATTAGATATAATATATATCAAATCCGGAGCCATTTCGCAGTCGTTATTCGAATAACGAAATATTTCGCAGTTCAACCTCCGAAAAACGAAATGGCTAAAATAAAGTATAAATGCGCAATGGTGATATTTTAGACACACTAGACCGAAGTCATATTGGAATCAATGATTAGATATAATATATACTAAATCCGGAGCCATTTCGCAGTTCGTTATTCGAATAACGAAATATTTCGCAGTTCAACATCGGAATAACGAAATGACCAACATAAGTTATGAATGCGCAATGGTGATATTTTAGACACACTAGACCCAAGTCATTTAGGAATCAATGATTAGATATAATATATATTAAATCTGGAGACATTTCGCATTTCGTTATTCGAATAACGAAATATTTCGCAGTTCAACCTCGGAATAACGAAATGGCCAAAATAAGTTATAAATGCGCAATGGTGATATTTTAGACACACTAGACCCAAGTTATTTAGGAATCAATGATTAGATATACATGTAATATATATTAAATCCGGAGCCATTTCGCAGTTCGTTATTCGAATAACGAAATATTTCGCAGTTCAACCTCGGAATAACGAAATGGCCAAGATAAGTTATGAATGCGCAATGGTGATATTTTAGACACACTAGACCCAAGTCATTTAGGAATCAATAATTAGATATAATATATATTAAATCCGGAGCCATTTCGCATTTCGTTATTCGAATAACGAAATATTTCGCAGTTCAACCTCGGAATAACGAAATGGCCAAAATGAGTTATAAATGCGCAATGGTGATATTTTAGACACACTAGACCCAAGTCATTTAGGAATCAATGATTAGATATAATATATATTAAATCCGGAGCCATTTCGCATTTCGTTATTCGAATAACGAAATATTTCGCAGTTCAACCTCGGAATAACGAAATGGCCAAAATAAGTTATGAATGCGCAATGGTGATATTTTAGACACACTAGACCCAAGTCATTTAGGAATCAATGATTAGATATAATATATATTAAATCCGGAGCCATTTCGCATTTCGTTATTCGAATAACGAAATATTTCGCAGTTCAACCTCGGAATAACGAAATGGCCAAAATAAGTTATAAATGCGCAATGGTGATATTTTAGACACACTAGACCCAAGTCATTTAGGAATCAATGATTAGATATAATATATATTAAATCCGGAGCCATTTCGCATTTCGTTATTCGAATAACGAAATATTTCGCAGTTCAACCTCGGAATAACGAAATGGCCAAAATAAGTTATAAATGCGCAATGGTGATATTTTAGACACACTAGACCCAAGTCATTTAGGAATCAATGATTAGATATAATACAGTAAAACCCCGCTAATGCGGCCACCAAAAATGGGCATAATTCTGGGCGGCAGAGGCAGGTGGTTGCTTAATACAGGACGAAAGTTATACAGAAAGCTCCTATAGGAGCTTTCTGCATAACGTTCGTCCTGCATTAAGCAACCACCTGCTTTAAACGACGCCAGTGGCTGTTTATTAAGTGTTCGCATTAGAAATCCGGAGCCATTTCGCAGTTTGTTACTCGAATAACGAAATGGCCAAAATAAGTTATAAATGCGCAATATTGATATTTTAGAGACACTAGACCCCAGTCATAGTGGATTCAAAGAGGTATACATGTATATTAATTCGGGGGCCATTTCGAAGTTTGCTATTCGAATAACGAAATATTTTGTATTTCAACCTCCGAATAACGAAGTGTTCAAAATATGTAATACGTGTTCATTTATGATATTTCAGACAGTGTAGACCCCAGTCATAGTGGATTCAAAGATTAATATATTAATGCTGGACCCATTTCGCAGTTCGTTATTCTAATAACAAACTATTTCGCAGTTTAAACTCCGGAAAACGACATAGTTGACTATGTCGTTTTCCGGAGTTTAAACTGCGAAGTAGTTATAAATGCGCAATGATGATATTTTAGTCACACTTGACCTATCTCATAGTTGAATCAATGCTTTATATATATTAATTATAGAGCCATTTCGCAGTTTATTATTTGAATAACTATATGCATCGCAGCTCTGCGTCCGAATAACGAAATGGGCCAAATATGTTACACATACGAGTATACCAGCGGGCATAGGCTTCGAGCGTGCCTACATGCTCTGAAGGTGCCGGTCAATCGAGTGGCAAATATACTGTTAACCCTTTCCTTCATATACGAGTTCGTACACGCCTTTTCACACATTTGCAAACAGAATAGACCCAGATCAGACGGCTACTATGACCAGGGTCTGCTCCGTTTGATTTTGACAGGATATAGACATGGCACTACTAGTTTTTATCACAGAAAAGCTTCTTTTTTAAAAAAAAAATAAATCAGAAAATGAATATTCATGATGTCATTATTTCTTACATGAATATTGAATAGCGAAAGGGTTAAACACGTTTGCCGAAATTGACTGCCAGTGTCGGCAACCGAAATTGCTTTTGTGAAAATGGAAATATAGTGCAAACAAACACATACTCGAAGAGATCTTCCTGTCTTAAGTCGAATTTTCCGGAGTCACAAGTGTCGGTATGCTGGGGTGGGTTTTATTTAACTGTATTTCCATTTATTTTACATTTTCTGTAAAATAGCATTATACTCCTACCTACAACTATCAAGTGATTTTATCTAAATATAAAAATATGGTCAAAATATTTCTACATTGCAAATTAGGCGTATAAGATTTGCATTTGCAAATGGGCATGACCTTACATATCTACTGTGACAACAATTAAGTTCCTAGTCCGCAATCTTTGGTTTACATTATTCACAGAAACCGTCGTCTGTCGGTCTGTCTGTCTGTCTCTCCGTCCGTCACACTTTCTTTTGGCTGTCATGTCTAAACTAATCATTATAGAGCTTTCATATTTTACATGTGTCTTCACTTAGGGATCACTTTTCTGTCTGTCTGTCTGTCTGGTCTGTCCGGTCCGGTCCGGTCCGGTCTGGTCTGGTCTGGTCTGGTCTGGTCTGTGTCTGTCTGTCTGTCTGTCTGTCTGTCTGTCTGTCTGTCTGTCTGTCTGTCTGTCTGTCTGTCCGTCCGTCCGTCGTTTGTCTGTCTGTCCGTCCGTCCGTCCGTCCGTCCGTCCGTCCGTCCGTCCGTCCGTCCGTCCGTCCGTCCGTCCGTCCGTCCGTCTGTCTGTCTGTATGTCTGTCTGTATGTCTGTCTGTCTGTCTGTCTGTCTGTCTGTCTGTCTGTCTGTCTGTCTGTCTGTCTGTCTGTCTGTCTGTCTGTTCTGACTGACTGTCTGTCTGACTGTCTGTCACACTTTCTTTTGGCTGTCATTTCTAAACTAATCATTATAGAGCTTTCATATTTTACATGTGTCTTCCTCTCATCAAGGACCATTGATGTAATTGAGGTCCATCACTCTGCATACAATACGTTTTGAGTTCTTCCCCTTTGTTCTGATTTTCGCACTCTAGCATATTAACAGTTTTTGTGTCAGTTGCGAGCAGGTGACACATGTGTTCCTCCGAACACTCTTGTTAATCAAATGGCGAAATGCGAAATATTTCGTTATTCGAATGTGGAACTGGATAATGGCAACATATTTTATATGCAAGCTTTGCGTCCGCATTGGTTTGGTTCTACAGTGTTGAGAACATCATTGCGCGTTTTTTACTTATTTTGACCATTGCGTTATTCGGAGTTTAAAATGCGAACTAGTTTTTGTGTCACTTGCCGAGAGGCAGTGTATCACTTAGGGATCACTTTTCTGTCTGTATGTCTGTCTGGTCTGTCCGGTCCGGTCCGGTCGGTTCGGTTCGGTCCGGTCCGGTCCGGTCCGGTCCGGTCCGGTCCGGTCCGGTCCGGTCTGGTCTGTTTGTCTGTCTGTCCGTCCGCCCGTCCGTCCATCTGTCTGTCTGTACTGTCTGTCTTCCTCTCATGAAGGACCATTGATGTAACTAAAGTCCATCACTCTGCATGCATGTTATTCCCCATAGTTCTGATTTTCGCACTCTAGCATATTAGCAGTTTTTTTGGGTCTACAGTGTCTAGAATAGCATCATCACTACGCGTTTATAACTTATTGTGACTGTTTCGTTATTAGCTGGTTGAACTGCGAAATATTTTGTTATTCAAATGACGACTTGCAAAATGGCTCCGGATTTTATATACAGTCACACCCCTCTAACGCAACTACCTAAAAGAGGTATAATTCTATATGTTAGAGGCAGGTGATAGCTTAATAACAGGACAAATGTAATGCACAAAGCTCCTAGGGTAGCTTTCTGCATTACCTTCGTCCTGCATTTAGCAACCACCTGCTTATAAAAGACACCCATGTTTATTCATTAAGGGATCGCACTAGAAGGGTTCTACTGTATAAGATTTGATCAAAGTATGATGTGTATTTACAGTGTCTAAATGTATTGTGGTATTGAAGTGCGAACTATTTCGTTGCTCGAATGACAGACAAACTGCAAAATTACAATGTCTACAATACACATAATAATTACTGCTAATTATAGCTTTTAATGACCATTTCATTATTCGTAAGTCCAATTGCAAGCTATTTCGTTATTCGCATGCGAATAACGAACTGCGTAATACTTCGCTGTTCGTTTTTTGAATAACGAACTGCGAGTGACAGCCAACTTAACGCTGCCATTTTACCGTCTAAATAAGAGATCCTGACGTAAATCATTATATCTACAACATTTAAAGAAAGCATGGTGCTCATATTCGACCAAGATTGCCTTGGTACTACTTTACAGAGCATACACACAAGTTCTGTACTCTCTGTCGCTGCCTAGATGTCTCCCAGTTTCAACGTTTAGTTTATGACTTGAATACCTAGAACGGGCTAAACTCTTTTAGCTCACCAGAGCACAAAGTGCTCAGGGTGAGCTTTTGTGATCGCCCGATGTCCGTTGTCCGTCGGCGTGCGTCGTCAACAATTTGAAACTCCTATCATCTGAATCTACAGGAATCTCAGCTTTCATCTTGGGCACATAGATTCATGTTCAGGTCCTCTACAAAAGTTATATAAATTATGCCCCTTGGGTCAAAATTGACCCGTCCCTCGGGTTCCTTGTTTTCTATTGAAACATATAGTAAAACTCTTCTCCTCTAAAAATCTTCTCCCCTGAAACTGGAAGATTCTCAGCTTTCATATTCGGCACATAGCATCATGTTCAGCTCCTCTATAAAAGTTGTATAAATTGTTCCATTTGAAACAGTGAAAACTTTGAAAACCTTCTCCTCTGATTGTCTGGTGAGCGATGCCAGGGCCATTCTGACCCTCTTGTTTAATTTGAAATGTATATTCAAGCACAGATATGTTTCAGGATTTAAAATGGATTTGATCATTATGCCAGTTTTGTGTTATACAGTCTTCTAACCTTCTTCTAAATTGTAAAACACACAAGTTAACATCACCAATTTGTTGCGACAGCCAGGCAAAACCAAAACCATATGTAAACAAAAGTTATTTTACCTTTGTCGCCAAGTTTACTCTACCTAAGTCATCTTGAGCCTTAAGCATTTTATAGGAGTTTTTGAATATCTATGACTTGGCATATTTAAGAGTTCACACCAATATTTGATGCACTTTGTATGATAAATAACACACTTTGAAAGTCTACCATATTCTCCAAGAGTCGTGCTAGTGTTAATCGTATAGTTTACACCAAGAAACTGTTTGCATACCTGATTTTGCACCTGCTCAATGGTTGCTGAGTACTGAATTCCGTATTTCGGATTCAAAAGTTAATATAGGTCTCTCATAATTCTTCAATGAATAAATTGTCTATTTAGCTTGTGCAGAAAATTTCTTTTCTCTGCTGTCCATGGAAGTTTAGGAGTAAAAGGAAAACCCGTGTATTTACAGACAGATGTTGTATGGATGGTTGTATTATTAAATTTCAAATGTTCATAATATCGTAGCGGTCCGCTGTTTCTAAATACAATGATGTCTGTTTAAATTGACTTCCATTCCCGTATTAGTACAGGAATCTGAGATAGCATCAATTTGTGAATTGTATCAGCACAACGTCATCGGCAAAAGGTATACATTGGATATCAGGTATTTCACTAGTTATATAAAGATGCCAGTGTTGCATTTTTCACGTATATATGAACAAAGGTCATTGCTAAAGAGATTAAAAAAATGTCAGACTACTTATGTCCCCTTGTCGCGTCCCCATATTGCACATGAACGACTGTTACACAGTTATCGACCGATAGATGAGGGAGATATAACTAGAGAGAAGAAATAAAAAATGAAAAAAGGGAGAGGCCGAGAGTTAGCGGGAGAGAGACACACACGTGCGCACACAACGATGTAGAAAGAGAAAGGAAAGAGCGAGAGAAAAACAGAACGAATAACAGAAAAGAGAGAAAATGGCTTGATTTATGAATTAGATTTAGAAGCTTTACGATGTTGATCTAGATCCAGCCTCAAAATAACCGGAGTACCTAAAACGGAGTAGCGTTAGGTAACAGAGACAGAGAGAGACAGAGAGAGAGACAGAGACAGACAGAGAGACAGATAGCTAATCAGCCAGCCAGCCAATCAGACAGACAAACACACACACACAGACATGGACACACAGACATACACACAGACAAAGAGGCAGGCAGAGGCATAAGCAAACACAGCAGACCCTGTTCAGACGTCTGATCTTGGTCTGCTCTGTTTGTATAGGCGAGAAAATACGTTTATGTGAAGAAAGGGTAAGCAATATTGACTTTATGAATATCGATTAGTTGAAAGTTTATAATGACATATTAACAGTGGTATTTGTGATTATTACAAAAACTGTAGAGCCATATCTATATTGAGTCATCAGCTAACAGACCCCGATCAGACAGCTCCTACAGGGCTTGTCTGTCATCGGTTTAGTCTGCAAACGCGTGAAAATGCTCCAAGAGTTTGGCAAACAAAAAGGTAATAAATAAACATATATACTTCTTTTAAAATCCAGAACGAAAGAACAGGAAGCACCTACGTAAGACTCTAGCATAACCAAGTTCTGAATTAGGGCTACTTTTGCCACAACCATTTGCTACATACGTATGGCTTTTAACGCAATTACAACGATGATAGACTGGGGACTTACAAGAATCGTCTTATCAAAATCTGCTCCGTTTACTTATGGAATATTATACACTAAACTCCGTCTAAGGCGACCACATAAATCTTCTTTAAATACAGATGGTTGCTTATGCCAGAAAAACAGGAATACAGAAAGGTCCTGCAGAAACTTTCTGCCTACCTCTCGTCTTGCTTTAGTCCAAAATTACATTCGTTTTGGTGGTACCTTTATAGGGAAATCACTGTATATTTGATTCAATACACACAGAAACAGATAGACACAGACAGGGAGACACAGAGAGGAAAGCGGAAGAGAGAACTGGAGAGTAAGAGAGGAGAAAGAGAGAGAAAAAGTGAGAGAGGAGATAATTGACAATCGTTTGATAGATTGATGGGAAGGTTGGCCGAGGATATAGAGAGGATGACCGGGATAGAAAGAAAGAGGAGATAGAGAAAGAGAGGTAGGCTGATTGATAGACGAATGAAATGTTGGTAAGTACATGTAGGTTGGGGATAGTGCGATAGAGAGAGATGGGAGAAAGAAAGAGGAGAGGAAAGAGAGAGAGAGAGGCGAGAAAGATAGTGACAGAAAAGAGAGAGTGAAGGGTAACTTAGAAACATAGGGTGAATGGCGAGTAAGTGGGCCAGGGACAAAGAGACATAGTGAGATAGACGGACAGAGAAAGATCGAGATAGAGGGGAGAGAGACAGAGTGTGAGCCTTGCTTTAATCCCAAATTACACCATTGTTGGTGGTCGCTGAAGAGGGGATTTACTGTAGACCTGATTCAATAGTTACTACCATGGCATGAATTTCAGTGTTGATAATTATGCCATAATAAAAATCACAAAGGGTATTATGTTCTCAGTGTCACATAACTATCAATCCGCGTGAGCGGACGGACGGACATACAGTCTGTGTTCCTTCTACCTATTCCTTCTGGTCACAAGCTACATACAGAAGTACCAAGTGTCATTTAACACCTTTTGTGAGGGTTAATGCATTGTTTGTCACAGTTTCTTTCAATTTTCTACATTACAAACTGTTTGCCACAAAGTTGTGAAGGTTTTAATTGATCCCCTTTGTAAGTGAAATGCCTTAGAACTGATGGGTTTGAAATCAGGTAAGCCATAAAGCTGGCAGAGTGTGTAAAAGGCAGTTTGTGCTCCATTCTATTTGGAATATGACACTCTCACACAAAGGTAATTCATGATTTACATTATCTTCATTTATTTTCCAGCCCCATGTTTAGATAAAACATTTCAGTATTTGCTTCAATGTGCTATAAAAATCATGCTTCAATATTTCGAGGAATGACCAAACTTTGTAATGACAGAACTACATAAATAGAATAAAGTAGTTGTCGCCTCTTTATTCATATTCGTTGAGAACTATCTAGTCAATGACGTGGCAAAAATGAATTAAAACAATCCACTATTCCGTTCTATGTAAAGGCGATGTAAATGCTGGCCGCTTCGATAGTCCACAAAAAATTGCATTTTCCAGTAATAAAATATATTTAAACCAAGAAGTTGCGCTGCAATAGCCGGAAAGTCGTTCTTAAAAATGTAGCTAACCGGATAGTTTAGTCAAAATAAACAGCAAAAACACTAAATATGCGCACGAAGTATTTACTTCGTGATATGCGTAACAAAATATAACTATCGGCTGTACAGTCGGCTGAGCGGTGTAGACTATAACTAGGTGCTTTACTTTATTTTAATTTGATACAGATGTAAAACAGTATTGCTTGAATTGATTCATATGAAATAAATCTAAATAAAGAACTATAGAAATAAATGGAGCATCTTTTCTGTTCGGTGCGTTGCCTCGATCTTCCGCACCCCGATATATACATGACTTTACTTTTGGATTGGGAGCTTCGATGGACCGAAGGTCGACTTACCAATCAAAAAAAAAATAAAAAAAAAAAAATAAGCAATAAACAAAGAATAAATCCCACGAAATACCTACAGATTACATGCTCTAGATAAAAAAGATACAACATCTTTACTTATACGTTACCTAACGCTACTCTGTTTTAGATACTCCGGTTATTTTGAGGCTGGATCTAGATCAATATCGTATAACTTCTAAATCTAAGTCATAAATCAGTATCAGAACAATTATAGTTCCGTTGTTTGAGGTTCATAATTAATATTACAAATACATACAGCGAGAAAGATATTCTCAAAGTCGACGCAATGCACAAAGAATGCGCGGTTGCTCATTGATTATACCTTACCTTTTTATGTAAGGGTAAGGATTGGTTAAAGACATTCCCTTGGCCGGCTTGGGTCTTTACAGCTAACCTGTGAAAAAGCATGCAGCACATGGTAAGAGCTATAGCAGTTTGCCTGTCAAGAACCACTGGAGCGTTCCATGTGAGGCCCGTCTCTTACATTTGATGATTTGGAAATGATTAGATTGTCACTAATGCAGTATATGTTTTTATTTTTTATTATGCTCCCTTTGAACATATTATAGCTCTCCTCCACTGCAGTTTAAATGGATTCTACTGCAGGCCAAATGTCCAGAGTTTTATCTCTGATATACATAAGCGCTCAGTTTTTTTAATGTATTTAATCCTTATAAAATATTCATCTGCTAAATTGCTTGTCTGCTTCAAATGTGAAAGTGCTTCATAGTTTGTAAAGATTTGTGAAAATGTTGTCTGTCAAATAGCTTGGATCCAGATAAGATGCCGGGTTACTTGACGTCTCATCTGGATCCAACCTGTTTGCATATGACCCTTTGTTTGTTAGTGGTAGGCTTCTTAAGGGTTGGACTTCTATTGGGTTCTGACCAACAATGGTCTTTTGAGTGTGTTCCCCTTGACTAATTGTATGTCAGGGCCTCTCTAGACAGAATGAGACCGCTTGCCATATTTTGCACACTTGTATCATGCTTTTACTGTTACTTTCACGCCTATTGAGAACAATGGGGGGGGGGAATCATTGAATGGACCTGGGTAATGTCTTTAAAGGGTCGCGGTTCGGCGTCGCGGTTCGGCACATAGCGTACGAAAGGCTCATAACTATCCAAAAGCGCATCTTGCGGTTTATAAACCGCATGATGCGGTTTAGAAAGCGCATCTTGCGGTTTGTAAAGCGCATGATGCGGTTTATAAACCGCATGATGCGGTTTGTAAAGCGCATGATGCGGTTTAGAAAGCGCATGATGCGCTTTTGGAGAGTTATGAACCACTCCGTACGCCGGTCAGTTTGAATTAGCTGAAACAGCAGCCTGCTCTAAGAAACTGGTTACCTCTGGGGTGGGGCCAATTTTGACCAAAGGGGCATGATTTATATAACTTTTGTATAGGACCTGAACATGATGCTATGTGCCAAATATGAAAGCTGTAATATTTCCAGTTTCAGAGAAGAAGATTTTCAAAGATTTCACTATATGTTTCTATTGAAAACAAGGCACCCCTGGGGCGGGGCCAATTTTGACCCCAGGGGCATAATTTATATAACTTTTGTAGAGGACCTACACTAGTCCAAATAATTTGACCTCACGCAAGCTTATTTTTCATATTGATCTTTCTCTGCTGGCGTGATTTCGCAGGAATGATAAAAATTAAAAAAATAATAAAAAATAGAAAAAAAACGATGAAAAAGAATAAAAATGTAATGAAGAACGATTATTATGTGATATTTCGAAATACAGAAGTTTTATATTGTAGAACTAGACCTACACATGAAGCTATGTGCCAAATATGGAAGCTGAGAACCCTATAGATTCAGAGGAGAAGATTTTTAAAGGTTTAAATTGTTGACGCGGGACGACGGACGACGCACGACGGACATCAGGCAATCACAAAAGCTCACCCTGAGCAAAATTTGTCTAGGTCTATGCATTTGACCAATTTGTATGCTTTGTCATTTGCATTTGTGTATGTTTTAACAAATTTATTAAATTTATTAATTGTAGCTGAACATTAATTCCTAGAAAACTTGCCTTCCTGAAGCCTTCATCTTTAAGTCTTCCACCAAGGACTTTGTCGATTCCCGGCAATTTTGTCACTGATTTGTTGCCCATTGGCTCCTTTACAAAGTGCTTGTGCTTTTTTGAAGTGTTTGCCATTCTTCAGCAGTTTCACTGGATAGAGACAATCTGTCAACAGGGATGGAAATGTGACCATTATAGTTCAGTTAGACATTTGCAAAGTATTTGAATGATTGTCCTCTAATTCATAGTTTTATGATCTAAAATCTAGTAAAAATGACAAAATTGGTCAACCGTTATTATTGTCTGAACCCCGAAAGAGAAAGTAGAATATTTGGATTTGTTTCGCATTAAGTATTTGTTGTTGTTCTTCCTCTTGTTGTAGATTACTAAAACAACGAATTAGTTGTCCGTTTATCTCTTAAAATATACCAATATATAATATTTACTCACCAAATATTTACAAAACTTGTTTAAGCTTACAACACTTGTCCAGATATTGGGGACCGCTATTTTCCGACGGTTTTTCGTGAATGTTGTGACATATACCATACGTAGGTGGTAAATCGGCATCTGATATTTGGAATAAAGTAGTTCCTAAAATACATTGCTTTTAAAGATTTAGCACTGGAATATTATTAAAATGGTATTAGTTTTAAAACCTTTAAATGTCTCAATTGAATTCATAATAAATGTAATGCTTTATTAAAATCTGTAATTCAATTTTTTAAACAGTAACAAGTAACTTCGTACCATAACCCATTCGAACTGTTCGATTTCATACTTCGTATCTTAAAATTTGTGTTGTCATTAAAGTACTGATTTATCGTTTTCATACGGTGTCAGCTAAAGTTTATACGAGTACTGCTATGAATAAACAAACATACGTTATCTGTATGTCATAAGCATTTAGCTTGAAACTGTTTTTGAATCCTGCCAGACAATACATACGTTTACTGTATGTCAACATTTGTCAGCTTACATCACACACGAAGTACTGATCTGGTGCCACATACAATTACTGTCATCTCATCATTCATCGGCGCTATATGACCTATTCAGTGTCACAGTGTCGTAAAACCCAACTCACTCACTCACTCACATTTACTGTATGTCTTGAGGATTTATCTAAATCACTTGATAAGTCCTAACAGGCTAGACACGCGTATATTGTATGTCAAAACTCATCTGACGCTGCAGACTTTTACCGTATGTCATAATAAATTACCTAGAAACACTTAAGTTAACTGCATGTCATACCTTTTCTACTAAAACACGTATGGATTACTGTTAAGAAGAGACATACGTTAAATGTATGTAATCAATTTCAGCTGCAAACACTGATTAAATCCAATCAGAGGAGATCTACATTTACTGTATGCTATACGTTTTGTACTAACACACATGTTAAAGGATAATAAGAGACATACGTTAACTGTATATCATAAGATTAAGCTAAAATCACTTGTTTAGTCCTACCAACTGAGACATATGTTTACTGTTTGGGTTTAAAAGGCTTGTGGATACATAGAGACATACGTTAACTGTATGTCATAAGTTTCAAGCTGCAATTAAAGTCCTTTCAGAGGAGACATATGTTTACTGTACATGTCTCATGTTTTCTGCTATAACACCTGAGATACATGTGTTGTCTTATGTCACAAGTTTTAAGCTACACACACTTCTTAAGTCCAGTCAGAGGATACTCACGTTTACTGTATGTCATACGATTTAAGCTACAACGTCCTGTCAGAGACGACATACGTTTACTGCTTTTCATAATTTGCCTGCTATAACACGTGAGGATTATGAATAATAAGAGACAAACGAACCTGATGTCATAATTTATCTGCTAAAACGTGTGGAGTGCCACTTAGAAGAGACACACGTTAACACTGGTTAATTCCTACCACAGAAGACCTACGTTCACTGTATGTCATACATTTTCTAATAAAATACCTGTGGAGTACCGATAAGGAAAGACATACATTAAAAGTATGTCATAAGTTTGAAGCTACAAAAACCAAAGACCTATGATAACACATAGATAAGAAACTACTGTATAACACTAGGAGAACTTTATTCTGATAGGTGGTTTGGTTCTTTGCATAAAACTGTTTTGTTTGTGAACAGATTTTAACAATCCAGGTATCATATTGTAGCTTTATAGTTGCACTACACAATGATATGCTTATATTTCCCGAGTTTTTCTTACCATCCGAGATATTTGCAAACGTGACTTTGTTTGATTTTGTACACGCTAAAATCATACCTTATTTCAGCACGTGGCAAACTCTTATATTTTATAAACTACTGAAAAACAAAAGTTTTATCTGTGATAAAAATTGTATTAATAGTATTTATAATCGTTTTCCAATTAAATTATACCATATTATTTTGAAGAAAGTATGCAAATCTTTAGAAATCTTGATTATTAATTGCAAACTAAGGTAATTTTCATCAAAATAAGTAGATTGCAATTCAGACAGGTGGGTTGGGTCTTTGCACAAAACTTTTTTGTTTGTGGACCGATTTTAACAATCAAGGTACCATATTGTAGCTGAATAATTGTTCTACACAATGATATGTTTATATTTCACGAGCCTTTCTTACAACTAGAGCCATTTGCAAACGTGACTTTGCGTGATTTGGTACATTTGCCGCGAGACTTGGTGAGATTTGTCTAAGTTTCTTATCTGTGTGTTATCATAGGTCTTTGCAAAAACTAATAAAACCCGATCATTGGAGACCTATGTCTACTTTTTGTCATTTTTTTCTGATAAAATACGTTTTGAGAGCTGATAATAAGAGACATACGTTTTCTGTATGTCATAAGTTTTAAGCTACATGTATACACGCGTTAAGTACTATTAGAGGAGACATACCTTTACTGTATGTCATAATCAGTCAGCAAAAAATGCATGGGCTACCTATAAAAAGAGATACGTTATCTGTATGTCATACTTTGTCTGCTAAAACATGTGTGGATCTAGCGCCACTTAGAAGAGACATACGTTAAATGTATGTCATAAGGTTTAAGCTACAAACACTAATACAAAGTTATCATAAGAGACCTTATTGTGCTTAAAAATGTGTGTCGTGCCGGTTATAAGAGACATACGTTAACTTATGTCATTTTGTTCTGTTATAACACGTGGCGAGTACGAATAGTAACAGACAAACGTTAACTGTATGTCATATATCATGAGACCCACGTTAAATGTATGTCATACTTTTCCACTATAACATATTGTTCTGCTATAACACTTGGCAAGTACCAATACTAAGAGACAAACACTAGCTGTATACCAAACGGTATTGCAGTAACTTTATGTAATTGGTTTAATTTGTAAACATAGATGAAGTCCTATCTCGGGAGACATACGTTAACTGTATGTCATATTTTTTATAATAAAACACTTGTGGAGTAAGGATAAGAGACATACGTTAAGTGTATGTCATAACATTTAAGCTACACACACTAATAACATCATATAATAGGAGACCTACATTAAGTGTATGTCATACTTGTACTAAACTATGTGTTGAAAGCTTATAATAAGAGACTATTTTTCTGCTATAACATGTTTTGAGAACGTTTAATAAGAGGATTGCAGTAACTTTATGTAATTGGTTTAATCTGTAATTATAGATGAAGTCCTATCTCGGCAGACATACGTTAACTGTATGTCATATTTATTTCTATTAAAACACTTGTGGAGTAAGGATAAGAGAATACGTTAAGTGTATGTCATAACATTTAAGCTACACACACTTATAAAATCATATAATAGGAGACCAACGTTAAGTGTATGTCATGCTTGTAAAAGTAGGTCATACAGCGTATGAATACATAAATACGTATTCTGTATGTCATTCACTACGAAAAACCGTCGGAAAATAGTATCCCCCCTGTTGGAGCAGTCTTATTTTCGAAGTGTTTCGGCCCATTGCAACAACGAGACCAAGCACAGCTGTCTTTGACATGGAAGCAGAGAAGCATTTCTATGTCTTATAATTTAATTATGAGAATATAATTCCTATTATAGTGTCATGACACTCCCATGTCGCCTCGCTTGAGTAATAAACCTGCTGCATGTGATATTTGTGGTAGACGTTTGCATTTTGACACGACTGGTTCCCAAACATTTTATTTGGTAAAGTAGTAGAGTGAAAACCGGAACCATCTCGTGATTATGTAATTCGGGTGTTCTCCATGGTCTCCACAGGGGATTCCCTTGATTGGTCCCTACCAAAACAGACCAAGCGTGGATCACAGCATGATAACAAGCTAAAGGTGGTCTGTTTGTGTAGAGAACTAACAGATAAACTCCATCAGGGATGAAAATATATGTCACTAAAAAAATTGCCTTGGTCAAATTTCAAAACGGTAGACCGTAAAAGTAGAACGGTAAACCACCTCTGAAAACGGTAGAATTCACCTACCGTCGGTAGTTATCACATGTATGATTATTGTCTTCTCTAGTAGTTGGGGATTTTTTTGTTAGTATTTTCAAAAGAAAAGTGAGATTGCCATAGCCTTGGTGTAGTTGTCCTCGTCATGGGCCTTGTGTAAAATCTTTGCTCATTTTAAGAGATGTGACCCTTTTATACACTGATTTTAGTGGACAGATGAGGGCTGGCATTCATATGTAGTGCTCTCATTTTGAAATATAGATTTTGGAAACTCCACATACAAATTTAATTAAGAATGTTGCCACTTTCACCACCAATTTTTAATGATACTTGTTATGAATTAAATCCAGTGATTGCTATACTAGTATACTGGATGGGATTACAGCAGGATTTGATTTATCCATTTTTCTGTTGAATATTAATGTTAGAGATTATGACATTATGATATTTATTAGCTTAATTATTATGCCCCCACCTTTAGGCAATGGGGGAATTAAGTTTTACCCTTGTCCATACATACACTTGTACGTTTGTATGTCCGTCCTGTAAAGTTTTCGTCAAAGATTTCTTAGCTTGTCAAGTTGTGTATACTGGAATGATTTGATAGTTGGTCTGAAGCATAATCATAGTTAGATGTACAGTGTCTCCCCTTCTCAGGTCTGTTGTTCATCTACTTTCTGTTTGCCGTGGGGCATCCTTGTCCCGTGGACACATTTTCATTTATTTTTAGCTCACCTGGCACAAAGTGCCAAGGTGAGCTATTGGGATGATCCTATGTCCGGCGTCGTGCGTACGTGCGGGCGTCAATAATTTACTTAAACATCTTCTTCTCTGGAACTACAAAGCCAAGAGCTTTGATATTTGGTATGTAGTATGATGTAATGGTCCTCTACAAAGAATGTTCAAATTATGACCCCGGGCCAAAAATGGCCCCACCCCAGGGCTTATCAGTTTTTCATAGGAAAATCTTTAAAAATCTTCTTCTCTGAAACTGTAAGGCCTAGACCTTTGATATTTGGTATGTAGCATGATCTAATGGTCCTCTACTAAGATTGTTCAAATTATGACCCCTGGGCCAAAAATGGCCCCGCTCCGGGGCTTATCAGTTTTTCATAGGAAAATCTTTAAAAATCTTCTTCTCTGAAACTGTAAGGCATAGACCTTTGGTATTTGGTATGTAGCATCATCGAATGGTCCTCTACTAAGATTGTTCAAATTATGACCCCTGGGCCAAAAATGGCCCCGCCCCGGGGCTTATCAGTTTTTCATAGGAAAATCTTTGAAAATAAAAATCATCTTCTCTGAAACTGTAAGGCATAGACCTTTGATATTTGGTATGTAGCATGATCTAATGGTCCTCTACTAAGATTGTTCAAATTGTGACCCCTGGGCCAAAAATGGCCCGCCCCGGGGCTTATCAGTTTTTCATAGGAAAATCTTTCAAAATCTTCTTCTCTGAAAATGTAAGGCATAGACCTTTGATATTTGGTATGTAGCATGATCTAATGGTCCTCTACTAAGATTGTTCAAATTATGACCCCCAGGACAAAAATGGCCCCGCCCCAGGGCTTATCAGTTTTTCATAGGAACATCTTTAAAAATCTTCTTCTCTGAAACTGTAAGGCATAGACCTTTGATATTTGGTATGTAGCTGAAAATGTAAGGAATAGACCTTTGGTATTTGGTATGTAGCATCATCTAATGGTCCTCTACTAAGATTGTTCAAATGATGACCCCCAGGACAAAAATGGCCCCGCCCCATGGCTTATCAGTTTTTCATAGGAAAATCTTGAAGAAATCATCTTCTCTGAAACTGTAAGGCATAGACCTTTGATATTTGGTATGTAGCATGATCTAATGGTCCTCTACTAAGATTGTTCAAATTATGACCCCTGGGCCAAATATGGCCCCGCCCCGGGGCTTATCAGTTTTTCATAGGAAAATCTTTAAATATATTCTTCTCTAAAATTATAAGGTATAGACCTTTGATATTTGGTATGTAGCATTATTTAATCGTCCTCTACTAAGATTAATCAAAATATGACCCCCGGACCAAAAATGGCCCCGCCCAAGGGCTTATCAGTTTTTCATAGGAAAATCTTTAAAAATCTTCTCCTCCAGAACTGTAAGGTCTAGGCCCTTGATATTTGGTATGTAGCATCATCTAATGGTTTTCTACCAAGATTATTCAAATTATTACCCCTGGGTCAAAAATGGCCCCGCCCTGGGGCTTATCAGTTTTTCATATGAAAAGCTTTAAGAATCTTCTCCAAAACTGTAAGGCAGAGACCTTTAATATTTGGTATGTAGCGCTATCTAATAGTTTTCTACCAAGATTGTTCAAATTATGTCCCCTGGGTTGAAAACTTCCCCGCTCAGGGGCATACCAGTTTTTTATAGGAAAGTGTTTAAAAATCTTCTCTTAAAAATCTTTAAAAGTCTTCTCTGAACTTGTAAGGCATAGACCTTAGATATTTGGTATGTTGCATTATCTAATAGTCCTCTACCAAGATTTTCAAATTATGAACCCCTGATCAAAATTGACCCCGCCCTGGGGCTTAACAGTTTTTCATAGGAAAATCTTTAAGGTCTAGACTCTTTATATTTAGTATGTAGCATCATCTACCAAGATTTTTCAAATTATGCAAGCTGTCATTGAAATTATTAATCTGTTACGAACAGGTGAGCGATTAAGGGCCATATCATGGCCCTCTTGTTATAATGGCATATGAAACTGTAAAGTCAGATCTACTATGATTTGCAAACAGAGCAAACCCTGATGGGACAGCTCATGAGCAATCTGATTTGGGTCAGCTCTATATGCACAAGTGTGAAAAAGTGTGTTCATGAAGGAAAGGGTGTAATACAAAATGTGTCCCTTGATCACCATGGTCCATGCTTATAAAACGTTTAGTTGAGTTCATTCTCAAGTTTTTGATTGATCAGATTTGAGCCAAAGGCTCAAATCTGACCTATCAAAAGCTTGAGAACTCAAATCTGACCAATCAAAACCTTGAGAACGAAACTCAGACTCAACTAAAAGCTTTATAAGCATGGACCCTGGTTTTCACACTGCTTGAGTATGAATCTGGTTTACAAAATGTCTGTACTGTTACACAGGAAGAGATTAAAGCTAGGTTGAATGCTGAGCGGAGACTGCAGGAGGCAGAGGAGTCTCTGAAGAAGCTGGGCCACGCCGTAGAGAACCAAACCCCCAATATCAATGTGGACGTCAAAGAACAAATGGTTGTGAACGTGAATAAACTCAAAGATACACTATATCTTTTTGAAAATACAACAGAGGAAATATCAATTAGTGCAATGTTGATTTAAAATACTTGATTATAATGTATATCTAACTGCACAACTAGACATAAAATTTATTTGATGAGTATAGCACGTGTCTAATAAGCTCATTCTGTGACTTAGTTTGTCCATCTGGAAGTGATGTGTGATATATTCATTTCAGATTTCTTTGAAAACCTCGCGCAAGAGGCTCAGGTGGACCCTGACAAGCCAGTGGTCATCAAAAACGCAATCCATGCCCGTAAAACAATCATGCGGAGAAACAAAACCAGAAATTTGAACGGAGAAAGTCCAGTAGTAAGTACTAACCTAACAGGCTAATACTGATATTATGTTATAAACTAATATTCAGTCATTATTTCTTACATGAATAGTCATGAGGGAAACTGTTAAAGTTAATGGAAGTGTACTTCCTGTAGTGAAGAAAGCCGGTTTGGTCAGCACAATACATTAACAGTATGCACAATCATGTAGTTAAAAATAACATGGAAAACAAGGAGGAAATGGCTTACATATTGTAGGGTGCAAATAGGGCTTATTAACCCTTTATTTGATCAAGACAAGCAGTGTAGATACAGACCAAACAACTCCTATAAGAGTTATCTGATTGGGGTCTACTCTGTTTGCCTATGGGATATAAAATCTGATTTGAAAGTTTCTTCCGTGACCAGAAACTCCTTTGTTCATGCACTTATGAAAACATCTGCTAATCAATACATGTATTCATAAAGTCATTCTTTTGACATGAATATTTATTAAGTCACGGTTTATACTACTGCATAATTAGTATATGTCATGCTACAGTAAAACCTCTTTATAACAGCCACTAAATTACATCAAGTATTTTGTGTTAAAGACAGGTGGCTGCTTAAAGCAAGGTGAAAGTAAAACAGAACACTCCTATAGGAGCGTTCTGTTTTACTTTCACCTTGCTTTAAGTGGCCACCTGCCCAAAATACCAAAAAATTAACACAAATTAGTGTCCATTATAGAGAGGTTTTACTGTACTGAAATATTAAAAATTCATGTTGAAATATTCCTGATTGAGCTTTAGAAATAAGAGCAAATAATTATGTGTGTTTCAGTTTCAGTGGCCCTGGGTTTAATACATAGTCAGCACTATGTTAATTGCCAGCGAAACTAGTTGTTTCTAATTATGTTAACCCTTTACCTCACACCTTTGCAAACTCTTGTAGGAACCATTTGATCAGGGTCGAGCAGACCCTGATCAAATGGTTCCTACAAGAGTTTGCAAAAGTTTACTAATAAAATTATATAGGACTGATTCTATAGCTTCTACCAATACAAAATAATCCTGTTTTCATTTCCCATTATTAAAATTTGGCTAATAAATATTCATACAGCCATTATTTCTTAAATGAATACTAATGAGGTAAAGGGTTAAATTGGTAAAGATTTTAGGAATTTAGATTGAAAGTTTTGCCCATTTTTGATACGGTTATATTTTATATTTCACTTACCATATTTAGTAAGTTAACCCAAGTCGTAACTTTTTTGTTGTTTAGATGAAAACTCATGTAGTACACCAGCAACTACCTGCAGCACTCCTCTTGAACACCCTGCTGATAAGGGAGGTTACTCTTGTACTGTATCATAACAAGGGAGATAATTTGTGAGTTGGGCTTAGTTTTGGTTTGATATATATTGGAATGTTAGTGTTGTTTGAGTTGACCATCAGTGATAGTTTGGTCAGTTTGATCTTTTTTGGATGTTGTCATTATATTATGGTACTTTTGTTATTTTAGATAAATATTTGCTTTCTTTTCATCAAACATTTTAGCAAGGTAAAGTGAGTTTGCAATTTGAATTGTCTTTCCCACAGTTGACAATGAATCAAGTTAATTTGTTTGTCTTCTTTATTCTAATACTTGCATGATTATTCATAACTAACAGCACTTGTAATAAGAAACTGAGTTTTGTCTTCATCTAGTCAGTGGTCGGTCAGAAACTGGTTACTTTTCATTGTTGGCTATTTTTAAAAGTTCCTTGCCATCCCTTGTTTTCTCCTTTATCAAACATTTTAGCAAGGTAAATTGAGTTTGCATTTTGAATTGTCTCTCCCACAGTTGACAATGAATCAAGTTAAATTGTTTGTCTTCTTAATCTATTCTAATATTTGCATGATTATTCATAACTAGCTACATTTGTAATAAGAAACTCAGTTTTGTCTTCAGCTGGTCAGAAACTGGTTACTTTTCCTTGTTGGCCATTTTTAAAAGTTTATTGTCATCTCTTTGCTTACAATAAGTGTCTTGAATATAGTTATGTACTTTTGCCTTCATGAGGAATTAGACATAAAATCTGGAACTTTGTTGCACATTGGATTTTTATCAATGGGGAAGTTAACCTAACAGAGGAAATTGTCTCCTTGTATTCTGACTTGTTAAGATACATTTGTTTTCATCCTCCCAGCTTTAGGATTTTGAATGCAAAAACACAGACACATGATATTCTGCTGTGCAAATTACTTCTGCTTAAACACCAATCTTAAGCAGTGTTTTACTTGTGTCCTGTTTAAACACTGATCTGAAGCAGTGTCATACTTGTGTCCTGTTTAAACACTGATCTGAAGCAGTATGACACTGTTTAAACACTGATCTGAAGCAGTGTCATACTTGTGTCCTGTTTAAACACTGATCTGAAGCAGTGTCATACTTGTGTCCCATTTAAACACTAATCTGAAGCAGTGTCATACTTGTGTCCTGTTTAAACACTGATCTGAAGCAGTGTTTTACTTAAGTCCTGTTGTTCAATCTGTTGGAAAAATTACTTGAATATTCATGTGGTAAAGACGTATTGAAGTAACTTGCGGATGTCATGGTCATCCTGAGAGATGGACGGACTGACTAGAAGAACAACTGAGTACATTTCATATAATGCATATATAAAAGAGCCTCAAAGAGGTACGTGTATATGTGGATGATCCACAAAAGACTACACATCTATGTGATTGAACCACAAGTGGCTACACATGTATGTGTGAATGAGCCACAAAGGGCTACATGTATATGTGAATGAGCAACAAAGGACTGTTTTCATATTTCAGTGTCTCTGTATAAGTTTGTGTTTGAATGCTTTCTTGTTACATGTACAATGTACGGTATATGTTTATTGGGGTCATTGGTGAAAATTCTTGTGACTTTCAACATGGTTTCCTGGATATTTAAAAGTGGTTGAACTTGGTCTTCAGTTGCTTAATAGGTCTTTATTGTGCAGGTTGTATGATGTTAGAAATGTCCAACACATATGTTCTTCCCTAGGTTTAGTTTCGAAACATGTTTTGTGTTTCACTATTTTACTCAATGGCCCTGACTGCTTTACCTTTTCTGATAGATCAACTGTTTAAAATCCAAACCTTCAATTACTAAAGTAAGTTAAAATTCTGTAGCTTGGTATTTTTGATTTTTCATGAGGGTTTGCTCTGAATTTTTTAGGCTCACTATCTGTAGCACCAAACCCATTGGTACTGGATCTTATGAAATGCAGTGTTATGTCCCTATGAACAGTTGCCTAGGTAATTAACAATGTCCATTGTGATTTATGTGTTCCCTTGCCTTATTATACATCTTGCTGTTAGAGAGACAGGGACCTCTGCTTACTTATAATTCTTCACAACTGATGTACCATATGTGATCCATTTTTTGACGGATCTGTGCCATATGAAAAGGTGTTTTTTTAGATATGCAATTGATACCGACCCAGTCCAGCAAATGTATTAGAGAAACAATGCCTGATAGCAGTGATTAGGGTCTACACTGCTATATTGGATGATTAATTCATTTCCTGATGAATATTCACATAAGAAATAATTACAGTAGGAATATTAACTAGCTGACATATTTATAGTGGATATTAATAATGAATTATTTAGCCAAAGAAACTAGAAATTATATCTATATTTGTTCATAAGCAAACGGAGCAGACTCTGGACAGGCAGCTGCTTCAGGAGCCATCTTATCCGAGTCTACTCTAATTGCAAATGCCTCAGAAGATGTCTGTATAACACATTCCCTCATATTGACGACTTTTAACGACTCTGGAAAAATCACTTTGTGAAACCATTGTGATAAATAGAGCATTTGCTCCATAGGAGCAAATGCTCTATTTATCACAATGGTTTTCTAAAGTTTTCCCTTTCTCTAGTTAAAGCTCCTTTTCGGTAGATTTATTCAAAAAGAGGTAGGATCTAAAAATAACCTATGAGAAAATGGGATAAGGTAAAGGATTAGATGCAGCAGATTCTGATGAATAATGACATAATGAATATTAATACGATAATTTTTATAATGGCACATGAGCACTGGAATATTTCACCATGGCAGAAACTTTAGAATCATAACTATATTATTTCATAAGCAAACAGAGCAGACCCTGATCAGACGGCTCCAGCAGAAGCCATCTGATGTGGGTCTACTGTGTTTGCAAAGGCATAGAATGGCATATTTATGGAGTAAAAAAGTAAATACTAGAACTTTTAAATTTATTTCAAAAAGTAATTATGTTAATGCTACCTTATAGATAGGGATGTGTCTACACAATTTATCAAAGACAATATCAGTTTGATCTAGAATGTATCACATAATGTGTATTCAGTCCTAGTGTCCCAATAAACAGTATTCATTTATTGGACAATTGCGACAATATGAGCAAGGTTCCCGTCTTTCTGCAGGAAGTTGTCCAGTCACATGTGCTGTATATTTTCTCTTGCCACAGTGTTGTTATGTTCAGCAGCATCACAAACTTCACAAATACAGTAAAAATGCAGTTTCTGAGAAATATCACTACCAATTTATTTTGCATTTATTTCAATGTGTGCAGCCAATTACGGTAAATGTTGTTAATGTTGTTTTTGGTGATTTGTTTTGAGGCTGTTGTGTGTTGTTGTAGGTTGGTATAGTGTGAGGTAAACAATGTGTATTACTTGTTGGAAATGGTCTGTGTCAAGGACCCTTTGAATGCCTAATTGTCCCTTTACTCCATGAATATTCATTTTAGAATTATGACATATGAATATTAATTAAATTAATTTTCAAAATTATAATTATATTATCACATAAAAGATTTGTCAAAGCAGAAACTGTAGAATCAGATTTATGTTATACTACAAGCAGAAAGAGCAGACCTTGATCAGACGGCTCCTATAGGAGCTGTCTGATCTGGGTCTACTCTGTTTTCAAAGGTGTAGAAAGGCCTGTGTATGGATTAGAGTGTTATTCAAAGTTGAATTGCCCATCATTGTGTAACAATACAGGCCATACACCAAGAAAGAGTATACATGTAATTTGCTGTAGGATTTAGAATGACAAAAAGTGCAGCCCCTGATTATAGGGTTCCTCTATGAGTGCACTGATCTGGGTCTACACTGTTTGCAAATGGCAGTACACTCGTTTTCTGCATTCAAAGGGTTAACTGTGTAATCTGTTCTAGCAGTAGACTGATATTGTGTCTATACAGGGTCAGTAATAACCATTCTAAATCATGGTTTTGGGGGGAAAAAATGTAATTTGAGAATTTATGCAAGCATCAGTTTGTGCAGTTTATTTGCAGCAACAGTGTTTTATCTGCATAGTTATACAGTAAAACCTCTCTAATATAACCACTAAAACAATTCAGTGTTTTAAAGACAGGTGGTAGCTTAATGTAGGATTAAAGTTATACAAAAAGTAACATTTTGCATTACTTTTACTTTACATGAAACACCTTTGCAGGTGACAGCTCCTGATTGCTCATAAAACAGTAAAGGTCTGATACTACAGTTTCTGTCATGGTCAAAATTCCCTTATTTATAATGCCATTAAAAAGCCAAATTAGATGGCTTCTGTAGGAGCCGTCCCATCAGAGTCTGCTCTGTTTGCTTATGGAATAATATAGATCTGCTTCTGCAGTTTCTGCCAAGACTAAAACTTCTTGTGTTATACATGCCATTATAAAGTTTCATCTAATTAACTCCATGAATACGTCTTTCTATGCCTTTGCAAACAGAGTAGACCCAGATCAGATGACTCCTGTTGGAGCTGTCAGATCATGATCTGCTCTGCTTGCTTCTGAAATAATATAGATCTGATTCTATACTGTCTGTCATGGCCAAATTCCTGTGTTCATGTACTATTATAAGAATGTGTCTAATTTTGATATTCATGATGTCATTATTTCATTGAGTAAAGGCTTAATATTCATAATGTCATAATTTTTTTTTACTTGAATATTCATCAGGCAAAGGTTTAACCCCTTCCCTGTTCACTCCAAATGTCAGTACATGTACCTACTGAATATTCAAGGACAAAATAGTTATAACAAAATATGGAAGGCGGAGAATTGTAGCCATTTTAGAAAGTAAAGAAACAGATCTGTCAAATTCCATAAGCAAACAGAGAAGACCCTGATCAGATGGCTCCTATAGGAGCCATCTGATCTGGGTCTACTCTGTTTGCAAATGTGTGAAAACATGTTTATATGAAGGAAAGGGTTAAGGACGCCCCCATGTTTTGGGCGATATCTATAGAGAGGTTCTGCTGTAGGGTTGTCATTAACTGTGTCTCCTTGAAAATAACCATACTAGTACTAACAAGCTACTTTGTCCCTCACAATCCTTTACCAGGGATATAACTGTTTCATTAAAATAGATATTTGCTGAATCGTTGTTCGGATTCAGTGTTTGTTTCGGTTTCATGATTCTAATTTAAATATTGTTAAGTAAGTACATGTACATGCAGATGATTATCAAGTACCTGTACATTGTTTATGGTCAAATGAACATTATAAATTTAATGCATATAACTTAAAAGAATCGTGTGATAGAAAATTATTCTCATATATGTGCACCAATTTCATATAATATATTTATCCCATTCCCGCATATTGACGCCTCTGTAATAGTCACTTTTTGAAACCTTTCTGAAAAATAGAACATTTGCTCCATAGGAGCAAATGCTCTATTTATCACAATGGTTTCAATACTTTACAATTCTACACATTTTCTTATGTCTAGTAAATGCTCCTTTTTGGGTAGACTTTTTCAAAGAGGTTAGGTCTAAAAATAGCCAAAGTGGGAATGGGTTAAGTAAGTCAGAATTGGGCCCATTTTTATAGAAGTTTGCTTTTGAAATAATATAGAATGATGTGATTCTACTAGTTTCTGTCATGGCCAACCTGTGTTCATGTGTCATTAAAAAATTTACAAGTAATTAATATTCATGATGTGTTTATTTCTAATATGAATATTCAGAGAGTAGAGGGTTAAGATCACACTTCAAGATCAAATTCATTAGCAGTGTTCCTTAGATATTTTAATAGTTGCACATAAGCTGGAAAGGACATGCATGCCCAAGGCCTCTCCTCCAGGACCCAGTTCTTGCACAATGGGACTTGACCCTTTACAGGAATATTTTGCTATGGCAGACACTGTAGAATCACATATATATTATATCATAAGCAAACAGAGCAGACCCTGATCAGAAGGCTCCTACAGGATCAGAGTCTGATCTGGGTCTACTCTGTTTGCAAAGGCACATTTATGGAGTAAAGGGTTAAACTCTGATTTCCTTTTGGTAAATCATTCTGGGTTTTTTTAACATTTAGCTAAGTGTGTAACTGTTCATATGTCAGTAAACATTTAGTCTTCACAGGATGTTGTTGAGTATATGGTCACCTAGCTAGATGTATCTTGTACATGTATATATGTATATTTAATCCTTACCTGCTGTAAAAACATGTGTGCAGAGATTCTGACTTGTTCCAAGTTTTGCTTTCTTTTTATTTGTTCATGACTTTGAGAATCTATTAGCCAAGTGTCAAACAGCTTAGATCCTGATGAGATGGCATCATGCTGAGTTACTTGGCATCTCATCTGATGAAAAGTTGTTTTTAAATGTGGGTTAGGTCGTAGTTAGCAGGTTAAACGTTAATTGTCTGCTTCTAGTGACTTTTTATCATAAATATGTACATGTATGTATTTTGACAATGTATGTGTTTGCTCTGTGCACAGGACTGTCCTTTTTTGTTAAAAGGGAAGTTTAAAGCCATAATACAAATGTATGCCCACTGATCGCGTGGAAAAAAATGTACTGGAATATGCCCACATAAATAATTTTTCTTCCTGATTCTCTTACTTTATGTCTTTTTGTTTTGTTTGTAGTTTACACTCATGGTTGACATGAAAACCATCATTAAAGCCATTTGATTCTAATACAATAATTGCTGATATACATTTAATTATAAGAATACAGTGACCGAGTTTACTAGCATTTGTAAACAGTGTAGACCTAGATCAGAGGGCTCCTAGAGGAGCCCTCTGATCAGGGTCTGCACTATTTGTCATTCAAGAACTGTTTACCCTTCATACTAAATTTAAATTGACTGTACTGTTAACAGTGATGAAACTTTCACATTGAAAGAATCTTATACACTGGCAAACAAAGTTTGAAGAGGGATACTGGAATCAGCCTGTCTGTCGGGCGGTCGATCGATCGGTCAGATAATCAGTCTGTCCACCTATTCCTCTTGTCTGATTGTGACCTAATCTGCTGTGTGGGGTACTCATCACCTTCAGTATTAGTGGTAGTTCTAGATTATCAAGGAAATCGTTTCCTCTTCAGACTATGGCTGAATGATTGTGAAAATGGTCAAAGAAAGCACTATTTTGACTTCAATGATTGCCAAATACTGTTTATGGGGCATTCTATATATTAATCCTAACTGGTATAAGTAGATAAGTAGATTTGTCTAGACTTGCAGCAAACTTAAGGCTTTACCATCCAGTTACAAACACTTCCTCACAGTTGATATACATTGTGCATGTGTATACCTGTACCTGAAGCTATATTCCTGTAACATTAACTTAACTGCTACATGAAAATCTAGTTGTACAGAAATATATGTGTATTTAAATTATCAAAATAAATTACAGAAACAACCATGTTTGAAATGGAAGAGCGTATGTAACTATTACATAGAGAATAATACAGTGTACATGTATGTGTATACATGCTAACACTCTTTCAGTCTGTCTGTAATGAAATACAATGTACATTCAATATTGGATTATAATGCAATAATAATAAGTAACCTAAATAATTACCCTAATTTTCTTAACCCTTTCCCTCATGAATATTTATTCAGAAATATTATCTGTATGAATATTAATGAGCCAAAATTTTATACATGTAATAAAGAAAATATTTTACCACGGTAATCATATCTATATGGTTTCATATGCAAACAGAGCAGTCCTGGATCAGACAGGATTCATCTGATCTGGATCTTATCTGTTTGCTCTGTATCATTTCACAAGCAAAGATAGCATAGTAACATACAGTGTAGACCCTGATCATATTGGCTCCTTCTGGAGCCATTTGATCTAGATCAGCACTTTTTACCTAAGTTTGTCTTTCTAAACATAAAGTTATCAAAAAAGGTTTAGAATTAGCTTAATATTTAGGGTTAATAAATACCTTAGCCATATTCTTGCGAACACTCATCAACCCATTCCTCCATAAATATGCCTTTCTACGCCTCTGTAATAACCACTTCTTGAAACCATTGTAATAAATAGAGCATTAATTTTGCTCCTACAGGAGCAAATGCTCTATTTATCACAATGGTTTCAAACTACAAAATTCTATAATATTACTTTTCTCTAGTTAATGCTCCTTTTTGGTAGATTCATTCAAAGAGGTTGGGCCTAAAAATAGCCTATGGAGGAATGGGTTAACCAATCACATGTACATGCAGAGGTTCAGAGAGGGTTCATCAATTTAAACATTTTCACTAATAGCTCCTTTACATCTCCACCAAACTCTATACTGTGACCACTCTTTAGAATTTTCTCAAAGAGATGATTCTAAAGAGTGGTCACAGTATAGGGTTTGATGGAGAAATGATGATATAAGTATTTGGGTACGCACTGAGATTTGTCTACATTATGCTCTGAGATTTGTCTACATTATGCCTTATGAGATAAAGTACATTGTATTTACTGTAGTGTGAACGTATTAAATTTTGTTGTCACAATAAACATTTGATATTCAATTGACATATGTTAAACAAATGCACAATACATCATCGATATATGATAAGCATACCATGTAGGCTCGATAAGATGCATGCCATGATTTTCCATTACTGGTACTAGTATTTGATATATGATTTATGATTTTTGATACATTTACATGGGAAATCTATATATTTTGTACTGCCTTATGTTGGGAAATTCTTAATGTCAGATTTGGCAATGCTTGTGCTTGTCCATTTTGCATTGATTTTTATTCCCCACTTTCAAAGGTGGAGGGATATAGTTCTGGTGTCTGTCCGTCAGGGCGTCAAGCAATCATTGTATTGAGTTTTTCTTTGAAACTTTGTGTAAATGTTTAATACCATAAAGGAATATGGGCCTGCAGGTATCACTTACACTGACTTTGGAACACCAGAGTTATGGCCCATTGTTTGCCAAAAAATGTCCAGAGCCATTTCTCAGAAACTGTTCGGAGTTTTTCTATGAAACTTTGCATAAATATTTAGTAACACAAGGACATGCAGCTCTGCAAGTATCATTTATATTGAGTTTGGAAAACCAGTGTTATGGCCCTTAGCTTGTGAAAAATGTAACATCTTTGTCTGTCCAGAGCTATTCCTTAAAAGCTTGTTTTAAGTTTTTCTTTGAAAATTTGTGTTATTGTTAAGCAGCATGTGGTAATGTTTGAAATAAAAAATATGTAACTCTTTTAAAGGGGATGTCCCTACATTTGACGCGTTTCATAAACACTTAAAATATACAAAACTCATTTGTTTATATGCTGAAAAGTAGTATATCGCAAAAAGGCCCATCCATTTACCGTTTATAATGACAAAACATACATGTGTTTGATATCGCCGATTCCGGTTTTACTCCCCAATGTTTCAGTTTTATTCGGGTTGAGTTTTAGTTTCGTAACGGTTCGCCCTATTCGCGATTCTCCGACCACTTCCAAGAAAGCTATTACGTAAACAATGGAGGGATCGGGTGATCATCGGCAAAACGCGGAAGAATTTAACGGAAAAGGCCGATAATATTGTGTTGTAGAACAAAAATTATCAGTATTGATGAAATCGGTTTATTTGTATCACAGGGGCATTTTTCGATATAAGTTCAAATTGAGAACCTTCATAATAATGATAGAGCATAACAAATACCAAGTTTGCGATCATTGTAGGGACTTCCTCTTTAAGGTGTAAACAGCCTTTCAACAATGAAGTCCAATCATAACTAGGTTGCCCTTTGTACATATGATAACATATCGTTTATTTAACCCATTCCCTCATATTGACACCTTTTGACGCCTCTGTTAAAGTCACTTTATGATACCATTGTGATAAAAAGAGCATTTGCTCCATGTACCTTTTGCCTGTGAAATGCATGCATGAGCTAGTTACACTAGGTCACTAAATCATAAAATACAAGACTTAGTATGCTCTTACACTAGGTCACTAAATCATAAAATAAAACTATTCTCTTACTGTTGAAATAAAGCAAGTGACTTTTGCTAGGAGATCCTAATTGTATGTCAATTAACCCTTTGCTTTATGGAAATGCTTTTTAATGCCTTTGCATACACAGTAGATCCAGATCAGAAAACTCCCACAGGAGCTGACTGATCAGGCTCTAATCTGTTCACTGATGGAATGATATAGATCTGATTCTACAGCTTCTTCCATGGGTAAACTTTTCTATGCTTATTTGCCATTATAGAAAATCATCAACTTGAATATTCATGATGTCATTTTTTCTTTACATGAATATTCAATGAGTAAAGGGTTAATAAAAAAATTGGTGACTCAAGATAAGATGCAATAAAGGTGATGATGTTTTCAGTGATTTTGTCATTTTCTGCCGACTTTTTATAATCTCAGTGATGATGGTTCCCGTGTATGTGTAAAGGGAGGTAAGTAATAGTGTTCTTACTAGCTGGTGTACATGAGCTATCTCCCCTGACACACAGCTGAGAAATAGTGTTTTTTATCCACAGTTTTTACTATTATCAATATATTTTTACTAATCAGATTAGATTTTAGATTAGGTTACACTGCAAGCTTACACTTCATGTAAAATGCTTTTCTTATCCCTTTACCTGCTTTTTCATGCATTCACAAACAGAGCAAACACAGATCAGTCGTCTCCTATAGGAGCAGTCTGATCAAGGTCTACCCTGTTTGCTTATGAAAATTCTGTAGATCTTATTCTACAGTTTCTACCAATACCAAAGATATCCTGTTTTCATATGCCGTTATAACCAATAATCTGATTAATATTCATGATGTCATTTTATCTTGCATGAATATTCATGAGGGAAAGGGTCAGGCTCTAATCCATGATCATTCATAATAAAAAGTAAATAAAACATGGTTCACTTTGAAAGGATATGAACATCTATCATATCTATGCACTCATGTCTGTTGTATAGCTTGAGGGGTTAACCCTTTCCCTCATATAAACATGTTTTCACGCATCTGCAAACAGAGTAGACCCAGATCAGACGGCTCCTACAGGAGCCGTCTGATCAGGGTCTACTCTGTTTGCTAATAAAATTTCAAAGATCTGTGTCTTTACTTTCTAAAATGGCTACAATGTTCCACCTTCCATATTTCATTGTAACCTTTTTTGTCCATGAATAGTCAGTAGGTATTGAAATATGTAATAAACACAGAACAGGGAAAGGGTTAATTTTATCTCATGAATATTCATATAAGAAATACTGACATCATGGAAGTTTTGTAATGGTATTTTATAAACAGGATTCTGTAGCTTTGTCAGAAACTGTACTGAATCATATTTATATAGTTTCATTAGCAAAAAGAGCAGAGATGCAGACCCTGATTAGAGGACTCCTACAGGAGCTATCTGGTTTGTGTCTACTGTGTTTTTCAAAGATGTTAAAAGAAGCGTGTGTGAGGTAAAGGGTAACAGTCATGTGTAAGTCTCTCACTCTCTCATACATTGACATAAGTAAATACAGTAGAACCCCTCTAATGTGACCACTTAATGAATAAACATGGCTGTCTTTAAAAGCAGGTGGTTGCTTAATGCAGGGAGAAAGTTATGCAGAAAGCTCCTATAGGAGCTTTGTGCATAACTTTCGTCCTGCATTAAGCTTCCACCTGCCTTTGCCACTGTGAATTATGCCCCTTTTTGCCGGTCGCATAAGAGGGGTTTTACTGTATTCAAAAGAGGATTGTATACATGTATAAACAACTGCGTCATTCATGTCTTACTATTCCATACCATTTGGTACAAATACGGTACCTGAAATTCGGCAGAATTTTCAGTTCTGCAGAATTACAGGTATTTGTATCCCAAAGTACATAATATGCTATGTTTTAAATGGAGGCTTTCACAAGCACTAGAATTAGAATGATTGCTCTTCATTTTACTTAACCCTTTCCTCCACAGGCTGTTTTAGATCCAACCATTTTGAATGAATCTACCCAAAAGGAGCATTTACTAGAGAAAAGTAAAATTTTAGAATTTTGTAGTTTGAAACCATTGTGATAAATAGAGCATTTGCTCCTATAGGAGCAATTGCTCTATTTACCACAATGGTTTCAAGAAGTGGTTATTACAGAGGCGTAGAAAGGCGTATTTATGGAGGAAAGGGTTAAAATTTTACCTGATGAAAATTCATGTAAAAAGAAATGAACTTATGAATATTTATTAGCTGAATATTTGATAATAGCACTATGAGCTGGAAAACTTTTGACCATGGACGAAATTATGAAATCTGATCTATAATATTCAATAAACAAACAGGGCAGACAGTTAAACAATTTACTTGGGAAATATATTCGGTACATTTAGTAGTGTGAACATAGTTGTCAGTCATATGCTATGTAAACAGTTTGTTTAAATTTGTTTATCGTATATCGTTCACATTACTATTTACAATAAAAAACCTTTTTAATTCAAACATTTAAATAAGTATCATTTTCGCTTTTTAAGACAGGTGGCAGCTTAATGCAGGATGAAAGTAGTGCGGAAAGCTCCCAGAGGAGCTTTCTGCACAACTTCTTCTCTACACTATACAGCCAGCTGCCTCAAAATATTCGATTAAACAAGGTTTTACTATACAGGGTGTCCCCAAAAAAATGGAACTCTGGATCAAATGTGTATTTTAACCAATGTAACCGGACCCATTAAAATATAAATATGTACTGTTGTAGATAAGACATTTGTCCATATGTATGCCAAATTTCTCATAAAAATATGCTTTGGTTTTAAAGATACATGTATGAGTTTTTAGCTCACCAGAGCACAAAGTGCTCAGGGTGAGCTTTTGTGATCGCCTGATGTCCGTCGTCTGTCGGCGTTTGTCGTGCGTCGTGCGTCGTGCGTCGTGTGTCGTGCGTCGTCAACAATTTGAACTTTAAAAGTCTTCTCCTCTGAATCTACAGGGTTCTCAGCTTTCATCTTTGGCACATAGCATCACCTATAGGTCCTCTACAAAAGTTATATAAATTATGTCCCTGGAGTCAAAATTGGCCCCGCCACGGTCCCAGGGGTGGCCAGTTTTTTCTAGCTGACTGTTGTTTTCTGTACAAGTAGCAGAATGCTGGGCTCACTTAGGTTAGGCATGGGGAAAACTTCAAAAATCTTCTTGTCAAAAACTACATGTCACAGAGCTTAGATATTTGGTGTATAGATTTACTTAGTATACCTTATTGACATTGGTAAATATCATAGTTCTGAGGTTAAAATTGGCCCTGACCTGTTGGTTATACTTTAAAATATTATTTTACACTATAAAGGTTCCTCTGAACTAGAGGGATTGAGGTCACTCCATCTGTGTTGCATAATCACTGAATAGGTCAAGTTCCTGGTCAAAATTCTATCATGTTGTCTGCTTCAGAATTAGTCTCTGTTTGTTCACAGTTTCAACTCATTCCCTCATAGGATATTTTCAGAATCTGCCTCTTGAAAAATTTCAGAATTGTGTAGATTTGAAACCATTGTGATAAATAGAGCATTTACTCCTATGAGAAAATGCTCTATTTATCACAATGGTTTCATAAAGTGACTATTATACCTCTTTGAATAAATCTACTGATAAGGAGCATTAATTAGAGAAAAGGAAAATTTCAGAATTGTGTAGATTTGAAACCATGGTGATAAATAGAGCATTTAAGCCTATGGAGCAAATGTTCTATTTATCACAAAGGCTTTTTTCAGATCCTACCTCTTTGAATAAATCTACTGATAAGGAGCATTAATTATAGAAAAGGAAAATTTCAGAATTGTGTAGATTTGACACCATTGTGAAAAATAGAACATTTACTCCTATGGAGCTTTTGCTCTATTTATCACAATGGTTAGCAAATGCTCTATTTATCACAAACGCTTTTTTCAGATCCTACCTCTTTGAATAAATCTACTGATAAGGAAAATTTCAGAATTGTATAGATTTCAAACCATTGTGATAAATAGAGCATTTGCTCTATAGGAGTAAATTAACTCATATACAAACCACATATAAAGTTACATACCGGTCTGTGTCAGATCAGAATCCAAACTGTGTGCTAATTTTGGTCAAGTCATGCTAAGCAGTGATAGGGTTGTCATCTGTTAGAAATGTTGTCTGCTTATTCAAAGAGGTAAATCTGGGTCTACTCTATTTTGCAAATGCGTGAAAACATGTTTATATGAGGAAAAGGGTTAATTAGAGAAAAGGAAAATTTCAGAATTGTTCAGATTTGAAACCATTGTGATAAATAGTGCATTTACTCCTATGGAGCAAATGCTCTATTTATCACAAAAGGGCAAATGCTCTATTTATCACAATGGTTTCATAAAGTGACTATTATACCTCTTTGAATAAATCTACTGATAAGGAGCATTAATTAGAGAAAAGGAAAATTTCAGAATTGTGTAGATTTGAAACCATTGTGATAAATAGAGCATTTACTCCTATGGAGCAAATGCTCTATTAATCACAAAGGCTTTTTTCAGATCCTACCACTTTGAATAAATCTACTGATAAGGAGCATTAATTATAGAAAAGGAAAATTTCAGAATTGTGTAGATTTGAAACCTTTATGATAAATAGAACATTTACTCCTATGGAGCTTTTGCTCTATTTATCACAATGGTTAGCAAATGCTCTATTTATCACAAAGGCCTTTTTCAGATCCTACCTCTTTGAATAAATCTACTGATAAGGAGCATTAATTAGAGAAGATGAAAATTTCAGAATTGTGTAGATTTAAAACCATTGTGATCAATAGAGCATTTGCTGCATAGGAGTAAATTAACTCATATACAAACCACATATAAAGTTACATACCGGTCTGTGTCAGATCTGAGTTCAAACTGTGTGCTAATTTTGGTTAAGTCCTGCTAAGCTGTGATAGGGTTGTCATCTGTTAGAAATGTTGTCTGCTTATTCAAAGAGGTAAATCTGGGTCTACTCTGTTTGCAAATGCGTGAAAACATGTTTATATGAGGAAAAGGGTTAATTAGAGAAAAGGAAAATTTCAGAATTGTGTAGATTTGAAACCATTGTGATAAATAGTGCATTTACTCTTATGGAGCAAATGCTCTATTTATCACTAAGGCAAATGCTCTATTTATCACAATGGTTATTATCACCAGTTATTGTTAACAAGTTTTACTTTTCCATTTCCATAACAATTCCGTTTGTATAAATTGTTGAAATCGCGATTTTTATACAATTTCTGCTTTGAAACAATCATCAGTACTCTAATTCTGAAGGGGTTCGAAACGTTCAGGTGTGAACTGGTTTTGTTACGAAACGTGCTCTACAAGAGTTGTCGTTATGCGTAGTAATATGTAATTGAAAATGAAACTTTTCCACATATTTTTTGTGCGATATATTATGCTTTCCAAGTTAACGGTCGGTAAACGTTCGGTATTGGACTTAGAAAATATTTATAATAAAGCAAATCATCCCAGAAAGCTTGCCATTATAATTAAACAGAGAAAGGGTCAAATAACACCCCACAAAACAGGTGTCCAGTTTTGTTTAGAAACATACATGTAGTTGAAACTTTAAAAATCTTTCCCTCTGGTGAGCGATTTCAGGGCCATCATGGCCCTCTTGTTTAATGAATGCACCTAAAATCCGTTTTAACATGATATTCGTATATTGCATAGTCCATGCCTATATTAAAATGGAGTTTTGGGTGCTTTCATTTAAATGCTGATACCTTAAAAACCAATTAATATGTTTAGACAACATATGGCAAAATGTTGTCTCTACTAAGCTACATTTGTATACTTTTAATTTAAGTTAGCATTATTATATTGACAGAAATGGGATAACTTGCAGGTCTTAATTCCGGGTTCCATTTTTTAGGGGGGACACGGGTCACACCCTGTATATCAGTACGTTCATTTTTCACTGTGTGTTGTAGATTGGTTGATGGCAAAGCCACTTGAAACTGAAAAACAGTTACCATAGTTACTGTATACTGTTTGTTTATTTTCAAGTGGAAATTAGTGTTGTACCCATATGAGTTCTGCTTCTACACTCTGCTCTGAATGTTTTAACAAAAGTGCTTTTTTGATATTTTAAAGTAGTTTATGTAAGAAAACCTTTTGACTTTTACCTTTGCATCATAATTATTCATACAGTCAAACTTCTCTAAACTGAAATGTTAGGAAAGAAGAAATAAGAACTATTTAGACAGATAACAGCTTAATGTAGGGTGAAAGTCATGCAGAAAGCTCTGAGAGTGAATATCTTAATCCTTTCCTCCATAAATACACTTTTCTACACCTTTTCAAACAGAGTAGACCAAGATCAGATGGTTCCTATAGGAGCCTTCTAATCAGGGTCTGCTCTGTTTGCTTATGATATAATATACCCTGGATATGATTCTACAGTTTTGGCCAAGCCAAACAATTCTGTGTCCATGTGCTATTATAACAATCTAATTTAACCCTTTCCCTGTTCTATGTTTATTTCACTTTTCATTACCTACTGCATATTCATGGCCAAAATAGTTACAATGAAATATGGAAGGTGGAACATTGTAGACATTTTAGAAAGTAAAGACATATCTATCAAATTCTATAGGCAAACAGAGTAGACCCTGATCAGACGGCTCCTCTAGGAGCCGTCTGATCTGGGTCTACTCTGTTTGCAAATGCGTGAAAACACGTTTATATGAGGGAAAGGGTTAATGTTCATGGTGTCATTTCTTACATGAATATTCATAGAGTAAAGGGTTAATGATACTGATGTGAGTGATCAGATCAGCAAGGATTGATTAACTGTATTGAAAACATAAACAAATTTATATAGTTAGAGTTTGATAAAGAAAGTTAGGCTTTAACATTGTGTGTTCAATGCACTAATAACACTAAAAACATAAAGGAACAATTTAATTACATGTTTAAGAAGGAAAGTTTTATAGCCTGTATGTAACAGTGTTTCTCAGCTGAAGTGTCAGAGTTACAGCCATGGTCCAGTGTGCTCCATGAAAGAGTGGGTACAGGGATAGGTAGATGGGATCAGGGATCGGGGCAAGTTGGGTACCTGTTATATAATTGGATAATATAATTTGAATGATTGTATTGACCTGAAGTTACTCCAGGCTTTCCTATTTCCAGGAAGGGATTGTGACAATTTACTGGTTGAAGGATTTATGACATTTTACTGTTCCTGCTTGTTGCAATTTGCATCAAGTTTTTTAACAGATATTTTATTAATAGCATTTTGACAGGTGGCTTTGCGGTTTAACTCTTCAAATGCTGAATTTTCATAATGGAATGGTCCATAATTGTTTGACCCTTTACTCTATGAATATTCATGTGAAAAGTAGTGACATCATGAATATTAATTAGCTGTATTTTTATAATAACATATTTATGAACATAGGAATATTTAACCAATATTGAAAGTGTAGAACCAGACCTGTATTATGTCATTAGCAAACTGAGCAGACCCTGACCAGAAGGCTCCTACAGCTGGGTCTGCTCTGTTTGCATAGAAAAGCTCCTATAGGAGCCCTCTGATCTGGGTCTACACTGTTTGCAAATGACAGTACACAACTTTCCTGCATGAACTTGAGAATGTTTGACCCTGAAAAAAGCTATAGAATCAGATTTATTTAATTCTACATATAAACAGAGCAGACCCCGATCAGACAGCTCCTTCAGGTGTATCTGATCTGACATAAAATGTGTGTATATATGGAGTAAAGGGTTAAATTCCAGGTTGTTTGATTTACTCTAGGTAAATGAGCCATTCCATTGGAAAACAACTTTTCGTCTTTGTAAAGATGTAAACTCCAGGTAACGAAGAACAGCATCTAATTAGAGTCTGCTCTTTGAAGATATTCATTACGCAGTTTGACAAATTTAGATTCTTTTCAAAATCTTTATAAAACAGCAAAGTCAGGTTTTAAATCTGACTTCCTTGTGGCACGGCTCAATTACAGTGTATACCATAGTTGATGATGTTTATTTATGTGATCATTAGTTCACAGCTTTTATTTGCATTTGAACCCTATACCTGATAGAGACACCTTTGGGTGTCTAACAAACAGAGTAGATCCGTATCAGATAGCTCCTATACGCGCCATATGGTCACGGTCAGCTCCGTTTGCTGATGTAGTTACGTGTATATTGGTCTGAGTTTACAGTATCTGTCTTGGTTAACACATTATCCCCAAGTGACGCATTTTTGCACATCTATAGAAATCACTTTATTAAACCATAGTGATAAATAGAGCATTTGCTCCTAGAGGAGCAAATGCTCTATTTATCACAATGGTTTCAAATTACAATATTCTAAATTTTTCCTTTCATCTATTTAATGCTCCTTTTCGGTAGATACATTCAAAGAGGTTGGGTCTAGAAATAGCCTAGGAGAGAATGGGTTAAAAAAGTATATATTCATATGCTATTATATGCATTTAGCTAATGAATACTGAATGTGTCAGTTCTCAACATAGATACTCATTAAGTAATAGATTAAACACATGCATGTTGCTTCCCATTTGATTTGGTTTATATCCTTGTCTTCATGCTTCATATCATTCGTTACTGCCGTATGGGTATCAGTTCACTAATTACTGTAAGATATTTTTAATTAAAGTTATTTTAACTCTTTGCATGCTAGTGGCGAAACTGTGATTACCTATGCAAACAGTTTGGATCCAGATGGGATGCCGCATAAAGCGGCGTCTCATCAGGATCCAAACTGTTTGTCATCTTGACAATATTTTTGCACAAAAATGAGAGAAAAGTTTATTTTAAGAATTGAAGCAGACGACAATTGTTGCAGACGAAAAATTACTAAGCGTGCAAAGAGTTAACAGATACAATATATTTTATAACAATTTGTACAAGCAACACATGCACAGATAGTATCACAGGGGCATTTAACAGAAAAAAGAATAATTTTAGAATTGTTATGAAAGCCTTTGTGATAAATAGAGTATTTGGTCCTATGGAGTGATTGCTCTATTTTTCACAATGGTTTCCAAAAGTGATTTTTACAGAGGCGTCAAATGGCATCAGTATGAGGGAATGGGTTCATCCTTTACTCCATTAATATGCCTTTCAACGCTTTTTCAAACAGAGTAGACCCAGATTAGACGGTTCCTGTATGAGCTGTCTGATCAGGGTCTGCTGTGTTTGCTTATGATATAATATAGATATGATTCTACAGTTTCTGCCATGACAAACAATATTCCTGACTCCATGTCCTATTATAACAATTAATCTAATTAGTATTCATGATGTCATTCTTTCTTACATGAATATTCGTGGGGTAAAGGGTGAATACAGATACAGATACTTCTACTTCTGTTTCGCTGCACTAGCAGTGAATTTGTGAATACCTGTGATGTGACCTGTCAAATAGTTTGGATCCAGATGAGAAGCCTGAGTAAATAGGCAACCCATCTGATATCCAACCTGTTTTGGAAAACAATGCAGGGTTTTACCGGATGCAATATTCTGCGTCCTATATGCATAGAATGACACCTGGGACCCCTAAAACATACAAGTCTGCATCCATTAGGACACACAGGTGCCAGTTTCTAAACAGTACAAATTTGAATGTAAGGCTTGTCAATATAATATGTGATCAGCTTTTGAACTTATTCTCTGCCTTTGTGATACAGGAACTGATTAAATTGCAATATTAATTAGTACATATAACAGATTATGCAGTAATAATTTACATAAAAGGTACAGATATTCTTTTACAAAAATATAGCATTTTATTGATGGACCCCTGTTTTTAGCTCACCTGAGCCGAAGGCTCAGGATGAGCTATTGTGACCGCTATTTGTCCGGACGTGTCGGCGTCCGGTGTCCGGTGTCCGGCGTCCGGCGTCCGTCGTCCGGTGTCCGTCCACATTTTCAAACGACATCTCCTCTGAAACTGCTGACCCGATTTTAACCAAATTTTGTCAGAAGTATCATTGGCTAGGGGGAACGAAACATTGTTCACATTATGACCTCCGGGCCAAAAATGGCCCCGCCCAAGGGCTTATCAGTTTTTCATAGGAAAATCTTTAAAAATCTTCTTCTCTGAAATTGTAAGGCCTAGACCTTTGATATTTGGCATGTAGCATGATCTAATGGTCCTCTACAAAATTTGTTCAAATTATGACCCCCGGGCCAAAAATGGCCCCGCCCAAGGGCTCATCAGTTTATCATAGGAAAATCTTTAAAAATCTTCTTCTCTGAAACTGTAAGGCCTAGATCTTTGATAGTTGGCATGTAGCATGATCTTATGGTTCTCTACAAAGATTGTTCAAATTATGACCCCCGGGCCAAAAATGGCCCCGCCCAATGGCTTATCAGTTTTTCATAGGAAAATCTTTAAAAATCTTCTTCTCTGAAACTGTAAGGACTAGACCTTTGATATTGGCATGTAGCACGATCTAATGGTCCTCTACAAAGATTGTTCAAATTATGACCCCCAGGCCAAAAATGGTCCCACCCAAGGGCTTATCAGTTTTTCATAGGAAAATCTTTAAAAATCTTCTTCTCTGAAACTGTAAGGCCTAGACCATTGATATTTGGCATGTAGCATGATCTAATGGTCCTCTACAAAGATTGTTCAAATTATGACCCCAGGCCAAAAATTGCCCCGCCCAAGGGCTTATCAGTTTTTCAGAGGAAACTCTTTAACATTCTTCTTCTCTGAAACTGTAAGGCCTAGACCTTTGATAGTTGGTATGTAGCATGATCTAATGGTCCTCTACAAAGATTGTTCAAATTATGACCCCAGGCAAAAAATGGCCCCGCCCAAGGGCTTATCAGTTTTTCATAGGAAAATCTTTAAAAAATTTCTTCTCTGAAACTGTAAGGCCTAGACCTTTGATATTTGGCATGTAGCTTTGGCTTGTGGTCCTCTGCCAATATTGTTCAACTTACGACCATGACCTCTGGGCGAAACTTGGCCCTGGCTTATCAGTTTTCATGGGAAAAATATATCATTTTTCTCTGAAACCATAAGGCTTAGACCTTTAATTAATGGCATACTGCGTTGCCTTGTGGTTCTCTTAGTAACCAAGGTTGTACAAATGATGGCCCCGTCCTTGGGGTATCTCAGGTGAGCGCTTCAGGGCCTCATGGCCCTCTTGTTTTTAGAAAGGACTCCCAAAGTTTGGAATAAGGAGTCCTAGGGACCCCCAAAATATTAGTTTGATGTAAAACCCTGCAATGGCAAGAATCCACTGGAAGGACTTGTAATGGACAATTAGAGTGACAATAAGTTTGGATCAACATGAGATCCAGTCTGTTTGCAAAGATTATCTGATCTTATGTTGCATGGGTTAACCCTTTCCTTCATATAAATGCCTTTTCAGGCATTTGCCAACAGAGAAGACCCAGATAAGACGGCTCCTATAGGGGCCATCTGATCAGGGTCTGCTGTGTTTGCTAAATGGAATTTGATTGATCTGCTGCTTTACTTTCTAAAATGGCTACAATGTTTCACCTTCCATATTTCATTATAACCTTTTTGTTCATGAATTATCAGTAGGTAATGAAATTTGTAATAAACATAGAACAGGGAAGGGGTTAAGGCATGCATATACATGTAGTTCAATTGACTGTGTAACTTTATTTCTGTCTCCTACTTGTCACCCCAGTCTCTTTAGATTTGTGGTAAGTAATCCGGTATAGATATAGTTTTATTGTTACTTTTGCATGAAAGACAGAAGAGTGACAGAGTAGTAGGACTTGAGTCAGTTATCCCTTTCCTTCATATACACTTTTTTTCATACCTTTACAAACAGAGAAAACACAGATCAGATGGTTCTTGTAGGAGCTGGCTGATCAGGGTCTGCTTTGTTTGCTTATAGTATAGTTTAGATCTTATTCTACACTTTCTGTCTGAGCCAAAATGTCCTGTGCTTGTATTCCATTATTAAAAATATTCTGATAAATATTTATGTTGTCATTATGTAGATTTACAATGTATATAATTCCATAAACAGACAGTAGGCTCCTGTAGGAGCTGTCTGATATGGGTCTACTCTGTTTACTCTCTTTGTAGGGAAATTTATTGCAATGGCAAGCAGAATCAGACATGTCACATAACATAAGCAAACAGAACAGACCCTGATCAGACAGCTGCTACAGTAACTGTCTGATCTGGGTCTACTCTGTATAAAAAGGCATGAAAAGGGATCTGCATGAGATGAAGTGTTAAATATTTGTAAGGTTTGGATGAATTATGGTCTTTTTTCTGCCACTAACAGTAACTGTAAAGGGGGACATACAGATTGCTCTTGTTCAGGAATTCATTTGGCATGTATACATCTGGTGTCATCAATGGCTTAAGTTTTCATACCAGACCAGTAATGTAAGTGGTATGGTCCTGGATTTAATTAAAGCATTCTATATGGCAAGTTTATGACAAATGTGGCTGTGGGGATATCATAGGGACACAATCAAATCTCTTTGTGGGTTCATTCACCTAGGTAAGATGCCACATCTACACTATTGGCAGAGCAATTAAAGCACTGTTTTTGTGGTATTGCCAAATTTTATTGACTCTCAGTCCTTTTACTCCACCTTTGACCAGAGTGATGGTGAATATACAACGTCTAGTATTATCTGTCACTCTGTTGAATTGATTAGTTAGGTGGTTAGATAATCTTTAGAATGTCTCTGAGCTCTTTAACCCTTTCCTCCATAGACTATTTTAGACCCAACCTCTTTGAATGAATCTACTTAAAACGAGCATTTACTAGAGGAAAGCAAAATTTTTGAATTTTGTAGTTTGAAACCATTGTTATAAATAGAGCATTTGCTCCTATAGGAGCAAATGCTCTATTTATCACAATGGTTTCATTAAGTGACTTTTAGATAGGCGTAGAAAGGCGTATTTATGGAGGAAAGTGTTAATGTGGCAAAATTATGATAACATTGGCAAACACTTTGGATCTAGATGAGACACCATGTCATGTTTGACACTCTGACACCATGCTTCAAAAAGAAATGAAAGAAAAAAATATATACTTTTAGAATTGAAACAGACAATAATATTTGCAGACGACAATTATTGCTCAGAGTGCAGAAGGTTAAGCTAGTCATAAAGTCCACTTCACCTCTAGTGACTGATAATTAACCCTTCACTTGCTATTCACATCAATATACCGACCTGTAAATAGTGAAGACCCAGATGAGACAGCTCCTGCAGGAGCTGTCTCATCAGGGTCTGCACTATGTACAAGTTGATTGTGCAACCAGTGCACTCCACAGCAGTGATTGCACAGCGAAATACTTGTACACAGTTCAGATATATGTTATTATACAACAGGGAATGGGTTAAGAAGGAGAAATGTATTTTAAAATTCAGCAAGAGAAGGGTTAAATTGTAATAGGTACCAATAAACAGTTTTATTGTTATTGCCTGTACCTCAACTCATTCATTTTGACGCCTCTATAAAAGTCATTTTTGAAGCCATTGTGGTAAATAAAGTATTTGCTCCATAGCAGCAAAATTTATGTTCAATTTATTTATCACAATGGTTTCAAATTTAGCAATCCTGAAAATTTCCTTTTCTCTAGTAAATGCTCGTTTTCGGTAGATTTATTCAAAGATGTTGGGTCTAAAAATAGTCTAGGAGGGAATGGGTTTACTCTTTCATCACAAAGAAACCCACGGTTTGCTGCAATGAGCAAATCTATAGTTACTTATACAGCCGGTTTGGATTTAGATGAGATGATGTGTAACTCTGCATCTCATCTGAATCCAAACTGTTTACACACCAATCTCGGTTTTGAGAATAAATTGAAGGAAAGTCCTCACTGAAAATCAAAGCAGACGACATTGTTTGCAGAAGAAAATTAGTTGGCGCCAAAAGAGATGAAGGCAGTTTGATTATTTGACATATCCTACATTGAGCTCCTTTCATGATATTACTTGCACCCACTCATCTTAAGTAAGAGACAATTTACTTATTATTAGATTTACAGTTGTTCCCCCACAAATGAAGTTTGAGGGTGAGGAATTCAACAAGTTAGCCTGTCAGTCTTTTTTTTTTAGTCTGCTCAATTTCTCAGCTGACAGGATTTCAGCAAAATGGTATGAGAAGCTACATTATTTTGTTACACTGTTATTGTCGGATGATGAGTTATGGCCCCTTGATTATTCAAACTATCACATACTCTAACAAGCATATGTATGGAGATATAATTCACATTCAATGATAGTTTTACTTTATACTAACATATCATTGACACTATCCCTTTACTCCATAAATATGCCTTTCTATGCCTCTGCAAACAGAGAAGACCCAAATCAGATGGCTCCTATTGGAGCCATCTGATCTGGGTCTGCTCTGTTTGATTTTAGAATAATACAGAGCTGACTTTCCAGTTTCTGCTTTGGTAAAGTTTTATGTGCTGTGTCATTATAAAAGTTAATTTTATTACTATTTATATAATTATGATGTCGTCATTTATTTTATGTATATTTATGGATTAACCTTATCCTCCATAAATACGCCTCTGTCATCATTTATTCTATGTATATTTATGGATTAACCCTATCCTCCGTAAATACGCCTCTATTAAAATCACCTGTTGAAACCATTGTGATAAATAGAGCATTAAAATTTTGCTCCTATAGGAGCAAATGCTATTTATCACAATGGTTTCAAACTACAAAATTCTAAAAAAAATCCTTTTATCTAGTTAATACTCCTTTTCAGTAGATTTATTCAAAGCGGTTGGATCTAAAAATAGCCTATGAGGGAATGGGTTAAAGGGTAATACTAATATAAATCAGGTGAAGGTAAAAGGTATTTGCTTTGTTCTATACCTCTCTGGCCAGGTTGTCAGTCATTAGTGAATGGGTGAGTTGATATTCACAGACAGTTGATGTCTGTTATAGTCTGTTTGGTTTGAGATTAACTTTTATTAACTAGAAGGTCTTTAAAAATTTACTGGCTAGACAAACTATTTCCTGGACTTTGCAACAAGTATAGACCTAGACCATTCTCTACAACCTTAGGATCAGCTCTGTTTGTAATGGACCCTAATTCAGTATAGACTACTCCCGATGGTCTACCCAATTAGCTACCATGCCAGTTAAAAATATATATCTGTTTAAAGTTATCAAAATGGTGCCAAATTTAACACTTTCCTCCATAAATATGCCTTTCTTTGCCTCTGTAAAAGTCACTTTATGAAACCATTGTGATAAATAGAACGTTTGCTCCTATAGGAGCAAATGCTCTATTTATCACAATGGTTTCAAACTACAAAATTCTTAAGTTTTCCTTTCCTCTAGTTAACGCTCCTTTTTGCCAATTTGGTAGAATTATTCAAAGTGGTTGGATCTGAAAATGGCCTATGAGGGAAAGGATTAAAAGCAGATGGTTGTTGTACCCTTTCCTCCATCATTATTCATGTAAGAAATAATTATGTCATGAATATTAATTAGAATAATTTGTTACAGTAGCACATGGACAGATGAATTTTTGGCCCAGGCAGGAACTGTAAAATCATATCTACATTATATCATAAGCAAACAGTGCAGTCCCTGATCAGATGGCTCCTATAAGAGCCATCTGATTTGGGTCTTCTGCATGTTTGTAAATGTGTAGAAAGACGTATTCATGAAGTAAAGAGTTAACCCTTTGAGTTTCCCTTATACAAACACATTTTCACGAATTTGCAAACAGAGAAGACCTAGATCAGACGGCTCCTATAGGAGCCGTCTGATCAGGGTCTGCTCTGTTTACTAATGGAATTTGATAGATCTGTTTCTTTAGTTTCTAAAATGGCTACAATGTTTCACCTTCCATATTTCATTTTAACTATTTTGTCCATGAATCTTCAGCAGGTATTGAAATTTGGAATAAGTCAATAAATAATATAGATCTGATTCTACACTGTCTGCCTTGGCTTTATTCCATGAATATTCATGTAAAAATAATAGCATCATTAACATAAATTAGATTAATTTTTGTAATGATTTATAGACACAGGAATTTACGGCCATGGCAGAAAATGTAGAATCATATCTATATCATTTTATAAGCATATAGAGCACAGCCTGATCAGACGGCTCCTACAGGAGCCATCTGATCTGGGTCTGTCCTTTTTGAAAAGGCAAAGAAAGGAATATTTATGGAATAGAAGATTAACTGGGTCACTTAATATTCATAAGATAAAGAGTTAGGGTTTTATATTTTCATATCATTATATTAATCATGTCATAATTGATGTTGTTTTTGTGCAAAAGTTCATATATTTCATTTTTTGTGGAATGGGTCAACAAGATTTCAGATATAGGAGGCTGTTTGTGTGTGTGTGTCTAAAATGTTGCTGTTTAGCCATAGATAGTTCTTGTATTATCACAAGTCGCTAAATCTTTGCATGCTAATACATCCATTACTCCATAAATAGTTAAATACGCTTTTCGATACATTTTCAAACAGAGAGACTCAGATCAAATAGCTCGTATAAGATCAGTGTCTGCTCTATTTGCTTATGAAATGATATAGATATGGTTCTACACTTTCTACTATGGTTCAAAAAGTCCCTTATCAGTGTGCTTCCTATAGGAGTGTTCTGTTTTATTTTCACCTTCCTTTAGGCAGCCACCTGCCTTCAACACAAAATACTTGATGTAATTTAGTGGCCGTTATAGAGAGGTTTTACTGTTATACATTTTATTAATTGAAAAAGAAGAATTTAATTGAGAAATGCTATGTTTGGATGTTTGTATACCCCTCTTAACCTTCATCCTTAATATTGACGATTTTGGACGCCTCTGTAAAAAAAACTAAAAATCAGTTTGAAATCATTGTAATGAATAGAGCATTTGCTCAATATGGAGCCTCTAAGAGCCCTCTCATCTGGGTCTACACTGTTTGCAAAGGACATTAGTGACACGAGTCCCACACCATTAGTGTTACCACTTTCCTGGTTTAATATTCATATTAGAAATGATGACATCAAATGATCATGAATATTTATTAGCTGAGTTTTTATAATTGCTTGACTACACAGAATGTTTGACATTGATAGAAAATGTAGAGTCATATCTGTTATAATATTGTAAGCAAACAAAGCAGACCCTGATCAGATGGCTCCTACAGGAGCTGTCTGATATGGGTCCAATCTGTTTGCAAATGCGTGAAAAAGTGACAACCCTTTTCCTGATTAAAGCGCTTTTTCATGCCTATGTCATGTGTAGTATGTTCACCATTTCCCTCATATAAACGCTTTTTCATGCCTTTGCAAACATTAGACCCAGATCAGATGGCTCATGTAGGAGCCATCTGTGTCTATTGATTGTCTGTGCTAGAATGGTAGGGTTTTGAGATTCTTAGAAATCAGATCAATGAGATGCTTAAGAATGAACTCAGACTCAAGTGAAAACTCTTATAACCTTATTTCCTGGATATGTCTATGACAAGTAATTGTTGTGGGCAATATGAGGACTAATCAGACATTGTTATCCTTTCCAGGCATGAGAGCAAAGTCGATGAACATGGACCAAGTACTGATGAGAAATTCTAAACTACCAGCTCCACGTCGTGCCAAGTCTACGTTTGTCAGGAGCAATTCACAGACAGATGAGTCGGATGATGGCAGTAACCAGTTAAAGCCCCTTACAGCACTGTCAACACTACAAGAGGCCTACACAGAACATTTATGAAACCTTCCTTCATTGTTTGTCTTCTTTAAACCTTTTGTCTTGATAGATTGAAATCCACTACAGCTCTTTGAATTCTAAACACGAGCAACTGGTATTTACAAACAGTGTAGACTCAGATCAGGGAGCCCCAAGAGGAGCCCTCTTATCAGGGTCTAAACTGTTTGTCATTTAAATAATGCAAATTACATGACTGTATACCCTTCCATACTGAATGGACTCTATTGTGAAACACTAATGGTCCATTCCACTTTGGTTATGTTGACTATTTCGCATTCAAAGGATTAATGAGTGTACTTACTCAGCTCCAAGAATTCTTCAATGTGCTGTCAGTGGAATCTATAAAAACTATTCAAGCAGAAACCAGAGCTACAGAAAAGAGTGTGTACCCAAATACTAAAATTGCCATTTCTGCACAAAGCCCTATACTGTGATCACTCTTTAGAATCATCTTGAAGAGACAATTCTAAAGAGTGGTCACAGTATAGGGTTTGGTGGAACAATTAAGGAGTTATTCTTGAAAATGTTTTAATTTATGCATCTTATCTGGAGCTCTGATAAACCAATGTATTTTATGATACTCTAACTAGCCCTGGATTTTGTGCCATAAAGTACTTGTTATAAATGTGACTACTGTATACAGTAACTACTAATTGTTATTTACATTGTGAAATGATTGTTTTGTCAAAGTGAATGTTCTCTATGTTTATTACAAGTTTACAATCAGGAAAACATCATGAGAGAAACAAGACAGATGAATATTCTAATATTTCTAGTTTATACACTTCACGACATGTACTTAGGCTTGTAGTCCTGTCAATATGTTGCACTGGTGAATGCAGTTTTCATTTGGTTTCTTCTTATCCTTTACTCCATAGACACACTTTTCAATTCCTTTACAAACAATAGATCCAGATCATACAATATCAAGGTCTGCTCTGTTTCAGTTTCTGCCATAACCAAACTTTCTTATGTCCATGAGAATGTATCTAATTAATCCATTCCCTCATTGATGCATTTTGATGCCTCTGTAAAAGTCACTCTTTGAAACCATTGTGATAAATAGAGCATTTGCCCCATAGGAGCTAATGCTGTATTTATCAGAATTATTTCAAAACTTATAATGCAGTTCTAAAATGTTCCTTTTACTAGTAAATTCTCCTTTCATTAGATTGATTCAGAAAGGTTGGGGGCTGAAAATAGCATATAAATGAATGGGTTAACATTCATGATACAATGTATCATTATTTAGTACATGAGTGTTCATGGAGTAAAGGACTAACCCTTATCTTGCTTTGTAAAAGTATGTCTATGAAATACATGTACTCTCCTTCTTCAGTTTAACCAAATCCCTAATGGGCTATTTTTAGATCCAACCTCTTTGAATGAATCTACCGAAAAGGAGCATTTACCAGAGAAAAGGAAAATTCTAGAATTGTAAAGTTTTGAAACCATTTTGATAAATAGAGCTTTTGCTCCTATGGAGCAAATGCTCTGTTTATCACAATGGTATCATAAAGTGACTTTAACAGAGGCATAGAAAGGCGTTTTTATGGAGGAAAGGTTAAACCGAAGCTGATAGTAGAAAATTGTTAATGTAATGATGGACCATTCCACATTGAAAATTCAGTGTGTTCAATGATATTTGTTTCAATTTATCCGCTGTACATTATGTACTCCTGGTGTTCAAAACTGTGTTGGAAAATAGGTGCCATGTAATGACTTATTATTATGCAAAAACAAAGGAGGTGAAAAGCTTACCCTTTACTCTATAAACATGCCATTCTATGCCTTCACAAACAGAGTAGACACAAATCAGACAGCTCCTACAGGAGCTGTCTGGTCAGGGTCTGTTCTGTTTGCTTATGAAATAGTATAGGTATGATTCTGCAATGTTCAAGATGTCATTATTTCTTACAGGAATATTTATGAAGTAAAGGGTTACTGTAAGATTGTTATAAATGTGTTTATGTTCTGATATTGGTGTAGTAATACTTTGGTGCTGGTAGCTCTGGTACAAGGTATGGTATGGTTATTGTGAGGAAATGTTTGAGCCATGTCATGGTAAAATGGCCCCTGAACACTTGCAAACAGTGAAGAGTACTGAAGACCAAAATCAGTTTCTAACAATGGGAATATTGGATATCGTTTTGTCACTCACCAACGGCTGTAATGGGTTTTGTTTATTACCGGTATGTCATCAGAGCTTTGCCTTAATTACCCTTAAGTATTTGACCAGTCAAACTTATGGAAATAGTGCACACCTGGATCAGACGATTCTTGAAGGAGCCCTTTGATCAGAGTCTACACCATTTGCTACTGTGTCAGTCAATTTTAACCCATTCCCTCATATGCTCTTTAGCTTGTCTGTTTTTCGAAGAAAAAAATACTATTGACATAACTTCGGCATTGTCATTTATGGCCTTCGTCTGGTAACTTTAATGTTGGTTGTTACTTCTTTACTAATCATATAAATTATATGAAACTTCACTCACTTGTTAACCATCACAAGGGCTATAATCTTACAAAGGGCCATAACTCTGCATGGCTTTTTAGCTCACCAGAGCACAAAGTGCTCAGGGTGAGCTTTTGTGATCGCCCGTTGTCCGTCGTCCGTCGGCGTGCGTCGTTCGTCGTCCGTCGTCAACAATTTGAACCTTTAAAAATCTTCTCCTCTGAATCTACAGGGATCTCAACTTTCATCTTTGGCACATAGCATCATATTCAGGTCCTCTACAAAAGTTATATAAATTATGCCCCTGGGGTCAAAATTGGCCCCGCCCCAGGGGTGCCTTGTTTTCAATAGAAACATATAGTAAAACTTTAAAAATCTTCTCCTCTGAAACCAGAAGCTTCTCAGCTTTCATAATTGGCACAGAGCATCGTGTTCAGGTCCTCTACAAAAGTTATATAAATTATGGCCCTGGGGTCAAAATTGGCCCCGCCCCAGGGGTGGGCAGTTTTCAATAGAATCATATAGTGCAAACTTTGAAAATCTTCTTCTCTGAAACTGGAAGGCTCTCAGCTTTCATATTTGGCACATAGCATCGTGTTCAGGTCCTCTACAAAAGTTATATAAATTATGGCCCCAGGGTCAAAATTGGCCCCGCCCCAGGGGTGGGCAGTTTTCAATAGAAAGAAATAGTGAAATCTTTGAAAATCTTCTTCTCTGAAACTGGAAGGCTCTCAGCTTTCATATTTGGCACCTAGCATCATGTTCAGGTCCTCTACAAAAGTTATATAAATTATGGCCCCAGGGTCAAAATTGGCCCCACCCCAGGGGTGGGCAGTTTTCAATAGAAACAAATAGTGAAATCTTTGAAAATCTTCTTCTCTGACACTGGAAGGCTCTCAGCTTTCATATTTGGCACATAACATCATGTTCAGGTCCTCTACAAAAGTTATATAAATCATGGCCCTGGGGTCAAAATTGGCCTCGCCCCAGGGGTGGGCAGGTTTCAAAAGAAACAAATAGTGAAATCTTTGAAAATCTTCTTCTCTGAAACTGGAAGGTTCTCAGCTTTCATATTTGGCAAAGAGCATCATGTTCAGGTCCTCTACAAAAGTTATATAAATTATGGCCCCGGGGTCAAAATTGGCCCCGCCCCAGGGGTGGGCAGTTTTCAATAGAAACAAATAGTGAAATCCTTGAAAATCTTTTCCTCTGAAACTGGAAGGTTCATAGCTTTCATATTTGGCACATAGCATCATGTTCAGGTCTTCTACAAAAGTTAAATAAAGTATGGCCCCAGGGTCAAAATTGGCCCTGCCCCAGTGGTGGGCAGTTTTCAATAGAAACAAATAGTGAAATCTTTGAAAATCTTCTTCTCTGAAACTGGAAGGCTCTCAGCTTTCATATTTGGCACAGAGCATCATGTTCAGGTCCTCTACAAAAGTTATATAAATTATGACCCTGGGGTCAAAATTAGCCCTGCCACAGGGGTAGTAGACAGTTTTCAATAGAAACATATTGAGACAACTTTGAAAATCTTCTTCTCTGAAACTGGAAGGTTAATCTCAGCTTTCATATTTGGCTCATAGCATCATGTTCAGGTCCCCTACAAGTTTTTCTAAATTATTCCCCTGGTGTCAAAATTGGCCCGCCCCAGGGCCGGCTAGTTCTCTATAGAAACATATAGTGAAAACTTTGAAAATCTTCTCCTCTGATTGTCTGGTGAGCGCTTCAGGCCCTCTTGTTTTAAAAAAAAATCGTGTCTCTTTATGGACATAAGAAATAAAGCTTAAAATGTCACGACAGACAAGTGTTGTCATCCACCTGTGATGCTCTTGCTTTTAGACCCAACCTCTGAATAAATCTACCGAAAAGGAAAATTTACTTGAGAAAACTCCTATGAAGTAAATATTCCATTTATCAAATTTGTTTCAACAAGTAACTACGGTATTCCAGAGGCATCAAAAGGTGTCCATATGAGGGAATGGGTTAAAGTTATCATATCAGACTGATGCCAAATTTAATTATTCATCTTTACAAACCTACGAAAATGGGAGAATCTTTAGGGTATTCAGCGCTGGTTTACTTGTAGTAGCTGATGTTGATCTACAGTGTTTCCAATGTCCAGTGGTACCTTTTAATGATATCAGGTTTTTGTGTGTTTTATGATTTATTTGCTTTTGATAGAGCTGTAAAATGACCTAATTGTCTATTAATACTTGATAAGCAATCTGTTTATAACGTAATTGTGGTATTATTGTATGCCTGATGCCTAGGCTCTCTGCGCTAATGGATGCCGATTTGCTTCTTCTTTTTTGCCTCCCACCGAAACAACCTCCCATCAGATTTGTGTATCGTATTAGAGCCTTTGTATGTGTCACATTTATTTTAGTGCCTTATCCCCACATATCAGTGTCCTATGTCATTACATTATTTATCTTATATTGAAATTGAAGGAAAATCTACTCTGAGAATTGAAGAGGACAACAAATTGGCTTTCAGTAATTATTTAACCCTTTTCTCCATAAATATGGCTTTTAATGCCTTTGGAACAGAGTAGACCCAAATAAGACGGCTCCTCTAAGAGATGTCTACTCAGGGTCTGCTCTATTTGCTGAAGGCATACTATAGATCTGATTCTACAGTTTTTTTAAGGACCAATAATTCCCTACATTTATATTAAATTAATTCATATTCTTGAGATCATTTTTTCTTGTGTAAATATTCATGTAGTAGAGGGTTAAAGAAAGATCTTTGTCTCTTTCTCAAGTAAACATTTCAGACAAGTCCTGTGTATTCAGTTATCTTTACATATATGGAAGTAGATCTGAATCAAATGATGTCATAATAAGTGAAACTTTGATCTGTTAACCCTTTGTTTGATAAGTCTGCCTTTTAATGCCTTTGCAAACAGAGTAGACCAAGATTTGACAGTTACTGAAAGAGATGTTATTGATCTGACTCTGTTTGCATGGCAATATGTTTCATTTTAATTTTAATAAAAGAATAGAATAAATGTATAATTATTCTTTATGAGCATAAACTTGCTTGTGGATTCTTACATTCACTCATAGGCTATTTTTAGATCCAACCACTTTGAATAAATCTACTGAAAAGGAGCATAACCTAGAGGAAAGGAACATTTGTAGAATTTTGTAGTTATGAAACCATTGTGATAAATAGAGCATTTACTCCTAAGGAGTGGTTTCAAAAAGTGACCTTTACAGAGGCGTAGAAAGGCGTATTTATGGAGGAAAGGGTTAAATATTTATCAGGTGAAGGGTTATATGCCCAAGATATCTGACTAGAGGATGCACTGATACTGATCTGTACACATTGTATTTGTACATGTATATACCATTCATAAAGCATTGACTATCTTTGCTAATAAGACCACTGTTTGTGAAGTTCTATTTAGGGCAATCTAGTTCATTCACTAAAAAGATCCTGATTATTTTAAATTTAAAGTAGAATCTCGCTGAAGTGGCCTCTGCATGCATAGACATTGGGTGTTTTTTTAAATCAAATGGCTGCTTAACCCTATCCCTGTTAAATGTCAGGGACAAAATACATGTAGCTATAATGAAATATGGGAGGTGGAACATTGTAGCCATTTTAGAAGGTAAAGAAAGAGATTTATCAAATTCAATAAGCCAACAGAGCAGACCCTGATCAGACAGCTCCTATAGGAGCCATCTGATCTGAATCTACTCTGTTTGCAAATGCGTGAAAATGCATTTATATTAGGGAAGGGGTTCAAGCAGTATGCAAGTAATGATGAGGGAGCTTTCTGGACAACTTGTGTTACGCTTGGTTTTCTGAAGGTTTAGGTGACACACACAGTCTATATAAAATTTCTGTTACATTGTACACTGAGGTAAAATGTTTCCATGACTTCAGCCATTAGTATTGGTTATAGCCAGAAATACTCGTTTATACTTTTATGAACATTATCCCTTTACCTGAAGAAAATTCATATAAACCTTATAAGCATTGACCATTTACTCTATGAATATGCATGTGAGAAATAGTGTATGTCGAGTGCTTGGTGCAAAACTATTGTAACTCCTTCACTTTGTTAAGGAGTTACAATAGTTTTGCACCAAGCCTTCGATGTATGAATATAAATTAGCTTAACATTGGTAATGGCATAAGAACAAGATAAATGTTTGCTTCAGTAAAATGGTGTAAATTCAGACCTTTATAATTCTATAAGCAAACAGAGCAGACCCAGATCAGACTTCTTCTATAGAAGTCATCCGATCTGGGTCTGCTATATTTGCAAAGGTGTAAAAAGGCGTATTTATTGTGATAGCAGACTTTAAAGAAGTAGATCTTTATTATACCATAAGCCAACGGTCGTCCCTGGTCCAACAGAAGCTCGGTGATCTGGGTCCACTCTATTTCCAAGGGGTCTCTACAGGTGAAGGGTTTTGTTCTTATGTTGCCTTATATTTTATGTTACTGTTATGTATAGTGTTATCCCATGTGTTAAGCAGAGGTGTTTAAGAGATTTATATATGAGTTTGCTCTTCCAGATAATTGTGTTGTTCCTGCTACTTTACCTGATTAATATTCATGTATGAAATAATTGTAGCATCCATATTAACCCTTTACTCCATGAATATTCATGTAAAAAAATAATTACATCATGAATATTATTTAGATTAATTTTAATATTAGCACATGGGCACAGGAATGATTGGGCATGGCAGAGACGGTAGAATCACATCTGTTTTATATAATAAGCAAACAGGGCAGACCCTGATCAGATGGCTCCTGTAGGAGCCATGTGATCTGAATCTACTCTGTTTTTAAAGGCTTAGAAAAGCGTATTTATGGAGTAAAGGGTTAATTTGTATAATTGTATATAAACACAGGACATTTTGGGCATGAGTAAGGATTACATATTAATCCTTTCCCTCATATAAACGCCTTTTCACACATTTGCAAACAGGGTAGACCCAGATCAGATGGCTCCTATAGGATCAGGGTCAGCTTTGATTGCCTTTAATTGACCTGATATAGATCTGATTCCATAGATTTTGTCAAAGCAATAAACGTCCTTGAAAATTTTATATTACATATATACTTACACATTCAGCTACTAGATATTCGTTATGCCATTACAGTAAAACCTCTCTATAATGGCCACTAAATTGTGTTAATAAGCTGATATTTAGAGCAGGTGGTTGCTTAGAGCGTTCTGTTTTACTTTCACCTTGCTTTAAGCAGCCACCTGCCTTTAACACAAAATAATTGATGTAATTAAGGGGTCGTTATAGAGAGGTTTTACTGTATTTCCTACTTGAATATTAAACAAGGCAAGGGTTACATTGGCAATGTTTGTTTATGTGTCAAATTGTCAGATTTTGTTCCTGTTACTGTTGCCATTTACCTCAAACTGTTAACCAAGTCCCTAACCAGTGTAATTAATTAGTAGTTGTTAATCCTGTGACAGTTAATCTTATGTATAATATGCATGCAGTCTCAGTCGACAGGTAACCCTGTGTATACCTGTATTTTCAGTTGACAGTTAATCTGTGTGCCTAGATTTTCAGTTGACTGGCATATACTGCATTTTTATCAGCAAATGTTCATTTCATTCCAAGAGGTGTGGCTGTAACATAGTTTATACTTGTCTGAAGCTTTCATGAGGACAAAATGTACAGCACAACCTCTCTCTAAAGTGACCACTAAATAAAATCAGGTGGTTGCTTAATGCAGGATGAAAGTAGTGCTAAAAGACACATTATTTTCCAATTCATTGGTATAGAGCAAATGCTCTATTTATCACAATGGTTTCAAAAGATGAATTTTACAGAGACGTAGAAAAGTGTATTTATGGAGGAAAGGGTTAAATGAAGATCTGCTGGTTATGTGTTTGATAAGCCTTGTGATTGATATCCAGATCAGATATAGATTAACTTGTACATAACTTTGCTCGGGTACATATATCTGATATAATTTGTTTTGCAAATGCCCCAATTACCCTAGGAGTTGGGACAGACCTAGGCAAATAGTGCAGTCCCAGATCAAACTGATACTAAAGGAGCGGTTTGATTATTACTGTTTACTACTACATGTATCCCATTCACTCATAGGCTATTTTTAGATCCAACCTCTTTGAATAAATCTACCAAAAAGGAGCATTTAGTAGAGAAAAGGAAAATTTTAGAATTGTGTAGTTAAAATTGAAACCATTGTGATAAATAGAGCATTTGTTCCTATGGAGCAAATGCTCTATTTATCACAATAGTTTCATAGTGATTTTACATAGGCGTTAAAATGTGTCAATATGAGGGAATGGGCTATATCAGTCAAATTCAAAAGTTATCAAAACAGTTCTGTATTAACTTGGGGAGATTGGATGTTTGTATACCTAGTGTAGTTGGGTAGTACATGTGATATGCCTGCTTGTTGCTCATTTGTATGATAATGAAACATGGTTGTCAAGTGTGTACTTTGGAACCCTGAATTGTTTCTTCATAATACATGTACATGTATGCCTCTGGGATTTGACGAGTACAAAAGTTGTTCTACTTGTTTTAGTCAGAAAAGTCTTCCTTCAGTACTAAGCCCTTGCCCTGCTATCCAAGACTTTACTCGCATTTGCAAATAGCTTGGATCCAGATGAGATGCCAAGTAACTCTTTATCTCATCAGGATCTAAACTATTTGACACTTGGTCAAGTTTCTTAATGGCTTGATGGAATCAGAAACAGTCAAAATTGCACCAGACCCAAATTTGAAGAGACATTTGTTTCACAGCAGGGTAAGGTTAACCCTTTCCCTGTTCAGTACTCATGTAAAAAATAATGACATCATGAATATTTATTAGCTCAATTTGCATAATGGCATTGTAGACAGGATTGTTTTGGTATTGGTAGAAACTGTAGAGTTGGGTATATTATGATTTCAAAAGCAAACAGAGCAGATCCGGATTAGACTGCTCCTGTAGAAGCCATCTGATCTTGGTCTACTCTGTTTGCAAATGTGTGAAAACAGGTTCATGAATATGAGGGAAAGGGTTAATTTGATTCATATATATATAATGAGCTACATGTTGTGAACAAAGGGCATTTGGGGTGTTTTGAGAGGGTCACAGATCAATGTGACTGCTGTCTTTTTGCCTTGATGTGGTGTATGCTTCATGCCCTTCAATATTGCTGGTGTGCCATGGATAATGACAAACAGCTCCTCATGATAGTCTGAGCACTGATGTGCCTACCCTAAATATAGAACCATTTACTTGTTCAATATTCATGTAAAAATAATGACATTGTGAATAATTTTATAATGTAAACTTTTCAAGAGAATATTTTGCCTTAAAAATGAAAAGGAGAATATAGTTTGTTGTTATGTATATATAAGCAATCAGAGCAGACCCTGATCAGACAGCTCCTGCAGGAGCCATCAGATCAGGCCACGCTGTGTTGCTTTTGGCATGATACATGTATATCTGATTCTATAGGTTTTGTCAAAACTAAAGATTTCCTTCAAAAGTTTTCATTATAAAACTTCAGCTTATAAATATTCATGATGTCATAATTTCTTACATAATATTGAACAAGATAAAGCCTAAAGGTTAACTGTTCTGATAACGTGTAATGAAAATATGGAGTAGCAAATACTATAGACTAATCATTCTGCTTCTGTAGGAGCAGTTTGATGTGGGTACCGTACATGCTATTTGTCTAAATTGGTCATACTGATTATCCGTATCCCTGTTCAATATTCAAGTAAAAAATAATGACGTCATGAATATTTATTAGCTTAATTTTTTATAGTGTAAACTTTTCAAGGAAAACTTTTGCTTGTACAAACAATGTAGAATCAGACCTATATCATATCAAAAGCAAACAGAGCAGACGCTGATTAGACGGCTCATGTAGGAGCCGTCCGATTTGGGTTTACTCTGTTGGCAAATGTGTGAAATGGTATTAATATGAGGAAAAGATTATGTAGGATAATTATTGGTAAACCACTTCATATACCATTTTGCTTGTGACAAAAGTACAATTTTCTTCCCATCTCATCTATAGGTACAATCTTTTTGCAAAGATTATCTTAACCCTTCTCTTGCTGAATTTTAAAATACATTTCTCATTCCTTACCCATGCCCTGTTGTATAATTACATATATATTCATTGTGTACAAGTAATTCGCTGTGCAATCACTGCTGTGGAGTGCACTGGTTGCACAATCAACTTGTAAATAGTGCAGACCCTGATGAGACAGCTCCTGCAGGAGCTGTCTCATCTGGGTCTTCACTATTTACAGGTAGGTATATTGACGCGAATAGCAAGCGAAGGGTTAAAACATCCAAAGAGTTATTACTTGTAAAAGTTTACAAACATTTTCAGATTGCTGTTTGTATGCGTTGATGTTCATGACTTGAAAATACTGTTCCCAGACCATCTTTGCAAAATGTCCCAATAAGGTTGACAAACTTAGACAAATAGTATAGACTCAGATCAAACTTCTCCTGCAGGAACAGTTTGATCTACGTCTACACTATTGCTACTCCATATCAAAACTGCTTAATCAACATATATAGCTTTATAAAACAAGCAATAAGGGGACACTAGGTATCCTTGTATACTATTTATGGTAGTTACAGTAGTGAGGGTTCAGAAGACATTGAGCTTGCATGACTGATATAGCACTGTATACATTGATTGTGTTTAGAAAGATTGCCAATATACAAATTAACCCTTTCCCTAATATAAACGTGTTTTCACGCATTTGCAAACAGAGAAGACCCAGATCAGACGGCTCCTAGAGGAGCCGTCTGATCAGGGTCTGCTCCGTTTGCTCATGGAATTTGATAGATATGATTCTTTGTTTTCTAAAATGTCTACAATACTCCCCCTTCCACATATCTTTATAACCATTTTGTCCATGAATATTCAGTGGGTATTGAAATTTGGAATAAACATAGAACAGGGAAAGGGTTAATATGATTTATGTCAATCCTCAAGAGGTAAAGCATCAGTCCAGCCCATAGTATTCTTGCATTTTAACCCTTTACCCTTTGAACACAAAACTGGTGCATTTATCATCACTGGGAATAAATCTCTACTTTTTATGCTGAATGCAATTCATTTCTTGCTGTATTTTGAGTAATTTGGTGCATTTGTTTGTGAAATCTTGAAATATCTTTTTTCCTATGTTGACACCATTATATATGATTTTTATGTAGAATTTGTTTTCTTAATCTTCACTAATTATTGAATTTTCACTTGTAATAGCTCTTGTAGCAATGTTAAAACAATTTTCATTTAGTTTATATACTCTCAATCTTACAATTTATATGGGTCCACAGTTATTGCTGAAGAGAATATATTTCACATTTAGGGCAGTGATTTATGCTTTTCATTGTAACAAAGTATCAATGTGGCGATTCTGCATGGTATACCTGCTGTTTTATGGAACAGTATTGTGTACAGACTTTTCATACACCCATTTATGTAAGTCCCATGTTTATGATTTAACCCTTTACATGAGAGATGCTCCTGTTGGGTCTACACTGTTTGCAAATGCACTTAAATGTGTAACTGTGAAGTAAAGGGTTTAAGGAGTCAGCTGCTTCTCAAACTAAGAGTTTTCTTCAATAGCTTATAAACTTTCAAACAGTATGGGTCTTAGATGCCATGTTACTTTGCATCTCTTGGTTTGCACTGTCTGCAATGTTTACAGATTACAAAATTATGCATGGAATGCTTATTAAAACTTTACCCCCAATAGCATCCTTAAAAAATATGTCCACAGCAAAATTTCATTAACCATTTCAGTCTGGGAAACAAGTCACTAATGTCCTTTCCAAATAGTGTTGATCCAGATTAGAAGGCTCCTAGAGACGCCCTTTTATCAAGATATGCACTGTTTGTCATGCAACACTTTTCTTTCACAACTCCTTGAATATTTACAGTAAGCTTGACCTGTTTGAATTTTGCAATTTAACTTATTCATGCTTCCTGAAACTATTGCTATCATATTTACCCAATCTCCCCTCTCCAACATTTTTTTATAAAGTGAAATTTAAGGGAGCTTGCTTTGACAAAAACTAATTATTTGCTGAAGACAAAAAGATTTATATTCTTCCATATGAAAACAGCAGAACCTGACCGACGGTTCCTACAGGAGACATCTGATCTGGGTCTCCTCTGTTACAAAAGCATGAAAAAGCATTTATATATAGGGAAAGGGTTAAATTAAATATGCATTGCTATGATAAACAACTTCCAGCAGTTTTGATCTGGGTCTGCACTGTTTGTCTTTCTGAAAAAAAGGGCAAATTTCGGTAGCTGAAAATGGCATTTGGACTGCTTGTGTAGTTGGCAGTCTGAAGTCCTAGAAAATCCCTTTGTGTACAATTACTGTGCCTGATGCTATTGCCAAGCTTGTGGCCATTTGTTTATGTTTAATTTCTGTGTTAAAATGAAATGGTATGTATGGACAAGTTTATAAATAAATGATAGACTGTATTCTGATCTTGTTATGGACGTGTTGGAACTGAATACTGGACTTGTTATTGAAACTACTCTACACCTTTCTAGACCTAGATAAAACAGACCCTGTAGGAGCCATCTGATCAATGTCTACTGTTTACTTATGAAATAACAGATCTCTGTCCCTTGTTGATGGTTTCATAAAAATTCAGCTAATGATATACATAGTTTTTAGCTCACCAGAGCACTTTTGTGCTCAGGGTAAGCTTTTGTAATCTCCTGATGTCCGTTGGTGGGCGTCAACAATTTGAACCTTTAAATATTTTCTCCTCTGAATCTACAGGGCTCTCAGCTTTCATCTTTGGTACATAGCATCAGCTTTAGGTATGTAGGTACATAGCATCATCTGTAGGTCATCTACAAAAGTTATATAAATTATGCCCCTGGGGTCAAAATTGGGCCCGACCCAGGGGTGCCTTGTATTCTATTGAAATATATAGTAAAACTTTGAATATCTTCTCTGAAACTGGCATAAATTATGCCCCTGGGGTTAAAATTGGCCCCCAGGGGTAGCAAGTTTTCACAAGGCAGTCCAAAGGACAGCTATATCCCCCACCGCCGCCACCTAAAGGTAAGAACACGACTTTCAAATGTGACCTTGACCTTGAGCCGACATGACTGCCACATGTGTTCTGCACATTATCTCAATTCGGTTAATATTTGACTCAAGTTTTATGAAAATCCTTCAAATGGTTTAGAAGATATGGAGCGGACTCGAAATGTAATGGAAATTGAAGATTAAATCACTTGGCCTTCAAATGTGACCTTGACCTTGAGCCAACATGACTGCCACATATGTTCTGCACATTGTCTCAACGTGGTTAACATTTGAGGCAAGTTTCTTGAAAATCCTTCAAGGGGTATAGGAGATAACGAAACTATAATGGAAATTGAAGGTAAGAACACTTGATCTTCAAATGTGACCTTGACCTTGAGCCGACATGACTGGCACATGTGTTCTGCACATCGTCTCAATTTAGCTAACATTTAACTAAACTTTTATGAAAATCCTTCAAAGGCTTTAGAAGATATGGAGCGGACACGAAAATGTAACGGAAATTAAAGGTTAGAACACTTGACCTTCAAACGTGACCTTGACCTTGAGCCAACAGGACTGCCGCATGGGTTCTGCACATCGTCTCAATTCATTTAATATTTGACTCAAGTTTTATGAAAATCCTTCAACGGGTTTAGAAGATATTATGGAGCGGACACGAAACTGTAATGGCAACTGAAGGTTTAAACACTTGACCTTCAAATGTGACCTTGAACTTGAGCCGACATGACTGCCACATGTGTTCTGCACATCGTCTTAATTTAGCTAACATTTGACTCAAGTTTTATGAAAATCCTTCAAAGGGTTTAGAAGATATGGAGCGGACACAAAAATGCAATGGAAATTGAAGGTTAAAACCCTTGACCTTCAAATGTGACCTTGACCCAACATATCTGCCACATATGTTCTGCACATCGTCTCAACTTGGTTAATATTTGACTCAAGTTTTATGAAAATCCTTCAAAGGGTTTAGAAGATATGGAGCGGACACGAAACTGTAATGGCAACTGAAGGTTTAAACACTTGACCTTCAAATGTGACCTTGAACTTGAGCCGACATGACTGGCACATGTGTTCTGCACATCGTCTCAACTTGGTTAACATTTGACTCAAGTTTTATGAAAATCCTTCAAATGGTTTAGAAGATATGGAGCGGACACAAAAATGCAATGGAAATTGAAGGTTAAAACCCTTGACCTTCAAATGTGACCTTGACCTTGAGCCGACATATCTGCCACATATGTTCTGCACATCGTCTCAACTTGGTTAACATTTGAGGCAAGTTTCTTGAAAATCCTTCAAGGGGTATAGGAGATATGGAGCGGACACGAAATTGTTACGGACAGACGGATGGACAGACGGACGGACGGACGAAGGCCATTCCTATAACCCCCCTCTGCTATGCGGTGGGGGATAAAAAGAAACATATAGTGACAACTTTGAAAATCATCTCCTGAATCTACAGGGTTCTCGTCTTTCATATTTGGCACTTAGCATCATGTTCAGGTCCTCTACTAAAGTTATATAAATTATGCCCCTGGGGTCAAAATTGGCCCCGCCCCAGAGGTGGTCAGTTTCAATAGAGACATATAGTGAAACTGAAAATCTCCTCTGAAACTGGAAGGTTCTCGGCTTTCATATTTGGCACATAGCATCATGTTCAGGTCCTCTACTGTTATATAAATTATGCCACTGGGGTCAAAATCGGCCCCGCCCCAGGGTTGGCCAGTTTTCAATAGAAACATATAGTGAAAACTTTGAAAATCTTCTCCTCTGAAACTAGAGGGTTCTCAGCTTTCATAACATTGGCACATAACATGACCTGCACATGATCGATGCTCTGTGCCAAATATGAAAGCTGAGAGCCTTCCAGTTTCAGAGGAGAAGGTTTTCAAAGATTTCACTATTTGTTTCTATTGAAAACTGCCCGCTCCTGGGGCGGGGCCGATTTTGACCCCAGGGCCATAATTTATATAACTTTTGTAGAGGACCTGAACTTGATGCTATGTGCCAAATAGGAAAGCTGAGAGCCTTCCAGTTTCAGTGAAGAAGATTTTCAAAGATCTCACTATTTGTTTCTATTGAAAACTGCCCACCCCTGGGGCGGGACCAATTTTGACCCCAGGGCCATAATTTATATAACTTTTATAGAGGACCTGAACATGATGCTCTGTGCGAAATATGAAAGCTGAGAGACTTCCAGTTTCAGAGAAGAAGATTTTCAAAGATTTCACTATTTGTTTCTATCGAAAACTGCCCACCCCTGGGGCGGGACCAATTTTGACCCCAGGGCCATAATTTATATAAGTTTTGTAGAGGACCTGAACATGATGCTATGTGCCAAATATGAAAGCTGAGAACATTCTGGTTTCAGAGGAGAAGATTTTTACTATATGTTTCTATTGAAAACAAGGCACCCCTGGGGCGGGCCAATTTTGACCCCAGGGCCATAATTTATATAACTTTTGTAGAGGACCTAAAGATGATACTATGTGCCAAAGATGAAAGCTGAGAACCTTGTATATTCAGAGGAGAAGATTTTTAAAGGTTCAAATTTTGACGACTGACGACGCACGCAGACGGACATCAGGCAATCACATAAGCTCACCCTTCATGTCAAGCACTTTGTGCTCTAGTGAGCTAAAAATTCAAAGTCCCATAACTCTGCAGAAAATGGGAGGCAATAACTCCAATATTATTGAAGCCAGAGTTATGATACTTATGCGTAACATTTCCTTCCATCATGCTCTTTCCATACATGAAATGTGTTTCAAATAGCACCAGTAGAGCAGGAGTTATTGATCGAACAAAAATGTAACAAAGGGCAATAACTCCAAAAGTATTTAAGTCAGAGTTATGGCCCTTGTACATTTGCTACACTTCCTCTCATCATGCTCTGTCAATGTATGAAGTTTCAATCGAATGACATTAGCCATGTAGGAGTTATCATCGGGACAAGAAAGTGTGAATACGGTAATTGACCTATAATTGTGACTATGACCTTTGACCCACGTGCCTGAATCCTGCTGTCTGCACATTGGCTTGTTAAGGAGAACGGACTAGAAAATCATAACATACAGAGTTGTGGTTCTTGTACATAGCACTTTTTCTTAATGTCAGGTATTTACATGCGAAGCCTCATTGGAATACATGTAAATAAAATTACCTTATTCATTTCCTTCATATAATTATGTGCCCTTTCATGACTTTAGCAACAGAGTACACCCAGACCCGGCTTCTCCTGTAAGAGCTTTATGATCAGGATCTGCTCTGTTTGCTTATATTCTAGTTTCTGCCTAGGTTAAAAACACCATTGTTCATATACATGACCATTATAAAGCCTTCATCTAATAAATCTTCATGGTGTTATATTTTACATTAACCCTTCTCTTACTGAATTTTAAAATACATTTCTCCTTCGTTACCCATGCTCTGTTATATAATTACATATATATTCACTGTGTACAAGTATTACGCTGTGAAATCACTGCTGTGGAGTGCACTGTTTGCACAATCAACTTGTAAATAGTGCAGACCCTGATCAGACGGCTCCTGCAGGAGCTGTCTCATCTGGGTCTTCACTATTTACAGGTAGGTATAGTGACGTGAATAGTAAGCGAAGGGTTATTATTGAACTAGTAAACAGAGGTCCAGATAAGATATTTAAACATGTTCAAGAACTAGAGGAACCGTCTGATCAGGGTCTGCTCTGTTTGCTAATGGAATTTGATAAATCTGTTTCTTTACTTTCTAAAATGGCTACAATGTTCTACCTTCCATATCTCATTATACATGTACTAGTAACTATTTTGTCAATGAACATTCAGTAGGTATTGAAATAAACCCTCCCCTTGTTAAAAATTCATGAAAGAAGTAATGACATTAATAATATTAACTAGACCTATCACTGAACGTGATTCATACCCCCACCTGGCATCCTTGTTGGAAAAGGCATAATATCGGCCCTTGGTCAGATTATAGCCCTTGTGAGGTGAACAGGTGTGTGAAGTTTCATTAGATTATCTTCAATGCTAAAGAAGTTATGACCAAGGTTAAAGTTTCTCACAATGACGACGCAGACAACGACGCCAATGACTACGCCAGGGTGATGGCAATATCTTGATTTTTTTCTTCAAAAGACAGCAGTGCTAAAAATGCTTATGGGAAGTAACAAAAGGGAATTAAAATCTGAAAATGGGCAATAACTGTACATTTTTTGTACAGACTCAACCAACTGTATTGAGGAGCTGATGCATGAGCACTATACAAAGTGGAGATCCAAATCAGAGGAATCATATAAAAACCCTCTGGACAGAGTCTGCAGTGTTTAAGTAACCCTACAAAGAGTGCAGACCCTGACCCAAGGGTTCGAATTGGAGCAATCTTATCAGGATCCACACTGTTTGCATAGTACTGATGAATTAGTGTATCAGTATAAATGGGTTCAGTGAGGCAGACCTGTGTTTTCACTGGAATGTCCTTCGTGGTCAATGGAATCTCAGCAGTTGTTGGTATGGAAGACCCATATGGACTGCCAGGTGATCAGAATAATGAACTGCTGTTGTACTGGCAACGACATCTTGGATTTCTCTATTCACATACACATGATCTAGAAGGCTTCCAGTTCTGTATGAAGGGTTTTCTACATATTGCAGAAATCCATAATAACTGATGACTTTTTGCAGGTGTGTTTATCTGTAGTGGTTCAAAAGTTATAGCCAATGTTAAAGTTGGTAATTTGACCTATATATTTGACCTTTGACCTTGAACAGTGACCTTGACCTTGGCATGCGACATGTCAAAATGTGCAGCTTCATGAGACACACATGCATGCCAAATATCAAGTGTCGATACCTATATCTTTGACCTTGAACAGTGACCTTGACCTTGGCATGTGACATGTCAAAATGTGCAGCTTCATTAGACACACATGCATGCCAAATATCAAGTGTTTACCTGCAGTGTTCAAAAGTTATAGCCAATGTTAAAGTTGGTAATTTTACCTATGTATTTGACCTTTGACCTTGAACAGTGACCTTGACCTTGGCATGCAACATGTCAAAATGTGCAGCTTCATTAGACACACATGCATGCCAAATATCAAGTGTTTATACCTATATATTTGACCTTTGACCTTGAACAGTGACCTTGACCTTGGCATGCGACATGTCAAAATGTGTAGCTTCATGAGACACAAATGCATGCCAAATATCAAGTGTTTATCTGTAGTGGTTCAAAAGTTATAGCCAATGTTAAAGTTGGTAATTTGACCTATATATTCGACCTTCGACCTTGAACAGTGACCTTGACCTTGGCATGCGACATGTCAAAATGTGCAGCTTCATGAGACACACATGCATGCCAAATATCAAGTGTTTATCTGTAGTGGTTCAAGTTATAGCCAATGTTAAAGTTAGTAATTTGACCTATATATTCGACCTTTGACCTTGAACAGTGACCTTGACCTTGGCATGCAACATGTCAAAATGTGCATATTCATTAGACACACATGCATGCCAAATATCAAGTGTTTATCTGTAGTGGTTCAAAAGTTATAGTCAATGTCCCGATCTCGCGCGACAGACGGACGGACGGACAAGGTGTTTCCAATATAGCCCCCACCACAGGTGGTGGGGGTATAATTAGGTTATTTTGTATAAATTGCAAAATAACACAGGATATTTTGGCTCAGGCAGACACAGTAGAATCAGATCTATACCATGAGCAAATTGAGCAGACCCTGATCTGAGTCTACTTTTTGTAAAGGTGTTTATTTGAAAGAAATGTTTACCGATAATCCAGTCATACTTGTATTTGTAAAATACATTAAGCAATTATCTTCCTAAATGTTGTGACATTAAATACAACTGTACCATACATGTCAAATCTCAACACATTTTAATACAAGGCATGGAAACTTCAAACACTAAAGGAATTTCCTCAACAAATGACAACACAAATTTCAATTTCTTACATATATTTGTACAGTTCATCATTATACAGGTATACATGTTTCAGCTTTCTACCAAATTACCTCATGTACCAATGTTTGATCAAAACAATTGTTTTAAAAACAGTGTCCATATCAATAAATTCCATCTCCAACCCTGATGTACTTGTCTTCTTAACTCAATATTTTAATTTTACAAGGTACAAATTTAACCCTTTCCTTGTTGAATATTCATGTAAGAGAATGACCCCCATGAATATTTATATGTTGACTTTTAATGCATACGAAACATTTAGTCATAGCAGAAAGTATAGAATCAGATCTACATAATTCCACAAGCAAACAGAGCAGACCGTGATCAAACAGCTCCTACAGGGAGCCATATGACGGTACTACTCTGTTTGCAAAGGTGTGAATGTTATATGAAGGAAAGGGTTAAAGCACAGCACGAAGACTGAGACAAAACCTCAGCTTCTTTTTTAAGAAATATCTAAGCATATACATGTAAGCTAAAAATGCTTCTGTTGAACACTGCTACAAAACACAAATATAACTATATACACATTGGAGTTACCTCGCCATTCCATCAATGGTTACATATTCTGAATAACATTTACTACAGTTGGAAGATAATCTACCACAGCTGTATTACCTGATATTAACACATTACCCCCTAGTGAAGCATTTTTGCATCGCTATAAAATTCACATTTGAAACCATTGTGATAAATAGAGCTATTTATAACAATGGTTTCAAGACTACACAATTTTAAACTCTTCTTTTTTATTGTTAATGCTCCTTTTTGGTAGATTTATTCAAGGTTGGATCTAAAAATAGCCTAGGAGAGAATGAGTTAAGAGTCAATATACCCAATCAGGCCTCTCCACTGGTTTGTTAACCCATACAATGCTGAATTTTCTAATAGACTATTCCAAACTTCAAACAGGTCAAGCTTATGGTGAATATTAAGGGATTTGTTTTTAAGAAAAGTGTAACATGACAAACAGTGCAGACCCTGATTGGAGGGCTCCTCTAGGATCCCTCTCATCTCGGTCTACACTGCTTGCAAGGGCCAATGTTTCCCGCATTGTATGGGTTACACTGTGTAAGTGAATTTGGCACCATTTTGATATCTGTAGCAAATACTAATGTAGATTCTGATCAAACAGCTCTTGAGGGAGTCATTTTATCTGGGTCTGCACTATTTACCTGTTTTTGTTTTTGTCAGGATACTTCTAGTAAATAGCACAGGGGTCTGGACCGCTTCATTGGAGTCTATATGTACTATTATTATATAGTACATATAGACCCCCATGAAGCGGTCCAGACCCCTGTGGTAAATAGGGTACACAAGAGGCATAAAGGTCCATTAATACACAGTTGCTCACCTTATGGCCATGTTACTTGTGTTCTGAACAATTCAAAATGATCTTGAGAATTTGAAATAATCTTTGAAATAAGTCCTTTCTTCCATGAACATTTATGTAAGAAATGATGTCATGAATATGAATTAGATTCATTGTTATAATAGCGCATGGAAAAAGAAATTTTGGGCCATGGTAGAATCGTATCTATATTATATCATAAGCAAACCCTGATCAGGCGGCTCCTACAGGAGTCATCTGATCTGGGTCTACTCTGTTAGCAAAGGTCTATGAAGGCGTATTTATGGAATAAAGGTGAAGAATCATCAACCAAATACCACTGGGTTGGTTGAAATACAGTAAAACCTCTCTATAACGACCACTAAATTACATCAAGTATTTAGTGTTAAAGGCAGGTGGATGCTTAAAGCAATACAGAACGCTTCTATAGGAGCGTTCTGTGGTAGGTGCTATACATAGGTGGGTGCACCACGCCGCCGCAAGCCTGGCTGAGCGGCACGGGCCACGGCCTCGCTGACAGCGTATTTGCCGTGCACCGACCGTCCCGCGCGGCGGAAGGGTCAGCGCGGCTAACTTTCACCTTGCTTTAAGCAACCACCTGCCCAAAATACCAACTAATTCACACAATTTAGTGGTCGTTATAAGAGAGGGTTTACTGCAAAACCAATAGCAGGCACAGAAGTTCTTTAGGGAAGCACACAGAGCTAGAAATAAGAGAAGCATGTAGCAGTCATTTATCTTACTGGTACTCGTACAGGAGCCATCTGATCTGGGTCTGTATTGTTTGCAAAGCTGTGGAGTAAACACTTAAATAGCAATGCAGAATTACTATTATTTCCCTAAATACTTGGCCCCAACATCAGTTTCATTTAAAAACAAGAGCCATGTGTGGCGCAAACGCTCGTCTGATTTGGTGCTTGTCCAGCTAAATTAAATTTTATTGAAAACAATAAAAGACCATAACTCCAAAATTTTGAAATCAAGAGTTATGGTTCTTATGAAGGGATCTTCCCCTCAATGAGATCTACTAACCTAAGTTTCATGTTGATACCTCTTATACTTTTAGAGTAATGAGCTACATTAAAGTTTTTGCACGCCGACAGCTGAAGTCAGCTTTATAAATCGAGAAGATGAAAGATTGAGTGTCCTTAGCATTAGGGTAAATGTAACCTAATAATAATGATAACAGAACTTCACAATTCAACATTTACCCTTTACTCCATGAATATTCACAAAAACAAAATGATGACATTATAAATATCAATTTTTAAATTGGCATGTTAACACATGAATTTTTTGCTGAAGGATAATTGTATCTATGTTATTTCATAAGCAAACAGAGCAGACCCTGATTAGATGACTACTATATGAGCTGTCTGATCTGGGTCTATTCTGTTTGCAAAGGCATAGTAAGGCATATTTATGGACTAAATGGTTAATCATATAAATCAAGCAAAACTCTAGGTCTGAATACAGTAAAATCTCTCTTTAACGGCCATTAAATTACATCAAGTATTTTGTGTTAAAGGCAGGTGCATGGCTGCTTAAAGCAAGGTGAAAGTAAAATAGAACCCTCCTATAGGAGCGTTCTGTTTTACTTTCACCTTGCTTTAAGCTGCCGCCTGTTCTAAATACCTACTAATTAACACAATTAAGTTGCCCTTATAGAGAGGTTTCACTGTAGTATGGAAATTTATTTATTGTAAAATCTAGGAATATAATCATTTGACACACACAAAGTACAGTGTAACAAATGAAAATTTAGTGTGTTAGATGAAGACCATACTTCCCAACACACAACTTGTTGTCTTGCAGATGTCTCGATTGCTATACGGTAAAACCCCTCTAAATCAGATATTCATATCAGTATCATTACCGGTCTTTTAGACAGATGGCAGCTTAAAGCAGGGTGAAAGTCATGCAGAAAGCTCCTTTGAGAGTTTTCTGCATGACTCTCAGGCTAAAATTAAAATTAAGTTTGTTTGCCCTTTTAATACCGACCGACCCATTTTTTTTCCCGCCGACTCATTTTTTTTTTATTGCCAAATCTATGAGAATATTTATTTTATTTTCACCTGCCAATAGAGTTTTATAAACATTAATATTTTCAGAAAAAAATAAAATAATTTTCCTACCAACTGACCCACTTCTAAAATCTAGGGCAAACAAACATTTTTTTAATTGTGACCTCACTCTGCATTATAAAGCAGACACCTCCCTAAATTTTTTCAACAATTCCAGTTTATAGAGGTTTTACTGCACATCAAATCGTCAAGAGAAGACCATTCAGGATCAGGGTTACAGATGAATTAACAACCCTACAGAGTCCGTATACGAATGCTCACTTTAAAATACTACAAGAGTGTTAGAAGAAACACATGTGTCACCTGCTTTCAGAAGTGTGACCAAAAAAGGTGTGATACAATAAGCGTAACAGACACAGCCCGTCGGACAATGTAGAAGTGCTAAAGCAGGTGACACAAAAACGACAAGAATAACTTCTGGAGGCATGTCAAAGCTAATGTCAAGTTACAAAATAATTTAAAAACATTAAAACTGATAAATAACTGTTCATAGGAAGTTTTCACTCCATTCCCTCAAACAGGTGCAGCAGTCAAAGGCCTGCTTCTTATTGGCTCCTGATATTTCCTTCAACCATTCGATAAACAGCTCTTCATTTTTCTTTAGTATCAAAAACTGACCAAGGACAACATATGCCTGAAAGACAAACAGATTAAATATATATACACACAGTTATATACATTACATGTTATAATAGTAATTGTGATTCAGGACATTCTAGTAGATTTTTCTGGTAGACTTAATTGCCATTTGTCCTAGGTTAGATAGTGATCAGAATATCAATATGTACTAGTAGAATTGGTGATTGTTCTAAAACAGATTCCTTTTGTCCTAAATCACACATTTTACAGTATATATATATATATACATACGGGTATAACCTTTAAGGCTTTCACTCCATCAAACCTTTACTCCATGAATATTCATGTAAGAAATAACGAATCTGGGTCCATGCTTATAAAACGTTTAGTTGAGTCTGAATTCGTTCTCAAGTTTTTGATTGGTCAGATTTGAGCCTTTGGCTCAAATCTGACCAATCAAAAGCTTGAGAACTCAAATCTGACCAATCATAAGCTTGAGAACGAAACTCAGACTCAACTAAAAGCTTTATAAGCATGGACCCAGGTTAATTGCAATAATAGCACTGGTCATGGCAGAAACTGTAGAATAATATCTATATATACTATACATGTATCGTAAGCAAATAGAGCAGACCCTGATAAAACGGCTCCTGCTAAGGCGTATTTATGGAGTTACGGGTTAATATTCATGTGAGAAATAATGCATGCATGAATATTACTTAGCTTAATTTAAATAATTTTTACAATAGCATATGAACAAGCCAACTTCTGGCTCTTTTGAAATCGGGCACATTCTGACATTTTAACCCTTTCCCTCATATTGACGACACTGTAAAAGTCACTTTGTGAAACCATTGTGATAAATAGAGCATTTGCTCCTATAGGAGCAAATGCTCTATTTATCACAATGGTTTCAAACTACAAAATTCTAAAAATTTCCCTTTCTCTAGTTAATGCTCCTTTTCGGTAGATTTATTCAAAGAAGTATCTAAAAATAGCCTATGAGGTAATGGGTTAACCGGCTTGAACCTTTCCGTCATGAACATTTTGCATGAATTGATCACAAGTTTAAAAGGAATTGTTGGCATCAACAATAACTGTAGAATCAAATTTATTAATTTTATAACCAAACAGAGCAGACCTTGATCACAATCCTTTAAGAGCCATCTGATCTGGGTCTACTCTGTTTACACAGGTGTGAAAAAGCATTTATATGAAGGAAAGGGTTAAATCTTAGCAGCTAACCGGCGAAACCGCTAATGGTAAATTTTGTGTTTATCTATACAAACAGTTTGGAGTCGCAGGCCTTATACTGAGAATTTTGGAAACAAGAGCTGTTACAGGACAGCGCACTCAACTATTCCCAGAATTGTTAGTGAAAAAATGCTTGATAGTGGCCTAAAATGGTGTCCAATGATACTAGAAGCAAGTAATCAAAGGCTCAGTAAAATGTCTTTAATAGTATTCAAGATGTAAGATCTCTTTGAAATCTTTAATGAAAAGAAAAACCTAAATTAAAAAGGGCAATAATTTCTGTTAAAATGCTTGACAGAGTTATGTACTCTTGCCTACAGATAAAGTTTGTGGTGATGAACAAGTGTTCCAAGTTTCAAAGCTTTATCTCAAAGGGTTATATTAATTAGTGGACTTTAACAAAAACCTTAACCGAAAATTCTAAGTTCAAAAGGGCCATAATTCTGTCAAATTGCTTGACAGAGTTATGTACTCTTGCCTACAGATGAAGCTTGTGGTGGTGAACAAGTGATCCAAGTTTCAAAGCTTTATCTCAAAGGGTTATGTTAATTAGTGGACTTTTAACAAAAACCTTAACCAAGGGGTGACGCGGACACCGGGGCGAGTGGGATAGCTCCACTATTCTTCTAATAGTCGAGCTAAAAATGCATTTCAATTATTGGGAAAAAAAATCACACCAAAACTTAATGTTTTAAAAATAATTTTGGGTCCTATTTTAACTTACATGTATTTTAAAATACATTTTTTTAGCATTTTAATCAAAACAGCCTATACGAATTGCTTGTTTAGAACATTTGCTTTGACGGAATAAAAGCACTAATGTGGAACCGGTAATGACGCACTTACAGGCTGTATCGGAATTTGCATTAAAACGTGATTACTGGTTCCAGTGTTAGCCTGTACCAGTCATTAATTCAGGGCATATGTTTCTTCAACAATTTTTACATTCTTTGTTTCATTAACCAACCACTTGGAGTTTGAATTCTACAAAGAAGTACTTTCCCTTGAAAGGCAGTTTGTAAACAAGTCAATAAAACCATGTATGCAACCTGATCATCAGGAAATTACTTTTCATTTACTTGGTTGGTTCTGCTTCAATGTTTAAATGCAACATGTCTCAGTCAGAACCATGAACATTTAATAGCAATAAATAACAATTGCCAAAAACAAACCAGAGCCGTGTGTGGTGCCAACGCTCGTCTGATTTGGTGCTTGTCCAGCTAAATTAAACATTTTTGACATATAGTGAAATCTTTTAAAATCTTCTCCTCTGAAACTGGAAAGTTTTCAGCTTTCATATTTGGCACATAGCATCATGTTCTGGTCCAATACAAAGGTTATATAAATTATGCCCCTTGGATCAAAATTGGCCCCGCCCCAGAGGTGGCCAGTTTCTTAGAGCAGGCTGCTGTTTCAGCTAATTCAAACTGACCATTATTTACTGCGAGACTACTAGTACACTCCAGATTTACACTCCAGAAAAATGCAGCTGCAATATTTTTCAGTGCTCAGCCTCACTGATGCCCAAGATCTCTATGCTGTTTGATGTGTTGTAAACATCATGCAAGTTATTATGGAGGTCATTTGCTGTCCAGCATAATTTTCTCCAATACCCTCTGCAGTGTCTGCACTCTGAGCAATTACTGTCTGCAAATAATGTTACCTGCTGCAAAAGTTCTTTCCTTCCATATCTTTTCAAAAACAAATGTCAGAGTGAAAAACAGTTTGGACCCTATGAGATTCCAAGTTACTTTGTGTCTCATCTGGATCCAGACTGTTTTCAAAGGTTATTATAAATGCAAAAAAGCAAAGGAAGTAGCTGGTGTCACTTATGCATATGGATGGGTTTTCCTGGTTCACTAAACTTGTATATAACCAGGGCTAAATGCTAGCTAACCCAAACCGAAATCGCAAGCTCATTTTGGCTAGGATTAAGCTTGCAACAAGCTTGCAGTTGCAAGCCAATTAAGGGACACTGGCTTGAGTCTGGGTTTTGAAGTCTGGAGTATGCCGCCAGATTCTCATATCTCTACGTTTGCGAAATAAAGACACAGTGTTGTTATAATAGCCACGGTGTTGTTATAATACTATGGCTATATCACAGCTGGAGCAAAACTCATACCTGTTCAGAGGAACAGTTGCTTATTTAAGAAGTCAGTTGATCTCTTTAGTCAGAACTTTGTATGTCCTTGTGTAATTAAAATTCCCTGGGTTCAAATGAGGCCTGTCCAAAGGGCGGCCAATTTTCTATAGAATTATACATTTGTAGTAAAAACTAAAAATCTTCTCCTCTGATTGTCTGGTGAGCGATGTCAGGGCCATCATGGCCCTCTTGTTGTATTGTTGTTTTTGTTTGCTGAAATCGGACAATCAAACATTAATTGCAGAAGTGAAACGAAATATTGATAAAGCTAGTTGTTTTTTTTAATTGTGATATATGTCAAGTAGATACCACTGTTCCCTGATTGATTGGATTTCCTGTTTAGCCCCTTTCTCCTCGTGATTGCAGTAATAAACAAGACCTTACGAATTAAATTTGGAAGTTACCACACAAAAGGGTCACAGCAGTGTGTAATATATCATATATGATAACTTATCTATGACACTGGGGGCCCATGACACTGCTAGACTGTTACAGCAAATCTGTGTAGACTCCTTTTTACCTTGTCAGCATTGTCTCCCTTTATCTATTGAAATGTGATCTCTTAACATACAGACTAGTTGGTAAATAGCTTCTGATATAGCCAATGTAATTTGTTGTAAACCCGACTGAAAATAAAGCTTCTTGTATCTTGTAAACAATACTGAATGTGCATTTGAACGTCCCCTACCCTCCAAAAAAAGTTTATAACTTTTCGATTTTATTAACCCTTTACTTTATAAATATACATGTAAGAAATAATGTGATCATGAATATTAATTAAAATACGTTTATAATGTTATACTAACACAGGAAATTTAGCCTAGGGCGTAGCAGAAACTGTGGAATCATATCTATATTGTATCATATAAAGCAAACAGAGCATATCCTGATCAGACGGTTCCTAGAGGATCTGTCTGACCGGGGTCTACTCAGTCTCTGTTTGCAAAGGCACTAAAAGGTATATTATGTGTGAAATTACTAAATAAAGACATTTTAACACTCAAGTAGCAGTCTGAAATGTAGTCTGTCTGTTTCTTCTAGGTTTAGGGTAAACTTATCATTTATCTGTATTTTTTAAAAAGAAATGAGCAAAATAAAACAAAAATAAAACTTGAAAATACAAACAATATACCGGTATTTCCACATCCTATGTTATTCTCAATTTTAAAAAACTTGTTTAATTAAAGTGAAAACAATCAATAATGGATAACAAATGTGTAACAAAGGACCTCTCTGAAAGGACCTACTCGAGGGCAGGCGGCAGTGCCACCTGGTTTGACTGGGGCAGATAACCAAGAAAAGACACCCATTGGTTCAACAGGCCAGAATCAAAAAGTAGCAGGCCTTACAGGAGGGTCCAGCAATTCTTCATCTTTCATTTCTTTATTTATTGACGAATTTGAACTGGCCAAAATCTGAGAAACTGTCATCCTCAGTGTGAATGGTGTGACGCTGTTTTATTTCTATTTACAACCCAAATGATGACGCTATAGCATCCCTTGTTTTTAATTAATCAATGTAGGTGAGTCACTATTTGTCCGCGTCAAAATAGGTACCCACACAATATAATTTAGACTATCCAACATGATATAAAAAAAAAAAAAGTTGTCTAGGTCTATGCATTTTACCGATTTGTTAGTCCAAATTATTTAGACGTTTCGCTTGCTCTTTATTAAAAATTATATATCTCTCCAAGCATCAACGTCCAAAAGTTATTGGCCAGATCCCTAACGCATTTTCTACGTAAATCGATTTTCGTCATTTATCTCAGTTAGTTGATAATATGGGTTTCATTTGATACACAAAACAGTTTAACATTATATACTACCTAAAATCCATGTCACTCACCTACGTATAGGTAAAAAATGCTGACAGTTTATTCCCGGTCGAACACATCTTCAAAATGTTTGCAATGTTTATGTTACATGATGCGGTTAATACAAGTATACGAATGCATAGTGAATGCGTAGACAAAATATTTTAAGAATATCGGCGTAATTGTTTTTGTGTGATTATAGATTATGAATATATGTGTCTTACAATAGGATATGAAATAACCAGCCATCCTGTCAGTAACTATTTAGCGTAGATCTAAATTACTGAATAAATAATGGATTTCGTTTAAATAATTACTTCGTGAACAAGTTCCGTTAACCTCGTATGCAAATCAAGGGAATTCCCGGAAAACAGGCCAGGGTCAGCCATGAAAAGTGTAGGAATGATTCAAATCTGATAAATAAACGCAATCTGTGAGTACAGTTAATTTTGTTCTGACAAAATTTGTTTGAAATACAGTTATTTTACAGGACTGAAGTGAATTATGTGGTCAAACATACTTATTTTGCTCAATATGTCTCTTGAATCGTTCCGTCCTGGATTTACGTGCGGAACGATGCGCCGAGTTTTTCTTGAAAAAGAGAAAGACGTAGCATATGCCAGAAAATGAAAACTGTAAAATATCAATAATAATGAAGGGAAATGTTGATATTAGCATATGCGACGGCTTTCTATGAAGGACTACCGCTTTGTATGCTTTGTCATTTGCATTTGTGTACGTTTTAACAATTCAATTGTAGCTGAACATTAATTCCTAGAAAACTTGCCTTATCAAAACCTTCTTTTTCAAGTTTGCCACCAAGGACTGGTCCAATACCAGCCAATTCTGTCACTAACTTTTCGCACATTGGCTCCGCAATAAAGTTCCTGTGCTTTTGTGACGTGGACGACATTCTTTCTCTTCAGACGTTTCACTGGATAGAGGCAATCTGTCAACAGGGATGGGGATGTGATCATTATAGTTCAGTTAAACATTTGCAAAGTATTTGAATGCGTGTCCTCCAATTCATAGTTTTATGATCTAAAACCTAGTGAAAATGACAAAATTGGTCAATCGTAATTATTCTGAACACCGAAAGAGAAAGTAGAGATCATAAGAATTAAGTATTTGTTGTTGTTCTTTCTCTTATAAATTACTAAAACAACGAACATATAGTTTTGCGTTTATCTCTTAAAAATATACCAATATATAATATTTACTCACCAAATATTTACAAAATTTGGTTAAGCTTACAAACCTTGTCCAGATAATGCGCGCAATTCGGGAAATACCGGTGACTCATAATTTTTACTATTTCTCCGTGTAACGTATGTATACACCGGTATGACTAAAATACGAAATGGAATCAAAGTACGAAATGGAACGAAATGGAATCTAAACATACGAAATGGAAACACAGATTTTTAACTAGATGTTTTTTGGGGAAAGTGAATTGATATACGTATACCTAATATAAATACAGACTCTTGTACAACATTTCAGCAATAAAATGTGAAAAATAAAGATTTTTCAACGATTTATATATTCACGCATAAACAGCCTGGACTGAAATGGAATCTGAACATACGAAATGGAAACACAGATTTTTAACTAGATGTTTTATGGAGAAAATGAATAAATTTACGCATACATAATATAAATACAGACTCTTGTACGAAATTTAAAAAAAAAATATGAAAAATAAGGATTTTACAACGATTTATATATTCCACGCATTAACAGCCTGTCCTGAAATGGAATATGAACATACGAAATGGAACCACGTCTTCAAAAAGATGCATTTAATCCACAATACCCTTATATATATGTGCATGCTAAACATTATTATTAACATATGCATTAAATTTGGGATAAATTGATCATAAAATAAACATGTTATAGCGATTTACATATCCCCATATGTGGATCAGGCTAAGGGAACCTCATGAAATGGAATCCGAACATACGAAATGGAAACACAGTTTTTTTTACTAGACTTTTTTTTGCAAAAATGAAATCATGTATGTCTACCTAATATAAATACAGACTTGTGTACAAAATTTCAGCCAGAAATTGTCAAAAATAAAGATTTTACAACGATTAATATAGTTCATGCATGAACAGCCAGAATTGAAATTGAACCTGAACATACGAAATGGAACCATATTTTCAAAGAGGGGCGATATATCAACACTATTCATTCACAAATGCATGCTTAACTTTATTTTTTAGACATTTGCATTACGTTTGGAATAGTTTGAATGAAAAATAAATTGTTTTATAGCGATTTACATACTCCCATATGGGGATCAGGCTAAAGGAACCTCATGAAATGAAATCCAAGCATACGGAATGGAAATACAGTCGTTCAATTAAATGAACGTGTATCTACAAAACTGGATTCATGTAAGTATACCGAATATAAATACAGACATGTATAAAAATGAGATCGGAAATAGGAGAATTAAAGATTTGACAGCGATTTTATGTATACCACGAATTAAGAGCCAGTAGCGATATAGTGCATCAGGCTAAAGGATCCATCCCCCATGAAATGGAATATGAACATACGAAAGAAAATGGAACTATAGTTTTAAAAGCAAATGTATTTTTGGAAAATAATAATTTACTATACCTACATCTAACACTTGTATACAGACTTGTGTACAAATCTATATTCGGAAAGGGTGAATAATAAAGGTTTTGCAACAAACGGTTTATCCCCTAGGCTAAGGGTCAATCGTGAAATGAAATTCCGAATGACACTAATCAGCTCCCGTATATAGCAGCAGGTGTTTGACGGCGGGGACAATTAAAGGATTATTAGCATGGCGGTGTATGTTTATTGTGGACAATTACACCTGGACAGACCCCATGTATCTTTGTTATGCTATTTCATAATAAATATTAATTGGAATGGGTCTAATAACTGTATATGTACTCGGTATCCCGTCCTATATCTAGATCCAGTATGCAAACACTGAATTGTTTTTGAACTTCCCATGTTTAAAAAAATACAATTCTCTTATTTCATCAATTACAATTCGGACAGCTAAGAATATCACTTAGAGAAGTTTGTCACATAATTAATACTGTCACATTAGAATCTTTTATTTTAATCATGTTTGGCACGGCTGATTGATTTGATTTGGACTAACATGGTTATCGCGCTTCATTAATTTCGCACTTACATGGTTGTGCAAATTATTTCACACATTTACCGACTGAGTAGAAATGGGCAAAGCGGTAAGTAACTTTAGATGTTTATCCACGAAACCATTGATTAATTTTAATTAGGTACTATTAACAAATTCTCAGAAAACTACAAACTTTCTACTTCACCTTAATGTCATATCATGATAAGATTTCACTCTGTGAAGATGGCAAAATACCCGTGTTACGTTTGTTCTAAAAATTGTGATGACTACTGTATCTACTCATACGTATTCATAGCACATAGTTATGATTTTATGCAATTTGATACTGACATCAATATAAATTTATTCGGCATGTCATATTTCGCGTTTTTGTCTTGTAGTTCTTATATAATCTGGATGAACTGGGTCTACTCTCAAACCATTCAAGTTTATTTAGTTTAGCCGATGTGATATTCGGTTAAAAGTTGATCTTAGAAAAAATAATTATATGACAATTACATATTTCTATTACATATCCCTTCAACATCCAATGATCTGGATCTACATTGGTTTACTGTGCTTCACAAGTTATACGAATGTACCTTTATAATAATGATATTTATATATTATTTTCAAACTGTGTTGTTAATGATTATAACCTTATAAACAATTAGTTCTAATTCTATTCTTATGCGCACCGCATGTGGTAATCAAAGGATTTAACAGATACACAGCTACTTAGCATATCACACCTGGGTTCCATTTCGAATTTACTATTTGAACAGCGGGGGCCTTTAGCATGCTGTCCATACAGGGATATTCAAATCGCTATTAAATCATTATTTCTTCAATCTATAATCTCAAAAGTTATGTAGATGTCCAAAAAAATGTTGAACATGCATACATAAATGCACATTGTAGATATAATAACTCTCTTCGAAGATATGTTTCCATTTCGTATGTTGAGATTCCATTTCAGGCCTGGCTATTAATTCATGGAATATATAAATCGTTGTGAAATCTTTTCTTTTCACCTTTTATGGTTCATATTTTGTATACAATTATGTATTTATATTATGTATACGTAAATGAATCCAGTTTTGCAAATATACGTTTACTTAAAAATCTGTGTTTCCATTTCGTATGTTTAGATTATATTTCAGGAGGATCCTTTAGCCTGATGCCCATATAGGGATATGTAAATCGCTATAAAATCATTATTTTTTAATTTATATATCCCAAAAGTTATGCAGGTGACCAAAATAATGTTAAGCATGCATATATAAATAAATATTGTAGATTAAATGCCTCTCTTTGAAGATATGGTTCCATTTCGTATGTTCAGATTCCATTTCAGTTCAGGCTGTTAATGCGTGGAGTATATAAATCGCTGTAAAATCTCTATTTTTCACATTTTCTTTTTGAAATTTTGTACAAGAGTCTGTATTTTTATTAGGTATACGTACATCAATTCACTTTCCCCAAAAAACATCTAGTTAAAAATCTGTGTTTCCATTTCGTATGTTTAGATTATATTTCAGGAGGATCCTTTAGCCTGATACCCATATAGGGATATGTAAATTGCTATAAAATCATTATTTTTTAATTTATATATCCCAAAAGTTATGCAGGTGACCAAAATAATGTTAAGCATGCATATATAAATAAATATTGTTGATTAAATGCCTCTCTTTGAAGATATGGTTCCATTTCGTATGTTCAGATTCCATTTCAGTTCAGGCTGTTAATGCGTGGAGTATATAAATCGCTGTAAAATCTCTATTTTTCACATTTTTTTTATGAAATTTTGTACAAGAGTTTGTATTTATATTAGGTATACGTACATCAATTCACTATCCCCAAAAAACATCTAGTTAAAAATCTGTGTTTCCATTTCGTATGTTTAGATTCCATTTCGTTCCATTTCGTACTTTGATTCCATTTCGTATTTTAGTCATACCCTGTATACACATAATAATCACATTTTCGTGAAAATCACTACTATCACACCCCTGCCGCAAGCCTATTTATAAGAAATAATAATATTTTCGAACTTTCTTTTAAAATTAGTGTATCAATTCATTTAAATGCAATGTGGCGACATGAAATACAAAACATAGAGCATATTTGGAAGGTATAAATGAAGTTGTTAACTAGCGTCTATTTTGTTTCTCTTAAAAGTACAAAAATGAGTCATGCAGGAAACACCACATACAGAACAAACAGTTGCCCGAACAGCAACACAAGGAAACAGCAAATTATGTACATAACTATAAAAACAACAAGAGACGCACAAAGACAAAACAAACACACAATAGGGGGAAGATTAGGCACGCAACTCTATCAAGGTTTGATCCCAATATTTGCCGTTGCAGTGACTTTGGTGTTGAGAAATGAATTTTGATTGTTATATATTTAAATTGTTTCTGGACTGCTGAAACATATATTAATTAAACATCATCAAAAACGTTGATTCTTCGTATTGAGTTGCTCTATCCATTTGAGTTGACATTCCCCCGAAACCACGTGTACGGCAAAAAAAATATTGTCATAACAATTGCTCCACCCTTTGAGTTGACATTTCCCCCAAAACCAAGCTTATGACTTTAAAACTTCTTGTTATAACAACTGGTGCAGAACAGTGGGTAGATATCGCGCTCCTATCACAGCCAAGCCATGATGAATCAAGGAAGACATTTCCAACGAAAAACTTGACCATATGCCATTGTGTAAAGCAGCCCATAGGAAATGATTCAACTGCCAGAATTATGGACAATATGCTAAGTTTTGAAGGAACAAAACGTCTCACCAGCCTGGAACCCAGCATGTGAGAACTACACAAAAAGCATCAACTGCTTGGAAATCACCAAAGAAACAGCAACGTGACGCAGCTCGCCTTAAGGAATTCCTTGAGAAGAAGACTCTATGTGCAGGTATGCCATTTTTCTGTGTCAGTGACAATGATCTAAAAGAATTGTTGCCGTCAAAACATTCCTTCATATCTGCTGAACTCAACTACTTAAAGAATCGTGTCTCTTCATCTACTCGCAAAATCTCGGAATTGCAGGAAGAAAACACAAGGTTAAAATCTGAGAATGATAAAATTGTGAAGGGCTTAGAAATTGAAACAGAAAAGAGTATGTGTAGAAAGTGAAGTGAAAGTAGTGGCAGATAAGTGTAGTGAAAGGCAGAATGAAGTCCTAGAAGTTAAACATGCAGAAATTTCAAATCTCAATAATCAGATAAGTGATTTGTAAACGTTACTGTGATAAACTATATGACAATTCTGGTATTAATGTTTTTTGGTCCATAAAAAATTCAAATGATATTTTAACTAAACTTGAAAATGAACAGTATAACATTTCTTGGTTGAGCTCTTACGATTTCTCTACACTCTATACTACTCTACGTCACCATCTTATAAAGGATAAACTGATTAAATTGATAGAAAAAACCTTTGCCAGAGAAAATAAAATGTCCCTTGTTTGTAATGTTCAACGTTCATTCTTTTCGAATTCTGAAGTTGAAAATTAAACAATGTGGACTTGCCTTGATGTTTGTAGAGCTTTAACATTTCTTTTAGATAACATATTTGTGCGCTATGGGGATACCATATATCGCCAAGTTGTTGGTATACCTATGTGAACAAATTGTGCCCCTCTTGTTGCAGATTTGTTTTTATATTGCTATGAGAAGGATTTCATGCTTAGTTTAAAACCTGATAAACAATCTGACATTGTTAGTGCTTTTAATAAAACGTCTAGGTATTTAGACGATATTTTGAATTTGGATAATCCTTATTTTGAAAATATGGTTTCTTCTATTTACCCTAAAGAACTTACTTTAAACAAAGCGAACCCATCTGACATTCAGGCTTCCTTTTTAGATTTGAATCTTTCCATCACTAATGATAAAGATTCGTCTAAAATATACGATAAAAGGGAAGATTTCGATTTCAAAATTGTTAATTATCCCTTTCTAGATGGATATGTTCCCCGGTCTACATCTTATGGGGTTTACATTTCTCAACTTATTCGCTTTGCCCGAGCCTGTTCTTTGCTAGTAGATTTTAATAGTCGTAATTTAATTATAACTCATAAACTTCTTAAGCAAGGCTACAGATATCATAAAATTCGGTAAGCTTTTTCAAAATTCTATTATCGAAATTTACCCCTCATTAGTAAATATAACTGCAATTTACGGACGTTAATGCAACAAGGTATTTCTCATCCAGATTTCTATGGTGATGTTATCCACAAACTTAGGAAAATTCATGGTCATATCCATTTTCACGATTTGTTTATTAAACGCATTAAAACTTTTAGGAAGAAAGGTTATGACCCTATTATATTGCAAAACACTGCATGTTTGGTTATCAACCCCTTTACAGTCGGTCGCTACGCTTTCCTCTTTGCTTGCACGATGACAGACCGAGGGTAGTACTCTATGATGGTATACTCTTAAACCCAGAAATGGGATGAGCTTACCAGACTCTTCGCAGTTGTTATGCTATTTTTTACATTTTGTACTGTGATTACTGTCTTCTATGTTGTGGGGAAGTCCGGCGGGGATACCTTTATTTACAATGTTTGTTTAGCCAGGGTGACTTTGAGATAAGTGTGAGGTTAGGGCGTCCGTAAACCGGTTTAAACCCCCAGTGGTGATTTTGCTACTGACCGTGCCAAGGCGGTTCTCACTTTGTCACCCTTACTTTTGTTTGTCTTGTGTCTTTGTGCTTGTGTATTGTTCATGTTTGTCTCTGGTGCTCGTGTATTTGTTGGTGTTTTATGTGTTCTTCTCGTGTGTTTGCGTGTGTTTGGTTGTGCGTGTGTGTGGCATGCTGTCTATTGATGTGTTGGTGGTGATTGCGTCTTGTATGTGACTTTCTACTGTATGTGTGTGTATGAGTATAAATTGCTATGCTTTCTGTAGGTGTTTTGGTGATGGTGGCGTTTTGTGTGTGGCTTTTCCTGCTTGACTTTACTACTTTTTCATTGTGGAAAGTAGTAGGAGAACGAAACAGTGAGATACACGGATTAACCATTCGCTTGCTATTCACGTCAATATACCTACCTGTAAATAGTGAAGACCCAGATGAGACAGCCCCTGCAGGAGCTGTCTCATCAGGGTCTGCACTATTTACAAGTTGATTGTGCAACCAGTGCACTCCACAGCAGTGATTGCACAGCGAAATACTTGTTCACAGTGAAGATATAAGTAATTATACAACAGGGCATGGGTAAAGAAGGAGAAATGTATTTTAAACTTCAGCAAGGGAAGAGTTAAGTGTCAAATGTGATCATTTACTAAGACAGAGAAATGAACTCCATATAAATGTTAGTCAACAAAATGGAAGATCTTGAAGCTGCAGCATATGACTAAATTGCAGAAAGAATCCCAATATGTCACAAATGCCTTATATGGTACGTAGCACCAGTTTTCTCGGAAAACGGTATGATAGATATTAATGAAACTTCACACAAATGTTTAATGCATCAAGATCTGAAACTGAGTTGATTCTGAGGTTCATTTGATTTTTCGTTTCAGAGTTATGGCCCTTGTCCTTAAAAAATAATGCAAATACATGCAAATAGTTTGTCCGCTGTTTTCTGGAAAAAACTATTTGAGAAATATTAATGAAACTTAACACAACTGTTTAATGCATCAAGATCTCAAGCTGAGTCGATTCTGAGGTTCATTTGATTTGTCGTTTCAGAGTTATGGCCCTTGTCCTAAAAAAAAAGAATGCAAATACATGCAAATAGTATGTCCGCTGTTTTCTGGGAAAACTATTTGAGAGATATTAATGAAACTTCTTGCGATTTATCTTTAATTAAATGTCGGTGTAGAAGTGTTTCAAATAGTTTTCCCGTACTTTTAAATTATGACGTCATTTACATGATGACGTCGCTTGTTTACCTCTAACGTTTATTTTCAAATCATTTTCATTTTGGCAGACATCGTTATGCATGTTGTTGTGTTGTCTGGAGGGGGAATTTTATTTACATTTTGACTTTGGTGAAAGTGGGATAAGGACGAGGTTGGGTACCCGTAAACCAGGTTTAAGTCCCCCAGTAGCCCTTTTTTTTATTGTTTTTGGCTGCTGGCCGTTCCAAGGCGGCACTCCTGCTTTCAGCCTACGGTCAATTTTGTTGTTTAATATGCTTAATGTTTAATGTGTTTCGTCTTGATATGCGTCCTGTTATGTTTTGTCTTGTGGCTTTACCGTTTCTTGTTAGATGGTGTTTGGTGCGGTGTCATTTCGTGTGTGGCTCTCCCTGTTTGACTATTTTTCCATATTCACACAAATGTTTAATGCATCAAGATCTTAAGCTGGTTTGATTCTGAGGATCATTTGATTATTCGTTTCAGAGTTATGGCCCTTGTCCTTAAAAAATAATGCAAATACATGCAAATAGTTTGTCCGCTGTTTTCTGGAAAAACTATTTGAGAAATATTAATGAAACTTCACACACATGTTTAATGCATCAATATCTGAAGCTGAGTCGATTCTGAGGTTCATTTAATTTGTCGTTTCAGAGTTATGGCCATTGTCCTTAAAAATAATGCAAATACATGCAAATAGTTTGTCCGCTGTTTTCTGGGAAAACTATTTGAGAGATATTAATGAAACTTCACACAAATGTTTGATGCATCAAGATCTGAAGCTGAGTCGATTCTGAGGTTCATTTGATTTGGCCTTTTCGGAGTTATGGCCCTTTTACTTAAAAAAATAATGCAAATATATTCATATAAATTGTCTGCTGTTTTATGGGAGAACTGTTTGACAGATATAAATGAAACTTCACACACTTGTTTAATGCATCAAGACCTGCAGCTAAGTCAATTCTGAGGTTCATTTAATATGTCGCTTAGGAGTTATAGCCCTTGCACTTAAAAAAATAATGCAAATCTATGCAAATATGAGGATGGCCATAACTTTTTCATTTGAAATGATATTTACTTAAAAAAATTATATGGTTAAACCTTAATATAAGGCATGTTGAATCAGAGAAAGTTGGCAAGTGGGCGTATTATGTACCGTATGCTTACAATATCACGAAGTAAATACAGAAACATATATAACTTTATAGAACACATATAGGCAGTTTTATAACAGTTATTGAATTTTACAATATCTGGCACGCCATAGTACATATATTAACAAAACACAATACAAAACATTTACAGTAGTAGAGCAGTAGTGACAAAAGACTTTCCATCGCTATGTAACATTTCATAACATATAGTCCGATATTATGTGTATGAGGTTGTTCAAGTATTAGTCCCTGACAAACAAAACTAGATGATTTGAGATCAATACAGGTTGTAACGATTATAACCAATTTACAATTTTGATAATATCAGTCATATTTATAGGAACAATTTCCTTCTGTTTAATGCAAGATTATTACATCTTGCTTGTACACCAGTTCGGAACTGTGCATACAAACTGTACAAAATTGTATTAGAAAAACTGATATGTGTAACATATATTAATGGTGAAAAACTTGTGCCTCGACTGGGGCTTGAACCCATGTCCGTTTGCTTACCATGCCAACAATCTATTAATTTATGTTCTAGATCGGATTTCACATAGTTAACCTCTAGATTTCAGAAAAACAAAATTGTATTAGAAAACTTGATGTATGAAATAGTTTTTACAATGAAAAAAGTAGTGTTATATGTCTTAAAAATACGGGAGAAATCGTCGTACGTGGCAGCTAAGGAACGATAACGTAACATAATATCGTAGACTTTGTCAGCGGTGATGTCAGGGCTATGCTTAGTGCAACGTAATTTCTGTGAGACCAGATTTTATAGTTTAGCTCCAGATTTTTTGCAAACAGATATTACTCAGGGAGCCAGTAGTTACTACCGTGCACCCCACCCCTAGACTTTTTTTCATGGGTACCAAAATGTTCAGAAAAGTGTCCTGAATCAGAATCGCGAATGTACTCAAACTTAAATTCTTTTAGGCTATGTGTATTTAACCGTTTCCATGGCAACCCCCCAGTTTTCGTAATGATGACCCATACCTACAAATTCGCCCATGTCACAGCCAGTTTTGCCCTAAAACTGTCAAACTGGTACCAAATGGAAGATAAGACATTGTGCTTTTATTTCTAACTTTTTTTTTTTCAAATTACCTTATTTGCATACTCATGAATATTAATGAGAACATTAAAAATAGTAAAAAAAAGTATAGAAATAACGTAAACCTTTCATTTTTTTTATCCTAAAGATATCAGAAAATAACTTCAAATGCAGTTTAACATGATGACGAAACCTCCAGGAAACAAAATGTCCAATTTGAAGACCATAGCATTAATTTTAAGCACCATTTTACCGTTTCCATGGCAACACCCTAGTTTTTGTAATGATGGTCCGTACCTGCAAAATCGTCCATATCAAAGCCAGTTTTTGTCCAAAACCTATAAAACGGGTAACAAATTAGAGATAGGACATTGTGCTTTTATTTCAAGTTTTTTTTTAAATTACCTTATTTGCATAGTCATGAATATTAATGAGAACATTAAAAATAGTAAAAACAATATAGAAATAACGTAAATAAAGTAAACTATATACTTTTTATCCTACAAATATCAGAAAACAATTTCAAATGCAGTTTAACCTGATGACAAAATCCTCAGAAAAAAAAATATCAAATTTGAGGACCAAAAATTTAACTCTAAGTAACTTTTTAACTGTTTCCATAGTAACCATTCATTTCACTCTGTTCACACAGTTTTGTTAGTCGACACCTACCTGCAAAAATCTTCCAGATCACAGGAAGTTTTTGTGCTAACTGTATAAAACTGGTACCGAATTAAAGCTAAAACAGTATGCTTTGGTTTAAAAGCTATAATTAGGAATTACCTTATTTGCATACACATGAATATTAATGAGAATAATTAAAAAATAGCAAAAAAATACAGAAATAATGTAAACCTCTCAATTTTTATCCTACCAATATCAGAAAACGACTTCAAATGTAGTTTAAAATGATGACAAAATACTCAGAAAGCTAATCATCTTAATTGATACCCAAACAATGAACTGTAAGTAAGATTTTAACGGTTTCCATGGTAACCGATCCTTTCACAAATTTTGGAAATTTGACATCTAACTGTAATACTCCGCCAGATCTCGGTTATTTTTTATGAATCATGAAATCAATTGTTACAAACATAGATATGAGGCATTGCTTTAATAGTAAATATTACTTTTCTGGTATAAACTAATTTGCATATGTATGAATATTTATGAGAACAGTAATAGATGTTGAAATTTCGACAATCACCAGTCTTTCTCTTATAAAGCAAACAAATATGGAAAATGGATAGCTAAAGTTAACTATGATCACTGAATATCACCAAGATTGTTAGATAAATAAATTTGGGACAAATTATATAGCACCGATGGTGATATATCTGTTTCCTAGGCGGTTTCTTTGGCGATAATTATAAATGATATAAACATATACCCGGTAGTTGATGTATGAATCTTAATGTTTGGTTCACTTTATGCAAATTACCTTATTTGCATCCTCATGAATATTAATTAGTGATAAGAAAACAAAGAGAAACAATATTGAAAATAACATGTTTCGCAGTATGCCGAGCACAACATTACACCATGCCCCAAGTATAGCATGCAATAATAAATGTACCTTTTGATGATGAATAAATAAATTTTATGTCTAAAACTGTTACCAAAATGACCATGCACTGCTTCCATGGTAACTGTTGAAAGCCAAGTACTTATGATACCCCAAACAATCTTCTGTTATTGTTTTTAAAGTGTCAGTGATTTTAAAGCCCATAAAGCCTGTGTTGAATTCAGGGTTTCAAGACTGTTTCGACTTTTGATATACCATCATCTGTCGAGAACTGGTAATCCTGTGATGTGTTTTAAGACCCTTTGATTTGTCTGTCTTGCTAAAAGTACAAAAATGAGTCATGCAGGAAACACCACATACAGAACAAACACTCGCCCGAACAGCAACACAACGAAACAGCAAATGTACATAGGTAGAAAAAACAACAAGAGACGCACAAAGACAAAACAAACATACAATAGGAGGAAGATGGAAGTACCGCCTTGGAACGGTCAGTGACAAAAGTCACCGGGGGTTTAAACCGGTTTATGGGCGCCCAACCTCACCCTTATTCCATCCCCATCCTAAAAGACAAACAGTGTAAATAAACGTATCCCCTCTCCGACTAATCTACAACAACCGCGACAGCAAATACAGTGGTAAAGTGCATGTATAACAAAAAAACATTTAATTGAACATACTGTATCCACCTATCGCTAGTGTACTCAATGATTGAGCTGCATCAGCCATCATCAGCCGTACCAATACCGAAGGGAACTGGTGTAAGCAGATTCTGCATCAGCTCACCTATATCAATCTGCATATTGGGTCTTTGTGAACCACTAATAATGTCTACAATTCCTTGATTCATTACGATTAGAAGCTGCAATGCAGAAATGTTTTTTCACATCTATGACGGTGAGCCTAACCAGTTCTCGCCAGATTATGGTAAATCAATGTGAGAAACAGTCTTGATGCCCTGAATTCAACACAAGTAGAAACTGAAACAAGGATCGTTATTTACACCAAGCATGCAAAAGAACAAGGCTACAAAACTGTTCATCTTCGAACTCCAGACAGGGATATATTCTTGATTTTCTGTATTACCGTAACTGGTTTGAAGGTGTTACTGTCTAGTTTGATACTGGCTCAGGCAATCATCAAAAAATAATAAACATGTCAGAAGTTGCCCAAGCATACACAGAAGATTACCGATCAGCACTTCTGGGTCTCCATTTGTACTGTGGCTGTGATTCTACAAGTGCATTCAATGGCTGAGAACATTTGACACCCACTAAGACCATTGAAAAGAAGCCAATGTTTATAAAACCATTAGCAGGTTTGGGCAACTCTTGGGATCTGTCTGGAGATCTTGTGCAAGACTTTGATGAATTTACGTGTGCAATGTATGGCAACCTAAGATTTCACACTGTGAATGAATTGTTATTGTATAAGATTATGGGGAAGTGTGAAGATAAGCCAACAGATGCACTTCGCAATGCTGATATGGGAACATTACCTCATTGTAGGGCCTGCTTAATACAGCACATCTGAAGAGTTATTTACCATTTGATACTTTGGAAGAGATCTCTTTCCCGACCCAGACATTCCCCTTGTTTGAGATTGCGCCACCTCAAAATTTTGCTATTCTCCGGCTGGTCATGTGATTACTGGTAATTTTGAGATAATTAAAGATAAACGTCTACGATCTCTTTTGAATAAAGGTCCCAAATATAGAATACCTGATAATTGAGATTGCGCCACCTCAAAATTTTGCTATTCTCCGGCTGGTCATGTGATTACTGGTAATTTTGAGATAATTAAAGATAAACGTCTACGATCTCTTTTGAATAAAGGTCCCAAATATAGAATACCATCCTTTATAGATTTTAACTCTTGTCGAGTTCAGATTGCGGAGGCTTTACAAAATTTTAGTATTAAATGGTGTCGAAGAGAACATGTTGAGTCTAATGCTCTTTCTTGTTGGAAAAAACTAATTTTTGATATAATTGATAAACGCATTTCCTTTTACAGCTCTAATAAACACCTTCTTCCACCTAAACCTAGAACTTCTGTTAGACATCTTAAAAAGAGTTTACAGGATTTCCATTCAAAATACGTCTTTGTTCCTGCTGATAAGGCATCGAATAATGTGATTATTATTTGACGATTACATTATATCGATGTCTTGAAGCAGGAAATTATTAATACCAAGTCATACATTTCAGTTACCACTGACGAAAAGACCATTCTTGTTTAACGAAGGTAAAGGAACATGTAAAATTCTACTGTGATAAGACTTATGAAAATTCTGGAATAAATCTCTTCTGGTCTATTAAGAACTCTTCAGAAGTCTTAAACAAACTTAAGAACAAAAGGTATCTTGCATCCACTGTAAGCACGTACGATTTTTCTACTCTGTACACAACTCTTCCTCATATTTTAATTAAGGATAAGCTTACTAACTTAATCCAGAAAGTATTTGCACGGGAAAAAACATCATTCTTGGCATGTAATGCTGAAAAAGCTTTCTTTACTGACGAGCAAATGAAATATTACACCAATTGGACTTGCTCAGAAGTTTGCGAAGCACGTACCTTTCTTTTGGATAACATATTTGTACGTTATGGGAATGCTATATACCGCCAGGTAATTGGTATTCCTATGGGTACGAATTGTGCACCACTTGTCGCAGATCTGTTTTTGTACTGCTATGAGAGAGATTTCATATTGCGTTTGAATCCTCAATCACAAGAAGATGTTATAAAAGCCTTCAATGAAACTTGTCGATATTTGGATGATATTTTTAACTTAGATAACCCTTTCTTTGATGCTCTGATTCCTACAATTTATCCTAAAGAACTCAAATTGAATAAAGCTAACCCGTCCGACAATTATGCAGCGTTTCTTGATCTAGACCTTAAAATTAATAATGGAATGATTTCTTCTAAAATATATGACAAAAGAGATGATTTTGATTTTAATATTGTAAATTTTCCTCATCTTGACGGGGATGTTCCCCGTGCTCCATCTTACGGGGTTTATATATCTCAACTTATTCGTTTTGCTAGAGCTTGTTCATCTATTGACGATTTTAACAGTTGAAATCTCATTTTAACTGAAAAACTGCTTAAGCAAGGATATAGATACCATAAACTAAGAAAAACTTTCTCTAAATTTTACTATCGAAATTTCTCGCTTATTGGCAAGTACCAATGTAATCTCAAGGTGCTTCTGCGACACGGTATTTCACATCCTGAATTTTATGGTGATGTGATTTACAAACTTCGTAAAATTATTGGACATTTCCATTTTCCCACTTTGTTCATCAAATGTGTTAAACAATTCATTAAAAAGGGATATGATCCTGTAGTACTACAACATACTGCATGTTTGGTTGTGAACCCTTTTACAGTTGGCAATCACGCTGGCCTCTTTGCATGTACGCCGACAAGAAAGGTTTAGTACTCTATGAAGGCGACCTCTTAAATCCAGAAATGGAAGGAGAACGTCGGATATCTGTACTATTTCATTTTTGTCGTACCCTTTATTACTTTTCTACAGTTACTCTGTTTGCAGCTCAATCATTGAGTACACTAGCGATAGGTGGATACAGTATGTTCAATTAAATGTTTTTTCGTTATACATGCACTTTACCATTGTATTTGCAGTCGCCGTTGTTGTAGATTAGTCGGAGAGGGGATTTTATTTACGTTTATTTACACTGTTTGTCTTTTAGGGTGGGGATGGAATAAGAGTGAGGTTGGGCGCCCATAAACCGGTTTAACCCCCCAGTGACTTTTGTCACTGACCGTTCCAAGGCGGTACTTCCATCTTCCTCCTATTGTATGTTTGTTTTGTCTTTGTGTGTCTCTTGTTGTTTTTTCTAGTTATGTACATTTGCTGTTTCCTTGTGTTGCTGTTCGGGCGAGTGTTTGTTCTGTATGTGGTGTTTCCTGCATGACTCATTTTTGTACTTGTAGAGAAGAATGGTTGTCAACATGTAACTCTGACAGTCAATCAACAGATATGATTACATTATGGCCTATAACAAGGGTATGCTCCACAGACATTCAACAGCAATGTTATCATCTTGACCTGGCTCTTATCGGAGTATTACCTGAGAAGATCCAATATAAACTGTTCCATTTTAGCCTCTGATTAAGGTATGCTCTGAGAGTCAGACCTTCAGTTTATAAATTAGCTGATAAATACCCATGATGTCATTATTTCTAACATGAATATTCAGCTGGTACATGTAAAGGGTTAAGTGAGATATCATTCATCTATTTTTGTTGAGTCGGCATACTCAAAGAAGCTTTCTGTAAAGGTGTTTTAAAGCAGAGAGTGGGATTAACCCTTTACTAGATGTATACATGCCCTTTAACATCTTTTAGACAGTTTTAGAATTAAAATTCAATTATTTATCACCAAAAGGTACATTTATCATTGCAAGCTATATTTGGATAATGGTGTAATGTTGTGCTCGTCATACTGCGAAACATGTTATTTTCAATATTGTTTCTCTTTGTTTTCTTATCACTAATTAATATTCATGAGGATGCAAATAAGGTAATTTGCATAAAGTGAACCTAACATTAAGATTCATACATCAACTACCGGGTATGTGTTTATATCATTTATAATTATCGCCCAAGAAGGCAGCAATATCTTTGTATGTTGCAGGTATGTAAACACTCTGTAATATGAACAATGAGGTTAGAATGGTTGCCTAGGAAACAGATATATCACCATCAGTGCTATATAAATAATAAATTTGTCCCAAATTTATTTATCTAATAATCTTGGTGATATTCAGTGATCATAGTAAACTTTAGCTAACCCTTTTCCATATTTGTTTGCTTTATAAGAGAAAGACTGGTGTCTGTCGAAAATTTCAACATCTATTACTGTTCTCATAAATATTCATACATATGCAAATTAGTTTATATCAGAAAAGTAATATTTACTATTAAAGCAATGCCTCATATCTATGCTTGTAACAATTGATATCATGATTCATCAAATATAACCGAGATCTAGCGGAGTATTACTGTTGGATGTCAATTTTCCAAATTTTGTGAAAGGATCGGTTACCATGGAAACCGTTAAAATCATACTTACAGTTCATTGTTTGGGTATCAATTAAGATTATTAGCTTTCTGGGTATCTTGTCATCATTTTAAACTACATTTAAAGTCGTTTTCTGATATTGGAAGGATAAAAATTGAGAGGTTTACATTATTTCTGTATTTTTTTGCTATTTTTAGCTCACCTGGCACTTTGACATTTCTTTGCTATTTTTAGCTCACCTGGCACAAAGTGCCAGGTGAGATATTGTGAGGGGGCAGTGTCCGGCGTCCGGCGTCGTGCGCCGTGCGTATGTGCGTCGTCAACAATTTACTTAAACAGCTTCTTCTCTGAAACCACAAAGCCTAGAGCTTTGATATTTGGTATATAGAATCATCTAATGGTCCTCTACAAAGAGTGTTCAAATTATGTCCACCGGACCAAAAATGGCCCCGTCCCAGGGCTTATCAGTTTTTCTTAGGAAAATCTTTAAAAATCTTCTCCTCTGAAACCGTAAGGCCTAGACCTTTGATATTTGGTATGTAGCATCATCTAATGTTCCTCTACAAAGAATGTTCAAATTATGACCCCCGGACCAAAAATGGTCCCGCCCCGGGGCTTATCAGTTTTTCATAGGAAAATCTTTAAAAATCTTCTTCTCTGAAACCGTAATGCCAGGTAAGCGATTTAGGGCCATCATGGCCCTCTTGTTTAATTATTCTCATTAATATTCATGTGTATGCAAATAAGGTAATTCCTAATTATATTTTTTAAATTAAAGCACACTGTTTTAGCTTTAATTCGGTACCAGTTTTATACAGTTAGCACAAATACTTCCTGTGATATGGAAGGTTTTTGCAGGTAGGTGTCGACTAACAAAACTGTGTGAACAGGTGAAATGAATGGTTACTATGGAAACAGTTAAAAGTTACTTAGAGTTAAATTTTTGGTCCTCAAATTTGATTTTTTTTTTCTGAGGATTTTGTCATCAGGTTAAACTGCATTTGAAATTGTTTTCTGATTTTTGTAGGATAAAAAGTGAATAGTTTACATTATTTACGTTATTTCTATATTGTTTTTACTATTTTTAATGTTTTCATTAATATTAATGAGTATGCCAATAAGGTAATTTAAAGAAAACAAACTTGAAATAAAAGCACAATGTCCTATCTCCAATTTGGTACCAGTTTTATAGGTTTTGGACAAAAACTGGCTTTGATATGGACGATTTTGCAGGTATTGACCATCATTACGAAAACTAGCGTGTTGCCATGGAAACGGTGAAAATGGTGCTTAAAATTAATGCTATGGTCCTCAAATTGGATATTTTGTTTCCTGGGGGTTTCGTCATCAGGTTAAACTGCATTTGAAGTTATTTTCTGATATTTGTAGTATAAGAAATGAAAGGTTTACGTTATTTCTATACTTTTTTTTTACTATTTTTAATGTTCTCATTAATATTCATGAGTATGCAAATAAGGTAATTTAAAAAAAGTTAGAAATAAATGCACAATGTCTTATTTCCATTTGGTACCAGTTTTATAGTTTTAGGACAAAAACTGGCTGTGATATGGGCGAATTTGTAGGTATGGGTCATCATTACGAAAACTGGGGGGGGGGGGGGGCATGGAAACGGTTAAAATACACATAGCCTAAAAGAATTTAAGTTTGAGTACATTCGCGATTCTGATTCAGGACACTTTTCTGAACATTTTGGTACCCATGAAAAAAAGTGTAGGGGATGCACGGTAGGCACTACTGGCTCCCTGAGTATATGCGATGGTCAATATATCATGGTTCAATTTACAACTTCTTTTTGGAACGTACGTGTATTACAATTTTCACTGCAGAAAAAGGCGTTAGTACACGATGATAGCAGGATTTTTCAACTTCAAGTCTTGGTTTTACCAAACATGTCTTGAAAATGAAAACATTCCTTACATTTACTACAATGTACCTTTTTCAGGGTTCGAACTGTCATGCGGGAACCTACATCAGCAATAGTTCACTGATAGTGTTCTGGTAGCTCTTATTGAAATATGTGGAGAATGGGTGAATTTCTTGTTTTCAGCTAGTATGGAAAAGTAGTAAAGTCAAGCAGGCAAAGCCACATGCAAGACGCAACCACCACCAAAACACCGATAGACAGCATGACACACACACACACACACACACACAACCACACACCCAAACGCACACGCACACACGAAATGAACACAGAAAACACCAACAGAAACAGGGACAAACGTTCCACAACATGAACAAACCACAAGCACAAAGACGCAAGGCAAACAAAAGGAAGGGTGACAAAGAGAGTACCGCCTTGGCACGGTCAGCAGCAAAAACACCACTGGGGGTTTAAACCGGTTTACGGACGTCCTAACCTCACACTTCTCTCAAAGTCACCCTAGCTTTACAAATATTGTAAATAAAGGTATCCCCGCTGGACTTACCCACAACATAGACGACGGTGAACACAGGACAACATGTAAAACATAGCATAATAACTGTGACAATCCGTCAAATATGTACTCAATGACTTTGCTGAAGTCAGAGCACCTGCAGGTAAGCCGTTAAGGGCACGACAGGGAAAAAATAATACATGAGTCTGGTAAGCTCCTCCTGTATCCAAGTTTAAGAGTATACCATCATAGAGTACTACCCTCGGCCTGTCATCGCGCAAGCAAAGAGGGAAGCGTAGCTACCGACTGTAAAAGGGTCGATAACCAAACATGCAGTGTGTTGCAATATAATAGGATCATAACCTTTCTTTTTAAATTTTTTAATGCGTTTTATAAACAAATCATGAAAATGGATATGACCCCGAATTTTCCTAAGTTTGTAGATAACATCCCCATAAAATTCTGGTTGAGAAATGCCTTGTCGCAGTAACGTCCGTAGATTGCAATTATATTTACTAATGAGAGGTAAATTTCGATAATAAAATTTAGAAAAGGTTTTCCGAAGTTTGTGATATCTGTAACCTTGCTTAAGAAGTTTATCAGTTATAACTAAATTACGTCTGTTAAAATCTTCAAGCAAAGAACAGGCTCGGGCAAACCTAATAAGTTGAGAAATATAAACACCATAAGATGTAGAACGTGGCACATCCCCATCTAGAAAAGGATAATTAACAATTTTAAAATTAAAATCTTCTCTTTTATCGTATACTTTGGACGAAACTTTATCATTTGTAATTGAAAGATTCAAATCTAAAAATGAAGCATTAATGTCAGATTGATTAGCTTTGTTTAAAGACAGTTCTTTTGGGTAGATTGAAGAAACCATAGTATCAAAATAAGGATTATCTAAATTCAAAATATCGTCTAAATACCTTGAAGTTTTATTAAAAGCATTAACAATATCTGTCTGTGTATCAGGTTTTAAGCTAAGCATAAAATCCCTCTCGTAGCAATACAAAAACAAATCTGCAACAAGAGGGGCACAATTTGTACCCATGGGTATACCAACAACTTGACGATATATGGTATCTCCATAACGCACAAATATATTATCTAAAAGAAAGGTAAGAGATCTACAAACATCAAGGCAAGTCCACATTGTGTAATGTTCAACTTCTGAATTCGAAAAGAATGAACGTTGAACATTACAAGCAATGAACATTTTGTTTTCTCTGGCAAAGGTTTTTTCTATTAATTTAATAAGTCTATCCTTTATAAGATGGTGAGGTAGAGTAGTATAGTATACTGAATAGGATGATGCCTCATTTTTTTTTTCTTGTTAATAATGTCATCAGGGTGTTTAGGATTTGCTAAACTTACAGCATAAGCAATAGCGAAAACTCCTCAATCTTTTTTCCGTTTTGGGGCGGCCATTTCGGCTTGGTCAAAGTTTGCTCCACGGTAGGTTGGCTTGCTGTTAAACGTTTAAAGGTGTGACTGAGTAAAACCAATGAATACGTTAGACGTAATTAAGCTGGCGCGCGCATGCTGTTTCTGTTGCAAACAACTTGTAATTACCGATTGTGCAATTTGTGTTTCAAAGCTGACATAAACTCGGCATGCATGCTGAGTTATCAATCCAATCTGAATTTAGTGTTAAACTTTTTAGCATTCCACGGAAGTTTGTGGGCAGCACTAGCTTACACGTGGATCAACAATGAGGCGAGTAATTCATCTTTTTTATCTTTGCATTTTTATCTATACCATGCATAATTCTACAGTCATCCCCGGGGATATTATTACGTTACTTCTTTTCATCTTTCTTCCACCCGAAATATAAAGATATCATCTGTAAAGAGACTGTAAAATTAAAGTCTAGATTTTTAAAACAGATATCTGATTTTGCGAATTTTGTTATATTTTAACCCTTGCATCATACATTATGTCTACAATAAACATTGTCGAGAGTTTTTATTCTATTTGTTTAACTCTTCAAATAGTCCAATTAAAGGAATTTGGGGATGATATTAGGCTGCCATCGGAATTTATGGCCATATCATGTAATTCTCACGATGCAGTGATTTTTAACCCTTCACCGGTTAGAAAAACTCAGAAATATAGGTTAACCTAACACAGGTATATTCGTTTTATATATATAAAAAAAATCGCAAATATTTAATTAGTAGACTTTTGTTAACATATTATGGTTTCTTTATAGATCTCATTATGTAATTTGTTACTATTTTCTGTAAGTTTACTGAAATAATCACTGGTATTCGCGACAGTTGAATGTAGAGATACAGTATCGTATCGTCAGGAGTAAAAGGCTATTAAAACTTATTAACAGTTTTATTAGCGACTGGAAGTGGCTCACGGATTCTAGTTTTATCAAGTAAACTGATTGCTTATCTCCCAATTTGAATCTGATTCCTATTCAGCCAGAGAATAGTTGCATGTATACATAACACATGACCCGGTTTAACTCACATGTGAACTCGATGCGTAGATCTTGATCTTGAAGACGGGGATTCGAACACACAACGATGAGGGGCTAAGTGATTTAGATTGTCGAAGAGGCCACGGAGGCCCCTACCACTTTTGGATAAGTTTTGTTTGTAATGAGACTAAATGAGTTCCAGTCTCTGATAGTATAAGGGTGGGCATAAAACTGAATTTATATATATAATATTATATGTCAGTTCTTGCATATAGGTATGAGTTTATAGTGCTCTTCATGATGACTCATGGATGCACACACTGGTCTTCAAAGTTGATGAACTGGTATATTTACTTTACTATTTAGTCCTTTGCAGAATAATGTTAATTTGCTATTTTTACACCTCAGTTTAAGTGGTTCAAGTTTTAGGTGATCCATGATATTGGTCATACTTCCAGGTTCATACACATAGTTTGATGACATAAAACAAGCAGATCTTTTCTTTACTGTTTCGAGATTTTCACAGAGATATTGTTGGTGAGGCTCCCAAACTGTACATGGGTGTCATTTTTCGACTATAATTATATGCACTATGAGGTATACAACTCTGATGTGTTGCAAATAAAACTGTCAGAAATAATGAAGTTATATAGCCATTGTCAGATAAATTAACCATACTGGCTTAATGAACATTTATAAACATCAAACATAGGACTATAGTGTCATGGTTGCTTAAATTCAAACCCCTAAAAATCTGTTTCCAGGTTACTTATATAATTAAGTAACTTGGAAACAAACTTATGTGTGGACTAAGCAACACTGACACCTGTCTCCTGTGACCTGAAATTGCATTAACCCTTTACTCCATAGATACGCCTTTGCAGACAGAGTAGACCCATAGGGGACTATAATACTATACTAGGGCTAAAAAGTAACACATGTTGCCTATAAATGCAACAAAAAAATTATTGCTTGGCCTAAATTGATGAAATTCAGTCAATGTCCATGATATCCGGTGGATAAAATTATGCAACCTCGTATTAATTGCCATTAGGCGGGTAGGTGTGAAAAAGCAAAATACCCGTGCAAAATTGTGATGACAAGATATTAAATTGTCATATTCTGTCAATGGGATACTTTTCAGGTTGTCATATTGATTTTCGGAGTTTGGAACTGCTTTCAACATTTTCGAAGTATGGTACGCTTAACTGAAGTTCAGAGGCTGCAAGCTATTGCACTACTGTTGGAGGGTCGATGCCAACAGCAGGTTGCTGAACAGTTCAATATGCCTGTCTTGACTATATAACATCAGACGCATGCAAGAGACCGCGAACGGGATGTCCGCGCTTCGCGACACCACCTAAAGACAGGACTATCAACCTAGCCAGCCTGCACAATCGCCACCGTACAGCCAGTGAAACCGCTGATAATATGTTAGGCAATCATGATCGACATATCCATGCAGACATTGTATGTAACCAGCTACGAGTCAACGGTCTGCAAGCTCTACATCCTTATATTGGATTGCCACTTACGTCTCAGCGTCACTGTGACACAGGTTGTGGGTTGTGGTTAGCGGCACATTCTCCAAAACTTTCCAATGAGGCAGTGGAGACGGGTTCTTTTCACCAATGAGTCCCGCTTCACTGTGTATTGTTCTGATGGTTGACGTCGTGTATACCGATGTCGTGGGGAACGCTACGCTGACGTGTGCATTCTCAAGAATGATATGTTCGACAGAGGATTGGCTATGGTATGGGAAGGGATTTCTCATGGGTTGAGGTCAGAGTTAACTGTGATTGACTGTAACCTCAACGCCGTACGATACCGTACAGAGATGAAATACTCCGCCCTGTTGTTGTACCATTTTTGCAGAGGCATAACCTCACATTCCAACAAGATAATGCTAGGCCGCATGTTACCCGCATTTGTCAAGATTTTCTTACAAACCAGAATATCCAGCCCCTTAACTGGCCAGCCTACAGTCCAGATTTATCCCCTATTGAGCACCTCTGGGAGGAACTGGACAGGAGACGCCAGAACGCCCCAACAGATCTGGTCCAGCTGAGGCATGCTCTATTAGAAAAGAGGGAAAACATCTCCATGGCAACAGTTAACTGTTGAACTCCATGCATAGGAGAGTCATAGCTGCGGAAAATTCTTGAGGAGGCCATACGAGATATTGAACAAGCTGTGATTCTCCATGTGCAATCAGTCCCTATACGCTTTTACTGGGGAGGAGGTACTGTCAATAAGAAGCCATTTTCTCAGGATCTGTTGGTCACACTGAAATGAAATTTTGTCAATATATTGAAAATTGATCAGTGGTAAACATAAAATAATTATTTTGAATATTCAGTTAAGTTATACACCTTAAAACTACGGTACCTTGAAAGGTTACCCTGCGTTTCTTTTAATTTTCGTACTAGTATATACGAGGGCTGTCCCAGTGCTTTTATACAAATTAATCTAATTTATTCATGAGGTTGTTATTTCTAACATGAATATTCATGGAGGAAAGGGTTAATAGAGGCAAGGTAAGTGTATCTGGCGCAGCGCAGAAAATGCATTGAAACCTGTTAGCACAGCAATGTATTGTCTGCTTGACGTGAGGTTATTATTACGTTATCACAGAAGATTCCTAACGTCAGATGTTATTTAATATGAAAATCGCACATCTTTAAATGTCTTCCATTAGAATTTTTACTTTATGAAAATGACGACATTGGAGGAGGAGAAAGCGTCCAGAACGGCAAAACAGTTCTGTGCGCAGACCGGTTTGATGCCAACAAACACATTTAAGAAACTTAAAAGCACAGAGAGATACAGTAAGACATCATTGATGGAGATAGACGCAAGATAGTAAGAGATGTTGCCGGGTGTACAGTGATAAGTAAGTTGACTGTCCAATGCATATTAAAATCTGACTTTAAAATGTTGCATGTGAGCGCTCGGTGGGTACCCAGGCTACTATCAGAGGAAGAAAAACAGGCTAGAGTTGCGACGTCCAGAACATTTCTTCATAAGGTTGAAAGTGACCACACCTTTCTGTCCCATATTATGGATGAGACATGGGTTCATTACTACGAGCCAGAATGTTGATGGTGTGGAAAAAACATGACAGCCCACCACCAAAGAAGGCGAAGGTGTAAAGTTCATTGGAAAGTGATGTGTATCATCTCCCTGGATATGAGAGAGGTGGTCCTAGTACAGAAGGTGAAAGCTAAACAGAGGTGATGTGATGCATGCAGTTCAGCCGTTCATTAGACCGTGGTTGGTTCAGCGATAAGTACCAGGAGTGGGTAAAGCAGTATGTTAAGTGTATCACACATAAAGGGGAGTATTTTAAAAAGCATTGAACGTTTCTGCGCATCACACTCAAACTTGAACGATTATGACATTGCCAGTGTGCGTCGCGCAAGCACACCCTGTAGTTTTATGTTGTGTACAGAGTTGTTATATTTAGACATATTCTGCTGTAATTTTGTGTTTACACTCAGAATACATGTATATGATATACGTGTACAGTACAACCTCTCTGTAATGGCCACTAAATTGTGTTATTTAGTTGGTAATTAGGGCAAGGTGATAGTAAACCAGAATGCTCCTATAGGAGCATTCTTTTTTTACTTTCACCTTGCTTTAAGCAGTCACCTGCCTTTAACACAAAAAACATGATGTAATTTAGTGGCCATTATAGAGAGGTTTTACTGTACGTGAAAATTGAAAGTGCGTATGATTGTTACTTTTTCTACAGTAAGCTCAGTCCACGATTTACAACCCTCGTATAATAAACAAGGGTTCCAACTGCATGAACAGACATCCATGTACTTAAGTTCTTGTACAAATAAGTCTGTAACTCCTACAATTTATATGAAAATTTCGTAATTCTTTCGACTATTGAAAGCTAAGATATTTCACTACCAAATAAGTATAATCTTCTGATGGTATCGTATGCATTATAAATCCAACAATGGTTTTCTCAAAATTTTACGCATTTTCTGGGTCATTAGTGATGGAATTGAGTTGTTTTATTGAACCACACCATCTTTTGAACTGCAAATCGCCAGGTTAGTGCTGTGATAGGATGAGACCGGGGTGAACGAATGTTTGTCAGTGACCCAGAAAACACATCATGAAATGTTTAGAAAATCATTGTTAGATTGATATTAATGCTTAAGTTACAGTCAGAAAATCATATTTATTTGGTAATAAAATATATTGGCTTTCAATAGCCGGAAGAATTACAAAATTATCATTTAAATTGTAAGAGTTACAGGCATATTTGTACTTGTGGTACACGGATGTCCGTTCTGCCAGTGTGAACCCTTGTTATTATATAGTACATATAGACTCCTAGGGAGCGGTACAGACCCCTATGAGTAGACCCAGATCAGGCCATCTGATCAATTTTTGCGTTCATTTACCATATTTGTAAAAAGTATTTATATTTGTAATTTAATATTTATGCTATTGTTATATTTTAGACCTGCATGAATATTCATGAAGTACATGTACAAGGTTAACCCTTTCCCTGTTCTATGTTTATTCCAGATTTCAATACCTACTGAATATTCATGGATAAAATAGTTATAATGAAATATGGAAGGTGAAATATTGGAGCTATGTTAGAAAGTAAAGAATCAGATCTTTCAAATTCCTCTAGCAAACAGAGCAGACCCTGATCAGACGGCTCCTCTAGGAGCCGTCTGACCTGGGTCTGCTCTGTTTGCAAATGCGTGAAAACACTTTATATAAGGGAAAGGGTTAAATTAATGTATCCATGGAACTAATTCTAAAATTCTAATTTGTGTGCCTTATTGTCCCAAAAGTTTTGTGCATTGCGATTTGGCTTCAGTAAGACTAATGGATTGGCTATGTCATATAAATGACACAAATAATATTATAAATAGCCAAAAATATCAGTCACAGATAACGATTCAAGTAAATACAAGTGTAGCATTATATTGAATTGCACTTTCTTGCTCTTATCTTTTGGTTTAACCCTTTACTCCATAAATATGCCTTTGAAAACAGAATAGACCCATGTCAGATGGCTCCTGTAGGAGCTGTCTGATCAGGGCCTGCTCTGTTTTGCTTATTAAATGATATACATAATGTAGATCTGAGTCTACAGTTTCTGCAAGACTACAACTGCCAAAAAGAGTCTACAGTTTCTACAAGACTACAACTGCCAAAAAGGCATGAGCCATTATATTAAAGGACTAATCTAACTCATATTGATGATATCATTATTTCTTACAGGAATATTCATGGAATAAGGGTTATTGTAAAGGGTCCATTTGTACAGAGCAATCATGGGTGATTACAAAAGAGGAGATCTGTCTCGCCTTCTGCAGACTTCCGGTACTCCATTGTCGTCCACATCTGGCTCATTCTTGACACCAAAGAAGCCACCACAGCAAAAACACTCCTTGGATACCAGCATGAAAGTAAGCGTTAGTCATTATCCGTCATTTAAGCGTTAGTCATTTAACACATTATCCCCTAGTGATGCATTTTTGCACATCTATAGAAGTCACTTTATGAAACCATTGTGATAAATAGTCTAAAATAGAGCATTTGCTCCTATGGGAGCAAATGCCCTATTAATCACAATGGTTTCAAACTACAAAATTCTAAATTTTTCCTTTCCTCTAGTTAATGCTCCTTATCAGTAGATACACTCAGAGAGGTTGGGTCTGAAAATAGCCTAGGAGAGAATGAGTTAAGCGTTAGTCATTGTCAGTCATTTACTGCAGCAGCAGCAGATTTAATTTAGACGCATACTGTTATCTGTATCTCTTATTGTTGAGTCAAACTGTATTGGATGGTATTTATTAGAATCACCTCAGAGGCATTTTGAATAAATGCTTGCAAAATAGGGATGGGAGAGAAAAACAATAAATAATATGGTACCTAGATTTCCTTAACCCTTTAGCTGATAAAGATGCGTTTACAAATAGAACTGACCCAGGTCAGATGGCTTCTGTATAGTACTTGTTCTATGGTTTCTTTCATGGGTAAACATTTCTTCATTGATTTGACATTAAAAAATTTCAGTTAATTAATATTTATGAAGTGATAAATTATTACATGAATATTCATGAAGGAGAGGCTTTAAAATGTACTTTTTTGTTTAGCAAAGAGTGTATAGATACACAGAACGTGATCTGAGTTGATATACCTGTTTTAGGGTCTAGCAATAGCAACAAAAGACCCCACAGCTGGCAAGTGAAAACACCTCAAATAATGTAGACACTGAACAGACATTTCTCTGTTAAATATTCATGTAAGAAATAATGACATCATGAATATTTATTAGATAAATTTTCATAATGCCATGTATGTACACAGGGTGTTTTGGTAGAAACTGTAGTTTCAGGTCTATTTTAATTTCACAAGCAAACATAGTAGATCCTGATCAGATGGCTCCTGCAGGAGCCATCTGGTCTGGATCTACTCTGTTCGCAAAGCATGAAAAAGCATTTACTTGAAGGAAAGGGTTAAGTCAGGGTTCTGGCGAGGATTGAAAATATTTGAGACATGTGTCCCATTGACAGTTAAAAAGTAGGGACATTTTCAAAATCTGTGAGACACCGACAAGTGTGAAAATATTTTTTCAACCATTATTCATTATGAAAATGCTATGTTTATGAATCTGTGTGATTTCCTTAATATGTAAATATTTTCTCTGATCATATTCAGTTTGATTTGATCTAAATCTGATATGGTTACTTTGGACTATTCTGGTAAGAACTGACATTTTTATACGCCCGAAGGGACGTATTATGGTATGGCGCATGTCGTCCGTCCGTCTGTCCGTCTGTCCGTCCGTCCGTCCGTCCGTTAGCAATTTCTTGTGCAACTAACTCCTCCTTTATTTTTCAACATAATTTCTTCAAACTTTCAGGAATGATAGATACTGATGTGTAGTTGTGCATATCAGTGAGATAACTCTCATATCATTTTTCATTCTGGAGTTAATTGCCCTTAGTTTTACTCTCCTTGCTATTGCCTTAGCCCTAATAGACCTCATATGCGCAACTTCTGAAGGTTCACACATTGTGTAAATAGAACAGCCTTCGGGCGTATATTGCCCCGTCTCGCGGTGCTCTTGTTGAGACATTTGTCCCAATGACAGTAAAAAAAATGGGGACATTTCTCATTTTGATGGGGAAAATGTCCCAATTTCTGGCCCTCGCAAGAACCCTGGTTAAGTGGAGTTTTTTTTTATTTTCAAAAGTTTTGGTCTACATGAGATATGTGTACTACAAGTTAACACATTTCCCTGTTTAACATTTGAATATTAACTAGCTGCATTTTCACAATGTCATATGTCAAATGAAATTTGGTATTGATAGAAACTGTCAGATCTAATTTGATTTCTTGATAACGAACAGAGATGACCCTTACAGGAGTCATCTGATCTGGGTCTACTCTGTTTGCAAATGCACGAAAAGGTGTTAATATAAAGGAAAGGGTTAATATGTTTTCATAACAGAATCAAAATGTACTGATATCAGGTTATGTTTAAAATTTGTTTGAACCAAATTAGAAGAACGATTTTCATTAAAAATTGTAGCAAATTTTCAATTTCTAGGAAGTAATTTTCCCAAATTTTGCTTGCTTAACCCATTCGGATTCCCTCATATTGACAACTTTTGACGACTCTGTAAAAATCACTTTGTGAAACCATTGTGATAAATAGAGCATTTGCTCCTATAGGAGCAAATGCTCTCTATTTATCTCAATGGTTTCAAACTACAAAATTCAAAAATTTTCCTTTTCTCTAGTTAATGCTCCTTTTCGGTAGATTTATTCAAAGCAGTTTGATCTAAAAATAGCCTATGAGGTAATGGGTTAACAGGTTTTGGATTTAATGCCTTTGCTAACAGAGATGCCCCTGATCCGTTGGCTCTTTTAGGAGCTACCTAATCAAATTCTGCTCTGTTTGCTTGTGTAACTGTATAAATCTGACTCTGCTGCCAGGGCCAAACTGTGCCATTATTAACCATTCGCTTGCTATTCACATCAATATACCTACCTGTAAATAGTGAAGACCCAGATGAGACAGCTCCTGCAGGAGCTGTCTCATTAGGGTCTGCACTATTTACAAGTTGATTGTGCAACCAGTGCACTCCACAGGAGTGATTGCACAGCGAAATACGTGTACACAGTGAAGATATATGTAATTATACAACGGGGCATGGGTAAAGAAGGAGAAATGTATTTTAAAATCAGCAAGAGAAGGGTTAAAACCTAATTGCCAGTAATTGGTATTCATATTGTCATTGTTTCTTACATGAATATTCATGAGATGAAGGGTTAAACCATTGGACAGCATCTTTTGTAGAATATTTGACTCATTCACTTATTTCTTGGTAATATTACAAGTTTAAACTTGTGTCTTCTACAGCAAACAGATAAGATGAATGAAAAGATGAAACAGAAAAAGAAGAAGAAGAAAAAGGTTGAGAAACAGAAAATTGACAACAGCACACCAGTGAAGGAAATAGAATCTGGTCAAAGTAAGGATGAACTCGCAAGCTCAAAACCTAAAAAGCGTAAGAAAGGAAAGCAGAAATCTGAAACTGACAAACCAGATGGAGAAAACAGAAGTGTGAATGGCATCAGTGACAGTAAAACAAAGAAAAGAAAAAAGCAGAAAAGGACAGGTGATGAGGCCACAAGCAAGAGTCACCAACCAGGGTTTAACCCTCCTCCAGGCATTGTACATGAATCTGTATTGACACAGAACGACAGCAAGACTGGAACAAAATCACCAAAGAAAAGGTAGAGGTAGTAACACGAGTGGACACTGAAGCAGCATGGGCATTAGAAAGGACATTTGGGCATTTGCAAACAGTGTAGACCGAGATCATCTTTAGATCACATTGTAGCATGGCACCTGAACAGGGTCTATACTTATTGCAGATGTTTTGTTCTACAAAACTCAAAATACAGTAGAAACTGTCTCAACCCTTTCAATGTTGACTATACACATGGACTACAGTAAAACCTCTCTAAAACATCCACTAAATTGTGTTAATTAGTTGGTATTTAGGGCAGGTGGCCACTTAAAGCAAGGTGAAAGTAAAACAGAATGCTCCTATAGGAGGATTCTGTTTTACTTTCACCTTGCTTTAAGCAGCCACCTGCCTTTAACACAAAGTACTTGATGTAATTTAGTTGCCGAATTAGAGAGGTTTTACTGTATTCCAAAATTCAAACACATCAATCTTACTATGAATATTCAAAGATTTTAATAAAAAGAAATGTGTACCATGACAAACATTGCAGACCCTGATGAGAGGGCTCCCCTAGGAGCCTCACATCTGGGGTCTTAACTGTTTGCAAAGGACATTAGTGACTCTTTTACCACTCTGAAAGTTTAAGCAACTATCTTTTGACTGCACAAAGGAGTCTTAAAAGCAGATCAATGTTTAGTGCAGGTCATATAAAATGAAGAAAGCTCGTATGGGAACTTTCTGCATTACTTTGACCTGCATTAAGAACCCAAAATTAGATCTCTTTTTAAAGATCCTGTAAGACAAGGTTTACTTTGCTGTACTAAAAAGTAGAAATAGTTGGTCTCCTATCAGACTACATTGCCTATGCAGCAGCTGATCTGGGTCCACGCTTCAATCAAAAGCTTGAGAACTCAAATCTGACCAATCAAAAGCTTGAGAACGAACTCAGACTCAACTAAAAAGTTTTATAAGCATGGACCCTGGGCGTACAATGTTTGCAGTGCCAAAGTGTTTGAAACCCTTATATTGCAGCAATTAAAGCAAAGTTGAGAAACTTCCATATTTGATTAGGAGGTCATGCTATGGCATGTTTTGAAATTCATGAAAGCCAAGAATTTGAGTCTTGCAGATAGAAACTTAGATTGTTTCATTTTACTCTGATTGTACTCAATATCAGACTAATGCACGACTGCAAAATTCTGTTTGTCAATTTTCACTTACCAGTTTTTCTTAATCCTTTCCTTCATGAATATTTATGTAAGAAATAATGAAATGATGAATATTAATTAGATTAATTGTTATAATAGCACATGGACACAGGGATTTTTCGCCATGACAGAAACTGTAGAATCATATCTACAATAGATATTATATTATAAGCAAACAGAGCAGACCCTGATAGAGCCATATTTATGGAGTAAAGGGTTAAAGATTGCTATACCATTGGTGCCGTTGGGGTTGTGCAAAAACTTTTATATTTCGGTCATAGTTTCAACACCAGTACAGCTGTCTCTATCAAACATCAGACAGTTTTTCTCCCAATCAGACATCCTTATCTACTTCTAGCATTGCTAATCAGGTCCAGGATGTATCTGAAGGATGTGCGAGGATATACAGGAGCTTTCTGCTTTACTTTCCTCCTGCATTAACCCTTTCCCATATGTTTTCACACATTTTGTAAACAAAGTAGACCCAGATCAGACAGCTCCGTGGGAGTCCTCTGATCTGGGTCTACTCGGTTTGCTAATGGAATTTGAAAGATCTGTTTCTTTACTTTCTAAAATTGCCTCAATCATCCACCTTATAAATTTCATTATAATTATTTTGTCCATCAATTTTCAGTGGTTATTGAAATTTGTAATAAACATAGGATAGGGAAAAGGTTAAGCTTAACCTGACTGTCAAATAGCTTGGATCCAGATGATATATAAGAATTACTATGCTAGTAGCTTTGAAGTTCAGCTGTTTTTTGGCGAGTTAGAAAAGTTGTTAAATGCAAGCCTTGGCGAGCATTTAACTACTTTTCTGACGAGCCAAAATACAGCTTAACTTCAAAACTACTAGGGTAGAAATTCTTTTATCATGCAACACCAATAAAGAATGGAGAAAATGAAGAAAAAGAAAGTTTCTCAAGTGGTTCTGTCCCCTGAATAAAAATACACGCCAGTACAAAATACGTGACGTCATATCGGCATGCAGTGACATCATCGATTTTTACAATATAAAAAAACTTGATTTAATCCTTTGATATGGACAAAAAGTTGAGACAAAGGTGGGGAAATGTGTTAAATTTGATGTTTATGTTAAATTATGCCTTTTCTTCCTTCTGTTTTCCTCCTATCGGCTAAATTAAAGGTGCATCCCAGTGGGGTCAGTACACATGCACTGTACCTCACAAAATACAGCATCGACGTGGAAAATATTGTGCTAGTAGGAAGTGACTGTATTTCGTGACGTTGCATGATATACAGGGTTACTGTGTGTCTCATCACAATACAAGCTGTTTTACACTCGATCAGAAACTTAAATATATATCGAAAGTAACTGAAACATGTTTCAGATCAGTATTTGAGCATATATACAGTAAAACCCCTTTAAACTGGACATTCAGTTAAGTATAATATTGGTCTTGGAGACAGGTGGCAGCTTAATGCAGGATGGAAGTCATACAGAAAGCTCCTCTGCATGGCCTTTACCCTGCATTAAGCAGCCACATGCCTAAAAGTATCAAAATTCTTCTCTACTAGAATTTGGGTTTAGAGGGGTTTTACTGTATTGTTCTGCAGCATGATAAGAGTTAATACTTGTCAAATTGTTGTATTTCTGATATTTAGGAAACTTGACCATGCAGACTCAGATGATGATGGGGTTGAATCAAAGAAATCAAAGCAAGAGAAGACAAGACACCGGAGAGACCGACTGAAGAAGAAAACTGAAAACAAAACCATATTTATTGGAAATATACCTTTATCTATCCAGAAAAAGGTGAGAAGGTCACATAATACAAGAACTGACATGTTGATTGCATATATATGAAATATTGGGGACAGTAAGTGTTATTCCTGTCTGTCTGTCTGTGCATTCTTTTAGCCAGCTGATAAAAAATCAACCCTTTCTCCATGGTGAGAGGATGGGTGTTCAATTATTTACAAATAAGTTACCTTCTTGTCATGATTCAAAATGTTTGACACTTTTATGTTAATTGTTTGAAAAGAAACAGAAGCGAAACTGATTTCTATTTATAAGGTAAATGGTAAACCGTTTATTCCATGAATATTAATGTAAGAACTAGTGGTATCATGAATATTACTCAGATTAATTCTTATGATAGCTCATAGATTTTTTGACCATGGCAGAAACTAGAATCTTATCTATATTATATCATAAGCAAACAGAACTGACTCTTATCAGATGGCTCTATAACAGTAGCCATCTGATCTAGGTCTACTCCGTTTCCAACGGCATAGAAAGGCGTATTTATAGAATGGCCATGGCGGAAACAGTAGAATCTTTTCTGTATTAAATTTATGCAAACAGAGCATACCCTGATCAGATGGCTCCTACAGATGTGATCTGGGTCTACTCTGTTTGCAAAGGCGTAGAAGGACGTATTTATGGAGTCAAGGGTTCAAAGAAAAAGACAACAATAATTTTGAGGTAACCCTTGTAATATTCAAATCTGATCTATATCCTTTGTACTGAACTATTTATTGCAGGATCTCCTGAAAACATTCAAAGCTTTTGGGGAGATTGAGTCTATGAGACTGCGATGTTTGGTAAGTATATTATGCCAAACTACCATAATTAACGTAAGTATTTGGATAGACAGACCTAGGCCAATAATGCAGACCCAGATTAACCCATTCCCGCATATTGACGCCTTTTGACACTTCTGTAAAAGTCACTTTATGAAACCATTGTGATAAATAGAGCATTTGCTCCTGTGGAGCAAATGCTCTATTTATCACAATGGTATAAAAACTACACAATTCTGAAAATTTCCTTTTCTCTAATTCATGCTCCTTTTGGGTATATTTAATCAAAGAGGTTACGTCTAAAAATAGCCTAAGTGGGAATGGGTTAAACTGCCTGTGAAGGAGCTATTTGATCAGAATTCAAAAGTTGCTCAGTTGAAGTGTGTGTGTGTGGGGGGGGGGGGGGGGGGGGGGGGGGGGGGTCTAGGCCATAGTGGAAACTGAAGAATCAGATCTATATTATATTATAAGCAAACAGCAGACACTGATCAGATGGTTCCTACTGGAGTTGTCTGATCTGGTTCTATTTTATTTGCAAAGGTGTAGGAAAGCGTATACAGTATAACCGTCTAAATTGGAATTCTGATAGAGATGAATTTAGACACTTTTAGGCAAGTGGCTGCTTAATGCATGGTGAAAGTCATGCAGATAGCTCCTAGAGGAGCCATCTGATCTGGGTCTATTCTGTTTGCAAATGCATGAAAATGCATTTATACGAAGGAAAGGGTTAACATGTACCATTGCATAAGGAAAAGAGATATTTAGACCAAGCCATGGTAAAGGATGTATGCATGTAATGTTCATCCAGGCTAGTAATGATGTATGTGATCAGGGTCTTCTGTTTATCAGGTCTGTAAAGAAATGCTTTAAATGCCAATTAGTTTCAAATACATTATTAGTTTTAACCTTGATCAGACATCTTGACTGATCTAGAACTACAGTTTGCAGAACCCATGAGTTGCCTTTCTCATTGGGCAGCTCAACCTGCCTTGTCTTGAGTGATCAATAAAAGAGGTCTAACTTTGGGTCTTTAGGGCAGGTGATAGCTTAATGCAGGACATACTGAAGAAAGTACCTTGAGGAGCTTTCTAGTTTTTTTCCTGCATTAAGCAACCACTGGCTTTTCAAGACTATTTTAATTTAAACCTTTATGGAATGACTATTCATATGAGAAATAAAGACTGCATGAATCTCTATTTGCTGAATTTTATAATGAACGAGGGAATTTCACCTATGGGGCATATTGTAGAATCAGGGTCCATGCTTATAAAACTTTTTAGTTGAGTCTGAGTTCGTTCTCAAGCTTTGATTGGTCAGATTTGAGTTCTCAAGCTTTTAATTGGTCAGATTTGAGCCTTTGGCTCAAATCTGACCAATCAAAAACTTGAGAACGAACTCAGATTCAACTAAAAGTTTTATAAGCATGGATACTGATATCTAATATTTCATAAGCCAATAGAGCAGACACAGATCAGATGGCTAATGCAGGATCCTTATGATCTGGGTATACACTGTTAGCAAGGGTATTAAAGGCATATCTAGAAGATAAAGTGTTTATCGGTTAACCCTTTCCTCAATAATAACACCTTTTCACATCTCTGTAAAAATCAATTTTTGAAACCATTGTGATAAATAGAGCATTTGCTCCTGAGGAGCGAATGCTCTATTTGTCACAATGTTTTTTCAGAACTAAAACATTCTATAAATTTCATTTTTTCTAGTTAATGCTCCTTTTCGGTAGATTGATTCAGAGGTTGTGTCTAAAAATAGCCTATGGAGGAAAGGGTTAATAGTGTTTTAACTGTACATGTACTCATCAGTATGTTGTATATAATTTTCAGCCAGTAAATGATCCAAGTGTTCCGAAGAAGGTTGTTGCAATAAAGTAAGTATTTATCTTGTGTTGTCTTTTTTCCCATACATTTAGATTGAAATAAAGGAAATATATCTTCCTTTTTGTAAAGCTTCTATGAAGTTTTAACCCCTTTCCTGCATGGATATTCATGTAAGAAATAATGACATCATGAATTTTTATAATGTCACTTGAACACAGGAATTTTTGACCATAGTAAAAACTAGAATCCTATCAATATTATTTCATAAGCAAACAGAGCAGGCACTGATCAGACAGCTCCTACAGAAGCCATCTGATCTGGATGTACTCTGTTTACATGGCACATTTATGGAGTAAAGGGTTAATTACTAAATGCAAATTTTAATATGACAAACCTTGTTTGTTTTTCATTAAAATTTGATGTACTGATGTTTGAAGGAGAAATGTAAACATTGTCATAGCTGAGATGAGTTGATTTTAATAACCCATTCCCTCATATTGATGCCTTTTGGCACCTCTGTGAAAGTCACTTTTTGAAACCATTGTGATAAACAGAGCATTTGCTCCTTAATAGGAGCAAATGGTTTCAAAACTACACAATTCTAGAGTTTTCCTTTTCTATATTAAATGCTCCTTTTTGGTAGATTTATTCAGAGAGGTTAGATCTAAAAATAGCCCATGAGGGAATGGTAAATCCTTATCCTGATGAATATTCATGTAAGATATAATGAGATTACAATATCATGAATATATCTCCATTTTTATAATTATATATAAACAAGAGAAGTTTTTGCCATGACAAATTGTAGAAACACACCTGTATAGTTCCATTAGCAAACAGAGCAGACCCTGATAAAATGGATTTACTCTGCAAAGGATAGAAAATGTGTTACTACCAGGTAAAGGGATGATATCAGTATTGGGTTGTATTATCTATACAATGTGTTTGTCTTGTAGGGGTGACTTCCATCCTGGTCGACACAACTGTGTGGCATACATCTGCTTCAAGGAGGAGGACTCTGCACGCAAGGCCCTCTCACAGTGAGTCTATCTTTAATAGCTAAGTTTCAGAAATTCACAAGAGAGTCACTTTACCAGAAAAGGACACTCAGACTCAGACCCTAATAAGTCGTTTTGGCTGATTTAAATCGAATATGTTTGAAAATTGACTCGTAGGTTTTAAACCACACATTCTTGAACTCAAAAGTCCAGACTGTTATTTTATTCCTAACTTCTACAAGAATGGTTTTTGAGTTGTTAATTAAACCCTAACTACCTACCACTCAAAATAAGTCTAATTCTGAGATTTTAAGAGGGATGGTACCTTAAATGCAGGATGAAAGTTATGCAGAAAGCTCCTAGAGGAAATTTCTGCATTACTTTAATCCTGCATTAACCAACCCCATTTTGATGCATTATATGTAGGTTATTGGAAGGTGCTACTGTGTTGTTTAATTTAAGTCCAGAGATGGCTTAAAATAATGTCCCAATTGTTCACTTCTCTTGTTCAAAAGTTGCTAATTTGAAGTGGGGGTCACAGGTTTGATCCCATTCCAGCTCATGGTAAAGACTGGTACTAGTATTTTCAAACTTTGATTGATTTTGTTGCAGGAATGGGAAGGAAATTGAAGGTCTCCATATACGAGTTGACATGGCTGGTAAAATAGATAAGGTACAGTATTTCATACTGAATGGACTCTGCTATTATACAATGATTGGTCATTCCACTTTGACAATTCAGCATTCAATGGGTTAACCTGGGTTAACCCTTTTCTCCATAAATATGCCTTTCTACTCCTCTGTAATAGCCACTTTTTGAAACCATTGTGATAAATAGAGCATTTGTTCCTATGGAGCAAATGCTCTATTTATCACAATGGTTTCTATAATAAACAGTTATATAATTTTCATTTTATCTAGTAAATGCTCCTTTTCGGATTCATTCAAAGAAGTTAGGTCTAAAAATAGCCTATGGAGGAAAGGGTTAACCTTTAGCATGCGGAGCCGTTGATTTTCCACAATATTTTATTAACCCTTTCCCTGTTCTTTGTTTATTCCAAATTTCAATACCTACTGAATATTCATGAACAAAACAGTAATAATGAAATATGTATGGTAGAACATTGAAGCCATTTTAGAAAGTAAAGACTAAAGACACAGATCTTTCAAATTCCATTAGCAAACAGAGCAGACCCAGATCAGATGGCTCCTATAGGAGCCGTCTGATCTGGGTCTACTCTGTTTGCAGATTCGTCAAAACACATTTATATATGATGGAAAGGGTTAAAAAAAATTGTTATCCGTCTTTGTTGGTAGGAAATCATGAATGCCCTTTGCAAACAGTTTAGACCCATATGAGAGGTCTTCTAGAGGAGCCCTCTCATCAGAAACTGCACTGTTTGTCATGTTATACTTATTTAAAAACTACCCGAATATTCATGGTAAGCTTGATTTGCTTGAACTTTGGAATACTGCATGTGAAAAACAGCATTTATGGGTTTAGGTTTACTGAAGTGCAGTAAAACCTCTCTAAACTAGAAATCTGGTAGAGAAGAATTTAGATGCTTTTATGCAGGTGGCTGCTTAATGCAGGGTGAAAGTCACGCAGAAAGCTCCTAAAGGAGCTTTCTGCATGACTTTCACCCTGCATTAAGCAGTTACCTGTCTTAAAGACCGATATTTATACTAGATTTAATGTCTGTTTTAGAGGGGTTTTACTGTATTTGGTGTATTACTTGTAAGTCTCCTATTTGTTTCTGTTTGCAGGATGATATGAAGCTGTCTGTATTTGTTGGCAATTTACCATATGGTAAGTTTTACAGTCTGTCCATTCAGGCCACGTCTTGTAAAAAGGATTCATCAAGGTTTAGACCTCAGTAGCTGTACAACTATGTACATGTATTGTGAAACCTTGCCACATGCCACATTTATTGTGACAATGATCATCAAATGTTTAGGGCAAGTGGTAACTTGATGGAGGATGAAACTTGTGCAGGAATCTACCCTTTCTACATTACTTTTGTCCAGCATTCAGCTATCATTTGCTCTTGTAAAGCCCAATCTTTATTCATTAAGTGGTTGCTATGGAGAGGTTTTACAATGTGCTGTCAGTGCAGACTGGTATAATAAATCATGTTAATAAGCTGAGGGTGATCTTGGTCGTAACTCCTAGTACTCTTTTTAGCTCACCAGAGCACAAAGTGCTCAGGGTGAGCTTTTGTGATCGCCTGATGTCCGTCGTCCGTCGTCGTGCGGTGTGCGTCGTCCGTCGTCCCGCGTCAACAATTTGAACCTTTAAAAATCTTCTCCTCTGAATCTACAGGGTTCTCAGCTTTCATCTTTGGTACATAGCATCACCTATAGGTCCTCTACAAAAGTTATATAAATTATGCCCCTGGGGTCAAAATTGGCCCCGTCCCAGGAGTGGGAAGTTTTCAATAGAAACGTATAGTAAAACTTTGAAAATCTTCTCCTCTGAAACCAGAAGGCTCTCAGCTTTCATATTTTGCAGAGAGCATCATGTTCAGGTCCTCTACAAAAGTTATATAAATTATGGCCCTGGGGTCAAAATTGTCCCCGCCCCAGGGGTGGGCAGTTTTCAATAGAAACAAATAGTGAAATCTTTGAAAATCTTCTCCTCTGAAGCTGGAAGGCGCTCAGCTTTCATATTTGACACAGAGCATCATGTTCATGTCCTCTACAAAAGTTACATAAATTATGCCCCTGGGGTCAAAATTGGCCCCACCCCAGGGGTGGGCAGTTTTCAATAGAAACATATAGTAAACCTTTGAAAATCTTCTCCTTTGAAACCAGAAGGTTCCCAGCTTTCATATTTGGCACATAGCATCATGTTCAGGTCCTCTACAAAATTTATATAAATAATGCCCCTGGGGTCAAAATTGGCCCGCCCCAGGGGTGGGCAATTTTCAAAAGAAACAAATTGAGAAATCTTTGAAAATCTCCTCTGAAGCTGGAAGGCTCTGAGCTTTCATATTTGGCACAAAGCATTATGTTCAGGTCCTCTACAAAAGTTATATAAATTATGGCCCTGGGGTCAAAATTGGCCCCGCCCCAGGGATGGGCAGTTTTCAATAGAAACATATTATGATATAGAGAAAACTTTGAAAATCTTCTCCTCTGAAACTGGAAGGTTTTCAGCTTTCATATTTGGCACATAGCATCATGTTTAGGTCCTCTACAAAAGTTATATAAATTATGGCCCTGGGGTTAAAATTGGCCCCGCCCCAGGGGTGGGCAGTTTTCAATAGAAACAAATATTGAAATCTTTGAAAATCTTCTTCTCCGAAACTGGAAGGCACTCAGCTTTCATATTTGGCACAGAGCATCATGTTCAGGTCCTCTACAAAAGTTATATTAATTATAGCCCTGGGGTCAAAATTGTCCCCGCCCCAGGGGTGGGCAGTTTTCAACAGAAACAAACAGTGAAAACTTTGAAAATCTTCTTCTTTCAATCTGGAAAGTTCTCAGCTTTCATATTTTGCACATAGCATCTTATTATACTGCAAAGTAAAATCCTCACTTCTGATTGGTTAACTAGCCGTGTACATGAGTCCATGTACCCTGTGAGCTGACAGGGTACATGGAAATTCCCCATGGCAGGCCCTACATTATGATGATCAGAAACCAAATGACCGACTTCTCGACTCGGCTACACAGTAGCAAAATTCATTGTAGACAACTATTGATACGTAAAGAAAACAATGCAGAAATGAATTAAAAAACATTTTTAGAGGAGTTATTATATCGTCCATCCATCTATTATAATGCGAACGCCGATGAAATATAATAGCACACCACTTCGGATAGCTTCGGGTAGAAATAATGTATTGGGGCGCTATTAGGGGAATTATTGTGTTTAGTGATTAAATATGCCAAAATGGATTTATATAAATTATCCGAACCGTAAAACTTTGCAGTATAATAAATTCGTTATACAGTTCTTTCCCAGGGTACATGACGATTTATTCCCGGCTGGTAAAATCATGTAACCCTCGCCTAACGGCTCGGGCAACATGATTTTCCTCAGCCGGGAATAAATCGTCATGTACCCTGGGAAAGAACTGTATAACTTATAATGTTCAGGTCCTCTACAAAAGTTATATTAATTATGGCCCTGGGGTCAAAATTGGCCCCGCCCCAGGGGTGGGCAGTTTTCAATAGAAACAAATAGTGAAATCTTTGAAAATCTTCTCTTCTGAAACTGGAAGGCGCTCAGCTTTCATATTTGGCACAGAGCATCATGTTCAGGTCCTCTACAAAAGTTATATTAATTATGGCCCTAGGGTCAAAATTGTCCCCGCCCCAGGGGTGGGCAGTTTTCAATGGAAACAAATAGTGAAAATTTTGAAAATCTTTTTCTCTGAATCTGGAAAGTTCTTAGCTTTCATATTTGGCGCATAGCATCATGTATAGGTCCTTTACAAAAATTATATGAATTATGGGCCTGGGGACAAAATTGGCCCCGCCCCAGGGGTGGGTAGTTTTCAGTAGATACGTATAGAGAAAACTTTGAAAATCTTCTCCTCTGAAACTGAAAGGTTCTCAGCTTTCATATTTAGCTCATAGCATCGTGTTCAAGTCCTCTACAAAAGTTATATAAATGATGTCCCTGGGGTCAAAATTGGTCCGCCCCAGGGCCGGCTAGTTTTCTTTAGAAACATATAGTGAAAACTTTGAAAATCTTCTCCTCTGATTGTCTGGTGAGCGCTTCAGGGCCATTCTGGCCCTCTTGTTTCAGAGAGGCATCATGCATTCGTTACTTAGGTCAATATTCATTTGCCAGAACAATGAAGTGTTCTTCTACTACAGTAAAATCCCTTTAAACTGGAAATCTAGTAAAGAATTTACATACTTTTAGGCAGGTGGTTGCTTAATGTAGGGTGAAAGACATGTAGAAAGCTCCTAGAGGAGCTTTCTGCATGACTTTCACCCTGCATTAACCCTTTCCCTCATATAAACGTGTTTTCACGCATTTGCAAACAGAGTAGACCCAGATCAGACGGCTCCTAGAGGAGCCGTCTGATCAGGGTCTGCTCTGTTTGCTAATAGAATTTGATAGTTGTTTTTTTGCTCTCTTAAATGTCTACAATGTTCCACCTTCCATGTTTCTTTATAACTATTTTGTTAATGAATATTCAATGGGTATTGAAATTTGGAATAAACATAGAACAGGGAACCAGGGTTAAGCTGCCACCTGTCTCAAAGACTGATATTTATACTAAATTTAACATCCGGTTTACTGTATATCCTTGATTTGCTGAATTTTCAAAGTGGAATGGTCCATTATCATGTAACAGTAGAGTCCATTCATTAAACATTTGAAGGACAAACGGTGCTAATTCTGATCTGAGGCACCTCCAGGACCCCTCTGATCTGGGTCTACACTGTTTGCAAATGCCAATTACTCAATGTAACTTTTACAGCATTCAGAGGTTTACCTATGAATTGATGCTAAATTAATTCCACTTTTATTATTCTTATCAATATATGTGTATTAAATATATATGTATTACATATTCTGTATACATTGAATATACATGTACCCTGTTTTGTACATGTAATTTATTCATGTAAAGCGCTTTTGAACACACATACCGGTATCCTGTGTGAAAAGAGCGCTTTATAAATGTGGTATGATAATAATAAAAGTATGTACAGTCGTATGTGTGGTTATAAAAAATTAATGAAGACGTTTCTCCCACTGTAAATTCCCTACATTGCTGCATGTAAATGACTGAAGTATATATTTATTTTAGATCTTGAAGAAGAAAAATTAAGAAGTCATTTTGATGATTGTGGTAAAATAGAGAATGTGAGGATTGTAAGAGACCGGAAAACCTGCATCGGGAAAGGGTTTGGCTATGTGAAATTTGCTGTAAGTATTTAAACTACAGAAGGCTTCTATGGTCTATTATACAGTAAGAACCCAACTTACCCTAAATATATGGACATCCAATCTCCCCTCTCTGTGGGGTTGTGAAGCTGAATAAATCCCATTTTATATTTTTTTGGCTGTAACACAAATTCCTTAAAGAATTTTTAATCATTTAGTGAATTTTTAAATGAACGATTAAAACAACATGATATGCAGTTCCAAAGAATAAATGTGCTGATATTAAAATAAGTGGCTTATTGAGTCGGCAGTTGTCTGGGTCTACACTGTTTATACCTTGATGAGTGGCCAACTGAGTCAGCATCTGTCTAAGTCTACGCTGTTTGTACCAGGATCAGTGGCCAACTGAGTCAGCATCTGTCTAGGTCTACACTGTTTGTACCAGGACCAGTGGCCAACTGAGGCAGTATCTGTCTGGGTCAACACTGTTCATACCTTGATCAGTGGTTTATTGAGTTACGGCAGTAGCTGTCTGGATCTACACTGTTAATACCTTGATCAGTGGCTGACAGGTAGAAGCTGCCTGGATCTACACTGTTCATACGTTGATCAGTGGCTTATTGAGTTACTGCGGTAGCTGTCTGGATCTACAGTTAATACCTTGATCAGTGGCTGACTGAGGTAGTAGCTTTATGGATCTCCAGTGTTGATACCTTGGTCAGTGGCTGAGGTAGTGGCTGTCTGGATCTACACTGTTCATACCTTGATAAGTGGCTGAGTTAGTAACTTTCATGATCTACAGTTAAATTCTTGATCAGTGGCTGACTAAGGCAGTAGCTCTCTGGGTGACTCTGTTCATGCCCATATCATTGGCTGAGGCATCTACTGTCTAAGTCTACACTGATTATATCTTGATCAGTGGCTGACTGAGGCAATAACTGTCTGGATCTACACTGTTCATATCTTAATCAGTGGCCAACTGAGGCATTAATTGTCTTACTCATCATTGTTCGTATCTTGATCTGTGGCCTACAGATGCAGAAACTTTGTTTGTACCTTGATCTGAGGCCTATAGATGCAGAAACTGTTTTGGTCTACAATATTTCAAAATGCAGAGGAGCCTTTTAATAAGTGGAAGAAAAGCGCATTTACCCTTTATTCCATAAATATGCCTTTGCAAACAGAAAAGACCTAGATCAGAGGAGCCGTCTGATCAGGGTCTGCTCTGATTGCTTAAGATACTATAGATGAGATTCTACAGTTTCTGCCATGGTCAAAAATTCATGTGTCACTGTAACTAATTAATATTCATGACATCATTATTTCTTACATGGATATTCATGGAGGAAAGTGTTAAAGTCTTTTTCATTCTGCCCCCAAAGCTAGGCTTTGGGGCATATAGTGATTGAACCGTCCGTTAGTGTGTGCATATGTTAGTTAGTGTGTGTGTGTGTGCAGATTTGCTTTTCCGGAGCATATGTCCTACACTACTTTGCGCAAGGATCACCAAATACGGTGTGTGAGTACATCTTCGGGTGGCGGAGTGTCACATACTATTTTTAGGTCATTGTGACCTTAACCTTGGGCTTCATTTACAAAACAAACTTGTCCGGAGCATACCTCCTATACCAAATCAGCTAGGATCACCAAATATGGTGTGTGAGTTCACCTTGGGATAGTGGAGTGTCACATACTATTTTTTGGTCAATGTAACCTTGATCTTTGACCACATTTACAAAAGAAGCTTGTCTGGAGCATATATCCTACACTACTTCAGCTAGGATCACCAAATTTGATGTGTGAGTACATCTTGGGATGGCTGAGTGTCAGGCACTGTTTATAGGTCAATGTGACCTTGACCTTTGGCATCATTTACAAAACATCTTGTCCACAGCATATCCCTACACAGAATCAGCTAGGATCACCAAATATGATGTGTGAGTTCATCTTCGGATGGCAGAATGTTGCATACTATTTGTAGGTCATGTGGCCATGACCTTGACCTTTGACCTCAATTACAAAAAAGCTTGTTGTTTGGAGTAACTTGAGTTTAGATTCTGGTCATACTATGCAATCTTGACTTCAATTTTGCAGTTGCATGTGCATGCCTGCTTACAAAACACATTTCATTGTCAGTGCTTTGCTCTGGGGGCATTTGTTTCCTACTGTGACACATTCCTTGTTGTGACATAACTAACACTTTGTATTCTTTGAACCAGGACAGAGATGGCGTATCCCTAGCAACTAAACTCCATGGCAGCACGCTGAAGAAGAGAGAGATCAGGGTTATGCCATGTGTAGCCAAGGTCAAGAAACCCAAAAATCAAGAAAACACTGGTGGCAAGAAACAAATATCCTTTGTAAAACAAAACAGTCTGACGATTCATATTGAATGTATGTACGGGTGTACAAATTATACCAGTTTTTTTCCACCGATTCATGACATGGCAGGTTGTTTCAATTGGTTCAAAGGATTTCTGGACATTTCATCAAACTGCCTGTTTGTCCAACTTAATTTATATAGTGAAAGAGAAGACATTTCATCTAAAAGGCAAATATATAGGGGAAAGGTTTACACATATACTACATGGGACTGCTGGTGTCATTAAAGGCTTATGAAAACTAATTATTTACCTTGTGGCTGCAGACTAATTGCAAATACATGATTACTTATGCAAATACAAAAATGTTTGAATCCAGATGAGACACCAGCTGAGTTTTCCAGAATGAACTAATTTACTTAGTGTGCTAAGATTTAAAGTACTCTCTGGCACATGATTACTTTACAAACTGTCAGATAAGTAATGTCAAAACTAGCTACCAGTTATCCAATTGATAAGGAAGGCAATTTTTTTTTCAAATTATATTTCCTTAATGATATACAAAGGCAATGTATAGGAGAGCAATAATATATATTTTTAAAAGACTATCAGAATATAAATAGTTACCTTCAGATTGGTTACATTCTCCCTTTTATACGCCCAACGTCAGACATTATGTGAAACCCTGCAGCGGGCAGTCTGGCCGGGTCTCAATTCATTTCCGCACAATAAATTTAGTTCTGTAGTATATCCGATCTTCAAAATAATTCACATCTGCATTGAAATCAATGAGGGCAGGAACCTTATTGAAAATGGGCTTTGCCCATCCAAGGTCAAGGTCACTTTTCCTAAAATGACACACAGACAGACGGACGGATATGTGCAAACATAATGCCCCTGACTATTGTCAACAGGGGCATAAAAAATATTAATTTCCGTGAACTATTGCCACTTATGGAGTAATGGCCTTTCAACAAAAGACATTTGACGGGCGTATTTTGTGACATTTTTGTGGCACTCTTGTTAATTTTGACAAAGCAGAAACTCTATACTATAATAAAGGTTTTTGACGTGTAGCGACAATAATTGATTTAAATATTTATACTTGGCATGTAACTAAAACGTTTTTTCTTCATCAATCCTGCTGTGTCCATGATCAAATAAATGATGAGGTTTCAATACACCTGGGCCTTTATGAAAATGACAAAGTATATCTTTAGAAGTATATGTAACAGTTATGAACCTAACCATGTGCCATTATGTACTTAATCAACCACACAGATACATAATTAATTTGCATAAGCATTTAATGAAACCAGCGGTCCTAAGCGGTGGATGTGAAAAACCTTTACCCTATATTTGCCTTTCCTTCATATAAAAGCCTTTTCACGCATTTGCAAACACAGTAGACCCAGATCAGACAGCTCCTGTAGAAACCATCTTATCAGGGTCTGCTCTGTTTGCTTTTGACATGATATAGATCTGATTCTACAGTTTTTGTCACAGCAAAATGTTGCCTTAAAAAGTTTAAATTATTAAAGTTGGGCTAATAAATATTCTTGACATCATTATTTCTTACATGAATAATAATGAACAGGGAAAGGGTTTAGTCGAAAACCTTTCCCCATTATACATGTATTTGCCTTTTCAGACAAAATGTCTTCTCATTTAAGTTTAATAGACAAACTGGCAGTTTGACAAAACATTCGCGAACCGTTCAAAGCATTCAAATTGTTTCCATTGCTTTAAATTATCAAAACAGTTTGTTTCCATGGTTCAAAATTTTAATTCAAGCTCAATATTAGTAATTAAATATTTGGTAGTCTTTATTTTGATTTTGGTTAGAAATAGTAATAGAATTCAGGTTTGGTTTATCGGTAAGCTGAGGCTGCTTTAACGGGTTTCAATCAAAGTAATTTTCGTAAGAACACTGTAACAACTTTGGCAGTAGGGGGATCCATATCATGTGGACACTGACCAATGTGGCAGTGAGGGCATTAATGTCATGTAGACACTGACCAGTGTGGCAGTGAGGTAGACACTGACCAGTGTGGCAGTGAGGGGATTAATGTCATGTAGACACTGACCAGTGTGGCAGTGAGGGCATTAATGTCATGTAGACACTGACCAGTGTGGCAGTGAGGGCATTAATGTCATGTAGACACTGACCAGTGTGGCAGTGAGGGGATTAATGTCATGTAGACACTGACCAGTGTGGCAGTGAGGGGATTAATGTCATGTAGACACTGACCAGTGTGGCAGTGAGGGCATTAATGTCATGTAGACACTGACCAGTGTGGCAGTGAGGGCATTAATGTCATGTAGACACTGACCAGTGTGGCAGTGAGGGCATTAATGTCATGTAGACACTGACCAGTGTGGCAGTGAGGGCATTAATGTCATGTAGACACTGACCAGTGTGGCAGTGAGGGCATTAATGTCATGTAGACACTGACCAGTGTGGCAGTGAGGTAGACACTGACCAGTGTGGCAGTGAGGGGATTAATGTCATGTAGACACTGACCAGTGTGGCAGTGAGGGCATTAATGTCATGTAGACACTGACCAGTGTGGCAGTGAGGGCATTAATGTCATGTAGACACTGACCAGTGTGGCAGTGAGGGCATTAATGTCATGTAGACACTGACCAGTGTGGCAGTGAGGGCATTAATGTCATGTAGACACTGACCAGTGTGACTGTGAGGGCATTAATGTCATGTAGACACTGACCAGTGTGGCAGTGAGGTAGACACTGACCAGTGTGGCAGTGAGGGCATTCATGCAGGGTTCCCACGGACAGGGAAAAGTCAGGGAAAAAAGAATTTTTTTCAAGGTCAGGGAAAAGTCAGGGAATTTTTTAATTGGTCAGGGAAATTTGAAATTTGGCAAAAGTCAGGGAAAAGTCAGGGAATTTTGGAACCAAAGGATGAGGGCTGAGGAAATATGTCAAAAAAGGAGAAAGAATGAAAATAAAAGGCTAAGGCAGTTTCTTCAATTTTGACTAAACCAAACATCTTTATACATAAATACTTTAATTGCTCTGATCTAATATTTTGACCATTAAGGGCCTTTTTCAAAGATTATCATGTCAAAATACACGTCACATTTTTGTTACATGCATTCAGCCATAAAATCAAAGAGAACATCTTTATACATCTTTGATTAGCTTTGTATAATTTGCATCTAAATTTTATAGCTTATCTGTCATGAAGTCTGTTAAAACAAAATCATTGGAGAATTCTGGCACCTCTGCAAGGCTCCAGCATCCATTTTGACAGCAGTGCTAGAATAGGGCAGCAATGCTAGATATTGGACATTATGCTGTAGTGTCTTCACTTGTTAGGACAGGCTGGGCAGCGGTGCTAGATATTCAACATACTACTGTACTGTCTTCACTTGTAAGGACAGCAATATTTGGTCTGCTATTATGAAAACAGTGAAAATGTAGACCCTTTTCTGGCATCTACATAGACCCATTAAAAGGACCTATTTTTCCCAATTTGGGAAAAACATCCCAAGTGATGCAAAATTTTGATTATATTGCAAAACAAGAGGGCCTGAAAGGCCCTGATATCGCTCAACAGAGAATCAGAGGAGAATATTTTCAAAGTTTTCACCATGTGTTTCTATAGAAAACTAGCCAGTCCTGGGGCGGGGCCAATTTTGACCCCATTTTAATAGCATGCTGTATCAGTGTCTTACAGACTGTATGACATACTATTTTAAAATTAAGCTTACACAGAAAAACTGAAAGATTAACCATTTCTACCATAGATACACATTTTATCACCTTTGCAAACAGAATAGACCCATATCAGGGTCTACTCTGTTTGCATAGAAAAATATCATAAATCTGAGTTTTTACTGTAGTCTACTGCCAAAATATTTCTTAACTTTGCTTTAAAAAAATAAAATTTTACTTAATTATATATTCATAGTAGATGGAGTCTCTAATAAAAAATCATGGAGGAAAGGGTTAAGAGAGGTAGAAAAGATTCAAGATGCTTTATACTTTGGGTGCATATTAGGACATATTTGGCATCCTGCATGTTACATTCAATATTGAGCAATTAAATATGAAAAAGTGAAAAACATTTTTTTCTAAAATGATCAAAACACTACTGCTGTATATATAGTTGTCATAAAGAGAGAGGTGGTAAGGATTGGCTGATGGGGAGGACGGAGGCCAACATTTATTGATCATGCTCATAGATGACCATTTAAACTTAATCTGTTAACATGGGGTCAGGGAAAATTGAAATTCGGACAGGGAAAAGTCAGGGAATTTTATTTTTTCTGTTTTGTGGGAACCCTGTCATGTCATGTAGACACTGACCAGTGTGGCAGTGAGGGCATTAATGTCATGTAGACACTGACCAGTGTGGCAGTGAGGGCATTAATGTCATGTAGACACTGACCAGTGTGGCTGTGAGGGCATTAATATCATGTAGACACTGACCAGTGTGGCAGTGAGGGCATTAATGTCATGTAGACACTGACCAGTGTGGCTGTGAGGGCATTAATGTCATGTTGACACTGACAAATGTTGCTGTTGGACATCCATGCCATGTGCACACCGTTTCAAATGTGTTCACTGACATGTTACATGGGGGGCATCAAATTGATATGGACAATCTGACAAATGTGGCAGTGGGAGGGGGCACCCATATCATGTAGACACTGTGACCATTGTGGCAATGGGGGCACCGATGTAATGTAGACACTGTGAGAAATATGGCAGTTTGGGCACCCATGCCATGGACAATATCACCATTGTGGCAATTGGGACACTGGTGTCATGTAACCACTGTGAGCAATGTGGCATTGATGGTACCCATGTCATATGGACAATGTGGCATTGAAGGTACCTATGTCATATGGACAATATGGCATTGAAGGAACCTATGTCATATGGGCAATGTGACATTGACGGTACCCATGCCATATGGACAATGTGGCATTGGAGGTACCCATGTCATATAGACAATGTGGCATTGAAGGTACCCATGTCATATGGACAATGTTTCATTGAAGGTACCCATGTCATATGGACAGTGTGACATTGGATGTATCCATATCATTTGGACAATGTGGCATTGATGGTACCTATGTCATATGGACAATGTGGCATTGAACGTATCCATGTCATATGGACACTGTGGCATTGGAGGTACCCATGTCATTTGGACAATGTGGCATTGAAGGTACCCATGTCATATGGACAATGTGACATTGAAGGTACCTATGTCATATGGACAATGTGGCATTGGAGGTACCAATGTCATATGGACAATGTGGCATTGAACGTATCCATGTCATATGGACAATGTGGCATTGGAGGTACCCATGTCATTTGGAAAATGTGGCATTGAAGGTACCCATGTCATATGGACAATGTGACATTGAAGGTATCTATGTCATATGGACAATGTGGCATTGGAGGTACCCATGTCATATGGACAAAGTGGCATTGAAGGTACCCATGTCATCTTGACAATGTGACATTGATGGTACCCATGTCATATGGACAGTGTGACATTGGATGTATCCATATGTGGACAATGTGACATTGAAGGTACCCATGTCATATGGACAATGTGGCATTGGATGTATCCATATAATGTGGACACAGTTCTAGATTTTCTTCAAGTATACAGTCAGTGTGTCTGTCAGTTTGGAACTTGATAAGAACAGTGTCTCATCTGGACCCAAATAGTTTACATTAAGTAATTACAAATTTGTGTAACACATGTACAAAATATTAATGCCTTACTCCATGAATATTCATGTAAGGAATAAATGACATTATTAATATTAATTAGATGAATTTCCGTTGAATAAAGTCTATATAATTCCATAAGCAAACAGAACAGACCCTGATCAGAGGGCTTCTACAGGAGCTGTCTGATCTGGGTCTTCTCTTGTTTGCAAAGGCATGAAAGGCGTATATATTAACCCTTCTCTTGCTGAATTTTAAAATTCATTTCTCCTTCTTTACCCATGCCCTGTTGTATAATTACATACATGTATATCTTCACTGTGTACATGTATTTCACTGTGTGCAATCACTGCTGTGGAGTGCACTGGTTGCACAATCAACTTGTAAATAGTGCAGACCCAGATGAGGCAGCTCCTGCAGGAGCTATCTCATCTGGGTCTTCACTATTTACAGGTAGGTATATTGGCGTGAACAGCAAGCGAAGGGTTAAGTAAAGGATAAATTCATAAACAGAAAAGTCATTGTAGTAACTATTGGCAAAGAAGTCAAATCATGTTTTGTAAACTTTGTGGTAGTTATCTCCAGCTTAGAACTGAAAAAACCCAAAACATTTGTCCTTTTGTTAAATCTTTATTTTTAGCTCACCAGAGCACAAAGTGCTCAGGGTGAGCTTTTGTGATCGCCTGATGTCCGTCGTGCGTTGTCGTCCGTCGTCCGTCGTCCCGCGTCAACAATTTGAACCTTTAAAAATCTTCTCCTCTGAATCTACAGGGTTCTCAGCTTTCATCTTTGGTACATAGCATCACCTATAGGTCCTCTACAAAAGTTATATAAATAATGCCCCTGGGGTCAAAATTGGCCCCGCCCCAGGGGTTGAAAGTTTTCAATAGAAACATATAGTAAAACTTTGAAAATCTTCTCCTCTGAAACCAGAAGGTTCTCAGCTTTCATATTTGGCACATAGCATCATGTTCAGGTCCTCTACAAAAGTTATATAAATTATGACCCTGGGGTCAAAATTGGCCCCGCCCCAGGGGTGGGAAGTTTTCAATAGAAACAAATAGTGAAATCTTTGAAAATCTTCTCCTCTGAAACTGAAAGGCTCTCATCTTTCATATTTGGCACAGAGCATCATGTTCAGGTCCTCTACAACAGTTATATAAATTATGGCCCTGGGGTCAAAATTGGCCCCGCCCCAGGGGTGGCCAGTTTTCAATGGAAACAAATGGTGAAATCTTTGAAAATCTTCTCCTCTGAAACTGGAAGGCTCTCAGCTTGCATATTTGGCACAGATCATCATGTTCAGGTCCTCTACAAAAGTTATATAAATTATGGCCCTGTGGTCAAAATTGGCCCCGCCCCAGGGGTGAGATGTTTTCAATAGAAACATATAGTGAAATCTTTGAAAATCTTCTCCTCTGAAACTAGAAGGCGCTCAGCTTTTATATTTGGCACAGAGCATCATGTTCAGGTCCTACAAAAGTTATATAAATTTTGACCCTGGGGTCGAAATTGGCCCCGCCCCAGGGGTGGGTAGTTTTCAGAATAGAAACAAATAGTGAAATCTTTGAAAATCTTCTCCTCTGAAACTGAAAGGCTCTTATCTTTCATATTTGGCACAGAGCATCATGTCCAGGTCCTCTACAAAAGTTATATAAATTATGGCCCTGGGGTCAAAATTGGCCCTGCCCCAGGGGTGGGCTGTTTTCTATAAAAGCATATAGTGAAATCTTTGAAAATCTTCTCCTCTGAAACTGGAAGGCTCTCAGCTTGGATATTTGGCACATAGCATTATGTTTAGGTCCTCTACAAAAGTTATATAAATTATGGCCCTGGGGTTCAAATTGGCCCCGCCCCAGGGGTGGGAAGTTTTCAATAGAAACATATAGTGAAACTTTGAAAATCTTCTCCTCTGAAACTGGAAGGCGCTCAGCTTTCATATTTGGCACAGAGCATCATGTTCAGGTCCACTACAAAAGTTATATAAATTATGGCCCTGGGGTCAAAATTGGCCCCGCCCCAGGGGTGGGTAGTTTTCAGTAAAAACATATAGAGAAAACTTTGAAAATCTTCTCCTCTGAAACTGAAAGGTTCTCAGCTTTCATATTTGGCTCATAGCATCATGTTCAAGTCCTCTACAAAAGTTATATAAATTATGTCCCTGGGGTCAAAATTGGCCCGCCCCAGGGCCGGCTAGTTTTCTATAAAAGCATATAGTGAAAACTTTGAAAATCTTCTCCTCTGATTGTCTGGTGAGCGCTTCAGGGCCATTCTGGCCCTCTTGTTTTGTCTTTGTAAATACAGTACTCCTCCATATTTGAAGATTATGTTTATTTGATAATGATCCTTGTCTTCCTTAACACACAAACTTTGATAAAAATAAATTTGGAGACAAGAAGAAACCCCACAAAGACAGGAAGCCTGACCAACAGAAACAGTTCAACAGTGAGATAAGGGGCAATCAGCATCAGAAGCCCAGGGGTGGGACAGGACAGCCCTTTGGTAGAGACAAACAGTGGAAGCCTCCTGCTGGTAAACCAGGCTCTCATATTGTCTTTGATGGTGGTGATGATGGGGAAAACAAACAAACTAGGAAGTATCAGGCTAACAATAAGCCACCACAGAAATTTAAGAAAACATTTAACAAGACTGATAGAAAACACACCAAGAAATCATTTAGACCTAGTAATGTACGGAAGAACCCATTCCATACGAAACTGGCTAAGAAAGATAATAAGAAACCCAAACAGAAGAAGAACAAGCCAAGATTTTGAGGATGACATCAGTGCATGTGAAACATGGTACATGTATCTAGATTGTTGGACCATGCGTGGTTCTAGCCAGAGTGAAAAAAATATGCTGAAATCATTTCAAACTCTTTCCATGTCTGAATTTCAGAAATGAGCCTATTTTCAGGATTTAAACGAATGGAGTTCTGCATACAGTAGAACCTGTCCTAAGCAGTCATTCATTTATTGAACATAGGAGTCGTGAAAAGTAGTTGGTTGCCTAATGCAGGGCAAAAGTAACTTTTGACCTGCATTAACCCTTTCCCTCATATAAACGTGTTTTCACACATTTGCAAACAGAGTAGATCCAGATCAGACGGCTCCTAGAGGAGCCGTCTGATCAGGGTCTACTCTGTTTGCTAATAGAATTTGAAAGATATGTTTCTTTGCTTTCTAAAATGTCTACAATGTTCCACCTTTCATATTTCTTTATAACTATTTTGTTAATGAATATTCAGTAGGTATTGAAATTTGGGCTAAATATAGAACAGGGAAAGGGTTAAGCTACCACCTGCATTATAGACCCCTAATTAGACCCTTTTTTTGTTGACCGCTTAAGACAGGTACTACTGTATCTTCTACATTTGCAAACTCCACATTTTTATTGCGACACTTAGGGATCACTTCTACATCTGTCTTCCATCCACCAGTCAAGGTTTTTGTGTCACATTTTTGTCACACTTCTGCAAGCAGTTGACATTCCTTTCATGAAATCATTTATTGACACTGGTTTGACCATACCCAATCCACTCTCAACATTTTGTATCATGTTATTATGATAATTGATTATTGTGGGTTTGGGTGGGTGTGTGCGTGCGTGCGCTCGCACATGTGCTTTGACTCCGACTGATGTATATGAAATGCTCACAGACTGTCACACTATGTTATTTAGGTATTAACCCTTTCCTCCATATAAACTCTTTTTTCATGCCTTTGCAAACAGAGTAGACATAGATCAGGATCGCTAAGTTTGCTTATGAAATTATAGATCTGACATCTACCATTACCAAAATACCATGTGTACATATGCCATTAAAATGCAGCTGATAAATATTCATAATGTCATTATTTCTTACATAAATATTCAACAGGGAAAGGGTTAATAGGATTCAACATTCTTTTGAAATATACATCAGACAACATAAGGATGATGATAAAATGTATAGTCATTGTTACAAAATGGTGTTCTGTTGCTGGATACATGAAGAAACAAAATATAGTTTTGTTGTTGTTTTTATCTCCTTCAAACTGACATTATCACCTTGGGCAAACTTTATACAGATTTTTAACTCATCTTAGCCAGTGCTAAGAGTGAGCTATTGCGACCACTGACCGTCTGTCTTTCTGTCCATCTGTCAACTTTTGCAAACATATTCTCTGAATAGAACTTGACAATTCATAGTATATATGAGAGAAAAAGTTAAATCACTAGCTAGCTAGATTTTAATATCATTTAGTGGGATTGTTCCTGAAATGATGGTCCACCAATATTGTTTATTCAATAGTTGGTGACTCGTCTTAAAATCTGGTCAACTATAATCTGGGTCCATGCTTATAAAACATTTGGTTGAGTCTGAGTTCGTTCTCAAGATTTTCATTGGTCAGATTTGAGCCTGTGGCTCAAATCTGACCAATCAAAAGCTTAAGAACTCAAATCTGACCAATCAAAAGCTTGAGAACGAAACTCAGACTCAACTAAAAGCTTTATAAGCATGGACCCAGATACATTACAAACAAGAGGGCCAGAATGGCCCTGACATCGCTCACCAGACAATCAGGAAAGAAGATTTTCAAAGATTTCACTATATGTTTCTATAGAAAACTAACCGGCCCTGGGGTGGGGCAAATTTTAATTCAGAAAGAATAAATTAATCTATACTTATGTTCAAAATTTCAGATATTTTCATTACATCTTCATGAGTTCATATTATTATTCATATCTTATCTTAAGATTGATGTACTTTTAACCCTTCCCCTGTTCTATGTTTATTCAAAATTTCAATACCTAGTGAATATTCATGGACAAAATAGTTGTAATGAAATATGGAAAGTGGGACAGCATAGCCATTTTAGAAAGTAAAGAAACATATTTCAAATTCCATGGACAAACAGATCAGACCCTGATCAGACAGCTGCTATAGGAGTCGTCTGATTTGGGTCTGTTCTGTTTGCAAATGCATGAAAAGTCATTTATATGAGGGAAAGGCTTAAGTAATCATATTATAAGTGCATGTATATTGTACACAAAATAAAAATAATTTAATGCAATTTGCACTATATTATATCATAAGCAAATACAGCAGATTGATCAGATGGCTACTACATGAGCCATTTGATCTGGGTCTACTCTGTTTGCAAAGGTGTAGAAATGCATATTTATGGAGTAAAGGGTTAATTGTTCTATTTACAGGTCAGATCTAATTTGCAACTGCCATTATCCAGAAGGGAGGCAATCCAGTTGTAATCAAAAAGTGTGAAAGGGAGATGTATGCTTAAAATAGCCAGCTAAAAATAGACACTGCTCTCCAAGATGCGATAGAACACTTGAATTTGTATTAAGCTGAACTTCACAGCTGATACAGTTATAGGATATATATTGATAGCTGGCAGCTTAATGCAGGGCATAGATATGGGGAAAAAGCTTTAAGAGCTTTCTGCATTTTGAGTATTATCCACATAGTTTTCTCAATCTAAAATGAGTGTGTGTAATTTGTCTAAACACAATTTCTACTCTACTGATCAGGCTAAGGGTGATTACCAATACACTCCCACTGGCCAGGTAGTCCTATCAGAGCACTGGCTTATCTGTGAATATGGGGAAAACTTTAACCTGTAGAACCTTTAGAATGTAGTTTCTGATGTGAAGAAGTCTATATACACAGGGCAGGGCCAATTTTAACCTAAGAACTATGATATTAACAAAACTTATAAAGGTATGCTAAGTTAATCTATACAACAAATATCTAAGCTCTGGGACATGTAGTTTTGACAAGAAGAGTTTCAAAGTTTTTCCTATGCATATATAGTGATCACATGGGCTGTTTAAGCAGTCAGCTACAAAAAACTGTCAATCCCTGGGGTGGGGCCAATTTTGACCCTAGGGGCATAATTTATATAACTTTTGTAGAAGACCTGAAGTTGAAGCTATGTGCCAAATATGAAAGCTGAGAACCTTCTAGTTTGAGAGGAGAAGAATTTCAAAGTTTTCACTATATGTTTCTATTTAAAACTGAAAACCCCTGGGGCAGGGCCAATTTTGACCCCAGGGGCATAATTTATATAACTTTTGTAGAGGACCTACAGATGATGCTATGTACCAAAGATGTAAGCTGAGAACCCTGTAGATTCAGAGGAGAAGATTTTTAAAGGTTGAAATTGTTGACGCACGACGACGGACATCAGGCAATCACAAAAGCTCACCCTGAGCACAAAAGTGCTCTGGTGAGCTAAAAAAGTAGACTGCTTCATATTACAAACTAAAAAATTGTGTCTGAAAGACACAGTGATGTCCCCATGGTGGTGCTTGTCTAGCTGCACATCATTTGACCTTGTGTTTTTGGGCAGCATGGGCTGGGTGCGCCTTTTACCCCACACCCAGATCAGACTGTTCCTGCGAAAGCAATCTGATCATTATCCGTAGATCTAATTATACAGTGTCTGTCATGATAAACCATTCCATTGTTCTTAGTGCCATTATCAAAATTCATGATGTCATCATTTCTTGCCTTAATATTCATGGTCTAAAGAGTAACTTAAAACTACCAGGGGCACAACTTCACATTAACAAGGGGGCCATGATGGCCCTGATATCGCTCACCAGACAATCAGAGGAGAAGATTTTCAAAGTGTTTACTATGTTTCTAAAGAAAACTGGCCACCCCTGGGACAGGGCTTCATTTGAACCCAGGGGCATAATTAATATAATTTTTGTAGAGGACTTCAAGATGATGCTATGTGCCAAATATGAAAGATTTCTAAAGGTTTCACAATATGTTTCTATATAAAACAAGAGGGCCATTGACTGTTAATTTTTCAGCACACAACATTTCTAACAGATGGCAGAAACTCAGTGTTAACCCTATCACTGCTGAGCACAACTTGACTGAAATTAGCACACAGTTTGGATTCTGATCTGACGCATATGTAACTTCATATGTGGTTTGTACAAGAGAGTTAATTGTAAGATTAATATGTATTAAAACATTGTGAACAATCTTAAACAAGCAGACAACAATTCTGAATCAGACAATTTACAGTACTGAAAGAATGCTAGAGCGTAGAACACTTGAACTTGTATTAAGCTGAATTTCACAACAGATACACTGATAGACTCTATTTGGAATCTGGCAGCTTGATGCAGGGCATAGATATGCAAAAGCTTTAAGAGATTTCTCTTGAATTATCCACTTAGTTTTCTCAATCTAAAATGAGTGTGTTATTTATTTGGCTAAACACAATTTCTACTCTACTGATCAGACTAAGGGTGAAAAATTACACAACACTCACACTGGCTAGCTAGTCTCAGTGCACTGATAAGGGGAAACCTTTAAACTGTAGTTTCTGATGTGAAGAAGCCTATTTTAAACTTTAAAGTATAACCCACAGGGCAGGGCCAATTTTAACCCCAGAACTATGATATTAACAAAATTCATAAAGGTCTATTAAGTAAATCTATACACCAAATATCTAAGCTCTGGGACATGTAGTTATTGACAAAAATATTTTTCCTATGCATAGGGTTGTTTAAAAAGCAGTCGGCTACAGAAAACTGGCCATCCATGGGGCGGGGCCAATTTTAACCCCAGGGACATAATTCATATAACTTTTGTAGAGGACCTGAATATGACGCTATGTGCTAAATATGAAAGCTGAGAACATTCCAGTTTCGGGAGATTTTCAAATTTTCACTATATGTTTCTATTGAAAACTTGACACCCCCTGGGCTGGGCCAATTTGGACTCCAGGGGCATAATTTATATAAGTTTTGTAGAGGACCTATAGGTGATGCTTTGTGCCAAAGATGAAAGCTGAGAACCCTGTAGATTCAGGGGAGATTTTTAAAGGTTCAAATTGTTGATGACGCATGACAAATGCCGACGGACGACGGACATCAGGCGATCACAAAAGCTCACCCTGAGCACTTTGTGCTCTAGTGAGCTAAAAATGGACTTGCTGGACAAGAGTACATCTAAATGCCTTCCACTTTCAAAAGTGTGGATAAAAAATAGGATCCAGTAAAATCAGTGGTTTTGATGGAGAAACTTTCCAGTTGCAGTACTGTTTTTCTTCACATTTTGACAACATTATTGTGATTCATTTAGTTAATAACGGAAAATCAGAAAATAAACATTAAACAAAACACATGTCTTAAAATTTATTTCATTTCTTAAATGAGAGCAACAGCAAAACTACTCCCCAATAGCGTCTTGGAATATCAATGTTTGGCAGCCAAAACTTTTTGCAATGCACATTTCTATTGAACAAATATTTCACATTGTTAATTTGGTCAGCAAGTGTCTGGTATTCTGTCTATTAATCCTTTATTCCATAGATATGATTTTAACACCTTTACAAACATAGCATACCCAGATCAGATGACCGTTTAGGGAGCCATCTGATCAGGGTCTGCTCTGTTTACTTATGAAATAATAAAGACCTGATTTTACTGTTGTTGCCCTTGCTGAAAGTTTCCGTGATCATATGCCATTGTAAAAGTTTAGCTAAACATGTAACTGATATTAATGATTTCTAGCATGATTATTCATGTAGTAAGGGTTCAAAGGTTCTCTGTAAAACGTCTTCCTTGAATCTTGCTCATTGAGACATGAATGACTTGTTTTTCCTTGTTTATGAACCCAGCACTCCATTGCTTTTACACTATGCAGCCTACTGTTGTTGGCACTACAGCTACCAATCAGGGGCTGATGAGGATGTCGAGCTCCTCTATAGGTATCTGTACTCTCAGTTCTTTCTCTACCCATCAAGGTCTGATGAGGATGTCGAGCTCCTCTATAGGTATCTGTACTCTCAGTTCTTTCTCTACCCATCAGGGGCTGATTAGGATGTCGAGCTCCTCTATAGGTATCTGTACTCTCAGTTCTTTCTCCACCATGAGATCCACCACTTCCTGCAGCTGGTCTGACCCCAGAGAACTGACAGCATCCATGTACATAGTCTGAAGATAATAACAGCAGAAACTAGATTTATCACTACTGATGAATAACCCATTCCCTCATACTGACGCCTCTGCAAAAGTCACCTGTTGAAACCATTGTGAAAAATATAAAATAGAGCATTTGATCCTACAGGAGCAAATGCTCTATTTATCACAATGGTTTCAAACTATAAAATTCTAAAAGTTTCCTTTTCTCTAGTTAATGCTCCTTTTTGGTAGATTTATTCAAACAGGTTGGGTCTAAAAATAGCCTATGAGGTAATGGGATAATGAAGGTCTGCTCTGTTTGCAATGGCATCTCTATCATGTCTCGTATAACCTGTCTAAAACGACCATTAAAATGAGGTCTAAATCTATGTCTTTAAGACAGTTGGTAGGTTAATGCATGTTGACAGGTTGTCACTATTGGAGCTTTCTGCATTACTTTTGCCCTGCATTAAGCAACCACCTGCTTTTTAAGACTCCTAATGAATGGTCACTTAGGACAAGTTCTACTGTACAGTAATGGGTTAATATTAAGTCATGTAAACTCATGAACCTCAGGTATCATTACATGCACTCAGGAACACAGGTCACAGGTAACGCTATAGGAACACTAGTTACAGCTCGTGTCACTAGTCATGGCATAAGAACATGAGTTATATCCCTTGTCACTGGCCATAGGTACATGAGTTATATCCCTTGTCACTAGTCATGCCATAGGTACATGAGTTATATCCCTTGGCACTGGCCATGCCATAGGTACACGAGTTATATCCCTTGTCACTAGTCATGCCATAGGTGCACAAGAGTACCGCATACGGTACATAATACGCCCACTTGCAAAGTGCAAGGGCCATAACTCCAAAACAACAAATCAAATGATCCTCAGAATCGACTTAGCTTCAGGTCTTGATGCATTAAACATGTGTATGAAGTTTCATTAATATCTGTCAAACAGTTTTGCCAGAAAATAGCGGACAAACTATTTGCATATATTTACATTTTTTTTTAAGTAAAAGGGCAATAACTCCGAAACGAAAAATCAAATAAACCTCAAAATCGACTCAGCATCAGATCTTGATGCATTAACCATTTTTGTGAAGTTTCATTAATATCTCTCAAATAGTTTTCCCAGAAAACAGCGGACAAACTATTTGCATTATTTTTTAAGGACAAGGGCCATAACTCTGAAATGAAAAATCAAATGCACCTCAGAATCAACTCAGCTTCAGATCTTGATGCATTAAACATTTGTGTGAAGTTTCATTAATATCTGTCAAATAGTTTTCCCAGAAAACAGCGGACAAATTATTTGCATGTATTTGCATTATTTTTTAAGTAAAAGGGCCATAACTCCGAAACGACAAATCAAATGAACCTCAGAATCGACTCAGCTTCAGATATTGATGCATTAAACATTTGTGTGAAGTTTCATCAATATCTCTCAAATAGTTTTCCCAGAAAACAGCGGACAAACTATTTGCATATTTTTTAATGACAAGGGCCATAACTCTGAAATGAAAAATCAAATGAACCTCAGAATCAACTCAGCTTCAGATCTTGATGCATTTAACATTTGTGTGAAGTTTCATTAATATCTGTCAAATAGTTTTCCCAGAAAACAGCGGACAACGAACGAACGAACGAACGAACGGACGGACGGACAGGGCCACGACAATATACGACCACCTTTATTAGGTGGGCGTATAATGAGTTACATCCCTTGTCACTGGCCATGCCATAGGTACATGAGTTATATCCCTTGTCACTAGTCATGTCATAGGTACATGAGTTATATCCCTTGTCACTGGCCATGCCATAGGTACATGAGTTATATCCCTTGTCACTAGTCATGCCATAGGTACATGAGCTATATCCCTTGTCACTAGCCATGCCATAGGAACATGACTTATGGCCCTGTCACTGACCATGCCAAAGGTACACTAGAGTTATAACCCTCGTCACTGACCATGTCATATGAACACTAGTTACAATTCTTGTCACTGGCCATGCCATAGGAACACAAGTTATAGCCCCTGTCACTGGACATGTCATAGGAACACAAGTTATAGTCCTTGTCACTGGCCATGTCATAGGAACACAAGTTATAGTCCTTGTCACTGGCCATGTCATAGGAACACAAGTTATAGTCCCTGTCACTGGACATGTCATAGGAACACAAGTTATAGTCCTTGTCACTGGCCATGTCATAGGAACATGAGTTATAGTCATTGTCACAGGCCATGTCATAGGAACATGAGTTATAGTCCTTGTCACTGACCATGCCATAGGAACATGAGTTATAGTCCTTGTCACTGGCCATGTCATAGGAACACAAGTTATAGTCCTTGTCATTGGCCATGTCATAGGAACACAAGGATCCCTTTTTCATCTTTTTTGTTTCTTAGCTTTTTCTGTATGAACTGTCTGAACAGGGTCTGCTCTGATTGCTTATGGCACTATATAGAACTGATTCTAAAGTTTCTGTCATGGCCAACCATTCAGCTATAAATGGATATTCATTCATCAATGATAGACTCTTGCTTAAATATTCCTGAGATATAGGTTAAGACAGGATTTACTGTAGACCTATTTTGTAAGCAAGAAATTCAGTCCGAGCTTTTTGCACACATGGGGCATTTCTGTACCAGTTAACCCTTTCCCTATTGAATATTCATGTAAGAAATAATTACATCATGAATATTTATTAGCTGAATTTTCATAATGGTATATGTACAACAGAGTTAGGGGTATTGGCAGAAACTAGAATCAATATTATAAAAGCAAACAGAGCAGACTCTGATCAGATGGCTCCTACAAGAGTTGTCTGATCTACATCTAGGACGTTTGCAAAGGCATGAAAAGGCATTTCTATGAAGGAAAGGGTTAAACCATTCACATTGCTGGTCATTAAGCCAAGGAAGTAACTTTTTATATACAATTTCTAGTCATGTTTGCAGTTAGCATGATCATGTCCCAGCTTTTAACCTTTTACTTCATAGAGACCCTTTTTATATCAGAATATATCCGATCTGATTCTATACTATTTGTTAATTAACCCTTCGCTTGCTGAATTTTAAAATACATTTCTTCTTCTTTACCCATAACTTGTTGTATAATTACATATATCTCCACTGTGTACACGTATTTCGCTGTGCACTAACTGCTGTGGAGTGCACTGGTTGCACAATCAACTTGTAAATAGTGCAGACCCTGATGAGACAGCTCCTGCAGGAGCTGTCTCATCTGGGTCTTCACTATTTACAGATAGGTATATTGACGTGAATAGCAAGCGAAAGGGTTAATTCATAATGGGTGAAGTCTGTCATGAATACCCATACAGTAACTAGTTATAGGTCTTAGTGACCATATAAATGCCATCTTCAATTCTCCAGGTTCATTGCTCTATTTCTTTTCACACATGGAATCAAAATGGCAAACAGTTTGGAAGCTGATGAGAAATGAATTTACTGGGCATCTCATCTGTGTTTAAAGGATTTGTAAAAATTATCATCAATTCGCCAACAGCATTTGAAAAAGAAAAAGAATGTGTTTGACTCCAACAGGAAGCACTGACCTTGACCCAGGGACATTGCTGGATAGCCCTGTAAAATATACCCTTCAGTCTAGTCATATTCCCAACTTCCTTCTGAAACAGAGAAAGGCTGCCAAAGTTACAATCTTACATAGGTTTTGGGCATCTGAAATCAAGGTCAATGTCTATTTTACTAAAAATAGAAAGTTTTCGGCCACAATCAAGTTTGCAGAAAAATCGTTTTTGTGGCATTTCCACATCTCTTAATGTTGTTTATTTTGGAGATTTTTCTATCAAATCCACTCTGAAAACTAAACCTGCTAATTTTGCAGGCAGCAAATGGGCATTCATGTAATACATTTTTTACTCCGGAAAAGTAAAATCACTGTATTTCCGTGAAAAATCAATGAATCGTAATGAAATTCAAACTTGACCTGTAACTCATTATAATAAAGCCACATACCAAATATCACTTCAATAACTGTAAAGATTGAGAAAAAACTCCGAAAAACTGAAAAATAACAAAGGGCAATAACTCCAAAAATACTGAAGACAGAGTTACAAACCTATATGAAGTTTGAAGTCAATAGCTTTTATACTTTGGAAGTTATGAAGACAGACAGACATGGTGACTCCAGTATACCCCCCTCCCCCTCCCCAAACAAAACTTCGTTTGTGGGGGTATAATCAAATCTTTTCAGCTTACACAAGCCAAGAAATCCTTGACGAAAATTACGGACGTACGGAAGAGCGTAAAACTTAATGCCCCCGTCGCCTAAAGGCGGGGGCATAAAAATAGTCAACCTACTTACTCTATTTTTTTTCAATGATGAAACTGGAAACAATTATTTTTTTAAACCTCCGATTTATTTTTTAAGCCCCAGTGAGGGGTTCATTCATAGTACTGACCTCCAGCTGCAGGTAGAGTCGCCAGAGTAATGGGCAATGCTGCAAATCTGACCTAGACAGACAGCGCTCCAGCCACACGTGCGTCCTGTATACCAAGGCACTTGAGCTAATGCCAGGCTCATCACTACTTGAACCTAAAAAATAAGTGTAACAGTACAGATTATAAAGATGTTGAGACATAGCTACTCTTAATCAGTGTATTCCACGATGACATTTTCATTTCATACTACTATCAACCCATTCCCTCATATCGACTCCTTTTGACGCCTTAACGGCCTATGTAAAATCACTTTTTGAAACCAGCGTGATAAACAGAGCATTAGCTCCATATGAGCAAATGCTCTATTTATCGCAATGGTTTCAAAACTGCAGAATTCTAAAATGTCCCTTTTCAGTAGATTTATTAAAAATAGGTTGGATCTAAAAATAGCTTATGAGGAAATGAGTCTAAAAAATAGTCTATGAGGAAATAGGTTGAGCCCTTTTCTTACAGCTAACTCACATTGAGGAGCCTATCCATGTTCAGTCACATTGTTCTGACACAAATCAGCCAGCTGCTTACAAAGGTGTATCTATCAGGATTAATTTGATAATCTCATCTTTTTACAGCTTTGCAACAGAGAAGACACGGATCGGACAGCTTCAACAGGAGTCTGTTCTGTTTACTTAAGCCTTTCTTCATCTCATTAATATTCATTGACAGAATCAATAAAATGGAACATCAGATCTATTAATTTCCATAAGCAAACAGAGCAGATCCTGATCAGATGGCTCCTACAGGAGCCACCTGATCTGTGTCTGCTCTCTTTGCAAATCAATGAACAATGCGTTTATATGAAGGAAAGAGTTAAATAAACTTGTGCACTGTCTGCCATGGCAAGAATTATCTTGTTTCAGGGGCCTTAACCCTTTACCTCATATAAACGTGTTTTCACGCATTTGCAAACAGAGTAGACCCAGATCAGATGGCTCCTAGAGGAGCCGTCTGATCAGGGTCTGCTCTGTTTGCTATTAGAATTTGAAAGATCTGTTTCCTTGCTTTCTAAAATGTCTACAATGTTCCACCTTCCATATTTCTTTATAAGTATTTTGTTAACTAATATTCAGTAGGTATTGAAATTTGGAATAAACATAGAACAGAGAAAGGGTTATAAGAATTACTATGCTAGTTGTTTGGAAGTTCAGCTGTATTTTGGTGAGTTAGAAAAGTTGTTAAATGCGAGCCTTGGCGAGCATTTAACTACTTTTCTGACGAGCCAAAATACAGCTGAAATTCCAAACTACTAGCATAGTAATTCTTTTATCATGCAACTCCAAGAAAAAAAGGAGAAAATGAAGAAAAAGAAAGATTGCTCAAGCGGTTTCGTCCTCTGAATGAAAATACATGCAAGTACGTATTACGTGACGTCATGTTGGCATGCAGTGACGTCATCGACTTTTACAACATAAACAATCTTGATTTAATCCTTTTGTATGGACAAATAGTTGAGACAAAGGTGAGAAAATATTTTAATTTGATGTTTATGTTTAATAATGCCTTTTTCGTCCTTCTGTTTTCCTCCTATTGGCTGAACTAAACTTGCATTCCAGTCAGGCCAGTACACATGCACTATACCTCACAAAATACAGCGTCGCCGTGGAAAATATTATGCTAGTAGGAAGTGACTGTATTTTGTGACGTTGCATGATAAAATAAGATTTCACTCCATTAATATTCATGAAGTCATAATATTCTTACATGGATATTCACAAAGTAAATGGTTTAACCCTTTCCCTCATATAAATGCTTTTTCACATTTTGCAAATAGAGCAGACCCAAATCAGACGGCTCCTGTTACAAGATGAAGATATCCATAGAAATAGTATGGTTTCTGTTGTTTTAACAGCAGTAGTTAGATCATAAAATAGCTGATAATAGCTTAATAATTACAATGTTACTCTTACAATGCTAACTTTTACTCCATAAAAACGTCTTTGCAAACTGAATAGACCTAAATCTGACAGCTCCTGCAGCCATCTGATCAGGGTCTACTCTGTTTGTGTATTGTTTAACCCTTCGCATGCTGAATTTTAAAATACATTTCTCCTTCTTTATCTATGCCCTGTTGTATAATTTCATAAACCTTCACTGTGTACAAGTATTTCGCTGTGCAATCACTGCTGTGGAGTGCACTGGTTGCACAATCAACTTGTAAATAGTGCAGACCCTGATGAGACAGCTCCTGCAGGAGCTGTCTCATCTGGGTCTTCACTATTTACAGGTAGGTATATTGACGTGAATAGCAAGCGAAGGGTTAATATAGGTACGATTCTACAGTTTCTACCATAGCCAAATATTCTGGTGGACATGTGCCATTATAAAAAATAATCTAATTAATATTCATGATGTCATTATTTCTTATGACCTTCTCAAACTGTTTGAATCCAGATGATACTCTGATTCAGTAAAACCTCGCTAAATTGGAATGTATACTTGGTGCTTGCCCACTGCATACACTTCTCCTCAAAGAGATCTACCAACCTATGAAGTTTCATATTGATACCTCTTATACTTTTTGATTAATCAGCTACATTAAAGTTTTTGCACGCCGATGACACCAACACCTACGACCCAGTGATAACAACAAATCGATGTTTCTTCGCAAAAAATGAGCTAAAATGGAAGAATAACCTAATTGAAAATTGAGCAGAGACTCACTATGTCATGCTGCCACAGAGTAATGGAGTATTACCTGAGGTTTGGTGGGCAGCTAATTCTCGCAGGAATTTAATTTGAGCCAACACTGCCAGTACCACTGCCACAGGAGTTGTTGACGAGCAACTCCTGGTTTCAAAGTAGCGATTGAACCTCCCTGATATCCTGGCTTTACGCTCTACGTCAATAAACAATGATAAAAACACAGCATTGTCTGGAAACCTGGACAGAGCCTTGTCTAGACAGGTGCGGAGGATGCTTAGGGACACAGAGGCTGTCGACATATGGTACAGAACAAGCCTGAGCTGGAAAGTAAATATCTCTTGCTCCAAGTCTCTAAGCTTGACTGAGTCTCCCTTGCCTTGTATAACAGTCAGCACATGGTCACACACACTGAGACTAGCTTGGAGGTCTTTAGTACAATACACAAATATAAAATAGCACCAACATAAACCCTGTAACTTGCTACATATCATGTCAAGCTGACAACCTATTGAACTATCAAGCTCCTCACACAAGCTCTCTATCAACTTTGAATATCTTGAGGTGTCTTTCAAGACTGCTGTACTTGGCAAACTTTCTCGTGCACCAGCACTAAACTTTTTCCCCTCAATTAAGCAATGCAACACATGTATAACCATCTTTACTTCAGATGTCACTGGGCTTCTCCTCTCCCATAATGCATCTGGAGATTTTGACTTCATCCCCAGTAAAATTTCACAGTACTGCCCACACAGGGAGATGAGCCCTGTGACTCTCTCATCGACTTCTTGTATTGATACACCACTGTACATTGTCAGGGCTGTCTCAGCCACAGTCTGGGCCTCGCCCACCTTACCTATAGCTTTTTCGAGGTCAATATAGGCTACCCAGATAAACAAGTTGTTTCTATTTTCTGCATCTTTCAATACATTTTTCACAATTTTCCTCATATCTTTTTTATCATTCTTTGATAGATTTTTCTGCTGATAAAACCTTTGCAGCTGAATTTCAATTAAAGCCAGAGTCAAAGAAAGTTTTTGTTTCCCCTGAAAGCTGCCTATAATGCTGTGTAACAACCTAATTGCAAAATCAAGAACATCATTTGATATCTCTTTGTGTTTTGCACAAACAGAGCTTTCAATACTACTACTAATATCAAACGAATTTTCTATAGTGAGGGTTGTTTTGAACTTTGCTACATATTTCAAGCCCAATAAATCAAGCAAGGTCAATACAAGGTCACAATGTAAGTGCTGTGGTACAGTAAACACTGCTGGGGATATATCATCAAACAGAACAATCCTCTCAATGTCCTCACAATCTTCCTCTGTCTGACCCTTGGATACATCTGGTTGCCATGGAAACCAATGATAATTTTCCCTCAGGGTCTCAATCTCCAGCCAGGTTTCCCATTTCTGTTCTGCCTTTTCTATCACAGTCTGTTCCAACTCTTCCAGGTCCTCTAGAATGATAACACTGACCAGTTAGGTAGTGAATAAACCCATTATCTCGTGAATATTCATGAACAAAATAATGACTGTATAAATGTTAATTAGCTATTTCTTTTTCTAAACTTTAAGATTTTAGGAACAGGGAATGTTTTACCATATCAGGAACTGTATAATCAGGGTCCATGCTTATAACGCTTTTCAGTTTCAGCTTTTCCAAAGGCTCAAATCTGACCAATCAAAAACTTGAGAACGAACTCTGACTCAACTAAAAAGTTTTATAAGCATAGATACAGATCTATATCATTTCTTTAACCCTTTCGTCAATAGGCTATTTTTAGACCGAACCACTTTGAATAAAACTACCAAAAATGAGCATTAACTTGAGAAAAGGAATATTTTAGAATTCTGTAGTTTGTAACCATTGTGATAAATACAGCATTTGCTCCTATAGGAACAAATGCTCTATTTATCACAATGGTTTCATAAAATGACTTTTACAGAGGCGTAGAAAGGCATATTTACTGAGGAAAGGTATAAGCAAACAGCAGACCCTGCATATACTTTGTTTGCAAAAGTGTTAAAAATGCATATTTATTGACATACAGGGTTAAAATAAAATAAATGAAATCACCATCAAATTCAATGTTCATACTATCCTACTGAAAGTCGACAATATACATGTAAAAGTTTGTCCACATTTATTGCATCTACAAATTTACTGCAAATGATGTAAGTCTCTAATACTGAAACTTCATCTGACAAATTTTCACTATATTATTTATTATATATATTATATATATATATATTTGTACTATATAATACTGAATACTATATAATATACCGTAGAAAGAACTTCTTGACCCTTTCCTCCATAAATACGCCTTTCTACGCCTCTAGTCACTTCTTGAAACCATTGTGATAAATAGAGCATTAATTTTGCTCCATGCTCCATTTATCACAATGGTTTCTACACTAAAAAATTCTAAAAAAATCCTTTTCTCTAGTTAATGCTCCTTTTCTGTAGATTTATTCAAAGAGATTGGGTCTAAAAATAGCCTATGGGAGAATGGGTTAAACTGATGCTAAAAATTAACTGATTACAATAATTCTAAAGTTTAAATGGGCCCTACATATGTCGACAAGCTTGCTATGGGAACAGAGCAGTAGATTTCTCATAGCTAGTGTAAAGTGTAAACCCAGTTGAAATTGCTTCTGAAGGAGCAGCTTGATCTTGGTCTGCACTGTTTGCTTAAGTTTGTCAGTCCAAATACCGGTGCTTGGGATAAGCGTCATAAAAACAACTAATGAGGGTCCCTGTTCTATGTTTTTTACAAATTTCAATACCTACTGAATATTCATGGACATAAAGGTTATTATGAAATATGGAAAGTGGCGCATTGTAGCCATTTTAGAAAGTAAAGAAACATATTTTTCAATTTCTGTTAGCAAACAGAGCAGACCCTGATCAGACGGCTCCTCTAGGAGCTGTCTGATCTGTGTCTACTCTGTTTGCAAATGCGTGAAAACGTTTATATGAGGGAAAGGGTTAAAGAAGCACTGACCTATTTCAAATCTTAATCTCTTATTTCTCAACCAAACCCCATTTTGCTTGTACTCATTAGAATTGCTTCAATGAGGCAATTCTAATGAGTACCCCAACAAAATAAGATTAGGCAGGAATTATTATGTCTCCCACCACATAGTGGTGTGGGAGACATATTGATTTAGTCCTTTCCGTCTGTCTGTTACAAATCTTGTACTCTCTCTAATTCTAAAAGTTCTCATCCAATCTTCACCAAACCTTATAAAAATGTTTATGGCTATAAAATCTAGGCCAAGTTTGATATCCAGCAAGATTGTTTCAGGAACTTCAGAGTTATGACCCTTGATTTATCCAAATTTAGCCATTTTAGCCTTGTCCGTTCTCTAAGTCAAAAACGTCTAATCCAATCTTCACCAAACCTTCTAAAAATGGTTATGGCTATATAGAGAATAATAGGTTAGTGCCGTAGATGGGACGCTTTATCCGACGAGGGGAGAAAACGTTGAGGCGAGGCTTGCCGAGCCTCAACTGTTTTCTCTCAGAGTCGGATAAAGGCGTCCCATCTACGGCACTAACCTATTATTCGATTTATCCAGTCAATATAGTTAAATGTCTTTTTTATAGACTCATAACACTCTTGAAATGATTTACATTGAAAATGCAGTTTTTCGATCAACGGATCCCTCCCTTTTCACTTCCATTTTGACGTAAATAGATCGAATGAGCTACCGCAGAGGAATATAGTTTCGATACTTGTATTACTAGAAGGGAAACGTGGTTGAATTTGAAAAATAAGATGATTTGAATCGAGGGGTCGATGAGTTATTTCAAACAGACATGATCTATAATCTTTGGTCAAATTCGAGTTACGTAGTCTCGGTTTCTATTTTTAGATTCTACCTAACGTCACTCAGAAATCGATGGAACTGAACAGGCTATATTTAGGTTTATGACTATCACCGCCTCTGTAAGAGTTTATCAATCAAATAATCATGAGAGTGAAAAGAAAACATTTACTATTTATCTGTCAATCTTTGCTTCCAGGTTTGATTTTATCAAAAACGGGTTTTGCCAGCGGTGGATTAAATTAATAAAAGTGATAAATCAACGTTATTTTGTATGTGGCCTCAGTGGCGTAATCGGTAAGGGCGACGTATCTTGAGAGATTAGAATTAGTTTTTGTAGAATCAGGCGCGGGTTCGAATCCAGCTGTAGCCAATTATTTTTATTTTTTCTCATTTGAATAATTCTTCTGGTGACGAAATAGATCTGTTAGATCTATTCCATCAACATGTTTATGAATATTTACAGAAAACTAAAATAGTTCCATGGTTATAGAATCATTACGCCTATCTACTAACCTAATAAACCTTCCACTACCGGAAGTAACCTAATAAACCTAAGTTTATTTGCACCCCCTTTATTATGTCACTAGAGAAGCCTGGTGACTGGATAAAATATCTAGGCCAATTTAATATCCAGCAATATTGTTTCAGGAACTTAAAAGTTATGGCCCTTGACTTGTCCAAATTTGGCCTTTTTAGCCTTGTCCACTCTCTATGTCAAAAACGTCTTATCCAATCTTCACCAAACCTCATAAACATGTTTATGGCTATAATATCTAGGCAAAGTTCACTAGGCACTTTAGAGTTATGACCCTTGATTTATCCAAATTTAGCCATTTTAGCCTTGTCCGTTCTCTAAGTCAAAAACGTCTGATCCAATCTTCACCAAACCTTCTAAAAATGGTTATGGCTATAATATCTAGGCCAATTTAATATCCAGCAAGATTGTTTCAGGAACTTCAAAGTTATGGCCCTTGACTTATCCAAATTTGGCCTTTTTAGCCTTGTCCACTCTCTACGTCAAAAACGTCTCATCCAATCTTCACCAAACCTTATAAACATGTTTATGGCTATAATATCTAGGCAAAGTTCACTAGGCACTTTATTACGGCCCTTGAATAATACAAAATTGGCAGTTTTAGCCTAGTCCACACTCTAAGTCATAAAGTTCTCACCTAATAATCACCAAACCTTATGAAAATGTTTATTGTTATAATATCTAGGCTTCATTGAAAAGCAAATTATATAAACCATCCGATAATTCCACAAAAATAATATTTGGAAAACATCCAATCATTTTTGAGACAGGAGCAGGTGGGAGACATGTTTTTCTTAAAAACAAGCTCTAGAAAAGGCATTTACATTTATATGAGGGAAAGGTTTAGGCAAGTTTTACTCTACTACAATACCATACCTTCCTCTCTTCCTGTTACTATATCTTCCATCTTGCCATTACCACTGGTCCAGTTTCTCCAACCTCTGCCAGACTTTGTGCCAATCTTTCCACCACTGCTTTCCCAGAACTTTTCAAACTCAGCCATTTTGATTTCATTGGACACACTCCCTAGTTGTGAAGGGCATAAAATGTTGTACTCTATCATAGCTTGAAGTGTAGTAGCACACTTCTCCCTATGACCTGACTGCTTTAGGAAGTAACAGTACTGGATAAAAAGACCTGAAAGGTATAACTCGGTACTGACATATATCCCTGAATATAACTATATATAATACATAACTATATAGTCAAGAAGTGTGCATTTAGTATTTACAGTAAAACCCCTCTAACCAAACTTTCAAAATAGTATCAATGCCAGTTTTTCAGCCTTTCCCTGTTGAATATGCATGTAAGAAGTGATGACATCATGTATATTTATTAGCTGAATTATCACAGTGCTATATACACACAGGATTGGTATTGGTACAGGTATAAACTGCAGAGTCAGATCTATTATAATTTCATAAGCAAACAATGCAGACTGCAGACACTTGTATCTTAAGGCTAATATTGGTGTGTTCCTACTTAATATCACATAATGGCTAATATTGTTCTGTTAATACCTGTACCTTAAGATTGATATTGCTGTTATTACATGCAATCAGTAATACCATATTATGGCTAATATTGGTCTGTTAGTACTTGTACCTTAAGATTGATATTGGTCTGTTACTACATGTGACCAGTAATACCACTTAAAGGCTAACATTGCCATTGATCTGTTAATACCTGTACCTTAAGATTGATATTTGTTTGTTACTACATGCGACCAGTAATACCACATTTAGGCTAATATAGCCATTGGTTTGTTATTACCTGTACCTTCAGATTGTATTGGTCTGTTACTACCTGTATATTAAAGTTAATATTGGTCTGTTACTATCAGTATCTTAAGGCTAATATAGGTATGTCAGATTGTCACAACCTGTATCTTATGGTTAATATTGGTCTGTTACTACCTGAACCTAGTAATATCACATTACGGCTAATATTGGTCTGTTAATACCTGTACCTTCATATTTATATTGTTCTGTTACTACATGCAACCAGTAATACCACATTAACCTATTACCTCATAGGCTATATTTAGATACAACCTCTTTGAATAAATCTACCGAAAAGGATCATTAACTAGAGAAAAGGATTTTTTTTAGAATTTTGTAGTTTGAAACAATTGTTATAAATAGAGCATTTGCTCCTATAGAAGCAAATGCTCTATTTATCACAATGGTTTCACAAAGTGACTTTTACAGAGTCGTCAAAAGCCGTCAATATAAGGGAACGGGTTAAGGCTAATTTAGATCTGTAACTGAGGTGTTTCCTGACATTATGCCCTTGATGAATTTGTGATGAACTTTTGCAAACAGTTTAGAACCAGATGAGATCCTTAGCAAAGAGTTTAGAACCAGATGAGATCCCTAGCAAACAGTTTAGAACCAGATGAGATCCCGAGATTATAAAACTTTTTGCTTGAGTCTGAGATCATTCTCAAGCACATGATTGGTCAGACTCTGAGCTTGCTCACAATCTGACCAATCAGATACTTGATGAGATCCTTAGCAAACTGTTTAGAACCAGATGTCTGATGAGGTCCCGAGATTATAAAACATTTTGCTTGAGTCTGAGATAATTCTTGAGCATCTGAATGGTAAAATTCTGAGCTTGCTCAGAATCTGACCAATCAGATACTTGAGAATAATCTCAAGCTCAGACTCTGAAGTTTTATAAACATGGGCCAAGATTCTTAGCAACTCTAATCAGAACATTACTGGCTGACAGGAATTTGCTCAGCAACCTTTTCTAGTAAATGAATATATCTCAAATATCAACACTTGCTTAGTGTACATATATACCAACTTGTAACATCCTCATGTAAGTCTGTGGGAACTGTATGTGTCTGAAGTCTGCCCTCCAGCACCGAGGTCATGGTCCTGAAGCACTTGTGGTATAGCTTTGTCACCTTGGAAACAGAGAACACTGCCAGTCTGGATTGGTTGAATGTCAGATACTGCTGCCACAGCTTCAAGTTGGCAGGATGGACAAACAGTAACTGTTCTAGCTCTTTGTTTATCTTAAAACTATCCCAGATATCACTACAAAGGTCTAGTTTGGCCAGTTGCAGATCAATATTGCCTGGATTTGACTCAAGGGCTTTATCAAAAATGCTTAATTTCTTGTCTGTTGTATTTCTTAATTTATACTTTATCTCAATATCTGTGCCCAGGCCTTCAACAGGTGTGTCACAACTGTCAGTGAATGTATCTTGAAATTTCACAAACTCGAGCCATAGTTGGATATTTTGAGGAGTCTGGCGTAGCTTTCTGTTATACTCTGCAACTTTGATCAGCCGAGGATCCAGTGGTATCTCCTCCTCTGTTTTTGTCTCTATCACACCTTTGCCTTGTATATATAGTTGTGTAGACTTGTCAAGAATTTCTTGTCTAACATCAGTCTTTCCTTTACCAGTCAGTATTTCTTTAGTTGCTATTTCTATGTATGATGATGGTTTTGTCTCTTCTTCTGATATGTCCGTATTTTGTAAATCACTAACTATCCTTTCTGCTAATCTGTTAACTATTCCTCTGTTATCTTTTCCAAAGTAGCGATCACTGGCAGTCTTCTTTCTCCTGTTTTTGTGCTGTATGTCAACATATCGCTTATTACTCCCCAGCCAGCCATACAGGTAGCACTTGTAGTTTGGAACATGTAGCTTGTATAGGGAACCATAGGTCCAACTGTTGCGGTCCCCAGCTTTGTCCAGTCTGTAGGAACTGTCATCAACCTCCTCCAAAAATATCTTCTTGCTGTTCTGGACATGAGCACTGCAAAATTGCAGGTTGAAAGTGACAGAGAAAGTTCTATTTTATTGCAGGTTGAAAGTAATAAAGAAAGTTTTAATTTATTGCAGGTTAATTCATTGACATGTTGAATGCAATAAAAGAATGTTCCATTTCATTGCAGGCTGATTGTAATGAAGAATGTTCTGATCCACTTCATTGCAGGCAGAATGTAATAAAGAATGTTCCATATCATTGCATACTGAATGTAATAAAGATTATTCCATTTCATTGCAGGCTGAAAATAATTGAGAAAGTCCCAAAGGAGCTACTGTATCCCTTTCCCTGTTGCATATTTATGTGAGAAATAATAACATAATGAATATTTATTAGTTGCATTTATATAATGACATATATACTCAAGATGTTTTGCTATTGGTAGAAACTGTAATCAAATCTATTACAAGTTCATAAGCAAACAGAGCAGACCCTAGTCAGATGGCTCCTATAGTGTGTCTAATGTCACAAGCAGCAAAAATCTGGGATGTTATCTTTTGTCTGCAAAAGACATTCTGCTTCAATTCTCACAATATTCTTTTCAGAACTGCCAAACATTTTGGATATTAACTATTTATTATATACCTGTCAGTTTCTGCAGTATAATATGATTGTATTTGATCAACAATACAACCTCTCAGATAATTTTCCGTATTGCACGAGCGTGCAACACAAGATCCGTAGTTGTAAATCAATGCGCCATTCATGAATGGACTATGTTTTCTGTTTCTGAATAAAAGGAGTTAGAATATTGATGTTCTTTTGTATTCTTTTATTAAAACATTTGTGGTTGTTTGTCTATGGAATTCTCACTCGCCGCTCAGCGGCTCATGAGAATACTATGTCCAAACAACCACGAATGTGATACAACCCTTCATATCGTCACTTCGTGTAATATTCCCTATATAGTCTAGTTGCTTATGTCCAATTTTAGGCAAAATCGTTACTGGCTGGATTAAAGTATAAGACTTGGTATATGAGTTGTATTTGCAGTCTATAATCAAAATAATTGGGGGTGCCCGACTTGGCTACCCTATTTCTGCCAAAATCCAAGATGGCGTCCAAGATGGCCGCCATAACACAATGTGTTTGATAAAAACACCCATATTTGTCAGTTTCCCTGAATAAAATTGCCTACAAATTTATAAAAAGAACACAAAGGTTGCATCATAACATATTTGGATCTTTTTGGCCCATTAATTCTATGATCTGAAACAAAAAACTAAATTTCTAAAAACTAAATAGAACAGAATAGAACTCAAATCGTCTAGTACATTCACTTACAGCTTATACAAATATGTTACTGTTGTAATGTACCCAAATTAGATTGTTCTGTTGATGAATTGAATATCTGCCACAAACATTTCCTTAAACGTAGTGCACTGTGATCATAATACAGTAAAACCTCTGTATTACGGCCACTAAAGCGAACGCTAATGGATTGTATGAAACACAAGCGGTAGCTTAAAGTGAGGTGAAAGTAAAACAGAAAGCTCCTCGAGGAGCAATTTGTTTTTAATTTTCATCGAGCTTTAAGCAGCCACCTTCCTTAAAGACCAAATAATTGATGCAGTTGAGTGGTCTGATTGGAAATGGAGAGGTTTTACTGCACATCAGTTGATACATTGACAACTCTTAAGTTGAATTTGCCATTACTCTCTTCAATTGTAAATCGCTAGAGCTGGCTTAATTCGAACAAACTCGTGTTTCAAAGTTAAAACATGACTAAACTTTATCAAAGTTTGACTGTACATTAGCTGTATTATAATAGTTGTACTTTGCTGTTACCTACCTAAAAGTCCATGGAGAAAGGGACAATCAATAGTTTTCTTTGCACGCACATAAATATGTGCACTTCAGATGCGTATTTTTGCATATGCACTTTCTAGAGCAAAATGGCATTGCCTTGCAGTCACATTTTATAAGTTCTCTGCAGCTTCTTGCAGCATCTGGGAGTGTTGTCCAGAGAGGTTGCCAATTGTCATTTAATTTGGTCCAACCAAAGTTGTTGGGAAACGGGTAATTCTGGCATGGCTGTAAGTTTGTTAACCTAACGTTGGCTTGGTACAGGCTCCGATTGCCATGTTGCAAAAGATAGGCTTGAGTTGGTGAAAGTTCTGCATTAATTTCACATGTTTACCTTGAGCAAACAGTTCCTTTTGTAGGTCATATGACTTTGTCTGAAGGATCATAAAGTACACATGTGAACCTTTCAATTTACTTAAATTCCTCACTTTGCACTTTAAACAGTATATAGATGGATGCTGCAGAAGAAAGAAAAATGATGCCGTCAATTCCGGGAATGGTTTTTATGAAGTATTTTCACCATTTCCTCCACATTGTGAAATAGTGTCACACCCTGTAGACGTATGGAAAATTGGGAGCGAGACTGAATATGTTTTCCTTTTCCAAACATAAATGTGCTTACTATTAGACTAACAGATCCTTTATGGATTGCGTCTTGGACAAAGAGGAATATTCTTGTATCCGCTTCCTCGTGATCAGTGAGTGGCATATGTGTACCACAGCTTTTAGCGAAAACAGATTGGACTGCAGTGATGTAAACCGCTTTGTCGTTTGTGTATTCACAGGCAGTCACATCTCCAGTCAAGAGTTCAAAAAGCTCTTCTTTGGTTTTGTTTTTGAATTTCGAAGAAATAAGTTGAAACATACTGGTACTCTTGTTTGACGTGACACTTTCGTTCTTGTGTCTTGGCCCCTTTTGTTCACAGGTGGCTTGCTTGGGGCTACATGTCTTACTTTTGTATGTGTCCCAAACAACGGACCAATCTGTTGTCGCTAAAGGCTGCGGTATATATTTTAGGTACTATCACATCAACACTTTGTATTTTATTATCATACTACACAACTAGACACAGTCAATGACCTACGACAGGAACTGTTTGCTCAAGGTAAACATATGCAATCAATGCAGAACCTATCACCAACTCAACCCTCTCTTTTGCAACATTCCAATCGGAGCCTTTACCAAGCCAGCATTTGGTAAACAAACTTACTGGTTTATATGTTGACATGTGTTCGCCGTCGTCTGTGTTGTGGGTGGGTCCGGCGGGGGTACCTTTATTTACACTATTTGTAGCGTGACTTTGAGAGAAGTGTGAGATTAGGACGTCCGTAAACCGGTTTAACCCCATCCCCTTCCCAGTGGTGTTTTGCTACTGACAGTGCCAAGGTGGTACTCTCTTTGTCGCCCTTCCTTTTGTTTGCCTTGCGTCTTTGTGCTTGTGATTTTGTTCATGTGTGGAGTGTTTGTCTCTGGTTCTTGCGTGTCTGTTGTTTTTTTCTGTGTTCCTCTCGTGTGTGGCTTTGCCTGTTTGACTTTATTACTTTTCCATTTACAATCATGCCTGAATGACCCGTCACCAAACAACTCTGGTTGGACCAAATTAAATGACAATTGGCAACCTCTCTGGACAACACTAAATTGCATCATTCATTTGGTCTTTAAGGAAGATTGCTGCTTAAAGCAATGTGAAAATAAAATAGTGGTCCTTGAAGAGCTTTCTGTTTTACTTTCACCTTACTTTAAGCTGCCACCTGTGCTTTTATTTTAGTGGTCGTAATTGAGAGGTTTTACTGCATTATGATCACAGTGCCCTATGTTTAAGGAAATGTTTGTGGCAGATATTCAATTAATCAACAAAAAATCTAATTCTGGTACATTACAATAATAACATATTTGTGTAAGCTGTAAGTAATGCCATAGACGATTTGTGTTCTATTCTGTTCTATTTAGTTTTCAGAAATATAGCTATTTTGTATAAAATCATACAATTAATGGTCCAAATATATCCAAATATGATATAATGCAACCTTTGTGTTCCTTTTACAAAATTGTAGTCAATTTTATCCATGGAAACTGACACATATGGGGTATTTTATCAAACACATTTTGTTATGGTGGCCATCTTGGACGCCATCTTGGATTTTGGCAGAACTAGGGTAGCCAAGTCGGGCACCCCCATTATTTTGATTATAGACTGCAAATGCAACTCATATACCAAGTTTTATACTTTAATCCACCATGTAACGATTTTCCTCCTAAGCAACTAGACTAATAGTTTTATTCCATGAATACACCTTTCTACACCTTTGCAAACAGAGTAGACCCAGATCAGACAGCTCCTATAGGAGCTGTCTAATCAGGGTCTGCTCTGTTTGCTTATGAAATAATATAGATATGATTCTACATTTTCTGCCATGGTTAATGATTCATTTGGTCGTTATAAAGATACAGTTAATTAATATTCATATATTATTTTTTCTTAATAGATATTCATGGAGTACAGGGTTAATGAGACAGGTTACCTGTCATATAATACCAGCCATCTGCAAAATTAACTATAAGTTTACCATAGCATTTAACCCTTTACCTGTTCAATATTCTTGTAAGAAATAATGACATCATGAATAGTTATAAGCTGAATTTTATAAGATAATTTTTAAGGGAATTTATTGCTTTGACAAAAACTGTAAAATAAAATGTCAAAAGCAATCTGAGAAGACCTTGATCAGATGGCTCCTATAGGTCTGGGTCTACTCTTTTTGCATAGGTGTGAAAAAGCATTTATAAGAGGGAAAAGGTTAAAGAGTTTGTAAATATTGAATTACAAGAATGCAATATCAACAGGATATACTGGTATCAGACTCACCTTGTGTCATATTTCTTATTTTTGGTTTCTTTCTCGTTTTTGTGGCTCTTTTTGTGTTTGTGATGTTTTGATTTCTTCCTCTTACCCCTGTCTGAAATATCACTGTCGGAGTTACTGTCATATCGCCGCTTCTTCTTTCTTTTCTTGTCTTTTCGACTTGAATCTTCAAATGATGAGTCTCTATCATAGGGCCTTTGTGCCTCAGAGTTGTGCTCCTGTTTCTGATAATGATGTCTATCTTCATGTTGATTGTCTGACCTGTCTGTTGTAACTGGCCCACTTTCAGCAGCTTTACCCCCAGAGTCTCCATCCTTGACAGCTTTAATCCTGATGAAACAAATTGAAATAATATAACTAATAGCACGCTACATGTGAATTTGTGATTCCCTTTGCAAATAGTTTGGATCAAGATGAGATGATTAGCCTTCAAAGAAATAATTCTTGGCAGGTGACACAAAAACTCTAACTAGTAAATGTTCATTATGTCATTTTTGTTTCTCATGGATATTCCTAAGGTAAAAGGTTAGGTAGTACTGTTAACCCTTTCCCTGTTCAATATTCTTGTAAGAAATAATGACATATCATGAATATTTATTAGCTGAATTTTAATATTATAATGTACAATTCTCAAGGGATTGTTTAACTCTGACAACTGCTTAGAATCACATCTATATCATGCTATAAGCAAACAGAGCAGACCCTGATCAGACAGCTCCTATAGGAGCTGTCTGATCTGGATCTACTCCATTTGCAAATGCGGGAAAACACATATATGAGGGAAAGGGCTAAAAGCTAGTGTTTGACTTATATGAGATACAGTGGTCACATGTACATAATCTACAATACTGTACACCGAGAAAATACTGCTGGCTCTAATGACTTACAAACTATGCCTGATAACACATGGCAGCCACTCAAACACAGAATTAAATATTTAACCCTTTCAAATACTTAATAATCCAACAATTTTTACCCTTTCCTTCATATAAACGCTTTTTCATATGTTTGCACACAGAGTAGACCTAGATCAGATGGGTCCTATAGGAGCTGTCTGATCAGGGTCTGCTGTGTTTGCTTATGAAATTATAATAGATCTGACTCTACAGTTTCTACCAATACCAAAATATCCTATGTACATATTGTGAATATTGAACAGGTAAAGATTTAAGCCAATGCAAACAGAATAGAACCAGGTCAGACAGCGCCAACAGGAGCTGTTTGATCAGGTTCTGTTCCGTGTGCCTATATGTTAAAGATCTGTTTCTCTACTGTTTGGCTATAATTTCCTTATAAATTTAATACTAAGTCTAATTGAATAATGCAAGCATTAAATTAAAATTCATTATGGGCAGTCTTGCATGAATATTCATAAGATAAAGGGTTAGCATAAATCAATCATATTTACCTTTCTTCTGTCTGAAGTAACTTGAATTCTTCTTGAAACTCAACCAACTTCTTAGCTGTGTCTGTAGTGAAACTTTTATTTTCTAACCAGTCAAAATCTGCAAAATGAAATACAAATAAACTACAAATGTGTCCTTACCAATACCCCACTTCTGATATTTATGATTGGTTGCATTCTGTCACGTGATCGAAGGGTAAAACATATACATGGTCACTAGAAATCAATACACAGTCAGTAGAAATTCAATACATGGTTAGTAACTAGGTTACTTCCACTGCCAGCGTAGAGCCCAAACTTGACGTAATGGTTGCACAATGTTTTTGTCATATAAATACATATTTATATATTAGGTAACATGAACACTGTGTAATGTTTTTAGCCTACAGATTACCTTTTATTTTGACAAAATAGATTTAAGGTGACCGCTGTCATTGAAGATGATAACATGACGTCATCATTATCTGGAATCAGTGTGTGATGTCATGATTACCGCCAATAACGTCATGTTTACCGCCAAATGGCTTATATTAGACAGTGGATGGGAAACTATTAATTTAAAGTCCCCTTATCTGGAGCACTTATAGAATATAGACTGACTATCGGTAGGGTAAATTTGTTACATACATGTAGTCATGTAGTGACTGGGTACGGGACGATACCTGGTTAGTAAATGTCATACCCAGCTCAGCCTTGCCTCACCGGGTATGAGATTTACTAACCAGGTATCATCCCATACCCGGTCACTACATGACTATGTAACTAATAATACATCACCAATGCCAAACTTACACATGACAGATAACTGTGTGTGTACTATGGTATGATCGATGACAAGGGCTGTGACTCTAGTGTAACTGAGTACATATTATATTGGTTCCTTGCGTGCAATGGAATAAATACACTGAATTTTTAAAATGTACAATTTTCAAGGGATATTTTTACTTTGTCAAGAAACAGTAGAATCAGATTATATCATGTCATAAGCAAACAGAGCAGACCCTGATCAGACAGCTTCTGCAAAGGTGTGAAAAAGCATTTATATGAGGGAAATACTTTTACAGCAGACAGACTGACAAGGGTAAATCTTGAAGGCTTAGTCTGTTTTTTATAAAATGTAAAATGCTGCTTTTTGGCAGTTTTGACTCACTAAGATATAAAAGATTTATGGGAAGAATTCATAGATATTGCTTTGACAAGACTTTTGTTCTCTATTACTTTATACAGTAATATATTAAAGTGCTAAACATGTAGGGAATAAAATTAAACTGCATAAAGAAATTGTCCCTATTTTGCAGTTTATCTTAAATATTTCCTTATGAACAGGCCAAGTCATGGGAATGAATATCTGCTGGCCTAATGTAACACCCCTTTATGTCACAGGTTACAAGTATTGGATATCTGCTGGTCTAATGTAACACCCCTTTATGTCACAGGTTACAAGTATTGGACATGGACCTGAACATAAAACTTAACCAATAATGAAAATTCTATGTCGGAGAAGGGGCATAACTATGGCAAAATTAATTTTAGGGTTACCTACCCTTGTGTTATGGGTTCCCCTTGTGATAGTAAACATACATACCAAATATGATCCAAATATTTTTGATGGTTTCTGAGAAAAGGACCTTAACAAAAAGGTTAACCAACGCCGACGCCGATGAGAGGGTCATGACAATAACTCCACTTCTTGAAAAAGTGGAGCTAAAAAGTGTCGATAACTATCGCATGTCAGTAACTCTCACACTTTCTCTACTGAACTTATTCCAACTCTGTGAAATCAGCAAGAAATCAAAACCAGACTCTAATTTTGTTGTCATTACAATGTATCTGCAAACACTAGACCTTGTAGTACCAGCCTCGCCATAACATCCTACATCAACCACACTACAACAACCATCTTAAAACTAGCTTGTACACCAATCATATACATAAACTTTACTAGTGACCTAGTTTATCTACATGCTGCAGAGCATTACTGTGATATTTTTTAAAAGTAATAACAAGCATATCGAAGATAGCAGATGGATGTCATCAGAAATGCTATTTTTTTACAAGTAAGTTCTCCCTTCGATCTCTATTACTTATAAAACCATTAAGTACCACGGATTTTGGGAACACCAGTCTACTTTGTTATATATTTAACTTCCCATATTTTGATCTCAAGACGCATTTTTCCCTATCATAGGGCCCTGCCTCCATTCCCCGAAACGTGAAAAACTAGAACTGTAAGCCAAAGGCTAACGAATACCCCCCACCTGTCTGCTTGTCAGAACACCTACCATCAATCTAAACATATGTATACAGAAACATGAAGAGATTTAAAAACAATACATGCCCCAACTCAATTTATGCAATAAAAATGAAGAATAATTCAGAGAAATAAGACTCTTTCATGAGGTTTTTGTCAAATCCAAAGTTCTAAAGTTAGGTACCTTTTCAGAAAAACATTAAGTTCAAGGACCATAACTCGGACAAAAATTATTCAACCAGACCGATATTTGAACTTAAGCTGTACCTCATCTAAATTTAGCTTTATGTCAAATATGAAGTTAATATCTCCAACCACTTCCAAAGAAAGACTGGAAAATTGAAAATTTTACAATAAATTAAAGTTCCAAGGGCCATAACTCTGGCAAAATTATTCAACCAGACTGAGATTGGGAATTAAGCTGTAAATCATCTCGATTTAGCTTTATGCATGCTTCCCAACTCTCACGATTTGGTCGGGAGTCTCCCGATTCAGAAGGCAAACCCTGACAACCCCGATTATTTGACTAAAAACCCGATTTGAAAATAAAAATAAAAATTGGGTGTATTGAAAATTTGATATCTTTAGCAGGTCAGAAAATCTTTTGTTTGCCCTTCAGAATTACCCTCATAAACGTGTCAAAGGATTAGCCCCAGGTGGTCCAGATGGTCTCCCTACTGTAAAGGGTTTCACAGATAGCCACTCAGCCGTAAACGTTTGATAACAAACAGCGCTTTAATCATCCATTTGTTTATACCAAAAATTGGTCATGATGTCGTAATCGGTCATGATGTCGTAATTGGCTATCCAAGTGATGCGCATTCCAATATCGTTTGGTAACTTGGACAAAGACTTTATTCAATTATAACAGAAATTCTATTCTCATAATTAAGATATAAGACATAGAAATGCTTCTCTGCTTCCATGTTAATGACAGCTGTGCTTGGCCTCGTTGTTTCAATGGACCGAAACACTTCGGAATAAAAGCCCACTTGACTGATATTCATGGAGTTAATTTGTGCACAAAGTTGCTTTTTCATGAATATAATTAATGATAAGGACACTAAAGATGTAATTAAAAATACCATGAAATATTTTCTACCATTTCATACATTAAAAAATAATTACAATATAATTTTGAAATGTCATTGGTTTTCGCGAAGATTGTTGATATGGGCTAAAACACGGACTCTTGACCTGTTGGGATTTTAACATTTCTTTGACTGCTCAATGTTTTCAGTAACTAACTTGAACTGACTATAGGTTAACTACTAACTCATTAACCCCCTGAATGTTCAAAAGGACAATGCAAGTTCCTAATTAGCCTAGTCATTTTTTGTGTGTTTGATAATGAATTGCATAATTACAAACAGTGCAGACCCATATCAAAGGGGCTTATGTACGAGTCCTTTGGTGTGGTTCAACACTGTTTGCATAAGTATACTTTTTATTCACAGGTACTCTGTATATGCCTCACTGGGGTTCAATGGATTAAGTCAGTAATTCTTTTGTTTTGTTATGTTTAAAAAAAAAAAGATTATAATTATTCTTTGGTGCCTGGTTTGGAGAAACAAATTTATATTTACAACAAATTTAAACAATATTAAAAAAAAAGAAGCTTTGCTGTTTCCTTTATTTACAACACTATAAATAAATGTAGTATAACAAAATCACTGAAAAATGCCGTGACGCGAAAATCTCTCTTTTGAAACCCCAAATCTCCCTCTTAGAAATCATGAAAACCCCTCTTGAGAGTCAAAAAAAGTTGGGAAGCATGTTTATGCCAAATATAAAGTTAATATCTGCAGCCACTTCCAAAAAAAGTCTGGAAACCCCCAAATTTGAAGAAAAAAGTTAAGGTTCAAGGGCAATAACTCTGGAAATAATTATTCAACCGGACTGAGATTGTAACATAAGCTGTAACTTATCTAGATTTAGCTTTGTACTAAATCCAGAGTTGATATCTGGAGTCACTTCCATAAAAAGTCCAGAAAACTGGAAAACATTGGTAGGGGACTAAAAAGGGGAGATAACTCCTGAAGTAGTGGTCCGATCAAAATGGAAATATGCGGTGCACAGGTTTATATGGTCATATGGCTATACATGAACTTTCAACAAAATTGAAGCAAAACTGTAGAAGAAGGCCGAACAAAATTGTGTCCACGGACGGGCAGACGAACGGACAGACAGACGGACAACCTGATTCCAGTGTACCCCCCCCCCCAAAAAAAAACAAAAAACACCCCCCCCCCCCCCCAAAAAAAAAACAACGTCGTTGTATAAAAACACTGTGATACCCTACATATCTTACAGAAGTTTAGTTCATTTAATCGCGAAAACTAGTGACATTGTAAAATATTCACCATTGTTTACGTCTCTTTGATTTGCTGCTGTTCTTGCAAAAGGCATATTTTTCGCTGATGGAAATAAAGTAGAGTTAGTGCGGCTGTCATCGTGTAACTTTGCTGCACTGGTAAATAATGTGTTTTGGCTTTCCATTTTCTGTTTCCAATCTGTCTTCCGCTGTTCATTGGTTTTTGGCCTCGTCGATTTCCCTCGAAGATGGGAACCAGTTGATTTGAAGCGCCGTCTGGCAGCAATATCTACGGAAGTAAACAGAATATATACATGACGTAATACTTTGTTATGGAAGAGAACAGCTGTAGTGAAAGTTCAGCTCCTTTAGAATTCAAGACAGACACTTTAATCGAAAGCTCGAGTGGGCTTTCAGTTGCTGTAGAACGATGCCCTCTTTGCTCTGAGTCAAAGCGACCATTTTATTGTGCGAGATGCGTTGAAAACGGAAAGTTCATTCATTCGAATGCGACTTACCCAGTGAGGTAGGAAAATATTAGGGAGAAAAAAGACTTTTCTTCAAAGTATAAACATGCAAATGACATTTTCATTATATATATTTTGTATAATCAGAATGAAACCCGTACATCTGACCGAGAAAAAGGTCTCGGTATCAAGCCTACAATGACCCAAGGGAGGAAAAGTGCCATGTCATGGCATCTCTGTCCAAGTCATTTGCTTGGTGCTGTACATCAGCACTGACTCTGACGGTCCCCACAGGTATCTTGCTTTACTTCCAGATCTTTCCAGCCTCACTTTAGATATCAACCAATAAGCATTTGCAAATTACTTTCCATCCAAGGCAGTACGTATATTAGTACGTATACCACATTGTACAATGAATGGTGCATAACTTTGCAACATATCGTCGAACATCTGATCAGGGTCTCAGGGGTGGAAAAATCTAAGTTTGGATGACATATCCATTTTTATCAAAAGCTATTTTCAACTTAATTGCCAGTATGATGAATTAATAATAAAAACTAGTGTTGGGAATCGATTCAATTGAACCCAAAACATTTACTCAATCATCAGCACATGTTCGCAATCGAACATGACGTAAAAATCACAATTCTAACAAGCGTATAGCGGGCTTATTTGGGTTTGGATGAAGCCAAAATATCTATCTATCTATCTATAATGCCGGACTCCACTTGTCGTGTATTATCGGCATGAGGGGTTTGTGCGTCGTGCAGATTAAAAGCAAATAAAAGTTGTGAAAGGAAGACTTCAAAAGAAGGATAGAGAGGAGAAATAAAGTGAGACAGGTGTTAAAAACTTAAAATAGGTGAAAACAAAGAAGCTAAAAACACTGATCCCAGGCCTCAGGGGCGGTTTGAGATGAGGGAGGGGGTTAAGATGTTACGGAACCCCTCGAGATCAGGCTGAAGGACTGCGTCCGCTGGTAGGCTGTTCCACATCACCACCGTGTAAGGGTAAAAAGAATATTTGCAGTAGTTGGCTGTGGTGTGTACCTGTCAGAAAGATAAAGGGTGCATGTGGCGGGTCATTCTCGTAGGCCTTTCTAGATAAGACGACAAGGGCATGGCTACCAACCCATACACAATTTTATGAAATATAAGGAGCCGTCCTAGGTCACGTCTGTCTTGCAGTGTCTGCCAACCCAGGCCCTCCCGGACTGCTGTTACACTGTTATAGTATGAATAGTTATGTGTTGTCCATCTCACAGCTCTTTTGTGGACTTTTTCTATTCTATTGATATTTACCTGAGTGCTGGGTGACCATACACTTGATGAATATTCCAATTGAGGTCTTACCAAAGTCTTGTATGCAAATTCCCGAATTTTCTGATATTGTCTTGATGTTCCTGGAAAGAAAGCTAAGAGTTTTATTTGCTGTAGAGGTTATATTTTCAATATGTTTATTCCAGGAAAGGTCCTCCGATAGAGTTACTCCAAGATATTTGGCATAATCTACATGTTCTAGAATTTGGTCATGAAGTCTATAATTATAGAGGGACTTTTTCTTACTTTTGGTGATGGACATAACTACACACTTACTGGGATTGAATTCCATGTCCCATGTCCGTTCCCATTTTGTGAGATTGTCAAGGTCCTTTTGTAGGAGGTCACAATCCTGAATGTTGTTGATGGCTAAGTATACAGCCGTATCATCAGCAAAAAGACGGACTTTGGAAGTAACAGTATCGGGAAGGTCATTTATATAAAGGATAAAAAGGAGTGGGCCTAAAACAGATCCTTGAGGTACCCCAGATGTTACTGGGACCTCTGACGACTGATCTCCTTCTAGAACAACTTTCAGAAAGTTCCTAATCCATTTGATGACAGGCTTATTTATACCCCATGTATTTCTAATTTGTGCAGCAATTTTAGATGGCTAACTTTATCGAAAGCTTTACTAAAGTCTAGTAGGACCAGATCTGTTTGCCTACCATTTGTCATATTTTGTGAAATTTCATCATCAAGCTGTAACAGTTGGGTCTCACATGAACGTCTTTGTCTAAAGCCATGCTGTAAATCATAGAGAATATCATATTTGTTAAAATGTTCAGTGAGTTTGGATGCAATAATATGTTCTAGGGTTTTGCATAGAATGCATGTTAATGAAATTGGGCGATAGTTGGCTGGGTCTTCCTTGTCGCCTTTCTTAAATAGGGGTGTGACATTTGCAGACGTCCAGATTTTAGGGATCTTACCTGTATCAAGGGACTTTTGGAAGAGGAGCTGCAGGACAGGAGCAATCTGCTTGTAGAGATTTTTCAGCACTAGTGGCTTGATGTCGTCATGTCCTGCAGCTTTTTCTGGTTTTAAATTTTGTAATAATTTCTCCACTCCTTGGATGCTCACACTGATGTCTGGCATTTCTGGGTAAGATTTATGGTTTACAGGGAAGGGAAGTTTGAAGTTTGATATTGTTGACAGACAAACCTGTGAAAGTGAAATTGGTGACAGAGGGGAAAACACCGATTGAAACTGTCTGTTAAGTAGGTTTGCTTTATCTAAATTTTCAGTCTCAATAACACCAGTAGAGCTATCCTTGAGTGGAGAAATACCAGAGGCATCTTGTTTAGCACTTTTTATTAGACTAAAAAGCTTTTAGGGGTTAAACTGTGATCCTACTTGCTTTGAATGTTCATCCTGGTTTACTCCTAAGATATATTCTATGTAACCATTGTAAGAAGCTTTGATTTGCTTCTTTACAGTATTTTTTACCTTTAGGAATGATGCTCTGGTTTTGCTATTTCCATCTTTCTTGGACTTAGCATATAAACGATCTCTTTTCCTGATCAATCGCTTGATTGCCTGTGTTATCCAGGGAAGAGATCTTTTTCCACTGATCCTTTTAGTAGGTACGAATTTGGTAATACCAGTGGAGATAGAGGCTGAGAATTTTTCCCAAATATCCTCTACAGATTTGTTTGGTAAAAATTGCAAAATTTCAGTACATACCTTGTCCATGTAAGACTTAAAGCCCTCCCATGCAGTCTGCTTTTTTGTAAAGAGGCACGTTTCTCGGTTTTTGTTTAAATATCGGTTGTAGGTTTGCAATCAATGTATATCCAGACCAGTCTCAATGTGGTGTTACCTCTCAGTTGTAATCAGTAAATGAGTGTGGAGAGCACCAGCATATATATAGATGTAGATGTCTCTTTTAACCAAGTCTCTTTGTCTAGAATATGACATTGATAATGGTAAGATTACAAAATGATTCTGTTCAATTAAAACAATGTGCAAAACCCTAATCGGATATTAGGCCTTGTATGGCTTTTACGGTTTGCTAAACTATATGGTCTCCATAATGTTATGTATAAATAATTTACAATATTGGTCTGTCCTTCGTCGATCATCACATTGGAACCTTCATGACGTGATTGCCAAGTACTGCTTGTAATCGGCACATCACTAACAAAACCCTATATAATTTAATTGTCCGTAATGGCGTTGGTACAACACAGACAGTACAGACAATGGATTTTGCCACCTCTGGGTCTACCCAGTTTGCAAAGGCATTACTATAATTTATAACTTTTTATAAGTGTACCTATATATGGAGTAAAGTTTAACTACACAAAAAGGAGAGTTTTAAATGCTATTGTGTAGCCGGGTAGAGATTATAGTGAAATAAGTTGATAGACTTTACTGCGTGACTTGGTAGCTTAGTCGGTAGAGTGTTGGCATTGTAAGCTAGAGGCACTGGGTTTGAGTCCTAGTAGAGTCACAACTTTTTCACCATGTTACATTTGGCACCCAATGTAAATAACCCACAGGGTGATTTATATGAATATAATATGAAGATTATATGAAGATAATTTGTTATAATAAGAAACTCGTGGGGTAAGTGTTCTTTGAGTAAGAATTCCGGACAAATTCTTGTGTAGAGGGGGTGTGTGTAGCCGATTAGCCGGGTAGAGATTATAGTGAAATAAGTTGATATAGGCTTTACTGTGTGGCTTGGTAGCTCAGTCAGTAGAGTGATGGCATTGTAAGCCAGAGGCCCTGGGTTCGAGTCCCTGTCGAATCACAACTTTTTCACCATGTTACAATTGTTATACCTAATGTAACTGTAACAATGTTACATCACTTACCCGTCTGAGAAATCTCAACCCAATATTTAGTCTTTGATATAGGCATGGGTAATCATTCTAGTCTGGGAATTGTCATCATCCCACCCCTTGCCACCAAGTGTGCATCCTGCAGATGTAAAACCTTGCTGTCATTGTACAGTCAGTAGCCATACAATATAATGCTTAACCCTTTACCTGATAAATAGAATAATATAGATAGGATTCTACGTCTTGTGCCAAGATCAAAATTCCTGCGTTCATGTGCTATTATAAAATATCATTTAACTGATATTCATGATGTTATTATTTCTTACATAATTTGGGAAATGGTTAACTTCACAACATATATCCAAACTCTTAAATTAAATCATGTCACCAAAGAGCTAGCTAACTGGAAGGAGAGTTTGAAGTACTGATATACATATCAGCTCTAATGTAGAGAATAGTGTCTACCTAATGTGGGTCAAGGTCCTGTTTTAGGAAGAAACCTTAGGCTGTTACCAGTCTAAAAACCCGTAACAGACTGGACAAGCGAGGTTTTACGCAAGCTAAAAATGGCTGCGTAACATGTCTTTAACCCATTACCTCATAGGCTATTTTTAGATACAACCTCTTTGAATTAATCTACCGAAAAGGAGCATTAATAAGAGAAAAGGAAAATTTTAAAATTTTGTAGTCTGAAACCATTGTGATAAATAGAGCATTTGCTCCTATAGGAGCAAATGCTCTATTTATCACAGTGGTTTCACAAGGTGACTTTTACAGAGTCGTCAAAAGTGGTCAATATGAGGGAAAGGGTTAAGCAGGATAGAAGAAAATGAGGGAGCAATATTGTTTAGTACTTTTAATTAACAGATACATTGGAAAAATATGACTGTAATGTATGAATTAATAGCAGAAATGGGTTAATGTTTTAATGAGCCATGATGCATTTTCTGAAACACACTGACGAAGAATTAAACCATTATCACATTAAGTGATGTTTACAAGTAAAATTAATTTATGATAAATCACAAAGCTTCTAGGACCATACGAAATTCACCACTAATTCCATCAAACACTTCACATAACTACTGCTAAATAGGCATACAAACTCCCATACTTACAGTCTACATGAAATTATTCGAATAGGTTGACTCAATGCCCATTAACTTTTTCACTTTCTTTGTCCCCAAATTAAGAACAGGTTAGTATAAGATATACATTTAAGATTACATGCACAATGGTGAAATATGCAAAACGGTCAACAAAACCACGAGTTATAAAAGGTCAAAGCTAAATAACTTTACCAAAGCCAAAATGCAAACATTAAGGACATATATTTTTATGTATAAAATACGGTATAAAGCAAAAGCATGTAAACTAAGGATGCTGAGAAAAAATGAGAGAAAAAATAATTTTGACTTTCACCAAGGATGGAACCCACGAACTCACGTTTCCTAATCCAGCACTCTAACCCCTAGATTACGCTGACGAATATGATTGGGAATGTGATTTTAATCAGTTATATACCTAATTCACTAGCATTCACTGAAATTGGGTCATGGCAGAAAAGAAAGAAATAACCCCGACAAAAATATGTGCCCCTGCTAGGAAAAATATATGAATCAAAAGCGATAAAATAAATAGATATATATAAATAAAAACTAGTCTCACAGTAAACCATGGTTATTAAAAAGATTGGCTATTATAGAAACACAGTAAATCATGGTCTTTATTCAAACCTCTATAAGGTTGGGCTGCGAAAGCAGCCCAAATTACAGAAACAGATTAATTAACCCTTTCCCGCATATAAACATGTTTTCACGCATTTGCAAACAGAGTAGACCCAGATCAGACGGCTCCTAGAGGAGCCGTCTGATCAGGGTCTGCTCTGTTTGCTAATAGAATATGATAGATCTGTTTCTTTGCTTTCTAAAATGCCTACAATGCTCCACCTTCGATATTTCTCTCTTACTATTTTGCTTCAGAATATTGAGTAGGTATTGAAATCTGGGCTAAATTTAGAACAGGGAAAGGGTTAAGTGATTTAACTCTTACACAATGAATATTTATGTAGGAAATAATGATGCCATTAATATTGATTTGATTGTTATAAAATAGAACATGGACACAGAAAGTTTTGGCCATGGAAGAAACTAGAATTATATAGATCTATATTATATCATAAGCAAACAGGGCAGACCCTGATCAGACAGCTCCTACAGGATCCATCTGATCTAGGTCTACTCTGTTTGCAAGGCTTAGTGTAACAGGCCGGATACAGGTACTTGGTTAGGAACAGTAAGAGGTCTGGATAGCTCAGTCGGAGAGTACTCACCCGTAAGCGAGGTGTCCCGGGTTCGAGCACTGGTCTGGTCGCATGTTTTTCACCAGTCCTGTTACAGTCATGGTGCCCAATTTGAAAATAGGATTGTGTGCATGCCCATGATTTTTGGGCAGATTGGGCAATAATCTCAGGGGAAAGGGGGTGTAATAAGCCAGGTACAGGTACTGGGTGAAGATTTGTAAGCTGTCTGGATAGCTCAGGCAGTACAGCACTGAAAGTGATGGGTCCCAAGTTCCAGTCTTGGTCCGGCTGCATGTTTTTCACCAGTCCTGTTACAATAGGAAGGTGTTATTATGGAGTAAAGGGTGAAATGGAATGAACATATCACAAAATTTGTAAACTCGATAATTATCTCAAATCAGAATCAGTTTATAAAATTCCATAAGCAAACAGAGCAGACCCTTTCAGACAGCTCCTATAGGGGCCATCTGGTCCTGGGTCTACTCTGTTTGCAAATACCATGGTACACTGATATACCCTTGCACCCTTAGTTTAAAATTCTGCCATGGTAAAATGATGCCATGGTAAAAAATCAGCTAATTAGTATTCATGTATTCATAATTTCTTATATGAATATTCATCAGTAAGAGGGTTTAAGGCATCTCTATCAGGAAAAGGGTTGATACATTACTAGTGGCTGGATTCAATATGATGGTGATTTGTGAATTATTGTGTACATTAAGGACTCCGTCACCGTCACAGATACCTGTACTAGGCCCATCGATGATATCTACTGTAGTACCTGTTTTAAGTTGTCATCAAGAAGAAGTTGAATTCTGCGTCTATGGGTCTGTAAAGCAGGTGGTAGCTTAAATTACTTTTGCCCTGCATTAAGCAACAACCTGCTTTTATGCCCTCCCCCTTTTGGATCATGGGGGGATATTGGTTGGTCTGTTGGTTTGTTCCCAACTTTAACATTAACGATAATTTTGTAGCCGTTGCACATACATTCTTCAAATTGGGCATGCATGTGCAACTTATTGAGGCGAACATTTTCAAGGGTGACTTATTAAGGTCAAGGTCATATATCAAAATCAAAGGTCTAATTATGAGTCAACTTCATATTGGCGATAATCGGAGCATAGTCTTTTATGCTCATATGTTTAATAAATGCTTTTCCGCTTGACCCATTCCCTCATAGGCTATTTTTAGATACAACCTCTTTGAATAAATCTACTGAAAAGGAGCATTAACTAGAGAAAAGGAAAATTTTAGAATTTTGTAGTTTGAAACCATTGTGATAAATAGAGCATTTGCTCCTATAGGTGCAAATGCTCTATTTATCACAATGGTTTCATAAAGTGACTTTTACGGAAGTGAAGAAAGTTGTCAATATGAGGGAATGGGTTAAGACAGGTTCTAATGTATGTCTCTTGTTTCCCAGCCAACCCCTGTCTTGTTGTTACTCATTAAAATTGCCTTGGAGAGGTTATTCTAATGAGTACCGACAGATGATGTTTGGCAGAGAAACATTCTTCTTATCTACAGCTTGAATATGTTACATTGTTATGTTTCTGTGACTTAATTCAGTTATGCCGAGTTACATGGGAAGTGGGACAGGACAAAGACAGAGCGGGATCATGTCTTAGAGAGGTAAGTAACAAGTATTCAACAATAGTCTACTATAGGATAATTTTCAGAAATGTGCTATGTTCATGAAATACCGTACTTATTATAAAAATGCCTTATCCATTTAAAGTATTTAAAAATGCCTTTGAAACTGGGTAGGACTTTATTGACTTCTCCTTATAATGTTCAATGAAACAGTTTTTGTGTCACCTAATTTAAGCAGGACTCAATGAGGCATATACATGTAGTTGGGTTTTTTTTTAATGGAACATTAATAAGATTAATTGACATTTCATTTGGTTTGAAACTATTGACAAAGTTTATGAAAAGTTTTCCCATAGCATGCAGGATTTAAGCATTGATATTTGTATTTTTCAGATTCAAACATGCAGTTGAACAAATAAAAAGAAGAGATGAGAAGGTGAAACAAGGTTTTTGTAGTGTGGTCATTAGGCCCTGAACCTTTTTCCCTGTTCTATGTTTATTCCTAATTCCAATACCTACTGAATACTCATGGACAAAATAGTTAAAATTAAATACGGAAGGTGGATCCTGATGAGATGCTGAGTTACTCATGAGGATCCAAACTGTTTGCAAAGGTTATAAAAAATTTGACAGTTGAGTGCTGAAGGTTAACCCTTTCCTTCATGTAAACACCTTTTCACAAATTTGTTACAGGAGCTGTCTGATGATGGTTTGCTCTGTTTACTTATGGCATAGATCAGATTCTTAAGTCTTTGTCAGAGCAAAATATTCCCATGAAAATTTTACATTTTGAATATTCAGCTAAAAAATATTCATGACATCACAATTTCTTACATGAATATTGAACAGGTAAAGTGTTAAAGTATGTGTCACTCATCAGTGTTTACTGTTTTGCATGCTATACTATGAACATTACAGGTATTGTCAAATGCCTCAATCTAAGATCTGAAATGTATTTCATGAAAGTTGAAATAGGCTATAGCACCTATCTCTGACCAATCCACTGTGATGACAAATCCACTCCTGCAGTATAACTGTAAGAGCCATCCGAGTTCGTTCTCAGGCTTTTGATTGGTCAGATTTGAGTTCTCAAGCTTTTGATTGGTCAGATTTGAGCCAAAGGCTGACCAATCAAAAACTTGAGAACGAACTCAAACTCAACTGAAAGTTTTATAAGCAAGGACCCAGGGTCTTCTCTGTTTGCTTATGATATAATATAGATATGATTCTACAGTTTCTGCCATGGCCAAAATTCCTGTGTCCATGTGCCGTTACAATAATTGATCTAATTAATTTTCATTTCGTCATTATTTCTTACATGAATATTCATGGAGTAAAGGGTTAAGGGTAGACATGGTTCTTTTTAGAGAGCAGCCATTGATGAATGCAGGAGGAATATAGAACTGTTGAAGAAGTCAATAGCAGCATCAAGAGAACTCATGAAAAATGGTAACCCCTCTGTTTACTTTGATCCTATTCTTTGACGCTTCAGTATTATTATGCAGGCAATGTCATTATGCTACCAATCAGGAAAGACTTTGAACATCAAATTTAATCATTGGTTCAAAGACTCAACAACAGAATCTTCAATTTTTTGCTGATGTTATATTTCTGTTATATTATAGTTGAATTTAATACACACTGAAAATACATTATTATCATATATTTAAATTGTTTTGCTTGATAGCAAAGTTGAAAACAATATATTCAAAAAAGTGAATTTTACATTAAAAAGAATCTAAGACATACATGTGAATACAATTTATTGGATGTTCTGCACATCTTCAATGGACTCTTATATTAGAGTACAAAGTTCTTAACTTTTATGACTTTGTAGTAAAATATCACCCCTTTAATACAACCACTTAATGAATAAACATGTGTGTCTTTATAAGCATGTGGTTGCTTAATGGTAGCATTAAGCTACTACCTGCATGTAGTACCCAGAATTATACCTCATTTAGGTGGTCGCATTAGCGGGGTTTTACTGTACCCTATAATAACCATTGTAAACAGTTTAGATTCAGTCTAGTGGTAACGCTGTCACGATCAAACCTGCTTGATACTTTTCAATCAGATCTCAGCAGTGCTTTTGAAAAGAACTGAAAGAAAAATCTACAATGAGAAATTCAGAATACAGTAATGCCTGTCTTAACCCTTTCCCTCATAAAGACGACTTTACACACGCTATTAGAGTAGACTCCTGTAGGAGCCCTCTGACCCGGGTCTGCTCTGGTTGCTTATGGAATGATATAGATTTGATTCTACAGTTTCTGCCATACCTAACATTCTTGTGTTTATATCCATTTATTAAATAATTAGCTTATGGTTGTTAATCATTATTTCTTAACCCTTTCCTTCTTATAAACACTTTTTCACACATTTGCAAACAGAGTAGACCCAGATCAGATGGCTACTATAGGAGCCATCTACTCATGGTCTACTCTGTTTGCTAATGGAATTTGATAGAATTGTTTCTTTACTTTCCAAAATGGCTACAATGTTCCACCTTCCATATTTCATAATAACTACATTTTGTATTTTGTCCATGAATATTCAGTAAGTATTGATATTTGGTATTAACATAGAACAGGGAAAAGGTTAATTGATATTCATCATATGGACTGATTAAGCATAGGAATCTTAAAAAGCTGGTGGTTGCTTAATGCAGGGCAAAATTCAAACAGAAAGCTCTTTTTGGAGCTTTCTGTATTACTTTTGATCTGTATTAAGGTACCACCTCCTCTAAATACCCAAAATTAGACATATATTTTTGATGGTCACTTAAGAGAGTTTTACCTTGGAAGTAGAAAGCAAATGTTGCAAATAAAAGCAAATGTTCTTTGAATGCTAAAGATTAACTCTTTGCTTGGTAAATAATTGTTGTCTGTCATCTGTTGTAACTCGGAGAGTTAATTTTTCAAACTCATTCTCTCATATAAACACCTTTCCACACATTTGAATTCAGAGTAGACCCAGATCAGACGGCTCATATTGAAGCTGACTGACCAGGGTCTACTCTGTTAGCGTTTGACATGATATAGATCAGATTCTTAAGCGTTTGTCAAAGCAAAATGTTTCCTTGAAAATTTTACATTATAAAAATTAAGCTAATAAATAATCATGATGTCATTATTTCTTACATGAATATTGAACTACGCCTTTCTACGCCTCTGTTAAATTCTTTTTATGAAACCATTATGATAAATAGAGCATTTGCTCCTAAAGGAGCAAATGCGCTATTTATCACAATGGTTTCAAACTACAAAATTCTAAAATTTTCCTTTTCTCTAGTTAATGCTCCTTTTTGGAAGATTCATTCAAAGAGGTTGGGCCTGAAAATAGCCTATGAGGGAAAGGGTTAAACAGTTTTGATCCTGTAGAGATGCCAAGCTAACCAGCATCTCATCAGGATTCAATCTGTTTGTATTCGCATGAAAAGTGTAAAGGCTGTCAATGATGTGGTTTACTTACAGCAAAGTCGGTCCACGAAAAAACTAGGAAGGAGAACTTGATGAGATACGCTAAAGGGAAGAAGCACAAGGAGAAGAAGCGGCGCATAGTGGACTACATAGAGAAAGTGTCTCATGCTGTAGAACGGAAAAGAGATGAGATGGCTACCAGGGAACAGAGTCTGATGGAACTAAGACAGAAACATGTGCAAGATCTCACCACATACATCTTTGAAATGTCTGATGTAAAGTCCAAAAGGTAAATATTTATACTTTGTTATACTTCTATACATGTGCTAGATATTGATTATGGACAGACTGGCAATGTTTTTAGCTCACCAGAGCACAAAGTGCTCAGGGTGAGCTTTTGTGATCACCCGTTGTCCGTCGTCCGTCGGCGTGCGTCGTGCGTCGTTCGTCGTTCGTCGTCCGTCGTCAACAATTTGAACCTTTAAAGTTCTTCTCCTCTGAATCTACAGGGGTCTCAGCTTCCATCTTTGGCACATAGCATCATCTGTAGGTCCTTTACAAAAGTTATATAAATTATACCCCTGGGGTCAAAATTGGCCCTGCACAAGGGGTTTTCAATTTTCAATAGAAACATATAGTGAGAACTTTGAACATCATCTCCTCTAAAACTAGAAGATCCGCATCTTTCATTTTTGGCACATAGCTTCAACTTCAGGACTTCTACAAAAGTTATATAAATTATGCTCCTGTGGTCAAAATTGGCTACACACCCGGGTGGCAAGTTTTCTAGCAAACTTGAAGCTGACTGCACTTTTAAGCATCTTATCTTTACTGTCTCATAAACAGGTCATCAGGTCAAGCATCAGAGAGGGAGAGAGTGGCTATTTTTAGTGCACCTGTACTGCTGGTAGTAGCTAGTAGACAGAGATCTTAACCCTTTGCCTGTTCTGTGTTTATTATTAATTTGAATGCCTATTGCATATTCATGAACAAAATAGTTAAAGTGAAGTATGGAAGGTGAAACATTGTAGCATTTATTTTCCAAATTTCACAACCTACTGAATATTCATAGACAAAATAGTTATAATGGATTATTGTAGGTAGAACATTGTAGCCATTTTAGAAATTAAAGGAACAGATCTGTCAAATTCCATTAACAAACAGAGCAGACCCTGATCAGATGGCTCCTATAGGAGGTATCTGATCTGGTCTACTGATTTTCAAATGTGTGAAAACACATTTATATGAGGGAAGGGTTAATTAATAATAGTGATTGGCATTATGACATTATTATAACCTGCCCTACAGTTCAGAAGAAGGGTAAATCATGTAAAGGCTCCAGAATGCCAAATTAAAGATTTTAAATAAATTGTGAAATAATTTTTAACATGAAATTGTATAACTTGAAAATATTAAGTTCAACTTATGAATATGAAATTATTATGTAATAATTTATAATACTATTCAAATGCAAAAAATCTGTTATGAATACTAGGGTACACATACCTTTTCAGAGGAACAGTTGATTATTTGAGAGGTCAGTTGATTTTCTTTAGTCAGAATTTTGTATGGCCTTGCATAATTAAAACTACCCATTTAATACATATCAATCTTACAATTAACTCTCTTGTACAAACCACATATGAAGTTACATATAATATGTGTCAGATCAGAATCCAAACTGTGTGCTTCTTTCAGTCAAATTATGCTCAGCAGTGATAGGGTTTTTGTCATCTGTAATTTGTTTGTCTGAAAAATTAACACTTTCAATGGCCCTCTTGTCTATAGAAACGTATAGTGAAAACTTTGAAAATCTTCTTTTCTGAATCTACAGAGTTCTCAGCTTTCATATTTGGCTCATAGCACCATTTTCCGATCCTCTACAAAAGTTATATAAATTATGCCCCTGTTGTCAAAATAGGCCCCACCCCAGGGTTGGTCAGTTTTCAATAGAAACAATTTTATAGTGCAAACTTTGAAAATCTTCTCCTTTGAAACTGGAATGTTCTCCGATTTCATATTTGGCACATAGCTTCATATTTACAAAAGTTATATACATCTACAAAAGTTATATATTGTGTCCCTAGGGTCAAAATTGGCACCGCCCCAGGGACGGTCAGTTTTCAATAGAAACATATCTGATTGTCTGGTGAGCGATGTCAGGGCCATTCTGGCCCTCTTGTTATAATAATACATTGTATCTGATGTGGAACTAAAAATGCTGTTTGAGGGGCATGATGAATGTTAACTCTTCACTTGCTATTCACGTCAATATACCTACTTGTAAATAGTGAAGACCCAGATGAGACAGCTCCTGCAGGAGCTGTCTCATCAGGGTCTGCACTATTTACGAGTTGATTGTGCAACCAGTGAACTCAACGGCAGTGATTGCACAACGAAATATGTGTACACAGTGAATATATTATTAGTTATACAGTTCTTTCCCAGGGTACATGACGATTTATTCCCGGCTGAGGAAAATCCTGTTGCCTGAGCCGTCAGGCGAGGGTTACATGATTTTACCAGCCGGGAATAAATCGTCATGTACCCTGGGAAAGAACTGTATAACGAATTTATTATACTGCAAAGTTTTGCGGTTCGGATAATTTATATAAATCCATTTTGGCATGTTGAATCACTAAACACGCTAATTCCCCTAAAAGCGCCCCAATACATTTATTTCTACCCGAAGGTATCCAAAGTGGTGTGTATTGTATTTCATCAGCGTTCGTGTTATTATAGATGGCTGGACGATATAATAACTCCTCTAAAAACTGTTTTATTGGTTATTTCAAACAATGGTGTTTTTTAATTCATTTCTGCATTGTTTTCTTTACGTATCAATAGTTGTCTATTATGAGTTTTGCTATTGTTTAGCCGAGTCGAGAAGTCGGTCTTTTGGTTTCTGACCATAATATATGGGGCCTGCCATGGGGAATTTCTATGTACCCTGTCAGCTCACAGGGTACTTGGACTCATGTACACGGCTAGTTAACGAATCAGAAGTGAGGATTTTATTACTTTGCAGCATAATAAATGTAATTATACAACAGGGCATGGGTAAAGAAGGAGAAATGTATTTTAAAATTCAGCAAGCGAAGGGTTAACTCGTTACCAAATAAAATGCATTATGCAGGTGGATCATAATAATCATCCGATCATTTAGGTGCTATCAGACAAGGACCTGGCTTGTGTTTCATGTTCATAACTTCATATGCCAGTTTAAAATTCCAGCAAATTAATGTTCATGATGTCATTATTTCTGACATGGATATTCATCAGGTGAAGGATTGAGTAATACCAGTATAACCTGATAAAAACCGAACCAAACCAAATACATGTACACTTACCAGGATTCAATGATTATTTTGGGTAACAGTCAAAACTGTTGTCCTGAGGTGTAAGGGATACATTTAGAACAGCTACTGTTGTCCAAGGCTGATAGTCCACTTGAAACAGTTCCTTCTCAACACTAAGAGACAACAGTTTTGACTGTTACCCAAGCTAACCATTGAAATATCTGTTTAATTACCTGTTCAAGTTTGTAACTTGTAAATATCATCAAAACAGAACATAATTACAGTAGAATATGTATTAATTGACCATCCAAAAAGGTCTAATTAGGGATCAGTAATGCAGGTGGTAGCTTAATACAGGTCCTGTAGGAACTTTCTGCATTACCTTTGCCCTGCATTAAGAAACCACCTATTTTTAAGACCCCTATGTTCAATAAATAAACTGCCACCTAAGCCTGGTTCTACTGTATGCTGTAACCCTTTACTCCATAAATACCCCTTTGCAAACAGAGTAGACCGATATCAGACGGCTTCTGTAGGATCTGTCTGATCAGGGTCTGCTCTGTTTGCCTATGATATACATGTAATATCGATATGACTCTACAGCTTCTGCCATAGCCATGTATTCCTGTGATCATGTGCTATTACAAAAAATAAATATTATTAATATTCATGATATAAATATTTCTTACATGTGTATTAAAAAGAAAGTGGATGTCGTTGTTGAACACCAAATCCAGTGATGTCAAAACCATGAGAATGAAATAGTTGATGCTGGAGCTTATATTTCCTGTACAAGAAGCAAAATATAATACCCTTATTTTCCTAAAGAATTGGGATGGACAAGCTTAGGCATACAGTGCAGATCTAGATCTAAACACTCCTGAAGGAGCATTTGGGTCAGGGTCTATACTATTTGCTGCCATGTAGATCTGATTTAAAGTTTTTCATAGACTGACATTTCTGTATAGCATCAGGTAACTGGGATGTAACATAGACTAAGTTCAAGCATTTATTTGATAAACAGAAGTCAACAATATATAGGGAATATTAAATGAGTGGTTGTGTGGCTGTAGTATTCTCATGAGCTGCGAAGCAGCGAGTGAGAATACCATGGACAAACAACCGCTAATGTGATACAACACTTCATATCACCACTTTGTGTAATATTCCATTTATTATATACCTGTTTTAATAAAAGAACACAAAAGAACATCAATATTCTAACTCCTTTTATTCAGAAACGAAAATCATAGTCCATATATGAATGGTGCATTGATTTGCAAATATGGATCTTGTATTGCATGCTTGTGCAATACAGAAAGTTTATCTGAGAGATTGTATTGCATGATCAAATACAATCGTATTTTACTGCAGGAACTGACAGGTATATAATAAAGACATTCATCTAACCCTTTCTCAAATACAGTAAAAACCCCGCTAATGCGACCACCTCAAAGAGGTATACTTTTGGATGCTAGATGCAGGTGGTAGTTTAATGCTGGACAAAAGTAATGGAGCTTTCTGCATTACTTTTGCCCTTCATTAAGCAACAACCTGCTTATAATGACACCCATGTTTATTCATTAAATGGTGGCATTAGAGGGGTTCTACTGTATATTCTTTTTAATGTCCTTGTAAGCAGAGTAGACCAAGATCCTACAGGAGCCATCTGATCAAGGTTTACTCTATGCACTTATGATATTATATAGATATAATTCTACATTTTCTGTCTTAGCCAAAAGATCCTGTGATTGTATACCATTGTAATAATTCAGCTTATTAACATTCACGATGTCATTATTTCTGACATGAATGTTCATGTGGTGAAGGGTTAGGTAATACCCAGGGTCCAGCAGTATACAGTTATTTTAAGGGTTATTTTTGGTAACAGTCAACACTTTGTCCTGGGTAATATGCTAGTATAACATTTCTTGTATTGATGATGTAGTGTCTCTTTCCAGAAATTGTTTGGGCATCATTTTACATTTACAATGTAATCGTGTATGTCAATCTGCTCAGTGATTCTGATTATTTGACTGAAATGCTGACACATGAAATGTGATGCATGTCACAAAGAATATTAAAAAATTGCATGTACTGTAAAAACACTCTAATACTACCACCAAAAAAGAAGTTTAAAACTTGGTCGTAGAGACAGTTGCAGCTTAATGCAGGACAAAAGTTATGCAGAAAGCTCCTGCTGGAGCTCTGCATTAAGCAACCACCTGCTTTAAAAGACACCAATATCTATTCTTTAAGTGGTCACTTTAGAGGAGTTCTACTGTATTGGAAGGGTGACACAACTATATGGGTATAGTATTCAAATGCCAGATAGGAAATCAGTCGTTTTATAGTTCAGACGTTTGTCCTTCATATAAACATTTTTCATGCATTTGTAAACAGAGTTGACTCAGATCAGATGGCTAGAGAATGTTGAATGACAAACAGTGGAGAACCTGATAGAGAAGCTCTCTGATCTGGATCTACATACATGTAGTATAAATGCTAGTACTCTTGTTTCCCACATTCAAAGGGTTAAGTAAATTTTCAGTATTGGCAAACTGTTTTAACCACAAAGGTGAATTAACTGTTTAAAAAATATTTAATCATTTACTCTATAAATATGTCTTTCTACACCTTTTGCCAACAGAGTAGACCCAGATCAGACAGCTCCTTTAGGAGCCATCTGACCAGAATCTGCTCTGTTTGCTTATGATATAATACAGATATGATTCTGCAGTTTCTGCCATGGCCAAACATACCTGTGACTATTTGTTATTTTACAAAATCCACTAATAAATATTCATGATGTCATTATTTTTTACATGAATATTCATGGAGTAAAGGGTCAAGCCCTTCATTTTCAACCATCCAGTGTTGTGGTGTTATGTTTCAGTGATAGTATGACAATGGGAGCCAGTGATGAGGTGAGGAAAGAGCTACAGGAAGCCAGCCAAACAGCATATATACGTGGACGATGGATCTACTCCAGTGGGCAGTTCAGAATTGTGACAGCCACGTTGCCCAGTCATGGAGAATACTCACAGTACAACCTTATGGGTATGTATAGCTTTCAGATATATCATTCCAACTAAGATGCAGTTAATACATGTATGTTTTTTTAAGAAAAAATACGAGCTATTGTCATAACTCTGGTGTCCGCTTTATCGTTGTCATTATCGTTGTCTTCCGGAAACTTTAACATTGGCTATTCTTTGCTATTTATGCAAATCTTATGACACTTCACACACTTGTTCACCTGCACAAGGGCTGCAATTGAACAGACAAGTTTTGGCACCTGCATGAGCTACTCATGTTAACTTAACCCTTTCCTCCATAAATACGCCTTTCTACGCATCTGTAAAAGTCACTTTATGAAACCATTGTGTTAAATATTTATCACAATGGTTTCAAACTACAAAATTCTAAACATGCTCCTTTTCAGTAGATTTATTCATAGTGGTTGGATCTAAAATAGCTTATGGAGGAATGGGTTAAAATGATGCTTACAAATGTTAACTCTTTTCCTGTTGCATATGCATGTTAGAAATAATAACACGATGAATATTTATTAGCTGAATTTATATAAAAGCATAATTATGTACACAGAATGTTTTGGTATTGGTAGAAATTGTAGAGTCAGATCTATTATAACATCATAAGCAAATAGAGCAACCCTGAGCAGAAGGTTCCTATAAGAGCCATCTGATCTGGGTCTACTCTCTTCATCAAGACATGAAAAAGCATTTATGAGAGAAAGAGTTAACCAATTCTTGCAAAATGTATGTGCTAAATAAAAATATTTTTGATTTGTCAAATCACATATTCTTGCATATTTTAACTCTTTGTTCATTAGTGGTGAATTCTTGGTACCTGTGCAGACATTAACCCTTTACTCCATATGTACGTCTTTGCAAACAGAGAAGACCCGGATTAGACAGCTTCTGAAGGAGCTGTCTGATCAGGGTCTGCTCTGTTTGCTTCTGAATCCTGATTTCATATGTCACTATAAAAATTCATCTAATTAATATGCATGATGTCATTACTTCTTTCATATACATGGAGTAAAGGGTTAAGATCCAGATGAGACACCAACTATTTTTGCATCTCATCAGGTTTCAAACAGTAATCCTTTGCTAATGGTTTGGAGGAGATGTTGGGTAACTTTGTGTTATATCAGGATCCAAACTCTTTGACACTCTGACACTGTGTTTTCAAAAGATATGATTTTTTTGGGTTGATGATATAACCCTTTACTCCGTAAGTATGCCTTTCTACACCTTTGCAAACAGAGTAGATCCAGATCACAGTCTGCTCCGTTTGCTTATGATGTAAGATTGATACGATTCTACAGTGTCTGCCATGGCCAAATATTCCTGTGGTAATGTGCTATTATAACAAATTAATCTATTTAATAGCCATGACATCATTATTTCTGACATGAATATTCATGGAGGAAAGGGATCAGCATGCATACAAAAGCTAAAGAGTTAATCTACTGCTATTACATCATGACACAGTGAGACTTCCATTTGTTTTTGTTATTATCAGTTGCCAGGTCACGGGAAGATGGTGCCACAGAGAACCCTGAGGCCAGTAACCCTGGTAATAGCATCATAGCAGGCCTGTGTTACACATCCCAGCTGGTAGCCGTGCTCTCACATATACTGAATATAAGTCTTCCTAGCCGACAGTGCTACAGGTAAATATTTACACAGGCCTTTAACTACCAATTATAATTTGAATGCATTCCTCAAATAATTCTGAGCTGTGTAGATCTATTTGGTTTGTAATATTTAACCCATTCCTCCATAGGCTATTTTTAGAACCAACCTCTTTGATTGAATCTACCCAAAAGGAGCATTTACTAGAAAAAAGTAAAATTTTAGAATTTTGTAGTTTGAAACCATTGTGATAAATAGAGCATTTGCTCCTATAGGAGCAAATGTTCTATTTATCACAATGGTTTCAAGAAGTGGCTATTACAGAGGCGTAGAAAGGTGTATTTATGGAGGAAAGGGTTAAGATAATTTTCTGTCACACTTATCAAACTCATTCTTTACCTCAAAAATATTTGTGTAAGAAAAATGACTATGAATATCATTCAGCTGAATTGTTATAATAGCATTGACTATGACTAATGACTATGAATATCATTTTAATAGCTGAATTGTTATAATAGCATTGACTATGACTAATGACGATGAATATCATTTTAATAGCTGAATTGTTATAATAGCATTGACTATGACTAATGACGATGAATATCATTTTAATAGCTGAATTGTTATAATAGCATTGACTATGACTAATGACTATGAATATCATTTTAATAGCTGAATTGTTATAATAGCATTGACTATGACTAATGACGATGAATATCATTTTAATAGCTGAATTGTTATAATAGCATTGTGCATAAGGCAATGTTTTGCCATGACAGTAACTGTAGATTATTCAACAAGCAAACAGAGCAGACCCTGATCAGATGACTCCTGCAGGAACAGTCTGATCTGGATCTACTCTGTTTGCAAAGGTAATACGTACAAGATATCTCTATCAGGTATAGGGTTTAGAGGAATTTACTTAACCCATTACCTCATAGGCTATTTTTAGATCCAACCTCTTTGAATAAATCTACCGAAAAGGAGCATTAACTAGAGAAAAGGAAATGTTTATAACTTTGTAATTTGAAACCATTGTGATAAATTGAGCATTTGCTCCTATAGGAGCAAATGCTCTATTTATCACAATGATTTCAACAAGTGACTTTTACAGAGGTGTAGAAAGGCATCAATATGCGAGAATGGGTTAACAGACTTTGCTTTATTTGCATTCCAGTAATTGATTTGAATAGTACTTTATGTCTGATATCAATCATGTTTTTTGCCCAGTGAATGAGCAGTATCACTAGAATAGATATCTTAGGAGTTTACTGAAAAACAGAGTAGATGCAGATAAGCAACAATCCCAATATGTGTATTTTGGTCAGTTTTGAGAAACACCTTTAAAGGTCTTCTACCTTTGCAAGTATTTCAGACCCAGATCAAATTCAAGGCTGCGCCTGGGTGACTTCTCATTGTCTACATAGTTTGTTAAATCTGAAAGCTTGAGACACTAGTTTTTGGCATAGCTCATTTGGAAGTTATCAAGGAATTGAATTTTTCTAACCCTGTGCACATGGGAATTAAGTTAATTGTCATTTGAGAATACTGTAAACCTAGATCAGAGGGTTCAAAATACCCTTTCTAGCTGAATTGATAGTATTGTTAACCCATTCCCTCATATTGACGACTTTTGACGACTCTGTTAAAGTCACTTTGTGAAACCATTGTGATAAATAGAGCATTTGCTCCTATAGGAGCAAATGCTCTATTTATCACAATGGTTTCAAACTACAAAATTCTTAAATTTTCCTTTTCTCTAGTTAATGCTCCTTTTCGGTAGATTTACTCAAAGAGGTTGGGTCTAAAAATAGCCTATGAGGGAATGGGTTAAGGATAAACCATTCAGCATTTAATTTAGCATTTAAAGGGTTAAGTTCAGACAGTATTTATTCAAAAACATGTTTTACTTGTTATTGAAGTTGAAACAATGTCACTTGTACATTTGTATTTAGTGTAGCAACCAATATTGGATTTTTTTCAGTGACTTCTGTCTAAATGAGTTATTGGAGAAGCAGTTTAACCGTGCGGTGTCTCGCCTCAACAAGAATATCCTATATCTGTGTTTCTCTCAGGGAGTAGACACTGAGAACCTGGAGCCTAAGCACACTTTACACAATGTACTGATGCTGCTGCAGCACCAGCGACTGGGCAGGTAATCAGTCTTACAGTACCTTCAGTTGAATTTATTGCCATTTAAATCATTGAACACTAGTGTTGAAACAGCAATCTATGCAAACAAATTGGATTGAAATACATGTATAAAAAAAATAAGAGATTTTATTTTAAGAATTGAAGCAAACATCAATTGTTGCAGACGAAAAGTTACTTAGCATGCAAAGAGTTAATCCAAGTTGCCATTTAATATGTTTCCTTAACTTTTAGAATTGCAGTAAAACCTCTGTAATACAAATGGTAGTAAAGAAGAAATGAGAATTTTTTAGGCAGGTAGCTGCTAAAAAAAAAGCTTAATGCAGGTTGAAAGTAATGCAGTTAGCTTGCAGAGGAGCTTTCTGCATTACTTTTATCATGCATTAAGCTGCTACCTGTAATAAGATTGATACTGATACTGTTGTGAGTAAATATTTGTGATCTCTTGATTTCTTACATGAATATTCAACAGGGAAAGACTTTCAGGGTCAAAAGAGCTTTCGGTACCATGAATCTGCAATGTCTCATTATTCTTCGATGAAAGTAATTGTACGGCTTTAAATGTACAGTAAAACCACTTAAATAATGATTAATAATGATTGATGTCCTTTAAAGTAGGTTACTGCATAATGCAAACTTACAAGAATGCAGAAAAACTCCTATTGGATAGCTGCGGTTCATATTTTGCTCCCTATTAAGTATTAACCCATTCGTTCATATTAATGCCTTTTTGTGCATTTGCAAACACAGTAGACCCAGATCAGGCAGCTCCTATAGCATGAAATAAGTCTGATTCTACATTTTTTTGTCAAAGCAAAATCTTTCCTTGAAAAGTAAAGAAAACATTTAAAAAAAATCAGCATATCGATATTCATGATGTCTTTATTTCTTACATGAATATTGAACAGGTAGTCGGTTAACCCTTTCCCTCATATGGACGACTTTTGACAACTCTGTAAATGTCACTTTGTGAAACCATTGTGATAAATAGAGCATTTGCTCCTATGGGAGCAAATGCTCTATTTATCACGATGGTTTCAGCCTGCGAAATTCTAAAATTTTCTTTTTCTCTAGTTAATGCTCCTTTTCGGTAGATTTAAAAATAGCCTATGAGGTAGTGGGTTAAGGTACCAACTGTCTTGAACCCTACCCGATATAGACACCTTTGCAAATAGAGTAAACCCAGTCTGATCAGAATCTGCCTGTTTGCCTGTCTGATTCTACTCATTCTGCCATGATAAAAAATCCCTTATTAATAATGTCATCTAAAAAAATAAATGTTGGAACCGTCTGATTTGGGTCTACTCTGTTTGCTTAGGACATATGATATATATATCTTGATTCTACAGTTTTTGTCAAAGCAAACAGTTCCCTTGAAAAGTTTATATTATAAAAATTTAACTATTAAATATTCATGATATCATTATAAGTCGAAAGTAATTCAGAAAGCTCCTTTGTTTTTTAATACACCTATCTTCAATAAATACATGGTTGCTTTAGACATTTTCTGCTGTTGTTTTTTTCTCATCAGTTGTATCATGTCTTGTGTAATTGCAGGATAGGGGCTTTTGATGTGATACAGGATATGATAGATTCAGTGGAAGATTCAAATGGGAATTCGGATGACAGTGATGATGAGAGTAATTTTGGGATAGATGAGCCTGATGGGTCTGAATGGGAGAGGGTACCAGACAACATCCCATCTGCCCCAATACCCCAGGACAGTGCAGGGAGCCAGTCACTTGGCTATGTGTCACAGCAGCTGTCTGAGTCAACACTCTCAGCCAGTGGTGTCCTGTCTTCTGCTGTCAGTTCATTTGCCTCTTTCTTTAAGAGATAACAACTAGAATAACACTAGAACCTCACTATACAAATCAGTAAGGGTATTACAGTAAAATCTCAATTATTCAAACACTACAATACATATTATTATCGAGCTTTAAGACAGGTGGCAGTTTACTGCATGGTGAAAGTCAGACAGAAAGCTCCTCTAGGAACTATCTGCATGACTTTCACCATGCATTAAGCAGTCACCTGCCTAAAAGCGTCTAAATTCTTCTATACTAAAATTTTGAATAATTGAGATTTTACTGTATATTGATTCTCTTTGTCACATCCATTTTGTTGCATCTCTCCTCAACACAAAAGCAAAAAAACAACATTGTGGGTTGTAATATGTACTACTTTAAAATGTTTACAAATTGTTTTAGTTGTGATCAGTACGAAGAAACCTTTACACCATTATTACACCTATTAATGCCTTTGCAAACAGAGTAGACCAAGATCAGATGTTCCTGTGGGAGAAAACTGATCAGGGTCCACCCCGTTTGATTATGGAATTAAATAGATATCATTCTACAGTTTTTATCAGGGCCAAAACTTCTTGTTAATATGCAATTATAAATATCAAGTTTTAACCCTTCGCATGCTATTCACGTCAATATACCTATCTGTAAATAGTGAAGACCCAGATGAGACAGCTCCTGCAGGAGCTGTCTCATCAGGGTCTGCACTATTTACAAGTTGATTGTGCAACCAGTGCACTCCACAGCAGTTATTGCACAGCGAAATACTTGTACACAGTGAAGATATATATAATTATACAACAGGGCATGGGTAAAGAAGGAGAAATGTATTTTAAAATTCAGCAAGAGAAGGGTTAATATTCATGAAGTCATGACTTCTTACATGAATATCCATGGAGTAAAGGGTTAATTGTGTATTTAATCATTTACCAAATGAATATCCATGGAGTAAAGGGTTAATTGTGTGTTTAACCATTTACCAGATGAATATCCATGGAGTAAAGGGTTAATTGTGTGTTTAACCATTTACCAAATGAATAAGTAAGAAATATTGACATTATGAACCAAGAGAAATTTTGGCCATGGCAGAAACTTAAAAAACGAGTACATGTATTATATTTGAGAATAAGATTGAATGACACACTATACTATACTACTGCTATTTGTAGGTTTACTTAGCAGTCAATCTTGTTTAATCTCAATCACCACTCGCAGTCTATTTGTAAACAGTGCAGATCCAAATTAGAGGGCTCCTTTAGGAACCATCTGATCAGGGTCTGCACTATTTGTCATTCAAAACACTCACACAAATTTATACCCTTACATATTAACCCTTTCCTCCATAATTACGCCTTTCTACGCCTCTGTAAAAATCACTTCTTGAAACCATTGTGATAAATAGAGCATTTGCTCCTTATGAGCAAATGCTCTATTTACCACAATGGTTTCAATACTACACAATTCTAAACTTTTCCTTTTCTCTAGTAAATGCTCCTTTTCGGTAAATTTGTTCAAAGAGGTTGGGTCTAAAAATAGCCTATGGATTAAACACTGAATTGAACTATTCCTATTTGCAAATTCAGCATTCAAAGGGTTCAACATTTACTCCTTAAATACACCTTTCTACACCTTTGCAACTATACAAGCCTACTGATCTTGGTCTGATTAGTTTGCTTTATATGGAATAATGCAGATATAATTCAGATAAAAACAATCTAATACTCATGATGTCATTATTTCTTACATGAATATTCATGGAGTAAAGGGTTGAGGCAGTGAAATCTAATTTTAATTTTTTTAAGTAAATAATCCATTAACTCGGAGGTTATTTACCTGGATATTTTGGCTTTATAGCAAGGCCTTCATCAACACACTGAGATGTGGTCAGTGGGTGTCATATGACTGAGTTGTCACGTGACACTAGGAGAGGGTCATACACTGCTTGAAGTTCCAACCGCTTGTCCCGGTTGAGTGATGCTTGCCGCTGTTTTATGAGTATTGCCTCTTTTACAGGGGATTTTTTGTTTATTTGACAGAGATTATTCCCTCTGCCAAGAACTAAAATAAAAAGAAGGCATCCAGGCGCTGTTTTGCAGCAAATGAGATTAGCCAAAATCATCTTCCTGATATCGTCCCTCATCACCATGTCATCTCATCAATCGTCAGCGCTATATGACCTATTCAGTGTCACAAAACACAACTTACTCACTCACTCTTTTACTGTACATTTGAGGTGAATCTCCTCTGACGTCAAGACTGGTATTTTGAGGGTCAATGTGATGCCCTGTGGCCTGGCAGTGTTTGTGTAGTGCCGAGTAGACACATGCTCTTTCAATCTTGTTTCAATCTTCTTTCTGTCTCACCTACAAAGTCATGCTTACCTTGCTCGCATTTTATATATGACGACTCAATGTCATGTGACACCCACTGACTACATCTCAGTGTGTTGATGAAGGCTTTGCAATAAAGCCGAAATATCCAGGTAAATAACCAATTGCTCCGAGTTAATGGATTCTTTACTAAAAACAATGGACAATCCAGAGCAATAGAACAACCTTCATTGTTGTAATTTTGAATTAATAGATCACTCAAAAGAAGGCTGATTGTCTGTCCTTCAGGTAGCTTGTGGTTACATAAGCAGGTAGTAATTTATTGGAAGACATAGAAATGACAGAATTGTTTTTTCTCTGTTAGCAGCAATCTGCATTTAATGTTTCATAGTTGCTTTAAAGAGATTCTACTTAATGATAATCCGTGCATGTGTATAGATTGCTGAGTTTTTATTTCTATCTTTGAAGGTTTTAGATGAACATTATTTTACAAGTAAAGGAACAGTCTATCAAGATAATGCATTTTTCCTTTTTTCTGTCATATAAAGATTATTCTGCTCATATATTTGCCAATGTTGTGTAACAAAGTGACTTCAGAATCAGACTCTATGTCAGATCTATCAAATTCAATAAGCAAACAGAGCAGACTTTGATCAGATGGCTCCTATTGGATCAAATTTGTCTTTTCAATTAATTTCAGCTTTTGAAAAACTATTAAGTGTCAGACAGTTTGGATGCTAGTGAGATGCCAAGCTACCCAGGGTCTCATCTGGATCCAACTGTTTGCAGATGTCGGTTAGGTCATGGATAGTGAGATAAAGATTAATTTTCGTAGTACTGTCCTAAATTGATTCAGAGTCGATCAGGGCTTGGTTAAAAATTATTTGTTGGTTTTTAGCTCACCTGAGCAAAGCTAAGGGTGAGCTTTTTGGAGACTTGAATGTGTGCCGTCAACAATTTGCTTGTGAACACTCTAGTGGTCACAATTTTAGTCCAATCTTCATGAAACTTGGTCAGAATGATTGTCTTGATAAAATGTTGGACATGAACGAAAATTGATCACATGGGGTCAAGAACTAGGTCACTATGTCAAATAGTAGGAAAACCTTGTGAATACTCAAGAAGTCACATTTTTAGCCCAATCTTCATTGGTCAGAATGATTGTCTTGAAAAATCTCGAACAAGATTGAAAATTGGTCACGCAGGGTTATAACCTAGCTCAAATGGTTGGAAAACCGTGTGAACATTCCAGGTCACGTTTTTAGCCCAATCTTCATGAAACTTGGCCAGAATGATGCCCTTATAAAGTCTTAGATGGTTAAGTGGGGCCAAAAAGTAGGTCACTAGGTCATATCTTAGAAAAATCTTGCTTACACTCCAGCGGCCACATTTTTAGCCAAATCTTCCTCAAACAGGCTCAGAATGTTTCTTGATGATATCAAGGTTGAGTTTGACCATGGGTGGGTTGGGATAAAAAAAATAGGTCACTAGGTCAAATCTTAGAAAAATCCCTCTAGAGGTCACATTTTTAGCCCAATCTTCATTGGTCAGAATGATTGTCTTGATAAAAACAATATTCTAAACCTTTGAAAATCTTGTTCTCCAGACCCACTGCCAACATTGTTCAAATGTCCCTTATGTCAATAATGGCCCAATCCTTGGGCTACCCAGCTATAATCTTAAATCTATGGTAATCAGGTGAGCGATTAAGGGCCATATTGGCCTTCTTGTCATAAAATTCGACCTCGTTTTCCATTTGGTTTTCTGAGGATTTAGGATTACTGAGATATTTTGAATATACATGTATAATTACGGTAAACACTACAATAAAGTTATGTAGTTTTGCAAAAACGACAACTTACCTTGGTTTACATAGAGTCTGTAAAAGCAGGTAGTTGCTTAATGAAGGACAAAAGTAATGCTGAAAGCTCCTATAGGAACGTTCTGAGGTCACAGTTAGCCGGAAATTGTCTTTAATTTCCTATTGTTGTGATGTTCAAAGAGAAAAACTTAGTTATATATTGAATTATGTAAAAAAATGAATTTATTAGAGATATTTTATGACTGTCTGCTGTCCAATTGGCTTGTTTGGTTAAAAACCACTGATCTTGCTACACTGTACTTTAGCAGTATCCTGCCAAATTTTGTCATCTGCTACACTTTTCATTTGTTTTTATTTTTTTCATCGATGTTTTAAAGACAGTCACAGTAACAAACAATTTGGATCCTGACGAGACACGGAGTTACTTGGCGTCTCATCTGGATCCGAACTGTTTGCATAGGTAATCACAGATGCGACATTGGCAGCGAGAGTTAAATGATATTGTTCCAGAAACTGGTGAAAAGGATTGTTGAAATACTGCATTTTATTAGATCAATTTTATATGACCTGTTTTTGCCTTTACTTTTAATAGTGCAATTTTACCTGTCAGAATGAAATTTGATTTGATTTTTAAAATCAAATTTGAAATAAAAAGTAGATATGTCTGAAGTATTCATTGTTTATTTAGCCTTCCAAAGTTTAAGCTTTATCCTTTATTCCATGGAGATTCCCTTTGACAACTTTGCAAACACAGTAGACCCAGATCAGATGGCTCCTCTTGGTGATAAGGCTTTGCTCTATTTGCTTATTGGATATCTTAAATCTATATCTACGCTATTTGGTATAGCTATTAATTCACTTCATAAAATCACTTATGTTCACAATGGATAGAGTATGCCATGAATATTCATAAAGTAAAGTAAAGTATTTGCATGAAATATGAATCTACAAGGCCAGTAAAGAATTTGTGATGACCTATACAAAGTTTTGATTCATGCACAAAGTTCAGGTATATGTATCCATAGCATAGACATATAAACTTAAGTGATAGCTGATATTCTAAAGCTTGGAACTCAGAACTAACTCTTGTGTGTTCAGAAGAGTGTCTTGTCATAAAGTATGATTTATGACTCCTGTAACACCTTGCAGTGGGCTAGACATTTTCACCTAAATTGCAATTGATGTACATGTATATGATCACCCCGTCCATCTATCCAATTTTGTCTGGGTCATATTCGTCTTGCACAAGTTTTGTATAACTTTATTTTGCATGAGCAAAATTTAATGTAATTTGAAACATTAACCCTTTACTCCATGAATACGCCTTTGCAAACAGAGTACTCGGATCAGACGGCTCCTATAGGAACCATCTGATCAGTGTCTGCTTATGATATAATAGTTATGATTCTAACAGTTCCTGCCATGGCCAAAAACTCCAGTGCCCTTATGCTATAATAACATTCTCCTTCTGTGACCTTGAAATCTGTCTGGTTCAATGTCTTCATGTAATGTAAAGGTTCAATGATTCTGTGTGCTCAACTTGTTCTATATTGCATTCACAAGGTGTCAACACACTAGAACAAAGCAGAATAACTATATCCCCTCCACAACTTTGTTACAAAGTGGATGCCTTTTCTTTTACGAACATTCAAATTGGTTCCATTACTCTTGAGAAAGAAACCGAGAAAAGTCAGGTAAATGTATTTACTGTGTACAATAACTCTCTACCTACTTATGCTTGAATGTCAGCCAATGTTCCTATTATCAGCTATATTTTGCACTGAATCATTGACAGCACAATCCAAATGTTTTCATGTACACGATATATTGCGCAACAGATCCATTATTTAAAGGGGATGTCCCTACATTTGACGCGTTTCAAAAACACTTAAAAAAAATATACAAAACTCATTTGTTTATATGCTGAAAAGTAGTATATCGCAAAAATCCCCATCCAGTTACCGTTTATAATGACAAAACATCCATGTGTTTGATATCGCCGATCCCGATTTTACTGCCCGATGTTTCAGTTTTATTTGGGTTGGGTTTTAGTTTCGTAACGTTTGCTCTATTCGCGATTCCCCGACCACTTCCGAGAAAGCTATTAGGTAAACAATGGAGGGATCGGGTGATCATCGGCAAAACAGGGAAGAATTTAATGGAAAAGGCCGATAATATTGTGTTGTAGAACAAAAATTATCAGTATTGATGAAATCGGTTTATTTGTATCACAGGGGCATTTTTCGATATAAGTTTAAATTGGCAACCTTCATAATAATGATAGAGCATAACAAATACCAAGTTTTATGATATTATTGAAAATATGCATTCATTGTAGGGACTTCCTCTTTAATGCAGCAAGAAGGCAGGGCGGAGGGTATACAATTTCAAAATCCGTTGTGCGGTCATTCTCAAGCAACTGATTAGGCAAGCTCAAAATCTGAACAATCGGATGCTTGTCAAAAGTTTTACAACCTCGGGCCAGGGCTTCGGACTAGAACTGGTGGTTTTGCTAGCAATCATTTACAGAAAACAACTTGGAAGGAAGTAGGAGAAAGACAAACACCAGCAGTGCAGTGTGAAGTTTTATTTCAAAGATGACGAGTGCAATACAGAAACTGCTATCAACAGTTGTTAGGAGTACAATGCACTGTATTTACTTAGATATTTGGTCACCCAATCTTCTCTCCAAGTACAAGCCAAGTATCGAGTCAATTTGGTAACAAATGGAGTAGCAAACAGTGTATACTGTTTAATCCTTTCCCTGTTGAATATTCATGGAACAAATAATGGCATTATGGCATTATGAATATTTATTACCTGATTTTTTATAATCGCATATGTACACACCATGGTATTGGTAGTCTGATCTATCATTATTTCATATTTAACCCTTCGCTTGCTGAATTTTAAAATACATTTCTCCTTCTTTACCCATGCCCTGTGGTGTAATTACATATATATTCACTGTGTACACGTATTTCGCTGTGCAATCACTGCTGTGGAGTGCACTGGTTGCACAATCAACTTGTAAATAGTGCAGACCCTGATGAGACAGCTCCTGCAGGAGCTGTCTCATCTGGGTCTTCACTATTTACAGGTAGGTATATTGACGTGATTAGCAAGCGAAGGGTTAAAGCAAACCAGCAGACCCTGATCAGACGGCTCCGACAGGAGCTATCTGATCTGGGTCTACTCTGTTTGCAAAAGGCATGAAAAAGTTTTTATATGCGGGAAAGGGTTAAACTGCTGCTTCAAGAGCAGTATGACCTAGGGTTTGCACCATACACCTAAGTTTGTTCTATGAAATATTTAGGGTAATTACTGAAGGTATGCTTTGATGTACATGTATATCATTTGACCAGATACTGCTATCCAGATGATTAGATAACAAACTGGTTGGCATACAAACACTCACTTCTAATCTCATCTCTTCAGCAATTAATCCTACATTCTTACATTGCCTAACACCAATCTAAATCAATAAAAATACAACTTTACCATGAAGCAGTTTATTCTACTTGAAACATTCAGCAGATGGATATCATTTAGCAGAATAGAATAGTAGACTGAAATTCAATTGAAGCCTCTTTTTCAGCAGTTCATGACAAAATATAAGAAAACTTAAAAAATTCAATATTTAGCAACAATATCTAACTGAATGAACCAATCATAAAGCCAAAGATATTTTAATAGTTAAATAAACCTAAACTTAAAGTTAAACAAGCTGATATATCTAACAATTCACATCATGAATATTTTTTAGCCGATATTGATTAATGGTATATGAACACAGGATTTTTAGGTCATGGCAGAAACTGAAGAATCAAAATTATAACAGAGTGGACCCTAACCAGAGCCTTTTGATCAGAGTCTACTCTGTTTGCAAAGGTGTCGGGTTAAATAATCCAAGAATTTAAGTGACAAATCTCAATGAAAATCAATTCCTGTGTCAGAATTATCCCAGCCTCTACTTTTCACCTTCCATTTACTATTCATTAGAATTTGCATTGGGTCTCAAGGAGAGGATTCCTAACTGTGCATGCATAGCTCAATTATCAAAATACATGTCAACATAAACAGTGAAAACAATTTAACCCTATCGGATGCATAGCTCTAGAATACAAAATACTGTCAACAAAAACAGTTAAAAGTTAACCCTCATTAGAAGCCCATGGTCATAAAAATTCTAACTTGAATTCTCAAGTATTTGAAAGGTAAGATTTTTTGTTTCTCACATACCTTCCCTTATCTCTGGGTCAGAACAACAGGTTAAGATTCCCTGATCTGTAACACGAGTAAGAACACTTTAGAACATGTATGACGACACAGCATATATGACGTCAAGCCATGGAAACCGATGTTTACACTTCTTTGTTATGTGAGAAAAAGAATCTGATGCTCGTTGTCTTTTAAGATCACATGTTCCTAAACTCACCAAGAAAATGTTATTAAGCTCGCAAAGGCTCTGCTAATAAAATTTTCTAAGGCTCGTTTAGGAACTCGCAACAGATCCTCTATTTAACACATTCCCGCATAGGCTATCTTTAGGCTAAATCTCTTTGAATAAATCTACAGAAAAGGAGCATGTACTAGAGACAAGGAAAATATTAGAATTGTGTAGTATTGAAACCATTTTGATAAATAGAGCAAATGCTCTATTTATCACAATGGTTTCAAGAAGTGACTTACAGAGGCATATTTATGGAGGAAACGGTTAAATAAGATGGTAAAGAAAAACATATCATCTAAGAATCACTACACTTCTTACCACACTTTTTTTCCTTTTCCAAAAAGAATACAGGACACCAAAACAATTCCTTACACAATTAACCAATTACCTGATGAAAATTCAAGTAAGAAATAATGACAAGAATATTTATTGGCTGATTTTTCATAATCGTGTATAATCTCTGGATGTATTCCATGAACAGACACTGTTCAGGTCAGTTATACAGGAGTCATCTGATCAGGGTCTACTCTGTTTGTAAAGGCATCCCTATCAGCTAAATGGTTAAAACTCCTCACACATGCCCCATCAGATACACATAGCCCCAGTATTTTATAAATATCAATTTATTTAACCCTGTACTCCATTAATAGCCATTCTACACCTTCGCAAACAAGAGTGCAGCAGAACCTGTCATAAGCCGCCACTCATTTATTGCACATAGGAGTCTTAAAAAGCCGGTAGTTACTTAATGCATATCACATGAATATTCATGGAGTAAAGGAACATCCACTACCTGTCTTACCCCCCTTTTTATATCATTGTAACATCAATGCCATTTGTACACAACTTGGATCCTGACCAGACCAAAAATGATCACAAATTGAAGTTGTTTGCAACTTAAAAAATTGGGTAAAAAAACCAACAAGCTATGTGATCCAAAAGTAATGAATATTCATGAAAAGAAATCATGACTTTATGAATATTAATTAGCTCAATTTTGATAGTGATATAGGGACACAGGATGTTTGACGTTGACAGAAACTAGAATCAGATCTAAATAATTCAATAAGCAAAAACAGAGTAGACCCTGATCTAGGTTTACACTCTTTGCAAAGGTGTGACAAGGCATTTTTATCAAATAAACGATGGAAGAGAAAAATACTATTAGTGCTTTTTTCATAGAAGGAGAAGGGCAATATGAATTACAATAACTCAAACTGTCTGCCATTTAGAAACCAAACTAATCACTGATGACTCTGTGAAACCATTGTGATAAATGGAGCATTTGCTCCTATAGGAGCAAATGCTCTATTTATCACAATGGTTTCAAACTACAAAATTCAAAAAAAATTATTTTTCTCTAGTTAATGCTCCTTTTCCATAGATTTACTCAGTGGTTGTATCTAAAACTAGCCTATGAGGTAATGGGTTAACACTTACAACTGAATTTACACACAATACAGCAGAACAACAGTTTCCCTTTCCCTGTTCTATGTTTAATCCAAATTTCAATACCTACTGAATATTTATGGTCAAAATAAAATGAAATACGGAATGTGGAACATTGTAGCCATTTAAAACTAAAGGAACAGATCTATCAAATTCCAATAGCAGACAGAGCAGACGGATCCACTAGGAGCCATCTGATCTGGGTCTACTCTGTTTGCAAATGTGTGAAAAAGCATTTATATGAGGGAAAGGGTTAACAAGAGTACCGCATACAGTACATAATACGCCCACTTGCAAACTTTCTCCGATTCAACATGCCTTATAAGTGTTGACATTTTCTAATCTGTGCTTCAGATCTTGATTTCCATATTAAGGTGATACTATTTTTTTAAAAAATGAAGTGAATATCTTATTAAATAAAAAAGTTACAGCTAATCCTCATTTTTGCAGATTTTTGTAAAGTGCAACAGCCATAACTCTGTAAAGACAAACTGAGTGAACCTCAAAATAAACTCGGCTTCAAATTTTGTTGCTTAAAACATTTGTGTTTCATTTATATCATTTTAATAGTTTTCCCAGAAAACAACAGACAAACTGAAAGTTGACCGACAAACAAAGCAACGAACACACAAAGTTCAAGGACCATAACTTTAGAATAAAATGACATATCAAAACCCCCGCAATATATGTGAAAATTCACATTAAGGTTTAACCATGTAAAAAAATTGAAGTAAATATCATTTCAAATGAAAAAGTTATGGCCATCCTCATATTTGCATTATTTTTTTAAGTGCAAGGGCCATAACTCCGAAACAAATCAAATGATCCTCAGAATCGACTTAGCTTCAGGTCTTGATGCATTAAACATGTGTATGAAGTTTCATTAATATCTGTCCAACAGTTTTGCCAGAAAACAGCGGACAAACTATATGCATATATTTGCATTATTTTTTAAGGGCCATAACTCCGAAACGACAAATCAAATAAACCTAAAAAAAAATCGACTTGGCATCAGATCTTGATGCATTAAACATTTTTGTGAAGTTTCAATGATATCTCTCAAATAGTTTTCCCAGAAAACAGCGGACAAACTATTTGCATTATTTCTTAAGGACAAGGGCCATAACTCTGAAACGAAAAATCAAATGATCCTCAAAATCAATTGAGTTTCAGATCTTGATGCATTAAACATTTGTGTGAAGTTTCATTAATATCTCTCAAATAGTTTTCCCAGAAAACAGCGGACAAACTATTTGCATTATTTTTTTAAGTAAAAGGGCCATAACTCCGAAACGACAAATCAAATGAACCTCAGAATCGACTCAGCTTCAGATCTTGATGCATTAAACATTTGTGTGAAGTTTCATTAATATCTCTCAAATAGTTTTCCCAGAAAACAGCGGACAAACTATTTGCATGTATTTGCATTATTTTTAAAATATAAGGGCCATTACTCCGAAACGACAAATCAAATGAACCTCAGAATCAACTCAGCTTCAGATCTTGATGCATTAAACATTTGTGTGAAGTTTCATCAATATCTCTCAAATATTTTCCCAGAAAACAGTGGACAAACTATTTGCATATTTTTTAGGACAAGGGCCATAACTCTGAAATGAAAAATCAAATGAACCTCAGAATCAACTCAGCTTCAGATCTTGATGCATTAAACATTTGTGTTAAGTTTCATTAATATCTGTCAAATAGTTTTCCCAGAAAAGAGTGGACAAACAAAATGTTGACGGACGAACGAACGGACAGGGCCACGACAATATACGACCACCTTTATTAGGTGGGCGTATAAAAAGCAGGTGGTTGTTTAATGCATAAAGCTCCCATAGGAGTTTTTGCATTATTTTTGACAGACCCACTATTAACCTCTTTTTGATGGTCGCTTACGACATGTTCTACTGTATATAGTACTGTTTAGTGTATAATGCTGAAAAAAGGACCAATTTCAATTTATTTGTCAAATGGTTGTATTTACCCAATTATAACATATCTCAACAGCTGTAACATTATTAACGGACAATGCCATTATATTAGTTCAAGGTAGTCTTGCATTATCAGTCTACCTCTAAATATGAAAAAAAATTTATAACGTTGAGCACCCTTCTGATAACTTTAGACTCAAATAGAAGCAAGTCCTGTAGACTGATCAAACTGCTCCCTATACACAACATTTTGAATCTGGATCACCTGTACTTTAAGATTATTTTTTTTTTATTAGGAACTGAATGAAGAATAACTCATACCATATCTATTTATTATGACAATGACTACATTTTTCAGCATAAATAATCTCTTCAGAATCTCTTTCTGATGCTTTAATTCAATCTAAATGTCATTTTACACACTGAAACATAACACTTTAAACAGTTTGCCTTTTCATTCCTCGCCCTTCTCGTTAAGATTTTATTATTGTATAGACTTGCCAAGGTCAATGTGTTTTACAGACCATAACCCTTTACAATTACACCTTTGCAAACAAAGACCTATATTAGACAGCTCATTTAGCAGCTACCTGATTACGGTCTGCACTGTTTGCTTTATCTGGGATTTTATAGAACTCTTTCTTTCAAGACCAAATATTTCCTTGTTAAATGCGACATTACAGAAGCAATACATCATTATTGATGGAGGAAAAAGGGTTAAAACATATTCTAAAGATGATTTATTCAAGGTATACAGATTACCTATATTCTCTTAACACCTGACTATAACTTTCCATATGATGAGTGAATTGCAGCAGACATACCCTAAAACTACCAAGAGCCATTCAGGTCGCTTGGATAGTGCGTACCTCTCCACAGAACATGTCGCACTATAACTGTTTGCAGTTTGCATAATTGATTATTAGAATCTTTACAACATCTGTGATAACCATACACAACACTATTAAGTGACACATATTCATAATGTATAAGTGACAAATATTCATAATATATCTACCACTATTAAAAAGACAAGTTCATACAGTAAATATCTCTTAAACGACCACAAGTATACTTGTCAGTCCTTACAACAGCTGGTAGCTTACTGCAAAGGCTCGAAGGATAGTTCTGCAATTCTTCCATCCTTTGCTAATCTGCTACTTGCTTTTCACCCATTTACTCACACAATCCCATTAATGGAACATAGGTCAACAGTGTAGGCCCAGATCTGGGTGTTGACCGTTTGCCATGCCAATTAATGTTAAAGGTGTCCACTAGCATAGATTTCTTTTGCAGGATTTCTCATGTAAGCATGTGTTTATGAAACACTATGCCCCAACAGGTGTACCTATCATTTTGACCTCTGACTTTTGACATGGCACCACAAAATGTTACAGCTTCAAGAGAGGAGTATAAATACGAAGTATTGGTGTCTCGCTTCAAGAGATGAGTATAAATACGAAGTATTGGTGTCTTTATCTCTAATACATAGTACAGCTTGGAAAATTTTACCCGACCCTTGCCTACTTAATTTGCATAAATCAAAATTCAAAACATTTCTATTTTTATGATTGGCAATGTACAGATTTATACTGGGCACGTGTCCCGGTAAGGGCTGTTCCAGGAAAAAAGGCCTGGGGGGGGTAGGAACGCCGGCCAAAAATAGGGGTACCACCAACACAATTTTATTTTTTTTACCCCCCTAAACGAGAGAATTAAAATAAGTCGGATACCCACAACCACTAGATTTATATTTAACTTGCCACCCACCACCAAGAAAACTGAAATTTCTGGTTTAATAGTACTTTCTAGGTTTTTTTTAACCTCTCAAAATTTGACAAGTTTTACTATAAATATGAATATGCTGTTTTATGCATGTAACATTTGCAACTAAATTGTTTTCTACATGCAAATTATATTGACAGCATATATTGTCATTCTATTATATGTAATTCAATGACAAAAATTATTTATTGTAAATTTCCAGAGTTTACAAAACTCCAGGAGTCTCAGCAGGACCAAAATTTTGGCTGTGTGCAAGATATGGAAGAATTTTCTGTCAATGAGACAACTGATGACATTTGTCAGTAATGCAAAGAAAACTGTCTCCGTTAGATTTAAATTTAATTAAAATAACACTAATCTTGATCAGACAATCTCATTTAGATATCAATGAAATTTTTTCAAAATCAGTGCCCCTATGTCTTTAAAATGTTGGTCGATCTAATCTCTGGGTAACCCACTGTGTGTAAACAAGGGTTTAGTATTGTGCTTTAACCGGGCTGTTTTATTTTTGTGTGGCATTTCCTGCTCAACTGTTTTATTTTACTTTCCTTCTTTGTCTGTATAAAATTCTATCAGACCAAACAAATGTCTGGTAGGTCCTGAATGCATAAGTGAATCTGCATGATATTTCGTTGTTCATTCATTTTACACCCCCACCCACCAAACATAGCATCTTGTGCCCAAAGTTTCTGTCAGAATGCTGATCAAATTACCGTATTTAATGCCCCCACCCCCAACAATTGGAATATGTAATAACCCCCAATACAACACAATTACAATTGAAAAAATCACCCCCACCAACACAAATTTATCTCTTTATCATGCCCCACCAACAAAATTTTAATTCATCGGCGTTCCTACCCCCCAAGGCCTTTTTTCCTGGAACAGCCCTAAGCAAATATGCATGGACACACTCGTGATTGTATGGTTTACATCTGCACAGGTTATCGCTCTCCCATAAATTCACTGAGAATAGACTTCATGATTTACCGGCAGTTTTATTTATACAGTGTCATCTCTCTCATGTATTCTGCATATGAGCCAGGGTTCTGGTCAAATTTTCCAAGCTATAGTAGTTCAAAAGTTATTGCCGAGATTAAAGTTTCAGACAGGCAAATATCTGAAAAAACAAGAGCACCGCAAGCGGGTGCCAACGCTCGTCTATCGTCACTGTCAAGATGAACATGCATACCAAAAATGAAGGTTGTAAATGAAAAATTGAAGAAGTTATGGTCAATGTTAAGATTTCGGACGACGACGACGACGGAGTTACGACAATAGCTCATGATTTCTTCGAAACAAGACGAGCTAAAAAAACCATTTTGGACAAGCTTACCTTATATGATATGAGAGTAAATTGGTTTAAGAGGCCAAGTTTATTCACTTAGTGGTTGTCTAACAGAGGTTTGACCGTATTCCTTTAACCCTTTACCTCATAAGCATTTAAGACCTGATATATATGGTTTATTCCAATTTCTCCCACATTTTGATTGTCCATTTTCCAACAAGTCTCACATTCAAGCCAGACAGGTAAATAAGTCGAGCATCAACACATTACCTCCTAGTGACGCATTTTTGCGCCTCTATAAAATACACATTGTGAAACCATTGTGATAAATAGAGCATTTGCTCCTGTAGGAGCATCACATTTATCACAATGGTTTCAAACTACAAAATTCTGAAATTTTCCTTTTCTCTAGTTAATGCTCCTTTTCGGTAGTTTAATTCAAAAAGGTTTGGTCTAAAAATAGCCTAGGAGAGAATGAATTAACTGAATGTTCAAACTGGCCAATTAGCAAAGGAAGTTTTAGCCATGGTAGAAACTGTAGAATCATACAGTAATTGTAGAAACATGCAGATACTGTAAAATCATAACTATACACTTCCATAAGCATACAGACCAGACCCTCATCAGACAGACCAGACCCTCATCTGATAGACCAGACCCTCATCAGACAGACCAGACCCTCATCAGATAGACCAGACCCTCATCAGATGGCTTCTGCAGGAGCTGTCTGGGTCCATGCTTATAAAACTTTTAGTTGAGTCTGAGTTCGTTCTCAAGTTTTTGATCAAAAGCTTGAGAACGAACTCAGACTCAACTAAAAAGCTTTATAAGCATGGACCCAGACCCTCATCAGATGGCTCCTGCAGGAGCTGTCTGATCTGTTTCTTCCTTTTGCAAATGTGTGAACAGGCATTTGTGTGAGGTAAAGGGTTACATGTATCCACTCCCTATGCTAAACTAAACAAAATGATAAACACAACAATAAATCATCCTAGCGTCAACACCAAAAATAAATATCAAAACCTTTATAAATAGAAGTCTCTCAAGTGTGAAATGAATGCACATACACATACAATACCACTATACAATGTATCAATGGTCACCGCATCACAGGAAAAGGCATTTTCGAGACTTATCAAACTGTGTAGATCTTGACCAGTCATTCATCTTTGTATACAAGTATAATTTGACCTACAGATCAGTGTAGAATCTAAAATAGCTAGCTCTTTTGCTAGAGGTGTCTGGTTTTGGTCTACACTGTTTACAAAGTCATATGGACCCTTTTCTCAAGGAATGTGTCCTCAGATACATTAGTTTGTCCCTGTTCAGTGTCTTCCTACAGCCGGCAGAGCTACTGATAAATGTGTGTACCCAAATACTAAAATACTCATTTCTCCACCAAACCCTTTACTGTGACCACTCTTTAGAATTGTCTCGAAGAGGCGATTCTAAGGAGTGGTCACAGTATAGGGTTTGGTTGAGAAATAAAGGAGCTCTTTTTGAAAATCTTGAATTTTACACATCTTATCTGGTCTGGACCGCAGGCTGGACCAAAACTACTGTTGCTAGGTATCACTGTCATGAATACTTATGCTTCGAGGTATTGGGGAGAATCACAAAATTGATGATCACATTTATTTTGTTCGCGCACGTTTAGCACTTGGACCATTGGACTCTGCCACTTCCCACAAGTTCTTCAGTTTTTTCTCAAACACCTTGGATAGACTTGCCCCAGCCTTAAATTCAGGTGTTGTTCGTTTGTTATACTCAACACAATTTGAAAATATCAGGCGAACATCACTGACAAGATCAGCTGGCTCAGAGTACATAAACTTGTTGATTCTATTCTTGATTGTCTGGAAATCCATAGGTTTCTTGATCACCTGGTAATAGTCCGGAGCCTGAAGACAGGAAATATCACATCAGTAGTGAAAAACCGTGTTAACCCATATCCTACTGTAAAAATGAATAATGTAGTTTTCTGAGGCTACACAGGGAACCAGGTCGTGTACCCTCAGAACCACACAAAGTTTCTGGTATGATTGTAAATATGACCAAAAAAATTTTTTTAACCTTTACAAATAGTCTGAAATCGGAAGAAATACCGAATAACTTAAAGCAGAGCTCCAGATAGCATGTGTACATCAACACTTTTTCAAGTATAACTTCTTTATTTCTCCAGCAAACCCTATGTTGTGAACACTCTTTAGAATCGTCACAACATAGGGTTTGCTGGAGAAATGACGATTTTAGTGTTCGAGTACGCATAGTTATCTGAAGTTCTGCTTAAAGAATAACTATGTTTCATAAGGATCAAAGCTATAAAACATTTTGTTTTTGAAAGTGAAAACAAATGAAAAATGTACGTAGAACAATCAAATAGTATGCAGAAAGGTAAAAGGTTAGTATGATTGCCACTCAGATATATTCATTGTTTGTATAGATTTAAAAGTGCAACTCACATCTTTCTTCTGGACAGGCCTAACGAAGGGCCAGGCATCCTCCTCCTCCATGAAGCCTACCACCATGTCCTCCAGCATCTTCAACTGCTGCACCTTGCTGCTGCCCCGCGAGCTGCTTGTATAATGCTTTACCTCATCTGCAATGACAACAAGAAGTGTTTGTGAAACACTATGCCTACCGTATGACCTTTGACCTTTATAAGTCACCCATAAATATGTTCTTAAGTTGAACATGCATGCCAAGTTTGAAGTATGTATGTACAAAGGCAACAAAATTACTGACAATTTTAAATTTGGAGCTAAATCAACCAACTAACAGGCAGAGCAAAACAAATATCACCCCCCCCCCCCTTGTGAGGGGGCCCCTCCCCCATAAGAAGCAAAAATCAGTGCTGCCCCTCCCCCATAAAAAAGAAAAATCAGTGATTCCCGGCCGTCATAAAAAGGAAAAATCAGTGCTGCCCAATTAATTGAATTAGATGGCATCCCATTACTGAACAGTAGAAAGTCTATAAACTGACACATAACAATAGCAAACTTATTTGATAGGTTTTAAAAGGCTCATCAATAACATTCATCTTTGTGCTTGTTACCTATGAGTTCAATCCTAACTATTGTAAGTACACGGTACTCAAGTAATATAGACGATATGCTTCGTGCAAGGTTTTTCTATAACTGCAGTCAGCGGTCAAGGTCAAAGTCGCACAGACCTAAAATCTCTACACGACACTCCACCATCCCAAGATGTACTCACATACCAAATTTGGCATTCTTACTCGTAATACAGGAGATACACGCCAGACAAAGTTTTTCTATACCTGAGGTCAGAGGTCAAGGTCAAATAAACTTTAAAAAAAAAATGATACCCAACACTCCCAACAAATTTGACATTCCTACCTATGCTTTATTTTTGAGGTCAGAGGTTAAGGTCAAAGAGATCTGGTATGTGACACTCAGCCATCCCAAGATGTACACAATGTACTCACACATTAAATTTGGTATTCCTACCGTAGGTAATATAGGAGATATGCTCAGAACAAGCTGTACACAGACAAACAGATACACAGTCAAGGTCGCAGAGACCTGAAAATGATATGCGACACTTCGCCATCCCAAGATGTACTCTCACACCAAATTTGGCATTCCTTCCTCAAATAATATAGGAGATAAATATGCTCTGTCTGGTCAAGATCTTTCTATAACTGAGGTCAGAGGTCAAGATCAATATCATAGAGATTTGAAAATGGTACATGACATTCCCCTATCCTATTATGTACTCATACACCAAATTTGGTATTCCTACCTCAAGTAATATAGGAAATATGCTCAAGACAACCTGTACACAGACGCAGATACACACACGGACAGTTTGGGAACTATATACCACCAAAGCATAACAAGCAGAAACCGCATTAAAGCCGGATTTTTTTGTGTTCACAAATTACATAATGATTGATATAGGTTTTTACGTCGCTTGCAACACAGTTTCAGTTAATTAACGACATCAAACTAATTACAGATGGAGGAAGCTATCTGCAAACCAAATATAAATTGTCTAGCATATGTAGTTCAGAAGTTTTTTGGTTTTTTTTATGACAGCCAAGTTTTCAAAATAGTTACCTTGACCTTGACTTGATTTCAGGTATCTTTATGTCATCTGTAAGGTCCTTATCAAAGCTATCTGAATACTAAAGGTGAATTGCCTACAATTCGTGGATCAGAAATTATAGGAAAATGTTAAAGTTTGTTAAAAACAGCCAAGTTTTCAAAATAATGACCTTGACCAAATTTCATGTATCCTTGTATCAACTGAAAGGCCTTAACCAAAGCTATCTCCATACGATATATGAATTGTCTAGCACATGTGGTTCAGAAGATGAAGTTTTTTATGATGGCCAACTTGTCAAAATAGTGACCCTGACCTAATTTCAAGTATCTTTATATTAACTGAAAGGCCTTTACCAAAGCCATCTGTATACCAAAGATGAATTGCCTAGCATTTGTAGTTCAAAAGTTATAGCTATGTCAAAGTTTGAAGTTTTCAAAATAGTGACCTTGACCTGATTTCATGTATTCTTGTATCAAATGAAAGGCCTTCACCTAAGCTATCTGCATACCAAATATGAATTGTCTAGCTTAAGTAGTTCAGAAGTTATAATCAATGTTAAAGTTTTAAAGCCCGTCGGTTTTCGCCAAATTATAAACCGAGATTTTTCTTGAAAAATCCGGCTAAAAACTTATAAATATTTTAATGTTGAATTTTCAGTGGGATACCAGTAGTACTTCATTATTAAATGATGAAGTCAATTGAAAGGATATTATTTATGAGAAGATTTTGAATGACAACCAATGCAAATCCTGGGGTCTACACCATTTGCAAATACCAGTACACCCGTTTCCTACATTCCAAGGGTTTTGTTAGTATGTTACTTTCTGAAACACTAGAAGCACTAACCAGTCTTGTTCTCTAGAGTCAGTTTGGAGGCAGACTTGGCATTTCTTTTGAGCTTGACTTTATCTTGGTCCAGGAGAGGGGAGTCTGCCCTTTTGCGTTTCTTACTGACTTCCACTGTCAAAGGACTATCCCTGGGGCTACCACGGCGTGAAGACTGTTTGCTGGAACTTGGTGTTGTTTTGGGACTGTTCAACTTCTTCTTCTTGCCACCTAAGTATCAGGAAACAGTGTGAATGAGCTATTAAGCCACAAGACACCACTAAAACTGTGTGTACAAAATGATGAGATATACAACTGGAAATACAACAGCTTACCTGGTTAACAAGTTTGAAAAGTTCTGATTGAACCATTTTTCGTTACACTAATGATTGTGCTGTGACAAACAGCTGATGTTAGAACAAACATTTCTTTATGGAACAACTAACATATCTTGAAGCATCACTAAAAACTAACAAAATACAAATTTATACACATACAAGATGTCAATTTATATTATTCAGGGCTGTTCCATTTAAATGTGTATTGGGGGCAGGAAGGCATTTTATAAAATAAGATGGTTTTCGCTGAAAAAATGGTACTGATTGGTTTGTGCATTAGTAAAAAACTTCTATGGGTGGGTGGCCGAATTTGAAAGTGCCTTCCTGCACCCCCATACACATTTAAATGGAACAGCCCTCAACAAAACTAGATAAATGAGCTAATTAATTTAGGTCATCAGATCTGTAGATTAAAGTAGACATAACCACTGCCTACCTTTGACAAGATTCATCTTGATTTTGCCTGCCTTAGTGTCAGTAAAGGCACACACTTGGCATAACCACTTTCCTTTGGGGATTTTCTTGAGCGGTGGGTCTGCACAGGCCAGGTGATATGACAGGGGGCAGTTGTCACAGCAGACGAGGGTGCCAGCCTTGCTGCACACAGCACAACGAGAATCGTCCTCCTCCGAACTGGCTTCATCCTCTGCCTCTTGCTCTTCTTCCTCACTAAATTAAACAAATTCATAGTCAAAACCACAGCTAAGCTTTCATTCCTTAATACGACACATCTGCTATGCAATACAAACTATTCTCAGAAGTCCCATTATATTTTAGCATATCAATATTTTCCCCAAAGATGGTTTTTAAACACTAGCAATTAGTTGGACAGATTGTATGAGCTACTGTAATGTGATGTCTTTCTCAAAGAAGGCAAAAAAAAAAGGCAACTAACAAGCCACATATGCTGGCCCTTTTCTGGCCTTTTTTTAATAATGCATTTTAACAAGTATATGGGAGCACTGAATGCAATGCCATAGTCCTCTACCGGTTAAACTTGAATTTTTCCTTTACCGGTTAAACTTGAATTTTTCCAAGTCCAACTGCTGTATTTCCATAAAAATCAATGTAGCGTCACAAAATTTAAACATGATCTGTAACTCATTGTAATAAAGCTAAATTATAAATACCAAGTATTAGTGATGGAAAATCAGCTGGAAATCATAATCGATTATCGGTTGACATCGCTTTGGCCTTACCGATTGACGAATCGATTAAATCAGAAATAACAAAACATATTCTTCCATCATTGATCAGTGCTTACAAGTAAAGTAATTTTCACATGAAAGATAATATAGTGTCAAATGATGTTATACTATGGTTGTGTTGCCTTATTATGTTTAGTCATTTTTGTGCAATTGATTTTTATGTTAATATAAGGAATGCCTTTATATGTCGTTTTATTTAAGGTGTCTGTCTGTATGAGTGTTTCAATTACAAGCATTAAAATATCATTGTTTGTTGTATTATCATTTAATAAAACAATAACCCACAAAGAACAAGAACTCGGAGAACGCTATTAAGTAACAAGAACTTGATTGCAAACAGAATTCCTTGGTAGTTTTCAGGCCCAATGGTGGCCGAAACGAGTCACGAAAGGTCGAAAGGGATTGGTTCCGAAACAACCCGGGCCATCACTTATGTGTCACAATGGTACACTTGGTGCAGACTACAGTGCCTTTCGCTACTATTAATTCTAGACAATAAATACTGTTGTATAACTTGGTTTGGATGACAAACTAACTGATATGCGTTCACGGTTATCGACAAATGATCAAAACACCCAAACAGCAAAAAGTCAGGCTTTTTACCATTATTTTTATATGATTTCCGAAACTAACGCTGAATAAATAGACTGCTTCGCCACTTTCATGAAGAAATGTAATAAAGTCCTGCGCTCGCTTTCAGTCGTTGTTTTGGACATAACTGTTATCACATGACCATTGACTATAGTTATGTCCCCCAAACGAGGTTTACATTGTGTTTACTAAATTTCTTACCGGCACTGCCGAAGGGGACTATATAAGTTTGCACTCTGTCAGTCGGTCACACTTTGGTTTTCCAGATTTTTTTTCTAAACCCTTAAAGATATTGAACTGATATTTGGGATGTAGCTTTATTATAACGAGTTACAGTTGCCTTTTTTTGATTTCTTCAACCCAAAATGAAACAAGTTTTCACGTTCAGTTAGCTGTCAAATGGCTACACAGGATTTTGTATAGAAAATAACATCATATTACATTTTGTTTGCTCAGAAACGACACGTGGAAATTAATTCATATAAAACTAGAACTATCACTAATGGTGATGGAATACCCCCGCTCAGATGCCTTGATCGTAAATCAGACAGTTTGGTGCCATGACCAGGATTTGTGCCACTGACAGACAGACAGATCAACCAACACACTGACTCCTATATACCCCATCTCAAACTTTGTTTGCGGGGATATAAATATAATGGGACTTTATATAATGGGACTTTAAAAGTAGATAAAATGCTACAACTCTTCAGAAAAAGATTTTTAACCACATGAAACGAAACTTGTTTCATTTTGGGTTGAAGAAATTAAGAAAAGGCAAGTCTAAGGACAGGTTCACACAGGTGTGACAGTGACCCTTTTGTGTGCACCTGCTAAATCAGTGATAAAAGAAATGGAATTTCTGTACAATTACAGCAAAAGGCAACAAAAGAATAGGCACAGCATATTACCTCTGCTCCCCTTCCTCTTCATTCTCTTCATCACTGGACACGTGCTCACTGAATGTTCGTCTCCTTTTCTTCACTGGACTTCGCTTGGCCTCCTTTGGCTTACACTCCGGGCAAAACCAGTCACCATTTGGAATATGCTGGAAAACCGAAAAGGTCATTGTGTGTTTAGTGCAAACTTTTGTATCTAAAATATTCATCAATTATGAGCACACAAAATAATTATCTTCCGTTTCTTTCAATTCAATAAAAATGCAATCGGCAGTTTGCATCCTGATGAGATGCCATGTAGCTTCGTGTCTCTTCTGGATCCAACCTATTTGCAAAGGCCATCACATTAATGCTTCTACAACAAGAGATGTTTGTAAAACATGTATACTCCTGACCCTTGACCTAGTGACCTCAAAAACAATAGGGCTCATCTAGTGGTCATGACTAATCACCACAGCAAGTTTGAAGATCCTAAGCCAAACCCTTGAGCAGTTATTGATCAGAAACCATTTCACCAGTTAAGGTCATGGTGACATTGACCTTTGACATAGTGACCTGAAAAACAATAGGGGTCATCTGGTGGTCATGGCAAACCAAAACAGCAAGTTTGAAGATCCTACCTCTTGGTGTTTATCAGTTATTGATCAGAAACCGTTCAATCTACCGACATGTGCAAAGCAATATACCCCCATTTTTTCAAAAGGGGGGGGGGGGGGGGATTGGGGGGGGGGGGGGGGTGTTATAATAATTTGCAATCAACACTTGATATGGTAAAGATTAGAAGAAATTGCAGATTCTTCCAAAGAAAGAATAACAACAGTACACAGGTTAAGAATTATTCTATTTCATATCTTACTGCTAGTCCTGTTAAAAAATTCTATAAGTATGGATGGCTTTGTCGAGTATCCAGGAACATTTATGGCACATAAATAAAGCCATTACCTTAAGCGGGGGTTTGAGGCAGTAGATATGGTGTCCCCTGTCACACATGTCACATAACAGCAGCTTGTCAGGATCACATTTACGCCGACAGATTCGACAGCGTGTGTGCAGCAGAGACTTGGCCCAAATCACAGACTTCTCCAGGGACGCAAGATGCAGGAAGACCTGAGCCAGGCTGGTACTAAGCAAGCATGAGTCTTCCCACCGCTCTAACACACTCTTCTGTGGCGCAGACACACAGTCAGCATCCTCAGCTGATTTAAGACAAAATTTGTATTTGAATTAAGATAAAAGTTGAAACAATTGAAATTGACTGGAATATTTTCTGATAAATACCTTTTACTCCACAGATATATGCCTTTTAATGCCTTAACTTAGATCAGACCGCTCCTCACAATCTAAAGGATTTGCCTGATCCTGGTCTGCTCCATTTGCTTATAAAACTAGAACTATCACTAAAGGTGATGGAATACCCCCGCTCAGCTGCCTTCATCACAAATCAAACAAGATTTGTGCCAGTTTGTGCCACGGACAGACAGATTGACAGACAGACCATCTGACAGACCAACACACCAATTCCTATATATATATCTCTTCTCAAAATCCTTTTGCTGGGGTATAATTATGTAGATTTGATTCAACAGTTTTAACCATGGACAAACTTTTCTAGTTCATATGCTATTATATATATATGTGTATTACGGTAATTAATGTTCATACAAAACATTATTGCTTACATTAATATTTATGGAAGAAAGGGTTCAATACCGGTACTATGGAGTAAATAGTGCAATACCGGTACTTACTTTTGATTGCAAAAGTTATTTGCTTCAATTTTTCCTAACTTTTTCTACCCATTCCCTCATATTGACGCCTCTGCATATAAAGTCACTTTTTGAAAAAGTGTGATAAATAGAGCATCTGCTCCATACTATACAATTCTAAAGTTTCCTTTTCTCTAGTAAATACTCCTTTTTGCTTTGGACAGGTTTTACTGTATTTTCTATATTTCTATGCCAAACCCCATCTATGGTATTCATTAGAATCTGACAGTACCAAATGACCAAAATGTAAGAAATAATGACATCATGAATATTAATTAGGTGAAATTTTATAATAGCATATGTACATAGGATGTTTGGCTCTGGCAGAAACTGTAGAATCTGTAGAATCACGCAAATGCGTGAACATGCACTTATATAAAGGGAATGCTTAAAAAACAAGCTAACATCAGAGCTACAGATAACAAGAGTGCCAGTGGGCACAATATACACCCGTCGAGGTCTTGTTCAACATAAACTGGGGTATTTGCTAAACTCAAATTCTAAGTCCAATTTTGCGACTAAGTTTCAAGGTAAAAGCGTCATAATTATGTCAAAATGTTGGACAGAGTTATGTACTCTTGCCTACAGATGAAGCTTGTGATAGTGAACAAGTGTTCAAAGTTTAAAAGCTTAATCTGAAAGGGTTATGTAAATAAGTGGACTTTAACCAAAACCTTAACCAAAATTTCTTAAGTTAAAAGGGGGCATAATTCTGTCAAAATGTTGGACAGAGTTATGTACTCTTGTCTACAGGTGAAGCTTGTGATGGTGAACAAGTGTTCCAAGTTTAAAAGCTTTATCTCAAAGAATTATGTAAATAAATGGACTTTAACAAAAACCTTAACCAAAAATTCTAAGTTAAAAGGGGCATAATTCGGTCAAAATGCTTGACAGAGTTATGTACTCTTGCCTACAGGCTAAGTTGTAATGGTGAACAAGTGTTCCAAGTTTCAAAACTTTATCACAAAGTGTTATGTAAATAAGTGGACTTACAAAAATGTGTTCTAACATTTTTGCTTAATGCAAATGCTAATCGCAAATTCTAAGTCCAATTGTGTGACCTTGACCTTGGATAAACGAACCGGGACTTGGCAGGCTACTGTAGCATGTCTAGATAAACATTGTGATTAAATTTGAGAAGGATCCACCAAGCTCAACTTGAGTTAGAGATGTTACAGACGGACAGACACACAGACAGCGCCATTTCGTAATACGTTTTTTTAAAAGGGCATATAAAAATGTGTACCAAAACACTAAAATTGTAACTCCTCCACCAAATTTGTTGCGTTGGGTATAACAAGAGAAGAGTTTGGCAGAGCAATATGAGATTTGGACAGATCAATATGCATCTTATCTACAGCTTCTAGTACAGATTAACCTATTACCTCATAGGCTATTTTCAGACCCAACCTCTTTGAATAAATCTACCAAAAAGGAGCATTAAAGGAGCATTAAAGAAAAGGAATATTTCAGAATTTTGTAGTTTGAAACCATTGTGATCAGTGTTCTCATTAGGATTGAATTTTACCAAGTCCCTGGGACCCAGGGCATCAACAAAAGTTGCGTCCCAAGCAAATACAACTGAGTCCCAGATAATTTCACTTCTGCTTTTGTAATGGAGCTTTTTTGCACCATTAAATGTAAAGGTGTATCATTTAACATCAAAAAGATAAGTATTATAAGCACTGTATAATAAGGTATTTCTTGATGCTTTGATTTGAAGTGCACGACGATGAGCATCGTTCGAGTGAGCTGAGCTGAGCATCACTGTATCCGCTGGTACGTAAAAGCGGTTTTCACTTCATTTTCAGTGCATACAAGCATCACATGGTAATTCTATTGGTTTCAGGGCTAACATCATTTACTTACAAGTCTTTAAACTCACGATCTTGCACCCATAACGCTTTAAAGTTCCTGGCGTGTTCAACTTTTTACTAGCAGACGCCATCTTTTTTCAGCACCCAAATGTCATTACTACGCGACAGAACGGTTCTCATAGAATATCATAATTTTAGATGCTGACATTAGGGTGGAAATCGTAACCAGTCAATGCAGGTACCGAGTATCAGTTGTTAATTTACCTGGATTCATTTAAATCGGTAAAATTTCGATCATTGATCTTGGGTCCCATGGACGCAACGTACTTGGCTATTTTGCGTTCAAACGATTTTCGGTGCGTATTTAGATACGATTACGACGTAAACGGGAACACTGATTGTTATCACAGTGGTTTTACAAAGTGACTTTTACAGAGTCATCAATATGAGGAAATGGGTTAACAAACAGTTCGGAAAGTGTTGATGCAACTATACATCACATGCCACATGGGACATGTTAACTTCTCTTTTTTCAGTAATTTTTCGTTATTATAAAGTTTCTTATTCTTCTACTGTTCATATCCTTATGTCTGCCATGACTTTACAATTGCAGCACATCGTGCATATTCAAAGCTCGAATGTTTTTTCACAGCAGGGTAAAGGTTAATGATCTGTTCAACTGTATTATTTTCCTGAATTAAGGTTAGTCTACACTTTCATCAATGTTCGAGTTTATGCAATAAACATATCTAAATAGTAAATACGCAAGGAAATTCGGCCAGAGGCAAAATATTAGAGTATATAACTAGATAAATTTGCAGTTGAAAACTAGTTATTTTATGACACAAAATGAAATTGCCTTGAACATTTCAAAAAAACTCATTGAGCTGCAAAAAAGCAAAACGGCTGTGAAAAACTAATCAGCTGATATGACATTGACATTCAGGCCATTGCAGATATAATACTGTTTAGAATAAACTGTACTAATAGTATTGTTACATCATGAATATTCTGGATCAGCTGTCTGACTTTGGCCTACTCAGTTTGCAAAGGCATGAAAAGGTCTATATATATGAAGGAATGGGTTGAACTTTGCCTACTGATTTCATATCTTCCGCATGTGCTTACCCTCACTATCATCACTCTCCTCTTTGTCCTTCTTCTTTCCTTTCTTCTGTTCTTCCTTCTTTGTGCCGTCTGACTTCTTTGTCGGTTTACTCTTCTCTTCATCACCTGACAACAAATACTGATTATGTGATAATGTCAACAGATTTTGCCCCAACAGTTTAAGTTTAATACTTGTTGTACTTTCAAGGTTGATTAAAACCACAAACCATATTCACCATAGATATTCGGAAACCAAATCTCCCCTCTGAATAACTTTGTCAAGCTGATGAATCAATTTGGCACTGTTCTGCTACTTTTAAGTTTTTAAACTTTAAATTACACTGATGGAGTAGCAAATAGTACAAGCCTAGATCAAAAAGCTACTGAAAAAGCAGTTTCATCTAGGTATAAACTATTTGCCAAAATGAGGTAACAACTAGTGCACAACTTCATCAAACTGCTCATAAAGTAAGATCAAGGTCTGCACTATTTGCCTTAGTCTGTCTTGATATTAATGGCAATTAAGGCTGGCTAGCGCTTCCAGAACACACTATTTGCACAAATCATTGCTCACACTACGTAACTGTCATATGCAAAACTTGTCAAACTGTTTCAATTCTAAAAGTAATTCTAAAAGTAAATTTTTGCCATTGTTTCTAAAAACAAACAGTGTCAGAGTGTCAAACAGTTTGAATCCTTACGAATTACTCAGTATTTCATAAGGGACCCTATCCCCTTCCAAGTTTCACAGATAGTTTTTTTTAAAGAATCAACAATGTAAGCAACTGTCACACAGACTGATGCTGCTGAACTCCCAGATAAGAAATCATTGTTGATTGGCAGTGTGCTTTCTTTAACAAATAGACTTTGTCAATAGTGATTGAACTGGAAAATGCCAATCAGCCTTGAGTTTTGTAAGGTGACTGTATGTAATATGATTTGTAGGCTAGCTGGGAGGCTTATAAGAAATAACATCAGGTTACATAGCATTTCACACTCGGTATGTGATAAAACCATACAGAATACTGGCAAATTTCTGGTTGTAACCAGTTGAATACAGATGCAACTACTGAAAGGCCTGCTTTTCCATGCCATGGACAGAACAAAAGGAAGAACATATATGTTTGAGTACTTTAGGTTCCAAACAATAACAGGTGAACAGTTGAAATTTAAAGTTTAAACTTCATTTGCCATTTCTTTTATGTTTTTTGTTTCTTTTATGTTTTTTAAGTGTTTGTGCATTCTTCCCAGTTTCTGCATGTCCAGCTTTCATGGTGGATTGCTCACTCAACAGACTTTGCATGCATGTCTTGGTTTGATTTTGTTACAAATGAATATTAAGGAAATTAACAAAAATGTTTGTTGTTTAAGTTTCTATCGTTCTATTTCAAAGGACATTGCTTTTGTTGATGATGAGGGTTCTGACAACTAACCCTTTCCTTCATACAAATATGTGTTCACTCATTTGCAAATGGAGTAGATCCAGATCAGATGGCTCCTATAGGAGCCATCTGATCAGGGTTTGCTGTGTTTGCAAATTGGAATATGATAGATCTGTTTCTTTACTTTCTAAAATGGCTACAATGTTCCACCTTCCATTCCTTCATATCAATTTTGTCCATGAATATGCAGTAGGTATTGAAATAAACATAAGAGCATGTGAAAGGGTCAACCTAGATTACAGCTCTTCAAGAACCGAGACCTGATATTTAGATCATTGTCAGGGTCCGAGTCTTCAGTAAGCAGGAGATCATTACTGGATTATGGTAAATGGGACAGTTATATTAGTTTGTTATGTTGGCTAGATTATGTCAAATTTTTAACTTTAATTACACACATCTAGCATGAAAGGAAAGCTTCTCCTAATGCGCCTCAACATGCTGAAATACATTTTCGGACGGGTTGTTCAACAATACCAGAAGACTCATAAACATTGAGGTTCAGTTTGAAGCAACAGTCATAGAAGACATACCTAGAGGGGGTTTGAGGTATCTACGCTCTATGCCACGGGCAATCTGAACGAGGGCCTTGGCCATGTCCTTGGAGATGGTAATGTTGCTGTTTTCTTCTTCAGTTGACATGTCCACATCCTCACAGGACTCGCTATCAGAAAAAAACACCATTTAGCACTGGTTTCACCCTTTACCCCATGAATATTCATGTAAGAAATAGATACACCATGAATAGTAATTAGACGAATCTTTATAATGACATACGAACAAAGGAAGTTTCAAGTTCTACGGTTGACTAAACACAGCGGTTGAAGATAAGAAACAAAATACATAATGCAGGGTTCCACCTTCGACGTCTTAGGCAGTATCTTGAGCACGCGACCACAACCCTTCCTTTCCACACAACAAGAACACGTGACCACAAACCTCCCTTTCCACACAACAAGAAACTTGATTGTTACTGGAACTAGAAAACTGACTCAGTCAGAGAGGGCCCTGCAGATGATCTTTTGTTGAATAAGACATATTTTTTTTTATAAATCAAGGGCAGCTAACTCTGGACATAGTGATCTGATTCAACCCAAAAACTATAGGCGTCTTCCTCTGATTGTACTAAGCATATGCCCATAATCTGAAACCAATATGTGAAGTACTGTTTGAGTTATCACGTCACATCAAAATTGTTGACAAAAGTTGGTGGCATTTTGGATGAATCAAGAGCATATAACTCTAGACAGTGATCTGATTCAACCCAAAAACATAATAAAGTTTACCCATTTGCTCATATTGACACCTTTTGATGCCAATGTAAAAGTCACTTTTTGAAAGCACTGTGATAAATAGAGCATTTGTTCCAAACAAGAGGGCCAGAATGGCCCTGACATCACTCACCAGGCAATCAGAGAAGAAGATTTCCAAAGTTTTCACTATATGTTTCTATAGAAAACTAGCCACCCCTGGGGCGGGCCAATTTTGATCCAAGGGGCATAATTTATACAACTTTTGTAGAGGACCTGAACATGATGCTGTGTGCCAAATATGAAAGCTGAGAACCTTCCAGTTTCTGAGGAAAATATTTTCAAATTTGACACTATATGTTTCTATTGCGAACTGGATACCCCTGGAGTGGGGCCAATTTTGACCCCAGGGGCATAATTTACATAACTCTTGTAGAGGACCTGAACATGGTGCTATGTGCCAAATATGAAAGCTAAGAACCCTGTAGATTCAGAGGAGAAGATTTTCAAAGTTGTCACTATATGTTTCTATTGAAATCTGGCTACCCCTGGGGCGGGGCCAATTTTGACCCCAGGGGCATAATTTATATAACTTTTGTAGAGGACCTGAACATGATCCTATGTGCCAAATATGAAAGCTGAGAACCCTGTAGATTCAGAGGAGAAGATTTTCAAAGTTGTCACTATATTTTTCTATTGAAATCTGGCCACCCCTGGGGCGGGGCCAATTTTGACCCCAGGGCCATAATCTATATAACTCTTGTAGAGGACCTGAACATGATCCTATGTGCCAAATATGAAAGCTAAGAACCCTGTAGATAGAGAGGAGAAGATTTTCAAAGTTTTCACTATATATTTCTATTGAAAACTGGCCACCCCTGGGGCGGGGCCAATTTTGATCCCCAGGGGCATAATTTATATAACTTTTGTAGAGGACCTGAACATGATGCTATGTGCCAAATATGAAAGCTGAGAACCTTTCAGTTTCAGAGAAGAATATATTCAAAGTTTTACTATATATTTCTATAGAAAACAAGGCACCCCTGGGGCGGGGCCAATTTTGACCGCAGGGGCATAATTTATATAACTTTTGTAGAGGACATGAACATGATACTTTGTGCTAATTATGAAAGCTGAGAACCTTCTAGTTTCAGAGGAGAAGATTTTCAAAGTTTTCACTATATGTTTCTATTGAAAACTGGCTACCCCTGGGGCGGGGCCAATTTTGACCCCAGGGGCATAATTTATATAACTTTTGTAGAGGACCTGAACATGATGCTATGTGCCAAATATGAAAGCTGAGAACCTTCCATTTTCTGATAAGATTTTCAAAGTTTCACTATATGTTTCTATTGAAAAATGACCACCCCTGGGGCGGGGCCAATTTTGACCCCAGGGGCATAATTTATATAACTCTTGTAGAGGACCTGAACATGATGCTATGTGCCAAATATGAAAGCTGAGAACCCTGTAGATTCAGGAGAAGATTTTCAAAGTTGTCACTAAATATTTCTATTGAAATCTGGCTACCCCTGGGGCGGGCCAATTTTGACCCCAGGGCCATAATTTATATAACTCTTGTAGAGGATCTGAACATGATGCTATGTGCCAAATATGAAAGCTGAGAACCTTCCAGTTTCAGAGGAGAAGATTTTCAAAGTTTCACTATATGTTTCTATTGAAAACTGACCACCCCTGGGAAGGGGCCAATTTTGACCCCAGGGGCATAATTTATATAACTTTTGTAGAGGATCTGAACATGATGCTATGTGCCAAATATGAAAGCTGAGAACCCTGTAGATTCAGGAGAAGATTTTCAAAGTTTTCACTCTATATTTCAATAGAAAACAAGGCATCCCTGGGGCGGGGCCAATTTTGACCCCAGGGGCATAATTTATATAACTTTTGTAGAGGACCTACAGATGATGCTATGTACCAAAGATGAAAGCTGAGAACCCTGTAGATTCAGAGGAGAAGATTTTTAAAGGTTCAAATTGTTGATGCCCGACGACCGACATCAAGCGATCACAAAAGCTCACCCTGAGCACAAAAGTGCTCTGGTGAGCTAAACAAGAGGGCCAGAATGGCCCTGACATCGCTCACCAGACAATCAGAGGAGAAGATTTTCAAAGTTTTCACTATATGTTTCTAGAGAAAACTAGCCACCCCTGGGGCGGGCCAATTTTGATCCAAGGGGCATAATTTATACAACTTTTGTAGAGGACCTGAACATGATGCTATGTGCCAAATATGAAAGCTGAGAACCTTCCAGTTTCTGAGGAAAATATTTTCAAATTTGAAACTATATTTTTCTATTGCGAACTGGCTACCCCTGGGGCAGCGCCAATTTTGACCCCGGGGGCATTATTTATATAACTCTTGTAGAGGACTTGAACATGATGTTATGTGTCAAATATGAAAGCTGAGAACCTTCCAGTTTCTGAGGAGAAGATTTTCAAAGTTGTCACTATATGTTTCTATTGAGAAATGGCTACCCCTGGGGCGGGGCCAATTTTGACCCTTGGGGCATAATTTATATAACTTTTGTAGAGGACCTGAATATGATCCTATGTGCCAAATATGAAAGCTAAGAACCCTGTAGATTTAGAGGAGAAGATTTTCAAAGTTTTCACTATATGTTTACTGATCAGTTTATACAAAATTGGCATAGTCGTTTAGAAAATTCATCTCGAGCTTTGTTTTACAAACAAATAGCGAATTTTAGATATCAGCCATATTTACATTATTTTAGCTCTTCCAAATATTCTAGCCCAATAACTCGACTAAGAGTATCATCGCATAGGCTAATGATAGAAGCTGGTCGTTGGAATAAGCCCATTGCATTACCTATACATGAAAGAAAATGTCAACTTTGTAATAAACTTGAAGACGAGTATCATTTTGTTATAGAATGTACGTTATACAATGATCTTAGAAGTAGGTATATTAATAAATATTACTGGTCCAGACCAAGCATGTTTAAATTTATCGAATTGGTTAATGCTGAGAACCCTGAAGATTCAGAGGAGAAGATTTTTAAAGGTTCAAATTGTTGACGCCCGACGACGGACATCAAGCGATCACAAAAGCTCATCCTGAGCACAAAAGTGCTCTGGTGAGCTAAAAAGCAAATACCTTATTTATAACAATGCTTTCAAAACTATACAATTCTAAAAGTTTCCTTTTTGCTAGTAAATGCTGCTATCAGTAGATTTATTCGAACGGATTGGGTCTTAAAATAGCCTATGAGGGAATGGGTTAAGGATATGTATGGACCAGACTTTCGCAGCATTCCTTTTTCTCCAAGTCTTATCTCTTTGGCGGTAACAAAATCTTTATTGTACAATAGACATTTACGACTGACATACCTTTTCTTATCCACTGGGGTGTCTCTGATAAATGCCGGGTCATTAGACTGAGAGTTGTAACTACCGTTCTCTATCGCATCTCTCCATGCACATCTGTCTTTAACCTTGAAAAGTAAACAGACATGGGTATTCAATAGCACTGAGGCTGAAACAGTTGATTATTGGCTTACAGTTTAAATGACAACAATATAGCTCTATACAGGATAGTGTATTGTACTAGTACACGGTACTTCCACGAAATATTTCCTTCAGTCAAGACAGCTCGTCTAACCCTTTCAACACTGTAAAAACATTTTTTGCTAAAATTTGGATTTCCTGCAATTTTGGCTACTTCCACTTCGATCGAGCTTTTGAGAAACTATTGACAAAGTATTGACCTAGTGATAAACATACAGTAAAACCTCTCTATAACGACCACTAAATTACATAAAATATTTTGTGTTAAAGGCAGGTGGATGCTTAAAGCAAGGTGAAAGTAAAACAGAACGCTCCTATAAGAGCGTTGTTTTGCTTTCACCTTGCTTTAACCCTTTCCCTGTTCTATGTTTATTACAAATTTCAATACTTACTGACTATTCATGGACAAAATGGTTATAATGAAATATGGAAGGTGGAATATTGTAGCCATTCTAGAAAGTTAAGAAACCGATCTATCCAATTCCATGAGCAAACAGAGCAGACCCTGATCAGATGGCTCCTCTAGGAGCCGTCTGATCTGGGTCTACTCTGTTTGCAAATGCGTGAAAACACGTTTATATGAGGGAAAGGGTTAAGCAACCACCTGCCCAAAAATCAACTAATTAACACAATTTAGTGGTCGTTATAGAGAGGTTTTACTGTATATTGCAATTACAGCTCAGGTCATGGATAACGTGGGATAAGGGTTGGTATCAAAATCCTCATCTCTTCATCAGTTCTATCTTAATATTGTTAGATTGACAGAAATAGCCCAATTTCAGGACTGTTCCGTACCTGAAAAAATCTATTTGGTGAAACCCCTGTAAAACTTATAAAACCACTGGCATTTTTTTTCTTCATGTTTTGGGGAAAATGGGTCCGGGCCCTTAGCCGGGGGAAATTTACGCGCGAACGAACCAAAAGGGGAACTTTCATTGAATGATGTATTTGTGTTAAAGTCTTACCTTATCATGTTAATATAACCAATGTAGGCTAGTTAAACTTTAACTATCACTTACTCCACATTAGATATTGACTAGTATATTCACTAGTAGATTTTTTCTATGTCAATTTCTGGATTTTGCTCACAGTGAGCCTCACTAGTTGATGTTTCTGTTTCAATTTCAATTTTCATAATGATTTTCATACTCAGTGGGTGTACTTGCCTCAATACACAAAATCTTATTTCAAATAAATTTTAAATGGTCTCATTGACAGGACATAAATATGAGAAATAATGTGCAGTTATTTAACAATTCCCCTGTTCAATCGACTTGTAAAAAATATGACATAAATATTTATTAGCATAAGTTTCATAATATATTATTTTCAAGGAAATATTGTGGTTTGACAAAAACTTAAATCTATACATGTATAATGTCAAAAGCAAACACAGCAGACCCTAATCAGACAGTCCCTAGTATTGGAGCCATCTGATCTGGGTCTACTTTGATTGCAAATGTGTGAAAAGGCGTTTATATGAACTTAGGAAAATTTAATTTCAGAAAATTTCAAATGCTGCGGTCTGAAATTATGAACGAAAAGCAATGTGATATTATTTCATGTTGTGACACATTTTGACAGATTGTAGGGGTACACAGCGACCCTTGATTTCAGGCGTATTTCGATATCGGAAAGCGCCTACGTGATACAGCACATGTGAGAGTAGTCAAGGGAAGTAACTACACGATTACTATAGACGCTTAAAAATGTACACAGAACAAGAGGGCCAAAATGGCCCTGAAGCGCTCACCAGACAATCAGGAGAAGATTTTCAAAGTTTTCACTACATGTTTCTGTTGAAAACTGGCTACCCCTGGGGCGGGGCCAATTTTGACCCAAGGGGCATAATTTATACAACTTTTGTAGAGGACCTGAACATGATGCTATGTGCAAAATATGAAAACTGAGAACCACCCAGTTTCAGAGAAGAAGATATTCAAAGATTTCACTATTTGTTTCTATTGAAAACTGCCCACCCCTGGGGCGGGGCCAATTTTGACCCCAGGGCCATAATTTATAAAAAATTTGTAGCGGACCTGAACATGATGCTCTGTGCCAAATATGAAAGCTGAGAGCCTTCCAGTTTCAGAGGAGAAGATTTTCAAAGATTTCACTATTTGTTTCTATTGAAAACTGCCCAACCCCTGGGGCGGGGCCAATTTTGACCCCAGGGCCATTATTTATATAACTTTTGTAGAGGACCTAAACATGATGCTCTGTGCCAAATATGAAAGCTGAGAGCCTTCCAGTTTCAGGAGAAGATTTTCAAAGATTTCACTATTTGTTTCTATTGAAAACTGCCCAACCCCTGGGGCGGGGCCATTTTGACCCCAGGGCCATAATTTAATTAAATTTTGTAGAGGACCTGAACATGATGCTCTGTGCCAAATATGAAAGCCGAGAGCCTTCCAGTTTCAGAAAAGAAGATTTTCAAAGATTTCACTATTTGTTTCTATTGAAAACTGCCCACCCCTGGGGCGGGGTTAATTTTGACCCCAGGGCCATAATTTATATAACTTTTGTAGAGGACCTGAACAAGATGCTTTATTACCAGTCAGAGTAAATCCTTGGAATTTGATTGGTCAGTTTGCCAAAAACTGCCGGGGTGTACAGTACCGTATTCAGCGGCTTCCGCGGAGAATACAGAATTATTCAAATTTGACGCGTGACGTCATTCGTTTTGTTTTTATTTTTATCAGTATAACGTGTTACCGTTAATGTTTACAAGTGAGGTTTCAATTCCTCTTTCGAAATTGCTCTGAGACGACGTCATATTTGCTCTGTGATGACGTCATGTTTTCTTTGTCATGTCGTCATACAATTAGAGATCTAATGTCAGTAAAATTTGAAAATTTGTATTCAAATTTGAGTTTTATGAATAAATAATACTTACCTGGTATGACCATGAGGATTCTCTTTTCTTAATCCGCTTATTAGACTTAACCCAACCGGAAGTAAACTTTTACCCGCGCACCGTGCAGTCTACTTCCGCCCAAACCACATGCAATCGACAGTTTCCTTTCTGGCGAAAGTGTTCGCCTTAAATAACTGCTTAATGACATGTGGGGATGGTGGGAGGGTAGCTGTCATACCAGGTAAGTATTATTTATTCATAAAACTCAAATTTGAATACAAATTTTCAAATTTCATTTCATAAATAAACTTACCTGGTATGACCATGAGGATTATCTTAGATTCTAAAGCAATACTTCCCTGGAGGTGGGAGTCATTAAGTAATCACAACCCATCTTAATTAAAAATGGTATAAGAACTTACTTTTACTTGTAAGTGAATATCTGTCTCCATCAGCTACAGCATCAGGTTCTGCTCTCTTCTCTAGTATAAATCTAGTTACTCTGCTGCTATAGCTCTGTATTAACTTATCAAACCTAATTACTCACATAAACTTACTGTACAAACCGTACAATATACCTTAAATGTACTGTATTTACACTAATCTTGAGTCTTTCCTTTAAGACTTATAAACACTGGAATCCGCAAGAAGAAGAGATACCTTCAAATCTTCAGTTTTCTTACGTTCTCATAAAATCAACATTCACATGTTTAAGATAATGTTTGGTAAACGTGGTCTCCTTTGACCAATCTGCCGCTTCCATGATATGTTGAAGCGATGCTCCCTTGAAAAACGCCCAGGACGGTCCAATAGATCTGGTAGAATGTCCTTTTACTTTACCAACTGACTTCTTCTCCTTTTTATAAGCAAACTTAATAGTCTCTACCAACCATCTGGATATTGTTTGTGCCGTTACTGGTAAGTTTGGTTTCTTTATGGACAAAAATAGTTTCACCACATCTTGATCCTTTTTGGATATCCGAAAAGACTCTGTTCTTTTTAAGTAGTATGCAAGAGCTCTCTTTGGATCTAAAAACTTGTTATCTTGAAGTGCTGGCACAAAAATGATTCTATCCGAATGATTTAAGCGGTCCTGTTTTGCTAAACCAGTTCTTACAAAAGTGACACCTCGTCTCTGAACATTGACAAAACCTTCTCCTAACCTTAGTGACTGCAAGTCACTGCAGCGACGAAAAGTGGTGATTGCTATTAAAAAGCAAGTCTTCCATGTAACATATTTCAAGGAAGCATCTTTCATCGGTTCAAAAGGGGCTTTCTTCAGGCATCCTAAAACCACAAAAAGATCCCATTCAGGTAACAATTTCTTAACAGGAGGCCGTTCGTTAAAAACTGCTTTAAGTAAACGTATAATAAAAGGATGCTGACCTACTGGGATATTCTCAACTGGTGCTAGAACTGATGATAGCATAGATCTATAACCATTGATAGTGCTGTACTTAAGACCCTTTTCAAATAAATCTGTCAAAAATTCTGCACACTCTTTTAAAGAGGCAAGATAGGGATCAATCTCCCTTTCACTACACCAGCTATTGAATCGTCTAAATTTACTTCTATAATCTTGCTGTGTGCCTTTTCTCCAGGATTTTGATAATAATTTTCTAGTCTTTTCAGAAAATCCTTTTGACGACATTCGTCTGTCGATAACAGCCATGCAGTCAGATGAAATGTCTCTGGATGTGGATGGGATACTCTCCCCTTGCACTGAGTCAAGAGATTCTGACTGCATGGTAGTTTCAACGGAGATGCTATCAACAGTTTCAACAGTTGAGGATAATACAACTGTCGAGGCCATTGTGGGGCAATCAATATCATTGTAGTGCACTGACAATTTTGTAAGTGGTTCAGAACTTTTGGAACAAGTTGAACAGGAGGAAACGCATACACAAACATGTTCTGCCATGAGATTGACAGGGCATCTACAACATATGCTTGTGTATGTGGGATCCATGAACAAAACAGTGTCGTCTTTTTGTTTTGATACGTTGCAAACAGGTCTATTAATGGCTGACCCCATACACTGAATATTTTCTGGACCACTGCACTGTCCAGGGACCACTCTGTCTGTCGAACTTGTTCCCTGCTCAATGCGTCTGCTAATACATTCTTTGTACCCTGAATATAAACCGCTTTCAGCTTTATCTGATTCTCGAGAGCTAATTGCCACAACTCTCTCGTCAGACTGCACAACTGTATTGACTTTGTACCCCCCTGACGATTTATGTACTGGCATACAGTGGTATTGTCTGATCGGACTAGAACATTTTGTCCTATCAAATGAACCATAAATGACTGAAGGCTCTGAATCACTGCTAACATTTCCAAGCAGTTGATATGTAGAAGTTTCTGCCCCTTGCTCCATTTGCCCTGGCATGTCAGATTGTTCAAATGACCTCCCCAGCCCCATTTCCCACTTGCATCGGTGGTCAGTGTTAATGGAAAACTTTCTTTCTCTAAAGATCTGCCCTTGGCAATGTTGAGATCCTGTTGCCACCAATTCAGATGAGATATTAGCTGAGGTGTAACGGGAATCCGTACACAAAGTTTCATGGTGGATGGACTCCAATTTTGAAGTAGATGGAGCTGAATTGGTCTCATGAACAATCTGGCATTCGGAATGAGCTCTAAACAAGAGGCTACACTGCCTAGAAATACCATGACTTGTCGAGCTGTCGACTGACCTTGTAAAATTTTTGTCACAGCTATTTTTAGATTTTCTAATCTTTCTTTTGTTGGAAACACAAAACCGGTCAACAGATTGAAATAGCTTCCTAAGTAAGTCAGTCCTTGTACCGGAATTAGTTGCGACTTCTGTTTGTTTACTATCAAACCCAGGTGGAATAGGAGACTGAGAATTGTTTGTCTGTTTTGTAACAACATATGGATTGTTCTGTTTACTGCCAACCAATCGTCTAGGTAATTTGCTAGGCGGATATTCAGTTTCCTTAAATGTGCCACCACTACTGACATTATTTTTACAAATACTCGTGGTGCACTGGTTGGACCAAAACATAGGGCTCTGAACTGATACACTGTTCCTTGAAATTGAAACCGAAGATATTGGCGATGCTTTTTGAAAATTTTTATATGGAAATATGCATCTTTTAAATCGATTGTGAATGCCCAATCTCCTTTCCCAACAAGGTTGATTACTTTTGCTAATGTGTCCATTTTGAAATGTTGTTTGCGGAGATACTCGTTGAGGGGCTTTAGATTTATCACTGGTCTCATTTCCCCGTTCTTTTTTGGAACAAGAAATAATGTGCTGTAAAAACCTGAATGAATTTTCCCTGGAGGAACTATTTCTATGGCTCTTTTTTCTAAAAGAGATTTTATTTCTCGTTTTATAATTTCTTGACTTTTTGATGGTACCTTTGTTGGTTTTACACCCAAAAAAGGAGGCATTTCTAAAAACTCCAATTTGTACCCGTGTTTTATCACATCTAACACCCACTTGTCTGTGGTAATTTGCTCCCACTTTGACAGGAAATGAGACAGTCTCCCCCCAACAGGTATCTCCGGATTTTTTGCTATGATACTTACATTGTCATTTTCCATCTGGTCGGACCAGTTTCCCTCTGCCTGGGGTTGCTGATCTTCTTGGAAAGTTGCCATAACTTCCTCTGGGTCTGGAATAGGCTGGCTGCCTGTTGTAACTGTCAGTTCTTGGCAGTTTTGGTATACGAAAATTGTTCCAAGTATTTGAGGCTGGCCTCTCCGGGAACTTTTCTGTGTTAAGCCTTTTGCTACCTTCATTTGAATAGCCAGAGAATTTGCGTTTAAAATTTCTTTTGCAATCTGGTATCAACTCATCAATCTGCTTCTTTTTCTCTTTACGAGACTTTAAAAGAACCTCTAGTCCTTCACCAAAAACACCTTGCTTAGTTAGTGGTAAGTTAGTAAATTCTAAATGGTCTGGCTGTTCATACAACCCTGTGTCAGTCATAGCCACAGCTCTTCTAGAAATGTGATGAAATGCGCCGGATCGACCAATTTGATCCAAGCACTTGGTTGACATTGCAAAAATGTCCTTCACCTGCTTAGAGGCTTTATCCTTATTAAAATCGTCTGATTCTAGAAATTGCAACATGTTTCCAAGGCTTTGTTGTATATATGTTTGAATTACAATACCCAAACGAGCAGCTTGCTGGCCTTTATAGCCAATTTTCTCCACCATTTTGGCTGGTTGCGAGAACAGACACTTGGATTTATTTTTGGCAAAAGCCGCTTTGTTACCGAAGCGTTTAGTCAGACACCCCTCTACTAACGGGTCCAAAGAGGGAACTTCCAGAAAAATTTCAGATTCTTCATCTACTGGAAAAGATTCATAGGTGTCTTCTGAAAAAGCACTCAAGAAATTTGGGTCTGAACACCGGAAACTAGAGTTTATAACCTCCTTCTGAGACTTGTCTAGCACAATGCCTTGCTTTTTGGGATCACGCCTAACAACAGCATCATCCCCAAACATGTCATACAACTCTTTCTTTTGAGTCTGAGTCAAATTATTGTTCAAGTCAATATCACTATCTTCCTCCTCAACTCTGTGTTCAGGGGAAATTTGGCCATTTGCAAACAAAGAAAGAGTGTCATCTTGGTCAGAGTCATTTTCAATTGTTATGACAGGTCTACGGGTTTGTCCCGGTTCCACATGGCATTGGGTTTGTCCCAAATCCGTCGTTCGAATTTGTTTCGAATCTGTAGAAATTCGGGTTTGTCCCGACACAGTAGAAGACCGAGTTTGTCTCGTACCCTCTTTGTTCATAAATTGTAAAAACATAGTCTCCATCCTAGAAAATCTTTTATCCAATTCACTATAACGAGATTTCCTGGATTTCTTCTTCCTCTTAGTCTTAGTGTCCGAAAGACTAACACGTGGGCTGGAACCATCATTCCGTAATGGCGACACGTTAGTGGTTGTCGTGTCGGTAGAGTCTGTATCTGACCCAATTTCTGTATTGTCCGTCAAAACATTTGACGCCATAGTAAAACAAACTCTTCCAGAAGATATCAAAAACCAAAAACTAATTCCTAATAACAAAAAATAAAAAATAGTAAGTCTAATTTTTCCACGAAACATGCGAACACTTTCGCAAGAAAAGAGAAACTGTCGATTGCATGTGGTTTGGGCGGAAGTAGACTGCACGGTGCGCGGGTAAAAGTTTACTTCCGGTTGGGTTAAGTCTAATAAGCGGATTAAGAAAAGAGAATCCTCATGGTCATACCAGGTAAGTTTATTTATGAAATGAAATAAGAGTTGTTCGTTTCTAATTAATCGGATCTCTGACTGGTAATAAATTCGTTACACGGTAATTTGGCAGGGTGTACGGGCTGGTATGACCGGGTTAGACCACGTATTTCCTTCGGCTAACGCCTCAGGAAATACGGGATCTAACCCGGTCATACCAGCCCGTACACCCTGCCAAATAACCGTGTAACTAATAATGTGCCAAATATGAAAGCTGAGAGCCTTCCAGTTTTAGAGAAGAAGATTTTCAAAGATTTCACTATTTTTTTCTATTGAAAACTGCTCAACCCCTGGGGCAGGGCCAATTTTGACCCCAGGGCCATAATTTATATAACTATTTTAGAGGACCTGAACATGCTGCTCTGTGCCAAATATGAAAGCTGAGAGCTTTCCAGTTTCAGAGGAGAAGATTTTCAAAGTTTTACTATATGTTTCTATTGAAAACAAGGAATCCCTGGGGCAGGGCCAATTTTGACCCCAGGGCCATAATTTATATAACTTTTGTAGAGTACCTAAAGATGATACTATGTGCCAAAGGTGAAAGCTGAGAACCCTGTAGATTCAGAGGAGAAGATTTTTAAAGGTTCAAATTGTTGACGACTGACGACGGACGCCTACGGACGACGGACATCAGGCAATCACAAAAGCTCACCCTGAGCACTTTGTGCTCTGGTGAGCTAAAAACAAACATTTGAGATTCCACTCGTTTTCAAAATTGATTGTTCGGCAAGAGGGGAATTTTTTCTCAAGATGGGGAGGAAAAAAAACATACTTTCCAGAAGGAGGAATGGGGCCGAATTTCGATGAATATTTCAGTGAAAACAAAAACACTGGCTGGCCACACATATGTACTACTCTGACCCTGATCTATCACAGAACTATACAAGCAGTTTACTGCACTCATTTTGAGATTTCATTTTGTATTTACAGCAGTATGCATTAGAAAATTATGTGAAACATTTTTTAACATTTTCATGAAATCTGGTCCTCATCAATACTAAATACATAAGATATCAATTCAAGCCTTTACTCCATAAATACACCTTTCTACGCCTTTGGAAACAGAATAGACTAGATCAGACGACTCCTATAGGAACCATCTGATTAGGGTCTGCTCTGTCTGCTTATGGAATATTGTAGATCCGATTTCTGTTTTGGCAAAATTTCATGTGTTAATACGCCATTAGAAAAATAATTCAGTTAATATTCATAATTTCATCATTTTTTATGAATATTCATTGAGTAAAAGGTTCGATAAGTCACCATAAGTATAATCTGTTGCTAAACTTAAATGTTACTTAAACTGCCCCTGTGATTTTCGTCAATATTTTTTGCCGTACAGCAAAATATCTGACTATTTCAAACAGTAACAAGACTAAAACGCAAGCCGAATATGCAGTTATGTAGTTAGGTAGCTAGTTCTTATGTAAATATGTAATAATGCAATGAATTTTAAATTTTATTGCTTGAACTAAAAATCAAGTGTATGTGGCAAGGGTTAAACAATGATCAAATTTAAAAATACTGTTAAAGCAGTAATCATGTTTTTGCCAGTGCCTCCTTAATTTGCCAAAGTGACAAAGATAAACTTTTTCTGTAACATTGTACAAAATTTCACCACTATATACTAGCTCTTACCCTTATATATCCTAAGGACCCAACATGTATCCTCTCCTCCAAGTCTAGGATGAGCTCCCTCAAATTTAGTTCCAGTCCCTCATGAGCGGAGTCATCCTTGACGGTTCCAGTCACATTCCTGCGACCACGTCGCCACTCACGAGTCTTCAGCTTCGGCAAACTTTCTGTCCCATCTTTCATTTCGTCTTCATCCGGAATGTATAGGAGATCCTCAGGTATTTCACCTAATGATTTCATCAACATATTCTTATGTTCAAGCAGTGCATTTTTCAGGGATTTCTCCCTGAAGCCGCGACCATTCAAACAATTGATAAGTGCCTCTAACTCTTCCACGGTTTTGAAGAATGCCCATTTATGCTTCTCTCCTTTGAGTATTTGAGTGATAGCTGGAGTTTCTATAAACTGGTCTATTTTGAGGTCTTCCTCTTTGTCTAGTGTAGGCAGTGTTTCAGAGTCTTCATCATCACTGATCACAATCATGTCTTCCTGCTTGCTATCACCATTTTTCACACTGTCAGTCTTACCGTCAGCAGTCTCATTTCCAACACGATTGTTTGACAAAGACTGTCTATTCTGACTAGTATTGTTTGAGTCATTGAGTGCATTATTGTTTAGACCCGAGGCATTCATGGAATCATTCTCCTTATCACTTCCTTCCTTATTCTCCACTTGTTGCTGTGGTTGTGTCTCTGTAGGCTGTTTGGAAACATTTAATTTTGGGGGCATAGCATAGGGGTTATTCATGTCAAAGGCACTGCCATTTGGGTTTTGAGAACACGGCTTTAATGCCTCCTCACTAACAAACTGCTCATCATGTTCTATATATAAACCTGGCACTGACTTGAATACCCAGTACCGCCTGTATAGTCTGTCTCTTCCCATGGGATAGATGGCATTGCCATGCTGCAAGCTCAGTAAGTTCTCCAAGAAGTCCCTCTCTTTAGCCATATATTCAGCCTTGCGATCCGATTCCTCATCATCTTCCTCTTTTTGCCGTTTTTCTCTTTCCTCTGGAGTAGGCAATGAAGCTTCCAACTCCTGGATTTCCTCCTCTGTAACCTGTAAAATAACCTTGAAAGTCAGCAAACTACCTGCACAATATAACTGAATGCTTCAAACAGGCAGAATCTAATTAATATTCATAATATCGTTAATTCCTACATGAACATTCATGGAGTAAAATGTTATACAATTTTGTATAATGGTATATGAGCGAGTGAGTTGGGTTTTACGTCCGACCAACAGTATTTGAATTTTCAGTTATTTGCAGACGGCACTCGCATGAGACAAGTTATAGTACTGCCTCACTGGAATGCCCCTGCTGCAGGCACATGGCAAGGGCCCCCACCCAGTCACATTATCCTGACACTGGGCTGACCAGTCCTAGAACTACCCCTTTAATGTTGAGCGTAGACAAGGGAGCTACTAGTACCAACTTTTAACAACTTTTGGTCTGTCATGGATAATGGTATATGAACACATGAAGTACTGGCCATAGCAGATACAGTAGAATTGGATTTAAAAGATCTTCATTATTCATAAGCAAACTGAGCAGACCCTGGTCAGGGTCTACTCTGTTGACAAATATGTCTCTATCAGGAAAAGGGTTAAGACTGGTGGTGAATTGATGCAGGACAAGTAATGCAGAAAGTTCCTGAATGTTCTGCATTTCGCTTACCCTGCATTAAGCAGTAACCCGTTTTCTTTTAAAGACTTCTTAATTCGATTAATAAATTATTCCAACAGTATTTTACTGTACTTCATTCTTAATCCAGTCCAAACTACTATAAATGCAATATGTCAAAAGATATTAAGAAAATACACACTAACCTCAATATTGGAACTGGCCATCACAATATCCAACTGCGCTGCCTCGACCATTCCTCTGAAATAAATAACATGCAGATGGCTTAATCCTTTACTCCACATATATGCCTTGCTATGCCTTTGTAAACTGAGCCTGATCAGGGTCTGCTCTGTTTGATTACGACATAATATAGATACAATTCTACAGTTTCTAAAATCCTGTGTCTATGTGCCATACTAAAAATTTATCCAATTAATATTAAATATTAACAAATAGGTGTTTTCAGAGCTTTGTAAAATCCCTCCAGACCGGAATTTAAGTAGAGAATAATTTGGATACTTTTAAGCAGGTGGCTGCTTAATGCTGGGTGGAAGTCATTCAGAAAGCTCCTTTGGGAATGTTTTGCGTCACTTCACCCTGCATTTAGCAGCCATTTGTATAAAAGACTAATATTAGTACCAATTTGGATGTCAAGTTGAGAGGATTTTTTACTGGAGATTCAAACCAATGATAGTTCACAGCGAGATGCTAGCTATATTGTAAGTGATAGAATGAAAGTAAGTATGGTGTTACTAATTGTGTTAGTAACAATGTAAGTATCTCTCCATGAATTGCTTAGCAAAAAGGACAGCCTACCAATTCAGATTACAAAGAAGTTTCTTTTTAAAAATATCTATTTTCAGAAGCATCGATCTTGATGAGATAGAAGATAAAACTTTTAAGTAAATTTCTACACAGATTTGAAACTTAAGCAGAATACACACTTTATCTAAAGATACTCAGTACAATTATATTCCTTTTTTTATACTTAATACTTTAAATTTTGTGCAACTTTACCTAAATTCAATATTTATATAACCTGTAGCATTTAGCTCGGAATATATGATCAAGAATTTGTTGTCAAGGAAATTTTATTACATCCCAAAGAGGTTGTATCCAATTTTTCAAAGTGATCGAAATTTAATTTTTTTAACAGTCAGTTGTTAAGTATGCAATTTGAGTTTGCCTGAAGTTTACAGGATTCAATTCATTTTATAATATTGAATCCACTGCAATTCTATTTTCTCAGGATGTAACATTGACAACGTAATATTAACCCTTCCCTTGTTCTATGTTAATTTCAAATTTCAATACCTACTGAATATTCATGGACAAAATAGTTATAATTAAATGTGGAAGGCGGTACAATATAGCCATTTAAGGAAGTGAAGACACAGATCTTTCAAATTCTATTAGCAAACAGAGTAGACCCTGATCAGACAGCTCCTCTAGGAGCCGTCTGATCTGGGTCTACTCTGTTTGCAAATGCATGAAAACACGTTTATATGAGGGAAAGGGTTAAATAGGCCGCTATAAGTGCAAATGAGGTTTGACATGTTTTGTACATATAAAATTTATCATTCGCTTTAGTCTTCTTGCTTTACTGGCTTTAATAAACATCGAATGTTGTCCTAAATATACATAAAATTCATTATTCCACAAATGAAAGAGAAGTAACCAGGACATAAAACGTAACTTTAACACAATGCGATTACAAACCACTGGTTTTCAAGTTACACCAATGGGATATGCACAACTATGCATGGTGCTGATCAATCCTATAAAGTTTGATGAAAATCCGCCACCAACAATAACAATGTCTCCCCAGTATAGGGGGGGGGGTGGGGTGGGGGTGGGGGGTGGGGGTGGGGGGGGGGTTCACCCAAAAAAATGAAAAAAGTGTTTTCAGTTGTGTTTGGATTTCCGGTAATGACCTGTAATACAAAGATCACTCTAAGAGATTTGTCTTTGTTCTTAAATCAATATTTATTAAGTAAAATAATGTTTGTTCGTTTGATAGGGTCAATTAACAAAGTGCCTGTCAACCTTCACAGAGTATTAAATGATTTCCGCTATTTCACTGCATGTTTCTGCAGACTATTTATTTATGTGTACTGTGTCACTGGAAAATGTGTAGAAGTACGCCCATGTTGTTTGACACTAAAAAATTACATCCCAAAGCAAGTTGTAAAATACTTTTTGTTAAATAAATGACATTGTTAGACCATTTTTATAACAATGGTCAATATCAAAGCACTTTTACCCTTGCACCATATCTGTCTTTGACACATTGGGATGATGTATCATCCCCAAATCATTTGTTCTGAAATAGGTGGTAAGAAAGTACACAAAAAATGTCCAGCCTTTACTCTGTAATTGTAGATTATTTCTATAAATTTAACGTTTGCTGTTCCAAATAAAGTCAGATATATTCACCATTTTATATTTCTATTCAGTGACACAGAAATTGTATTTGAAATCCTTAAGGAATGTTCAGTAAATTTGTATTTTTGCGATGCAACAGGAATTCCTTGACAACAAACTCTCGATCATATACAAATTATGCACTCAGGCCTAAGATTAATGTTCAAATATAGGAATTAGGAGATGCATTTCCCAGACTTTTCTCAATGACTGAAGAGACCAGTTGTGTCACTCACTTTGCTACTGCCTCTTTTCTTATCTGCTCCTCTTTCTGCTTATACTTCAGCAACCTTTTCTTCTCCAATATGTCCCGCTCTTTTTGCTTTTCTTCAAGTCTGACTCGATACCTGTATAATACAAGTCATAATATAATTGACAAAAATATCATGCTGACAAAACAAGTTTTGAATTGCTGGTTATGGAACAATGCACTAGAACCATGCTCAGTAGTATGTCCTACAGTTACAGTAACAGTAGCGGATCAATGACATTCCTCAGTTAGTGAAGGCTATTCTCATGGCACGGCTGGGATACTGCGTACAGCATCAACCAGCAACACATGCTAGGAATTAGCATGGTTATCTCATCACAGGAATGCAATCAATTTGTCTTATAAGCAGTTAATTTATAACCTATGCTGTTTAGATCAAGATGAGACACCATTGTAACTGAGCATCTCATTAAACATTTATATTGTACATGGCCACTAACATGCAGTGCTTTTATTGATTTAAACAGAAGTAAGTATGAGTGGTGTACCGACACATCTTTACGTTTTAATATAAATAAGTAATCAAAGGCTCATTCTGTGAAATTTCAACAGTTCTACCTATTGGCTGTCTCCTCTCGCTCACGTCGCTGCTCTGACCACTGCAACTGCTTCAGGTCACTACGCAGTTGTTTCAGCCTCTCATAGTTGTCCTCTATTAGGTCCCTGGAAGCTGCATAGGTCAGAAATTGGTCCACCAGCACCTTCAGGATTTGCAGTTTATAGTCTGCAAGTGCATACAACAAATGGTTAGCATATTTTATTTTATTTCCTAAACTTCTGAATTTTCAGCAAAGGCAAAGTTATACCGTACTTTGGGAATAATTGGCCATGGTTAATAATTGGCCTATTTCACCACTAGGTACGAAAGGGCAAAAATTTAACACACCAAAATATAGGGGTGAAACGATTCAAAAAAATTCGATTCGATTCGATTTCGATTTTTTACAACACGATTCGATTATTTTCGATTTGATTCGATTTAAGATTGTAATAAAAAGAATGCACTATCTAGAATAAATACTGTGTATAACAACTCTGAAAACAGACTGCTTAGACATATACAGGTGGAAAAATATCATAAAAGCCTAGTCACAGATAGATCTGACTTTAACAGCCAAACCTTTCTGCAGTTTGTTTTTGGAAGTTCTTTTTTATAACTGCATGGTCACTTAAACCAAGCAAAATGGTAACTCTAACATAATTAGTATTGGCTAATTGTCTAATTGACTAAACTGCCTAACTCTGTAGAACATGTAAGTTTTTCCGAAAAAAGAATTTGAGCACTTGGAGGAGATGTTATCTCTCTCTTCATCTGATACAGATAGCTATCAGTTGAAGAGAGATATTACATCTCCCTGTCTCTGAGCAAAAAGCACTAGACATTGCTGCGAGTATATTTTAGCCAGTTATCAATACACGGCTTCATAAATTTTAAGCATACACAAATTTGCAACCAAGTTTACTGGAAGACGACGAAGTGTAAATTGCAATACCTTGTTTCCGTTCCATACGATTTGACAGATTTGTCATATTTCCTGTGTTGCAGAGAATATTTGTAAAATAATCTTACATGTTGGTTTATTTGTGCTGTTGCTCTCGCGAAATCTGAAATCTCCACATTTTGGAGCGATAGTTTTTCGGGGTAGCACGTAGATTGACAGCTTCAGCATCCGACATTTTGAGAGGACACAAAGACGCTTGAATAAAGCGCCCAGACGATCAGACTAAGTGCAACGATTGCAACGTGTAATTTGATTGGCTAAAACAGTTGGACTTCATCCAATCGATTTGGGTCTATCAGAATTCGACGAGTATGTTTGTTTTGACAGCTCCAATGCCGGGAAAACAAGTATTTCGACTTTTCACGGCGAATTTTCATAGGTTAGTTTCATTTCGCTACCAATCATTAAGAAACTATTCGCTACCAATCATTAAGAAACTAGCCTTTTATAATAAAAATCGAATCGAAAATGAGACCTGTTGAACCGAACCGAATCGAGGGCAAAAGATCGCGGTTCAATTCACATCGCGATTAATCGTTTCACCCTTACCAAAATATATCCGTGACAAACAAAAAACACTTTCTTGCCGATATGTATCTGATCCATTGTACATGCACAGATTATCACCTACTTGAGATACTACCGTAATTAATCCGTGGCAGATACACAAACAGCTATTCCAGCAATATTGTTTGAGTGTTTAATCACTGCTTTCTTGTATAGTTAGTGTGCAAATCAATCATTTACACACACGTCGGAAACAAATTATTTACGCTTAATAGCTGATATACCTTATACTCACCGTTTTATCCCAGGAATTAGACATGACCGGAAATAGCATTTTCCTACTTCTAGTATTTCCGTTTTAACAATAACAACTTGAATACTTGAAATTAACCAAAGATAGAATAATCTTTTCTACTTTCGATTCTTATCTGTTATTTTTAGCCTCTTTAAACCCGGAATGGCGAAAATTAAACTGACCAAAATAAAACACGGGCATTTTGAAGCAAAGTGGCGAAAATATCACAACACCAATTATTCCCAAAGTACGGTACCTTATCCTGTAGAGGGGCTATTCCGATGCTCACAATTTTATAGCTGCCGAAACTACTGCACTTTAAACTGAACTGATATGTTAAATACTACCCTTTGGAAGGATCAGAACATTTACAGGCCATTACTTTTGATGCAATTCCAGGATTACTGTACTTACTGGGTGAAAGATCATAGACATTTTCTACTGCCAGTTTACTGACAATCTCTGGCTCCCGCCTCTTAAAGTCCAGACCAGCATCATCAATTGGCATATAGCCTCCTCTCTGCTGATAGCGGAACTTGGCATTGCCTTGGTTAGCCTGGGCCCCTGAGGCCAGAATGTGCAGCCTCAGAATCTCAGTCAGAGTAAAGTTGTCCAGGGGCAACTTCCTTAGTGTCGTCCCTGAAGATAAAATGCAGGATACAGGATTCCTTAAACTTTATTTTTCTTCCTTCTCCTGTCAAACAGTGACAAATGATTTACATATCTAATTGTTTACATATTTAATTGTTTATATACAATCAGTTTATACTCAAGTTTATGCATTTCATTGACACTATCGTGCCTAGTATCAGTAAATTTAAAAAAAATATTTTAAGAACATTTTTTCCAGGTCACATCATTTTAATTCAAGATCTCTGTACATTAGGAAACCTTAATGTCCCTATGCCAAACTATATTTATGTATGCACACTTACCATGTGTGCGCAGAGGAACCACAGACATTGTAGTCGCAGCATCTATCAGTTGGTTCACCGACATGTCGGATATATGCATTTTCTCATCTATACCTGCCTCCACTGAAAGATAAACAAGGACTTATTTTCCCTGGCTACAATTTCTATAAATTTCACCCATATTTATTGAAAAAAAATCTAACAGAAATTTACTAATGAAACATTTCTGTAAATATATTTTAAATATAATTCTGAAATCCAACAGGCAGTTTTAAAAAGATTTTCAGTACATGCAATCCTTTCCCACCCAAAGTTTTATCTTGTAACAGTAACTGTAGATCTCAAATAAATGGCCTCACCCTGTTCTTTCTCCTCTTTCTGTAACTCAGCCTGTTCCTCCTCCTCCTCTTCCTGTAAACTGAAGATGGCCGTCAGCATCATGAGTAGCAGGTCAGCCATCAGACCACCAGCATCAGTCTCCATCAAGGCTTCCTCCAGAGTTCCTGCAAATAAACACAACAAGAGTACCGCATAGGTACATGATACGCCCACTTGCAAAACTTCTCTGATTCAATATGCTTTATAAGTGTTGACATTTTCTAATTTGTGCTTCAGATCTTGATCTCCATATTACGGTGATATTATATATAAACAAGAGGGCCATGATGGCCCTGTATCACCTGGTTAAGTGATGTCATGTGACCTATCAATTTTGACCCCAGGGGCACAATTTGAACAATCTTAGTAAAGCTCCACTAGATGATGCTTCATGCTAAACTATGAGGAAAATAGACGAAGCGTACCATTGCCGAAGCGTACCTGGATTATGCGTACCATTTCCTGGACGGAGCGTACCAATAATAAAAAACATAAATTATATTTGAATATAACACTTAAGTATTATACTAATGTATTATACAGTGTTTTAAAAATATACTCTTACAAGATTACAAGTATTGGACATCATAATTATGCCGACTTATTAGATTCTGTGTAAGAACCCAATATGCTGATTTCTTTACATCGCCATACAGGAAATCTACAGGTTACAAGTTTCCCCAACACAGTCATAATACATGTAAACTGCACAAATAAACATTAACAAAAGTCACCTGTATTGGACATCATATGCCCATGATGCCGACATTTTAGATTCTGTGTAGAACCTCATATATGCCGATTTGTTGACATCGACATACAGGAAATCGACCATTTACAAGTTTCCCCTACACAGTCATAATAAAATGCACAAGTATCCTTTATAAAAAATTAACACCTTAGATGAATCTTATATTCTGAATTAGTTTTAAATAGCCCAAGATTTAAACAATCCAACTCTATTTACGAATCATGACCTGTGTGTATTGCGAATGATCTGGTATGCACTGCATTGAAGGTGGCACGCGTTATGGAAAATCCGGAGATTTGATTGTACAGTAATCAATAATTTAACTCTTTCCCAATTCCAAAGTTCATTACCTACTGAATAGTCTTGGCCAAATTATTTATAATGAAATATGGACTAAATTAAAGAAATAGAACTATTAAAATCCATTACCAAACAGAGCAGACCCTGATAAGATAGCTCCTATAAGAGCCGTCTGATCTGGGTCTACTCTGCAGATGCGTTTAAACACATATGAGTGGAAGGGTTAAAATATTTTAACTGCAAATATACTAGAAATAAATTAAATAAGTATGCGTGTGCTTAGAAATTGTCACTATCGTTGGTCAGTGTTTGAATAACTTTTAAAGCGGTGAATTAATTATCCAATTAATGACTGTGGTCATTATCGTAACGCCTCGGTCCCAACCCCAGACAACACATTACGCAATGCACGCGTGTTTGAGACACTGGATTAAAAACGGCGAATTAATTGTCCAATAATTGACTGCAGTTAATGTCGTTACGCCTCAGTCACAACTCAATATGACACTTTACTCAAAAGACTCAATTCGCTAATATGCACGCGAATAAAAGTCACGTGCAAATGAAGACTTGACAGTCAAGAAAGCATCATGCCGGACTATCCTTGTTTAGACGGCTCATTAGACATCAAAGGACGGGGCCGGGCTGTGCAGTGCAGAAGTTGTTCTAGATGGCAACACAGAAAGTGCAATACTGGTAACATTTCTTAATAACTTTCGTGTTCTTTTTTTTTTTTTTAAATATTTTCCAAGTCGTCTGATCGGGTAGGTTTTGTTTGCGATTGCGAGAATAAGTTGAATTATGGAATCATTCTAAAGAAAGGTGTAACATTGTATTTGGACACGCATCTTTATATGTAGCTCTGTTAATGGTTCCTAACTACCGCTGCCATGTATTCCTATTTGTTTCAAAATAGTACCTAATCAGGCGTACTTGAAATGTCTATCATGCAAGTTCAGCATCATAGAGTAGCAGCGTGTCAGATGTATAAATCTTATTCCGTTGAACATGTAATTAGTATCAATCCAAAATTTCTCCGTATTTGGAATTTGCTTTATGTTTCAGGTGAAACACCAGCACAGTATAGACATGTACCGGAAACAACAACAGGTGTTGTTACAGATATGTGTTTCATTTTATTGATTATTTATCCATGTTCTATTGTATGTTCCGATTTAACCCATTTACTGTCCCGTCGGTTCTGGTTTCGAAGAAATCGCGAGTTATTGTCGTAACTCCGGCGTTAACATAACTTCTTCAAGTTTTCATTTACAACCTGCATTTTTTGGTATGCATGTTCATCTTGACAAGGCCTATCCACACATACCAACACGATAACAGACGATCGAGCGTTCGTATTTGCCCTGCGATGAGTTTACGGCGCCCATAGACGTAAGGTGAAAACCGCTCGTTCTCCGTACGGAGGCATACGGTCGCCGTACGATTTTCTTACGGATTCTCGGACGCCGTAGCCTCTATGATTTGTCATAAAAAAGTTATACATATGTTCTTAAATCGCAAGCCCGCAGTCGGTAAACACATGGTTACAGGCATCGTACGACCTCCGCACGGGCATCGTACGGAGGCCGCGCGAGAATCGCGCGGAAAAAGACCGATTTTCGGTGGACATGTACAAATGTAGCAAAAAAATCGTACGTACGGACACGCTCGATCAGTATACACAAATAAGCCTACGGAGATCGTAGACAAAACATCGCAGCCCGTAGACTTCTACGATGCCAAACAAAATCGTAGGAAAATCGCAGAGAAAGAAATCGTACGACCTCCGCGGCAAATGTAAACTTGTCATAAGCAAACAGAGCAGACCCTAATCAGAAAACTCTTATAAGTGCAGTCTGCTTTGGGTCTACTGTGTTTGCAGAGACGTAGAAAAGCGTATTCATGCAGTAATGGGTTAATAAACGTGAACGGGTACGAGTCTTTAGAAATGTGCTGCTGAGTGTATGTGCTATGACATCGGGAATATTAAATTTGCAATGACACACTGTCATAGGAATTTTGGCCATGACAGAAACTAGAGAGTCCGATATAGTTTCGTGAGCAAACAGCAGCAGATGATTCCTGTCTACACAGGGTCTATTGTGTTTGCAAATGCATAAAAAGCGTACACCCATTCTGTCCGTGTTCTGTTGTATGTAACTACAGTTAGTGTTTCTATTCATTTATATTAGGTTTAGAACCACCACATGTTAACCGGGACTGAAATAAAACAATAAAAATAATATGTGTTTATTTTCTCTTATATAGAATATATGAAATTTCAGCTTTGTCTCAAAATGCCACAAGCTTTATTTTTTCGGCCCCAAATGTTACAAAACGCCAATTTAGGGACATTTTAACTTATTTTAGACATATTTCATGAGCCTAAGGCCTGTGGAAACAAATACCCGCTTATAACGTTTACTCCATTACTCCATAAACATTCGTGTAAGAAAAAAATATGATGAGTATTATTAACTGATTTTTTGTAAAGACATGTAGGCTATAGATAACATTTTGTAATTTGTAAACTACATGATTGTATAGTTATATTTCATAACCAGACATGGTAGGCCCTGGTCAGACCACAGGGGCCGACCCAATCATTTTTTTTACTTTTTAGACCATGCAGACCCACGAAATCGTCCCATGTGGGTCAGACAGTCATATATTTGTATTTGTATTGAAATAACCCCATGTTGTAAATCCTGGGTGAATAAAGTATTTGTCTGTCTGTCTGTCTGTCTAAAGGTGTCGTCTGATCTGGATCTACTCTGTTTGCAAACGTGTATTTATGGAACAATTGGGCTAATATATCAGATTAGTGCAATCCAATTGGGGTTCTCTCGCATCGTATTATCAATACACATCGGCATTCACACACTAGCGCGTGGCCCAATGTCACGTGATTATGGGCACGTGCCTAATACACACTGGCATATAACAGTCGAGTCGAAACTGTAAGGGAATATCGGTATTGGAACGAAGCTAAGTTCAAGTGTAAAAATTGTCTCAAAAACGATTTCTCATCCTGTTTTTGCATTCTGGCTGTTTTATTTTGGGTCTGACCTGCTTGCAAATACTTTTTGTGTATGCATATGACCTTTGTTAACTTAAACTCTACGTGGCAATTACCACACAGTGAAACCCTTAGTGGAAAGTTTACACATTTCCGATATTCGCTGTACATAAAAAGTAGCAGTAGCAGTAGCCAACACGCTGGATAGATGAATGATATCCTCAAATTCAAAGTACGTATTTTGAAAGAAACTTAGGACACCGTATTTAGGATCTTCCTCTTGTCTAGGAAAGTCGGTGTATGGGCCATACGTTGGATACGGGTAACCGTGTGTCATGACAATACTATGCTCAATTAAAACACATTACGATAAAATAATGCATTAATAACATTTTTTATGTTTTCATATATAACAATAATAAAAACATTTATACCAGTTTCATATATTTGGTAAATGGTACGCTTAGACCGAAAATGGTACGATTTGGTAATGGTACGCTACGGTAATGGTACGCTTAGTCCATAAACCAACTATGACAGCTCTGGAACCCCCCCCCCCCCCCCCCCCCCAGGAATGGGCCATTTTTGCCCCCAGGGGGAAAATTTGAACACTTTATGTAGAGGTCTACTTGATCATTAAACGTACCAAATTTGGTATCCCTAAGCCTTAGTTTTTGACAAGAAGATTTTTAAAGTTTTATGTGAAACTTGGGACCCCCAGGACAGAGCCAATTTTGTTCCTAGGGGCTTAATTTGAATGATCTTGATAAAGGTCAACTAGATCATGCTATGTACCAAATATCACAGTTCTAAGCCTTTCAGTTTCAGACATGAAGATTTTTAAAGTTTTTACAATATAATCCAATGTAAAACTTGTGACCCCCAGGGTGAGGACAATTTTAACCCCAGGGGCATAATTTAAACAATCTTGGTAAAGGTCCGCCAGATGATGCTATGTACCAAATATTACAGCTCTAAGCTTTTCCGTTTCTGACAAGATTTTTTAAAGTTTTTACTATATAATCCAATGTAAAATATGTGACCCCCAGGGTGGGGCCGTGTTTGAACCCAGGGGCATAATTTGAACAATCTTAGTAAAGGTTCACCAGATGATTCTACATACCAAATATCACAGCTCTAAGCTTTTCGGTTTCGGACAAGATCTTTAAAGTTTTACTATATAGTCCTATGTAAAATTTGTGACCCCTGGGGTTGGGCAGTGTTTGACCCCAGGGGCATAATTTGAACAATATTAGTAAAGATTCACCAGATGATGCTTCATACCAAATATCACAGCTCTAAGCCTTTCAGGTTTGAGACAAGAATATTTTTTTGAAGTGTTTACTATATAATCCAATGTAAAACAAGTGACCCCCAGGGTGTGGCCGTGTTTGACCCCAGGGGCATAATTTGAACAATCTTAGTAAAGGTTCACCAGATGATGCTACATACCAAATATCACCGCTCTAAGCTTTTCGGTTTCAGACAAGAAGATCTTTAAAGTTTTCACTATGTAATGCTATGTAAAACTTGTGACCCCCTGGGGTTGGGCCAATTTTGACCCCAGAGGCAAAATTTGAACAATTTATGTAGAGGTCCACTAGATAATTCTACATACCAAATTTGGTAGCCCTAGGCCTTACAGTTTTTTTTAAAGTTTTTACTTCTTTTTGGACATTGGTTGCCATAGCAACCAGAGTTCTGCATGGAATCAAATTCTTTGAACAACTTTGGAAAAAGTTGACCCAAGGAACATTTCTGCCAAGTTTGGTAAAAATCCAGCTAGTAGTTTAGAAGATGTCATTTTAAGAAAACGTTGACGACGGACGATGCACGATGGACACTGGGCAATCACAATAGCTCACCTTGGCACTTTGTGCCAGGTGAGCTAACAAGAGGGACGGGCCATGATTGCCCTTAATCACTCACCTGGTTACTATAGACTTATGCATATTGTATTACTATGTAAAAATAAGTCAGCTTCAGATTGGGGCCAATATGAAACCAAGGGCCATAATTTTAGGCCTGGAGGTTAAAATTTGAACAATCTTGGTGGAGGAACATTAGATGATGCTTCATATAAATTTCAATGGTCTGGGCCTTACAATTTCACAGGAGATTTTTCAAGATTTTTCTATGAAAAACTGATAAGTCTGTGACGGGGCCATTTTGGTCCAGTGGTACGATCTTGGTAGAAAACCATTAGATGATACTACACCTTATTTTCGGAGAAGAAGATTTTTAAAGATTTACTTATAAGAGGGCCATGATATCGTTCATCTGAGAAGATTTTGAAAGTTTTCACTACAATTTTATGTTTCTATAGAAAACAAGCGGCGCGGGGCCAATTTTGACCCGATGGGCATAATTTATGTAACTTTTGTAGTGGACCTGAACATGATGCTATCTGCCAAATATGACAGCTGAGAACCTTCCAGTTTCAGAAGATTTTCAAAGTTTTTACTACAGTATATTGGCGATATTTCGAGCACCATCGGGAATCGGCAAAAACCTTGGATTATCGCGATGCTCGAAAGAACCGAGAGCATTTTATGTCATTTCCAAGAGCATTGTTTGACGACGAGAGAAAGCATATTTCTTCACAGTAAACTGTTTTAACATTATCATAAACTTCAATGCATATATAATTCATCGATTCTTTCCTTATATAAGTGATAACAGAAAACACCATTCACATCGGCGACCGAAGTTTCAGTATAATTTGTTTGGGTCCGTTCGACGGACCCTTCACAATAAACTCAAAACTTGTTTCAAACCATTTAGACATATCCCTAGAATAGTCGTAGCGTATAGCGTTATGTCGTCTATTTTGCATATTTTTCCATTTGTCGACATTAATTTAGTTGTTGGTGCCGAGTTGGGTGCACAAACAAACATTTTCGTTTCGTTCCCGTGCTGTTTCGTAGTAAGGAAAATTGGGGCGAGTGACCAAATTAATTACTAACCGGAACACTCGGCTTTTTTCGTCTGACATAGTTATTCTCGTTCCATCTCTCGTAGCAAGAGTCTGCATGAACGAAACTGTCTAAAAGTAGCAAAAATATTGCGAATTTCAAAGCACTACACGAAAAGCACTGCACTATTACAAAATTTAAAGCAGAAAGACGCTATATGGCACACATTCTGCGGTACCGAAAAAGCACTACACGTTTGCGAACGTATGCAAATTATGAGTGTAACTCTTTGTTTATTAAGACTTCAGTCTATTAAATTATCATCATTATTTACACCAAAGTAAAGTCTGCATTCAGTGAATGTGTTATTCACACATTTGGAAGATCTAATGCCCCATAGACGGATCTTTCAAAAGGTCACGACAACGTATCGAGAAGGTGTGAATAATTACCTCGGAGGTGGGAAAACACCGTGCTCGAATTAAACAATCAATAAAAGGAACCAGAATGATCCGCGGGACCAGCACACATGCTCGAATTTTCGGATTATCGCTATTCGGATTAATGCAGGTATTTTCAATGAGATTTGATAGAATTTGAGCCGGGACCTCAACATTCCCTCGGAATAAGCGGGTATCTCGGAAAAACGAGAGTCGAAATAACGCCGTTATACTGTATATGTTTCTATTGAAAACTGGCCATCCCTGCAGAGATGCTGCCAGAATTCTTACCAAAAGGGGGAAATTCCCCCATCACTTGCGAAATAAGGGGGGATTTTCCATGGGGAATGGGGGGGGGGGCCTTGCTTCTTAACATGTAACATGAATATTTACCTAGTTTTAGTTCTCGTTGCAACTATTAATGCATCCATTTTTTTCTGACGATTTTGCGAATACATTTGGAGGCATTGATGATTTCTTCATAACGGATCCTTTCAGCGATTGAATATGATCACTGGATCCCAAATGTCTTATCAATGATGACGTCCTAAAATTTCAGCAATCATTTTGAAAGTAAATGGATTGTTTTTATTATTGTCAATACACAATGAACATTTCATCCCCTCATCTTCGTTTTTTACCAACCGCGTGTAGGTTTTTAGCCATGAAATTTGCTCCTTTTTTAAATTGGTTTTGGGTAACTTCCACGGCGGTTCAGTGATTCGGTACTTAACGACTCGATTTGAGTTTGTACTTCATTACTTTTATTCCCAGTAGCGTTTCCTGAAGCTTCCGTGGGTTTAAAAAAGTCGCTGATAGTTTTTCTTTTTGACATATTTTCGCATGTTGTCTGCATCCGGGATATTGCGAGCTATTGGTCAATTGTTATACCCCCCTATAGAAGAGGAAGCTGGCGTTCGGAACACGTTCTAAAACAAGAGGGCCATGAGGCCCTGAAGCGCTCACCTGAGGTAACCCAAGGGGCCTGGCCATTTTTGACTAAGAAGTCATCATTTGTACAACATTGGTAGAAAACCACAAGGCAAAGCAGCATGCCATTAATTAAAATTCTAAGCCTAATGGTTTCAGAGAAAAATAATGTTTCATATTTTCCCCATGAAAAACTGATAAGCCCCAAGGCAGGGCAAAGTTTTGCCCAGAGGCCAGGGTCGTAAGTTGAACATTCTTGGCAGAGGACCACAAGCCAAGCTAAATATTTGTATAGGACCATTAGATCATGTTACATACCAAACATCAAAGGTCTAGGCCTCACAGTTTCAGAAGATTTTTAAAGATTTTCCTATGAAAAACTGATAAGCCCTTGGGCGGGGCCATTTTTGGCCCGGGGGTCATAATTTGAACAATCTTTGTAGAGGACCATAAGATCATGCTACATGCCAAATATCAAAAGCCTAGGCCTTACAGTTTGAGAGAAGAAGATTTTTAAAGATTTTCCTATGAAAAACTGATAAGCCCTTGGGCGGGGCCATTTTTGGCCCAGGGGTCATAATTTGAACAATCTTTGTAGAGGACCATTAGATCATGCTACATACCAAATATCAAAGGTCTAGGCCTTACAGTTTCAGAGGAGAAGATTTTTAAAGATTTTCCTATGAAAAACTGATAAGCCCTTGGGCGGGGCCATTTTTGGCCCGGGGGTCATAATTTGAACAATCTTTGTAGAGGACCATAAGATCATGCTACATGCCAAATATCAAAAGTCTTGGCCTCACAGTTTCAGAGAAGAAGATTTTTAAAGATTTTCCTATGACAAACTGATAAGCCCTAGGACGGGGCCATTTTTGGCCCGGGGGTCATAATGTGAGCAATATTTCGTTCCCCCTAACCACTGATGCTTCTGTCAAAATTTGGTTAAAATAGGGTCAGTAGTTTCAGAGGAGATGTCGTCTGAAAATGTGGCCGGACGCCGGACGCCGGACACCGGACGCCGGACACATCGCGGTCACAATAACTCACCTGAGCCTTTGGCTCAGGTGAGCTAAAAAGTTGCTTGGGAATTCCGCTAACACAGGTCAATTACAGTTTCCATACTTGCTCGAAGGAAACACAGGCGAGTAAACCTAATTGAAAACAGGCATTTAACATGTTGGTTTTTTTTTTTAGTACGAGTGGCAGATAAAATATGCGGGAAATAAATTTGTTCAGCGGGATTTTGCCCCCATTATAATCCTCAATTTGCGGGACACCAGACGAGATGTGTGAGAATCCCGCTATCCCCCAGGCTGGCAGCATCTGTCCCTGGGGTGGGGCCAATTTTGACCACAGGGGCATACTTTATATAACTTTTGTAGAGGACCTGAACATGATGCTATGTGGCAAATATGAAAGCTGAGAACCTTCCAGTTTCAGATGAGAAGATTTTCAAAGTTTTACTATGTTTCTATAGAAAACAAGGCACCCCTGGGGTGGGGCCAATTTTGACCCCAGGGGTATAACTTATACAACTTTTGTAGAGGACCTGAATATGATGCTATGTGCCAAATATGAAAGTTGAGAACCTTCCAGTTTCAGACGAGAAGATTTTCAAAGTTTTCTCTATATGTTTCTATAAAACAAGAGGGCCATTGGCCCTATATCGCTCACCTGAGTTACAGTAATACATGTATATTGACATGTTAATTTTTCAGTGGACAACATTTCTAGCAGATGAAATAAGCTTAGTGCACTGCTTTCACCCTTTCACTGCTGAATAAACTTGAACTGAATTCAGAACTAATACCAAGTGACTGGTTGACCAAGATCTAAACTGTTTACAACTTGTGCCATTTTTGCCTTAGCTCAAAATGCCTAAAACTGGTCTTTGAGAAATTCAAATGACTTCAATAAAGCTATGCAATTATACCTTGACCCAGGAATATAGGCAAATAGAGTGCTAGGCAGTACATAATGCCAGTTTTTGTGTGAAATGACCAATAAGAATATCTTTAAAAATCGTTTAACCCTTTCCCTCATATAAAGCTGTTTTTATGCATTAGCAAACAGAGTAGACTCAGATCAGACGACTCCTACGGAAGCTGTCTGATCTGGGTCTTCTCTGTTTCTTTTGACACAATATAGATCGGATTCTACAGTTTTTGTCAAAGCAAAAACTTCTCTTCAGAGAAATAATGTGTTTTACACATTAAAAATAAGAGTAGACTAGATCAGACGGCTGCTATAGAAGCTGTCTGATCAGGGTCTGCTCTTTTTACATTTGACAAGATATAGATTTGATTTTACAGTTTTTTTCAAAGCTAAAACTTCTATTTATGGCATTAACAATTTTTTTAAGCATTAGCAAACAAGAGTAGTCCCAGATCAATTTTTGTCAAAGCAAACAGGTTAAGGGTTAATAGGTGTTTAGAAATAAGTCTAGCTCTAGGTGTGAATATCTGATGATAATTCAATTAAACGGGTCATTAGTATTTTTAACAATTGAAATTGAGAAGAGTTACGTCTACTGTTATAATTAAGTTATATTTACTCAGTTATTTCATTAATATCATACAAGATTCAGACATTTTAGGACTTTTTAATGTGTTGTCATCAAATTTTATAAAAAAAAGTTATATTTAAGATGCTTTTTGGGGCAGCAGACTTAATCCACAGTAGTAAGTTTAACACCTATCATTGTTAGGGGGGGGGGGGGGGGTTTCTTAAGAATTACCATGACTTATATCAGTTGGGCCATTGCATAATCATGTTTTCACAGTTTTCTTAAACATTACCATGACTTACATCAGTTGGGTTTGGACCCAGATCCAAAAGTCTAGATGGTGATCATTTTCCTTGATTGGCTGAATTGTTACTTTCCTACATCTCTCACATCTAATTTGAGAGACATTGGAAGACACCATGTAACATCACTCACACTACACACTGGGGTTAATGGGTCAAAATGCCTTTAATGTATGCGGCCTCTCATCTGGATCCAAACTGTTTGCATAGGTAATCACAGTTTCACCACTAGCATGCAAAGAGTTAAGAGTCATGCATTGACCTGGAGAGATTTTACTGCCCAGCAGCTGTAATCTTTGAACTGCTGCTGGTCTGCAGTTTAGGATCTGGAGTTGATATTTAACCCTTAATTTCTCTCATATAAACTTGTTTTCATGCATCTGCAAACAGAGTAGACCCAGATAAGGTGGCTCCTATAGGATCAAGGTCTGTTATTTGCTAATGGAATTTGATAGATGTTTCTATGCCTTCTAAAACAGCTACACTGATTCACCTTCAACATTTTACTATAAATAGAATGATACTAGCACTCCAATGCAGTTATCTCCCTTTGTCCCTTATGGCTATGCTGATGGGACAAGGGAAACTAGAACTGTAAGCCAAAGGCTAACGAATACCCCCCACCTGTCTGCTTGTCAGAACACCTATCATCAATCTGAACATAAATTATGTACATACAGAAACGTGAAGAGATTTAAAAACAATACATGCCCCAACCCAATTTATGTAATAAAAATGAAGAATAATTCTTAGAAATAAGACCCTTTCATGAGGTTTTTGTCAAATCCAAAGTTCTAAAGCTAGGTACCTTTTCAGAAAAACATTAAGTTCAAGGACCATAACTCTGACAAAAATTATTCAACCAGACCGATATTTGAACTTAAGCTGTGTACCTCATCTAGATTTATTTTTATGTCAAATATGAAGTTAATATCTGCAACCACTTCCAAAGAAAGACCGGAAAACTGAAATTTTGACAAAAAATTAAAGTTCAAGGGCCATAACTCTGGCAAAAATTATTCAACCAGACTGAGATTGGGAATTAAGCTGTAAATCATGTAGAGTTAGCTTTATGCCAAATATAAAGTTAATATCTGCAACCACTTCCAAGAAAAGTCCGGAAAACTGAAAATTTGACAAAAAATTAAAGTTCAAGGGCCATAACTCTGGCAAAAATTATTCAACCAGACTGAGATTGGGAATTAAGCTGTAAATCATGTAGAGTTAGCTTTATGCCAAATATACAGTTAATATCTGCAACCACTTCCAAGAAAAGTCCGGAAAATCCCAAATTTGAAGAAAAAAATTAAAGTACAAGGGCAATAACTCTGGAAATAATTATTCAACCGGACTGAGATTGTAACATAAGCTGTAACTTATACAGATTTAGCTTTGTACTAAATAAAGAGTTGATATCTGGAGTCACTTCCATAAAAAGTCCAGAAAACCGGAAAACATTGGTACGGGACTACAAAGGGGAGATAACTCCTGAAGTAGTGGTCCGATCATAATGGAAATATGCGGTGCACAGGTTTATATGGTCATATGGCTATATATGAACTTTCAACAAAATTGAAGCAAAACTGTAGAAGAAGAAGGCCGGACAAAATTGTGTCCACGGACGGACAGACGGACGGACAGACGGACGGACAGACGGACAGACGGACAACCTGATTCCAGTATACCCCCCCCAAACTTCGTTGTGGGGGGTATAATAACTGTGAGGAAATTACCTTTTAAGTGTTACAGATTCTGATGTTAAGTAGCATAAAACCCCAGGGTGAGACCATTTATGGCCCAGGGGTCATTATTTGAACACACCTGGTAGTGGTATATTAGGTGATGCTTCATACCAAATATCTTAGCTCTAGATTATGTGGTTTCAGACAAAAATATTTTTAAAGGTTTCCCTATATAAGTCTATGTAAAAACTACAAGCCCCAGGGCAGGGCCATTTTTGGCCCAAGGGTCATCATTTTAACAAACTTGGTAAAGGACCATTAGATGATGCTATATACCAAATATCAAAGCTCTAGAAATTGTGGTTTCAGAGAAGAAGATTTTTAAAGATTTAAAAAAAAAAACCTGTAAAAGTAGTGGGGCGGGGCCATTTTTTGCCCGGGGGTCATGATTTTAACAAAACTGATAGAGGACATCCTAAGGTACATTTCTGTGAAATTTGGTTGAAATCCTCCCAGTGGTTTAGGAGAAGAAGTCATTTGAAACAAGAGGGCCATTGGCCCTATATCGCTCACCTGAGTTACAGTAATACATGTATATTGACATGTTAATTTTTCAGTGGAAAACAATCTAGCAGATGAAATAAGCTTAGTGCACTGCTTTCACCCTTTCACTGCTGAATAAACTTGAACTGGATTCAGAACTAATACCAAGTGACTGGTTGACCAAGATCTAAACTGTTTACAACTTGTGCCATTTTTGCCTTAGCTCAAAATGCCTAAAACTGGTCTTTGAGAAATTCAAATGACTTCAATAAAGCTATGCAATTAATGCAATTATACCTTGACCCAGGTATATAGGCAAATAAAGTGCTAGGCAGTACATAATGCCAGTTTTTGTGTGAAATGACCAATAAGAATATCTTTAAAAATCGTTTAACCCTTTCCCTCATATAAAGCTGTTTTCATGCATTAGCAAACAGAGTAGACTCAGATCAGACGACTCCTACGGAAGCTGTCTGATCTGGGTCTTCTCTGTTTCTTTTGACACAATATAGATCGGATTCTACAGTTTTTGTCAAAGCAAAAACTTCTCTTCAGAGAAATAATGTGTTTTACACATTAAAAATAAAAGTAGACTAGATCAGAAGGCTGCTATAGAAGCTGTCTGATCAGGGTCTGCTCTGTTTACATTTGACAAGATATAGATTTGATTTTACAGTTTTTTTCAAAGCTAAAACTTCTATTTATGGCAATAACAATTTTTTAAGCATTAGCAAACAAGAGTAGTCCCAGATCAATTTTTGTCAAAGCAAATAGGTTAAGGGTTAATAGGTGTTTAGAAATAATTCTAGATCTAGGTGTGAATATCTCATGATAATTCAATTAAACGGGTCATTAGTATTTTTAACAATTGAAATTGAGAAGCGTTACGTCTACTGTTATAATTAAGTTATATTTACTCAGTTATTTCATTAATATCATACAAAATTCAGACATTTTAGGACTTTTTAATGTGTTGTCATCAAATTTTATATAAAAATGTTATATTTAAGATGCTTTTTTGGGCAGCAGTAGTAATTTTAACACCTATCATTGTTAGGGGGGCAAATTTCTTAAGAATTACCATGACTTATATCAGTTGGGCCATTGCATAATCATGTTTTCACAGTTTTCTTAAACATTACCATGACTTACATCAGTTGGGTTTGGACCCAGATCAAAAGTCTAGATGGTGATCATTTTCCTTGATTGGCTGAATTGTTACTTTCCAATATCTCTCACATCTAATTTGAGAGACATTGGAAGACACCATGTAACATCTAGCTATCACTAACACTACACACTGGGGTTAATGGGTCAAAATGCCTTTAATGTTTCGTCTGCAACAAAAAGTTATTGTCATCTGCTTCAATTCTTAAATTAAACTTACTTTCTTTTTATTGCAAAAATATGGTTAAGATGACAAACAGTTTGGATCCTGATGAGACGCTGCAGTATGCGGCCTCTCATCTGGATCCAAACTGTTTGCATAGGTAATCACAGTTTCACCACTAGCATGCAAAGAGTTAAGAGTCATGCATTGACCTGGAGAGATTTTACTGCCCAGTGCTGTAACCTTTGAACTGAAGGATCTGGAGTTGTTCATTTAACCCTTAATTTCCCTCATATAAACTTGTTTTCATGCATCTGCAAACAGAGTAGACCCAGATAAGGTGGCTCCTGTAGGATCAGTGTCTGCTATTTGCTAATGGAATTTGACAGATCTGTTTCTATGCCTTCTAAAACAGCTACACTGATTCACCTTCAACATTTTATCATAAATAGATATAAATAGAATGACACTAGAACTCCAATGCAGTTATCTCCCTTTGTCCCTTATGGCTATGCTGATGGGACAAGGGAAATAACTGTGAGGAAATTACCTTTTAAGTGTTACAGATTCAGATGTTAAGTAGCATAAAACCCCAGGGTGAGACCATTTTTGGCCCAGGGGTCATTATTTGAACACACCTGGTAGTGGTATATTAGGTGATGCTTCATACCAAATATCTTAGCTCTAGATTATGTGGTTTCAGACAAAAATATTTTTAAAGGTTTCCCTATATAAGTCTATGTAAAAACTACAAGCCCAAGGGCAGGGCCATTTTTGGCCCGGGGGTCATCATTTTAACAAACTTGGTAAAGGACCATTAGATGATGCTATATACCAAATATCAAAGCTCTAGAAATTGTGGTTTCAGAGAAGAAGATTTTTAAAGATTTAAAAAAAAAACCTGTAAAAGTAGTGGGGCGGGGCCATTTTTTGCCCGGGGGTCAGGATTTTAACAAAACTGATAGAGGACACCCTAAGGTACATTTCTGTGAAATTTGGTTGAAATCCTCCCAGTGGTTTAGGAGAAGAAGTCATTTGAAATAAAAGTGAACGGACAGACGGACGGCAGACGGACAGACGGACAGACGGACGGACGGACAGACGGACGACGGACGACAGGCGGTCACAATAGCTCACCTTGAGCCTTTGGCTCAGGTGAGCTAATAAAAGTGAACGGACAGACGGACGGACGTACTAACAAATGGGTAGTTGTGTGACTTTTTCCTTTGATCTTTTCTTGTGTGACTAGTCCCACAAGAAAAACTATTTTTGGCTCTAACTTTGGAAAAGAATGATCTGGAAGCTAACCCTAACCCTAACCCTATGTCCCACAACTGGCCAGGTTAATGTCACAAGAAATGGCCAGGTTAATGTCACAAGAGATGGCCAGGTTAATGATTTTACTTGTGGGACTAGTTAGAAAAAGTCACACAACTACCCTTTGGTGAGTGCGGACAGACGGACAGACGGACGACGGACGACAGGCGGTCACAATAGCTCACCTTGAGCCTTTGGCTCAGGTGAGCTAAAAATGACCACCCCTGGGGAGGGGCCAATTTTGACCCAGGAGCATTATTCATTTAACTTTTGTAGAGGACCTAACATGATGCTATATGCCAAATATGAAAGCTGAGAATCTTCCAGTTTCAGAGGCGAATATTTTTTAAAGTTTTCTCTATACGTTTCCATTGAAAACTGGCCATCCCTGGGGCGGAACCAATTTGGACCCCAGGGGCATAATTTATACAACTTTTGTAAAGGATCTGAACATGGTGCTATGCGCAAAATATGGAAGCTGAGAACATTCCAGTTTTAGAGGAGAAGAGGCAGGGGCAGGGCCAATTTTGACCCCAGGGGCATAATTTATATAACTTGTATAGACCTACAGATGATGCTATGTGTCAAAGATGAAAGCTAAGAACTCTGTAGTTTCAGAGGAGAAGATTTTTAAAGGTTAAAATTGTTGACGACGGACGACGTACATCAGGCGATCACAAAAGCTCACCCTGAGCACTTTGTGCTCTGGTAAGCAAAATACAAGAGGACCAGAATGGCCCTGACATCGCTCACCAGGCAATCAGAGAAGAAGATTTTCAAAGTTTTCACTATATGTTTCTATAGAAAACTAGCCACCCCTGGGGCGGGCCAATTTTGATCCAAGGGGCATAATTTATACAACTTTTGTAGAGGACCTGAACATGATGCTATGTGCCAAATATGAAAGCGGAGAACCTTCCAGTTTCTGAGGAAAATATTTTCAAATTTGACACTATATGTTTCTATTGCGAACTGGCTACCCCTGGAGCGGGGCCAATTTTGACCCCAGGGGCATAATTTACATTTAGATTTTCGAAGTTTTCACTATACTTTTCTATTGAAACTGACTACCCCTGAGGCCGGGCAATTTTGACCCAGGGGGCATAATTTATATAACTTTTGTAGAGGACCTGAACATGATGCTATGTGCCAAATATGAAAGCTGAGAACCTTCCAGTTTCAGAGAAGATTTTCAAAGTTTCACTATATGATTCTATAGAAAACAAGGCACCCCTGGGGCGGGGCCAGTTTTGACCCCAGGGGCATAATTTATACAACTTTTGCAGAGGACCTGATTATGATGCTATGTGCCAAATATGAAAGCTGCGAACATTTCAGTTTCAGATGAGAAGATTTTCAAAGTTTTACTATATGTTTCTATAGAAAACAAGGCACCCCTGGGGTAGGGTTAATTTTTACCCCAGGGATATAATTGATACAACTTTTGTAGAGGACCTGAATATGATGTTATGTGCCAAATATGAAAGCTGAGAACCTTCCAGTTTCAGAGAAGATGATTTTCAAAGTTTTCTCCATTTGTTTCTATTGAAAATTAGCCACCCCTGGGGCGGGCCAATTTGGATCCGAGGGGCATAATTTATATAACTTTTGTAGAGGACCTGAACATGATGTTATGTGCCAAATATGAAAGCTGAGAACCTTCCAGTTTCAGAGGAGAAGATTTTCAAAGTTTTCATTATTTGTTTCTATTGAAAATTAGCCACCCCTGGGGCGGGGCCAATTTTGACCCCAGGGACATAATTTATACAACTTTTGTAGAGGACCTGAACATGATGTTATGTGCCAAATATGAAAGCTGAGAACCTTCCAGTTTCAGAGGAGAAGATTTTCAAAGTTTTCATTACTTGTTTCTATTGAAAATTAGCCACCCCTGGGGCGGGGCCAATTTTGACCCCAGGGACATAATTTATAGAACTTTTGTAGAGGACCTGAACATGATGTTATGTGCCAAATATGAAAGCTGAGAACATTCCAGTTTCAGAGGAGAAGATTTTCAAAGTTTTCTCTATATTTGTTTCTATTGAAAATTAGCCACCCCTGGGCAACTAAATGCTGAAAAAGGCACAAAATAATAGCCAGTTGGACCTTTGAAAAGTGGTCAAGAATGATCACAAGACACCATTTGTTGACAGAGAAGAGTTTATCATATTTTGGTCCACATTATTGTTAGGGCTGTTCCAGGAAAAAAGGCCTGGGGGGGTAGGAACGCCAGCCAAAAATAGGGGTACCACCAACACAATTTTTTTTTTTTTACCCCCCCAAACAAGAGAATTAAGATAAGTCAGATACCCACAACCACTAGATTTATATTTAAGTTGCCACCCACCACCAAGACAACTGAAATTTCCGATTCACTAGTACTTTCTAGATTTCTTTACCACTCAAAGCTTGACAAGTTTTACTATGAATGTGCTGTTTTCTGAATGGTAATCATATTGACAGCATATATTGTTTATGTATAGGTTAGACCATGGTTGAGCGTGACTAAACGATTTAGTTCGAGGGGGCATAGCCCCCGAGAACTATGTCGTTTAGTCTCGCTCAACCATTGGCTAACCTATTTAGCACTGGCTTGGGCTAGAGGAAAAACAAGAAATAAAGGTAATCAAATTCGCAATTTAACGTCATCGGGCGGGTGCTGATTTTCCCTCACTTCTCTTCGCACAAGACTGAAAACCATGATTGCGCCTGAATCCATTAATATCTTGGAAGAAGAGGAAGGAAAAACAACAAAGCTGGAAATTTAACGGCAAGATTTTAAAATTGTGTACAATTAAATATTCAACAATAATTTTAAATATTCAACGATAATTTCAATTTCAATATGATGCATTTGAAATAAAAGTTACTTTTAAATATTGAATTAATTCGATCTAGATCTAGATCATTTTATTAAGATTTTTATTATCTTATTTTGTTTAAAAAAAATTAATAAAGATTGTTTTCAACTTTTCACGCATTGATTAGATTGTATACAATAAAACCTATGTACAATGGTCAATTAAATACGCCATATGCATTGTGCCGCTTTTTAAAGACAACTTTTTATGCTTGAATGCAGGTTAAATGTAACACATAACGCTCAAAATAGGAGCTTACTGCATACCTTTAGTAATGCATTAACCTGTCACCTGTATTTAAAATTGCATATTCATTTCCCTTAATTGTCGATTAACCTTAGTTTTACTGTATTTCAGTGTAACCAGCTGATCAAGGCTACGATGCATTGGGGTGAAATATCATGTAAAAGCCTAGGATGTGACGTCAAAAAAACATTATAATGGTTGGTCGACAGGAACCATTGACTAAATAAACAGTTTGTTAGTTAGTCCATGGTTTTTTCAAAAAGAGTCGAACTAAACGATATAGTCGACACTATTTGTGGCATCTGATTGGCCGAGAGCTCCAAGCCATGTGCTAAATATTGAAATCATCTGCTTTTTGTTGAGTTTGTACACATTACATTGGCATGCTGAAACAATAAACTATTTGCCATCTTGTTTCTAGTGTGGAATGCTTTTTCCCCCCATTCCTAGTATATCTTGATAGCTACTGTTGGTCCAATCTGTGAAATTTAATATTCCTGTGTTGACTATTTGTATGGCAGCAATTGAATATTAAGACAATCACATTACATTGAATTACATGATTACTAAATTTCTTTTATCGGTATATACAGAAAGCAAATCACTAGAGATTGTTACAGTGTTGACCTAGATCAGCTGGTGCAATGAAAATCTGATCTGATCTACACTGCTTGCAAATTACCACCACCATCTTTAGTTTGCCAATTTGTCTGGAAAGCAAACAAACTGGTTGCAGTGCATGTCCATACAATTTACATTCAGTTTATCCTGGATCTATTCAATATTACCAGAAACACAAGCAATTAAAACTCACACGTTAAAGATATGAAATTTGATTTAAAAGTCAGCATGGTATTATAACACTTAACAATTAGTTAACTTACTAGACATAGTTCACCTTTTTATACACATTTATAGTCACAATTTCTAATCATATTTACATTCAAACTCAAACTCTTTTTGTCATTATAAACCACAGGGTTCTTGTTGCGAGTTGCGTCTTGGGGTGGGTACGGGAGGGGTGTCCCCTCCCGTCTTCAATGGTGAGATTTTTTTAAAAGTTCTTACTAAATGATGTAAATTTATGTATACCTGACAAATAAATTAAGCAAAAAATGCTATAGCATGTCAGGTAGATTTAGGAGATTTGCCAGGTAGATTCGACTTTTGGACAGGTAGATTTTATTGACACAAAGAAATATGAGAAGACAAAATCTTCTGCTAGATAATTATGTTTGATAAATACCGGTACCATTTCACAAACAAACATTTATATACCTAACCATATTATAATTAGCAAGCTATGCATATCCATACCATTACAGTGCTCTAGTTAGACTTTCAACAAGGTAGGGCCGCACTAATGAAAATTGGAGCACTTTAGTTGATAAATGATAAAAAAAAATTCTTTTCATATGTTCCAGAGATTGAACAATCATGTTTGTTTATTATAATTTCAGATAATTATTTATGTCCATAACATCTTTGGGTCTCATCAGGCAGATCTTATGATCTTAAACTTTTACATGTAAACATAGTCTGCATGGTTGTCACTCAGTGGTAATTCCCACTCTACGTCTACATTTATAACTTTCATTCTTGATCATTTGTAGGATCACTTCCTAAGTAGCATTGGGTAGTAGTACTAGTAGTTGTCTTAAGTCTAGGATATCGCCTTCCCATTTTATGACCTCGGGCTATGAAAATGTCAATCTTTTTTTTTTTAGAAAGTGAATATTTTTTACCCTTCTCTTTCTGTTTTAAAATCTTTATAAGAACCCAAACTGGCGAATTCATTTTTCCAGAAATTATTTCCATTCAGACTTTCACACATTCCTGAGTGTTACTTTATAAGGCAAATGTCTGGTCTGACTATTACTGAAAATGTCTTCATACACAGACCTGTGCCATCTCAAACAAATAATGTTCTTGTTTTTTTAAAGAAGAACTCTTGTTTGACATTATTGACTAACTAAAGAAGAGAAGGAAAAAATCAGCTAATGGAATAAATTAATAAATTGTAACCCAAATACTGGTTACCATCTTCAGTTCTAATTCATTAAGCTAGTTTATAATTTTCCTGAATCGGTACATGTTGACTAGTTCCTTTAACAAAGCAATATTGACAGACACAAATTTCTGGTGAATACTCAATATTACAGGGTTTTACCTGTGACTTGAACACGCTGTTTCAATAACTGGACATGTCTAGCGGTTTTCAGATGGTTCCCAAAGTATACACAGCCGCGGTTTCCGTAATTAATTTGTTTGTTTACAGTATTAAACAAGGAACTCTCTCCCGGAAAGGTTTACTTTCACTTTCACGAAATCGCCAACTATCACTTTTCTTGTTTCTTTACTAAATGTCAACGTCATTTCTTACTCTAGCCATCTTGGGCTGAACTTATTTTTCACACTCTTATCGTAATCTCGGTCTGTGCTTTTCAATTTTGTCTTATATTCACATTAATTGGCAGGTACATATACCGAATTTCAGAAACGGACGCCATATTGGATTTGTTGAACGAACATTCGATAATACGAGCGTTTTGATTGGCTGTAGGACATGAGTCTCGTTATTCGATTAGCCGAGCCGAAATCTCGCCGTTGACGTGATAAACGTTATTAACGTGGATTTACTTGAAAACGAGAAAGAATATCGGCGACGATTTTTTCTAATTTGGGAAATTTTAAACAGAATTACCGTGCTTAATGCCCCCCCCCCCCCTCTCCGAATTGAAATATTCAATAACCCCCGATACAACACAATTACAATTGAAAAAATCGCCCCAACCAACACAAATTTAATTCTTTAATACCCCCCACCCACAAAATTTTAATTCATCGCCGTTCCGACCCCCCCTGGCCTTTTTTCCTGGAACAGCCCTTAGGCTGAAATGGTCTTCTCATTGTACTTACTCAGTGTAAAGCCTTTCGGGAAGCTGGACTTCAGATCAAACAGAGAGCTGAAACAGTTGACAAACTCCACCACCATGACAGCATCGCCAAACTCCTCCACAGGTATCCGGCACTTCACTGGTGTAGGCTCTGGCATAACCTAGATAAAGCAAGCTCCTTGATTTTCAGGTTCCAAAAACAATATGCATTTCCTTAACAGCTCGACACAGGATAAAACTACAACACAATTTGACAAACATCATTACATTAAACTTGGCTGCTCTGTTTCCTTCAAAAGGATGCCTCTACCTAACCCAAAAATTGTTCTTAAACTGACTCACTGCCACGTACTGTTGTCTGCAAAATTTTGTCACATACAATTTTGACGCTTAAAAGGTTTTTACAGATCTGTCATTGGCAGCAAAAGAGTTGAGCATTTACCTTCAAATCATCACAATCCAAATCATCTCTAAAGCGACTCCATTCTCGCCAGATTTCTGCTTGAATTCTTCTTTCTTCTCGCTTCTTCTCTATCTCCTACAAACAGAAACAGGGTAATCAGCAATTTGCAAAGAATAGACCTAGATGAAGAAGCTGCTTTAAGAGCCCTCTGATCAGGGTCTGCACTATTTCTTCAGTGCATCAATTCCATATTTGTTTGTGACCTTAAAAAAACTCCAGTTGATTTAAAAAATTTAATGGAACACATAACATCGCAACATCTACATCGTATTTTTAACATTTGATTTATTCTAGCAATTCCAATATAATGGCCACTTTCATTTCTCTTTTCATATGACTTTATGAATTCAGCCCCCCCCCCATGTGAGTTTCAATATGCATATTCAATGTAAACATAAACTAACAACCATTCAATAAAACTGACCATGAGAGCAGTTAACAAGATCCTAATCATACACAACCTGCCAGGGTTTACACAACTGGCTACTGGCTTGAAATTTCAGCTAGACCAAAATAAGCTAATGAATGTCTGCTGGACGTAAGCCAGTGTCAAAGTCGGACAATAAATACAGGGTTTGGCTGAGAAATAAGAAATTTAAGGATATCAATGCTCCTTCTGATTACAGCTCTGTTAAAACAGTTAAGGCCCTCATACAATATCACTATTTTACAAAGTCCAACTGACACCAATTCTCTGTGTGCAGCTCAGGCCTTTTTATGGCATCTACAAGAGATGCTAAATTTTGATTAAAATGCTAAAAATGCAAAATAAGACAAAATAGTCCCAAAACCCCTATTAAATCCCTATTATTAAAATCAGGGTTGCCACAAACGAAGAGACAAAATTCCCTGATATTTTCCTGACATTTCCCCGACATAATTTTGAATTTTCCTGACACATTACACTGCGACATTTGGTCTTACTATAATAACGAATGTAATATTTTTGAGGAAGTTTAAAACATATGGCCCTGAATCTATCTTGTTTTCAAAATTCCCTGACAATTCCCTAACCTTGAATAATGTCTAATTTCCCTGAAAATGCATTTTTTCCAAAATTTTCCCAAAATTTCCAGAAAAGACCGGCAAATCCAACTTTTTATAAGTACCATGGCTTTTTCTTGTCTCCTCTTTTCCTTTTCCTCCTCGCACTTCTTCCTGAACTCCTCTCTTTCTTTCACTTTCAATGCGATCTTCTCCTCTCTGTCCTTCTCTTTCATCAAGCGCTCCTGCTCTTTCAGCATTTTTATCTCTTCCAGAGTAAGAACTGGGCTAGCTGGAGTCTTCTTCACTGCAATAAAATCATAACCACATAAGATTTGAACAAAATGTATGGCATGGAAATGACGAAATATTAAGCCAATGCTCGACACCTATTTTTTAACCCTTTCCTCCATAAATACGCCTTTCTATGCCTCTGTAAAAGTTACTTTATGAAACCATTGTGATAAATAGAGCATTTGCTCCATAGGAGCAAATGCTCTATTTATCACAATGGTTTTCTAACATTTTTCCTTTCTCTAGTTAATGCTCCTTTTCAGTAGATTTATTCAAAGAGGTTGGGTCTAAAAATAGCCCATGGAGGAAAGGGTTAAAATTACCAATGTGGTAATATCTGACACAAACATGCCCTCTCATCAATTTTGGCTATTCTAGCATACAATACTTTTTCTTATAAAGAAATTATAGTCAATCTATAAAATAGTTAACTCAAACGTGATAACAGTGGACTAACTTTGTCAGTAACCAATCAATGAACCACCATTATATCTCCCAAGTAAAGAGCCACTCACATACAGTAAAACTCCTCTAAACAGGAATTCTAGCAGAGAAGAGTTTAGATACTTTTAGGCAGGTGGCTGCTTAATGCTGCAGTAAGCTGCCACCTGTGTCCAAGACCGATATTTATACTAAATTGAACATACCATTTAAAGGGAGTTCCTATAGCTTATAAGCAATCACAATTTTGTTTCATACGCAATGCTCTTTGAATCTTGGTTAGGTAACATTTCCAATTTATCATCTGATATACACAACAGTAAAGAAATGCATGAAACGGCATGAAAATATTAAATTTTGTTCCAGTCCACTTCAAAATTCCTTTATAGTATTAGTCATTAAACAAAGACACGTAACATTTCATATCATTGACTAGTGTTCAAAGAAACATGTGCGTCACCTGAAAGCACAACAAGCACGACAGATGCATGGACAAACAATGGAAAACTAGAATTGTTTGAAACAAAACTGATGTTTCCCTCAGTGCATGGACAAAATCTTCCAAAGTCCAATAACATTTAGGTATGGTGCTGATCAATCCTATTAAGTTTCATGAAAATTCAATCAAACGTTTGGAGAAACTGCACAGACAAAATTTTCCATGTAAAAATTTCAAAGTTCCATTACTCTGCAGAAAATCATCAAACTATAACAGGAATAAGATATGCACAAGTAGGCATGATGCTAATCAATCCTATGAAAATTAATGAATATCCAAATAAAGGTTTTGGAGAAACCCTGCAGACAAAAGTTCCATCTAAAATTTCAAAGTCCCATAACTCTGCAGAAAATCGGGGGAAATAACTGCAATATTATTGAAGCCAGAGTTATGAAACTTGTGCATAACACTTCCTCCCATCATGCTCTTTCCATAAATGAAATGTCACTCCAATAGCATCAGTAGAACAGGAGTTATTGACGGGACACACAATTTGTAACTAAGGGCATTAACTCCAAAAGTATTAAAGCCAGAGTTATGGTCCTGATACATAGCACTTCCTCTCATCATGCTCTTTCCATGTATAAAGTTTCAATCAAAATTTCACTCCAATAGCATCAGTAGTCTAGAACAGAGTTATTGATCAAGACAAAATTTGTAACAAAGGACAATAACTCAAAAAGTATTGAAGCCAGATTTATGGCCCCTATACATGACACTTCCTCTAATCATGCTCTTTATATGTATAACGTTTCAATCAAATGGCATGAGCCATATAGGAGTAATTTCCCGGACAAGAAAATGTGAGTAATTGACCTTGAATTGTGACCTTGACCTTTGACCAACGTCCTTGAATCCTGCTGTCTGCACATTGGTTGTTAAGGAGAACATTTGCGCCACAGCATTTGGAATCCTTCCAAGGGTTATATAGATGTTGAGCAGACATGAAATTAAGGCTAAAACATTTGACCTTGAATTGTGACCTTGACCTTTGAAGAATGTGCCTGAATCTTGTTGTCAGCTTGTTATGGAGAACATTTGTGCCACAGCATCTGGAAATCCTTCCAAGGGTTTAAGAGATATGGAGCTGACACACAGGGTGTGGCTAAATCGTGCCTGAATCGAAAGCTCTGCACATTGTCTTGTTGAATCGAACATTTGTGCCAAAGCATTCTGAAATCCTGCCATATTTGTAAGAGATATTGAGCGGACACGAGTGTGACAGACAGACAGGCAGGCAGACAGACGGACGGACAACTCGATCAAAAACAATATGTCTCCCCATTATAAATGGGGGAGACATAATCAATTCTCAAGTGTACTCTACTGAAGCAGGATAAACAAAGTCATCCAACTTGATTACAACAAGCTGATTACTAACTCTCTTGAGGTTTTTCTTTCTGTTTTTTGTGTGGTAGTGCAGGCGAAGCTTCCTTAGACTCTGGTTTCTTTGGCTTCTTCAGTTTAATTTCCGAGAACTCGAACTGAGGCAGTGGTCCCACAAAAATATCCTCAAACCTGAACGAACCCAGCTCGAACTTCTTTTCTTTTGTATCCTGAAACATAAAAGGGAGATGTATGAGGACAAGGCTTGATATAGCTTTTATCTTGGTCAACGATAAAGCAATCATGATAGTAATACCTAACGCGACCATCATAAAGGAGTCTAATTCTGGGTCTTAAATGCAGGATGACATTTGTGCATAAAGCTCCTGCAAGAGCTTTCTGCAATACTTTCATCCTGCATTAAGCAACCACCTGCTTTTAAAGACACCTCCTTTTATTCATAAAATCAATATGTCTCCCTCCCCTAAAGGGGGGGGAGACATAAATACTCACTTTTGAGAGATTTTCCTGTATATGCAATACAAAATCCCCTATTGGGTTATAAAACAATAACCCACAACCTAAGGATACAATACGAGTATGTGGCATCAATTTTAATGGCCAAGTGATAATGAATGGCCTTAGGACCGTCTGAACACAGATAGTATGATTGAAATTATCTATGTTCTAATACATTTCCAGTTGCAATCATCCCATATTAGAACCACAGTTATTCCTACAAAGTTAGCCTTAATTGCAGCATACCAGAACATGCAATAATTTCGGCTGTACTATCTTCAGTAAGACAGGACCAATGAATACATCAGTGTTAATCCTCAAATTATCTTTAATTGGATGGATGGACAGATCAGTCCATATCAATATCTAGTCTGCTGCGTAATAATAGAAGCACGGGTGGTGTAAATATTAAGCCTATTGTCAAGAATATCTCCCATATTTCTCCATCAAACAACTGCAACAATTGTTTTGAATCATCTCGAAGGGTGTGGGGAGAACTGACAATTTTAGTAAAATAGAACCCCTCTAACTGGACACTCAGAAAACGAAGTCCTCTCTAAACTGTTGGTCCTATTTTATTCCTTCTTCATTTTAATACAAGACCATTCTAAATTCCGGAATCCTCTTTACTCCGGACTGAACAAACTTTCAAACATTATACAAGACAGGAACTATAAATTAACCCTAAATACCAGACACCAGGCTAAAGGCTTGATACATCCATAAACAAAGCATAGAGTAGTTTAATTTTACACCTCTTTAGCCAGGTGCTGAAAATTTGTGGTCTTATCAGTCTTATTCATATGATTAACAAATGTGTGAAAATGCAAACAGTGTCTGATTGGTCGATAGTGCACCACTGGCATACATGTGATAACCTGCTGAGGCATGTCATGTAGATTTAGGAAATTTGTCAGGTAGATTTGACTTTTGTCAGGTTGATTTTACCGACGCGACAAAATATATGGAGGAGAAAAAAGAAATTTACTTGATGCTTATGTGGGTTTTTTTTTATACTTTTTCACATTATCATTCATACTTTACCATAAATGCATACCATACCATTATAAACCTTACATTACACACATAACATATACACGCATAAATTTGCAAAGAGTATAGACCCAGACCTATAGGAGCTGTCTAGTCAGGGTCTGCTCTGTTTGCTTATGATATAGGAATGATTCTACACTTTCCGGTTTGGCAAAAAAATCCAATGTGGTGTTATAACCCCCATTAACCCTTTCCTTCATATAAACAAGTTTCCATGCATTTGCAAACAGAGTAGACCCAGATCAGACAGCTCCTATAGGAACCATTTGAATTCAGGGTCTGCTCTGTTTACTTTTGGAATTTTAAAAATGTTTCTTTACTTTCTAAAATGGCTATAAAGTTCCACTCTCCATATTTCTTTATCACTACTTTGTTTAAATGAATATTCAGTAGGGGTTGAAATTTGGAATAAACATGGAACAGGGAAAGGGTTAAAACAAATACTAATAATTGACATGCAGTAATAATTCTAGATTCTTTCATGGGTCAGAAGGACTCTTTGAATTCAATAGGTCTCAAGCCCAAAACACTGGGCTCCTTATTAAATAATGCCATGAAAAAAATCAAGATTTATTACTGTTTTATCATATTTATAATGAAAAAGTTATTCCATTTTATCTTATTTTATAATAACATTTTCAGGTTTTTTTGGCTTATTTTATAGCCCTTATTCAGCTATACTCCCAATGGCAAAAAATAGTTTACTCAGTTCAAGTTAGTTACTTTAAACATTGAGCAGTCACAGAAATGTTGAAACCCCAACAGGACCAGAGTCTGTGTTTTAGCCCTATCTACAATCGTCGCGAAAACTGATGACATTTCAAATTTATATAGTTATTATTTTTTAAGAGTTTGAAATGGTAGAGAATATTTCATGGTGTTGTGAATTAATTATTTTGTGTCCTTACCACTAATTATATTACTGAAAAAGTAATTTTGTGTACAAATCAAATTCATGATTATCAGTCCAAGCGGTCTTTTTTTCGAAGTGTTTCGGCCCATCAAAACAACAAGACCAAGCACAGCTGTCTTTGACAAGGAAGCAGAGAAGCATTTTTATGTCTTAATTATGAGAATATAATTCCTATTAGAGGGCCATGACACTCCCTTCGTCTTAATTTTGCGACAATGTCGCCTCGCTTCAGTAATAAACGTGCCGCATGTGATATTTGTTGACAACGTTTACATTTTGGCACGACTGGTTCCCGAACAATTTATGAACTCCACACTAGAGAAAACTGGAATCAACTCGTGATTATGTAATTGGGGTGTTCTCCACTGTCTCCACAGGGGATTCCCTTGATTGGTCCCTACCAAAACAGACCAAGCGTAGATCACAGCATGATAGCAAGCTAAAGGTGGTCTGTGTGTGTAGAGAACTAACAGATAAACTCCATCAGGGAGGAAAATATGCCACTAAAAAAATTGTCTTGGTAAACTTTCAAAAACCGGTAGTTTTGTCTACCGGACAGGTAGAACGGTAAACCACCTCTGAAAACGGTAGAATTCACCTACCGTCGGTAGTTATCACATGTATGCATTGGCAATTTTTTATCTGTTAAGGACCTACAAGATATTAAATTGCAGAAGGCTGCTTTTAACTGTGATTCATATGCACGGGAAGATATTCAAACTGTGAAATTTGTTTTGTTGAATTCTGGATAATCTTGATAAGAATGGATTGATATAAACGACTAATTCAACCAAAGAATACTACATTAGTTATTTAACTATAGAATTACTCTTCCGATTTATTGATCAACATGCTGATGATTAATTAGATCATCTCTAATTCTGATATGTTTCACTTTGAATTATCATGAATACTATCAAAATGCATACATCCTGTTTATTACATTAACACACAGCTCTGGGTGTACAATGGATGATAAACATGATCATATATAAAAACCCTCTCAAAACTGGAAACCCCTCTTGACCAGAATTTCTTCCTGTCCCCTACTTTGTCTGGTTTAAAGGGATTCTACTATACTTTAATTACCTGCCATCAAATCGGATTCTGTAGAGAATGTTAAAATAGCTTTCATCAATAAAAACAACCAACTCTGATCGAGTCCTTCATATATTTTTGCCATATGCAGGAATTAGTAGGTGTTGTGTGTCAAAATGTATGAAATGTTTATTAAAGTTCAGACCATGTATAAGGAAAACAAGAGTTCGGAGGAACGCATGTGTCACCTGCTCGCAGCTGACACAAAAACTTATTGTTTAATATGAAAAAGGGGAATAACTCAACAAATATTGATGCTAGAGTTGTGGCCCTTGTGCATGGCACTTCCTCTCAGCATGCTTGTTCCATGTGTGAAATTTGAAAGCTCTATAATGATTAGTTTAGAAATGACAGCCAAAAAAAGAAAGTGTGACAGACAGACAGACTACGGAAAAGTGATCCCTAAGTGACACACTGCCTCTCGGCAGGGGACACAATAAAACTGACAAAATGTATGACAAAATCAGTCCCTGAGCAATAAGCGCATATTCAAATAATAAAAGCCTCGCCTCGCCACCAAAACCTTTCCTGTGACTATTTCTTTAAAATCTCCATGAAGAGACGATTCTAAAGAGAGGTCACCACATAGGGTTTGGTGGAGAAATAAAGGAGCCACAGTAGAACCTGTTTTGAGCTACCATCAAAAAGGTCTAATTATGGATCTGTAAGGCAGGTGGTAGCTTAATGCAGGTCTAAAGTAATACAGAAAGTTCCTATAAGAGCTTTCTGCATTACTTTACCCTGCATTAAGCAAGCACCTGCTTTTTAAGACTACGTTCCTACGAATGGCTCTATTGTATTTAAGACAAAGATTAAATTTACACATCTTATCTGGACCTCTGTGTCCCAATCATAACCATGAGCATTCTAGTCGCAAATTTATAATAACCTCAATGCAAACAGTTTGAATTCAGGCGAGATTTCTTATCAGGATCTACGTTTAACACTGATTATGATTTGAAAACAAGAGGGCCAACAGCAAAAAACTTTGCAGGTGACTATTCAGCTAGTGTTCAAGATTGTGTTGCCTACCTTTACTCTCCATACTCCGTCGATACTGTCACAGCTTTGCTTCAGGAATAGTTTACACTTGTCTCGGGTAAACAGGCCTTTCTTGCGACTACAAATGTATATAATACAATGTAATGCATGTACTTTTAAAGAAAAACTTATACTGCAGTTTAGCAAAGTTTCGGTCTAATGAATTCATCATATTATATAAGATCAAAATAATGTTCACCATTCTCATTTTTGTGAGCAAATTTTTACATATTGACTTGTTTGTGGGTTTTTTTTTCCATTTTTATTTTAAATAATGTACTGATTCTTGTTGATGTTTTTCAACTGCAGATCAACATGTTAGTACATAAATGTGAATCCTCCTTAGAAAACCTGCAAATGAATACTACAGTTGTGTCCCGTTCATCCAAACACCTCTTATCAAAAGCCCCGGTGTTATCCAAGCATGATTTCAGTCCAGATCTCCATCCTTATCTATACCAGACCAGCAATATACTCAAACTGTGTCAATAATGTTTACATCTTGCTATTTGTGCTTTATCTATTGAATTTTCATGCAACAAATAATGACAGCAGTAGTATTAATAATTTGAATTTTTATAATGACAAAAATATTTTTACAATGGCAGAAACTATGGGATCAGATCTATATTACTCCGCAAGAAAACAGAGCAGTACTGGGTCCATGCTTATAAAGCTTTTTAGTTGAGTCCGAGTTCGTTCTCAAGCTTTTGATTGGTCAGATTGGTCAGATTTGAGTTCTCAAACTTTTGATTGGTCAGATTTGAGCCAAAGGCTCAAATCTGACCAATCAAAAACTTGAGAACGAACTCAGACTCAACTAAAAGTTTTATAAGCATGGACCCTGGTTTCAAAAGTGCCAAAAGTTGTCTCTAAGTGGCTGGCTTCTACAGAACTTGACTGCTTCAATTGTTCAGTACACCTCACTTCCATTTCTTTTCAATTATATATACAAGTCTTTGAAACCCATATCACCTTCACAAAGCTGAGCGACAGACATTGCATGACAGACGACACTGAAGTAATTCCAAGTGTTAACCTCTTTAACTCTTGCATGCGGTTTCAATTCTCAAAACAAAGTTTCTCATTTCTTTGCAAAAATATGGTCAAAGTGACATAGTTGGATCCTGATGAGACGCCGCATTATGTGGCGTCTCATCTGGATCAAAACTGTTTGCATAGGTAATCAGTTTCGCCACTAGCTTGACAGCAGGTGACACGAAAACATGATCAGTGTCAAATATTTAAGATCCTGATAAAATGCAAGGAACTCTGCATTTCATCTTGATAAAAACTGATTTCAAAAGTTATTAAAAATTGATCAATAGTACTCTGTTTTGCTAGCATTGACCGGTTTCTTGTTTGAGAAGCTTTAATGACAAAAGACATTTTTATACTGAGAGGAATTGTAACCACTTACCTGATCATTTTAAACTTGACTGTGGTGGAAGTGGATTTGCCAGGTTCCTGGACAATGTATTGGTAACATTCGGGTTTGAACATTTTTTTGGAAAGTCTGAAATAATCATACAGAAGTTAAGTAAAGACATTTATCTATGTTTACGCAATGACTGAATGAAAATAATTCAAAATCTCTACAATTCTTCCTTTTCTTGTTACAATCCTTTTTATCGTCATCCAAGTGCTTTCACAATTTACATACCAAGCATATTTTTATACAAGAGGGCCATGATGGCCCTTAATCGCTCACCTGTTCGTAACAGATATATGATTTGAATGACAGATTGCATGTAATCTTGCGCGGGACACTTTTTGTTAAGGTGTCATAATTTGAACAATCTTGGAAAAGAACTATAAAGGATGCTACATACAAAATGTCTAGGCTTTACAGTTTCAGAGAAGATTTTAAAACTTTTGATCATAACTTGAACAATTTTTGTAGAGGACCATGATCATGGTACATACCAGATATCAAAATTGTAGGTTTTGTTGTTTCAGAAAAGAATATATTTAAATGTTAAGGCCTGCATGATGCATGTCAAGGGACGAGAGACAGAGGATTGTAAGAAAAGGATTTTTCAAGACTTTCCTATGAAAAACTGATATGCCCCGGGGCGGGGCCATTTTCAACCCAGGCGACATAATATGAACAATCTTGGTAGAAAACTATTAGATAACGCTACATACCAAATATTAAAGGTCTCGGCCTTACAGTTTTGGAGAAGAAGATTCTTAAAGATTTTCATATGAAAAACTGATAAACCCCAAGGCGGGCCATTTTTGGCCCATGGGTAATAATTTGAACAATCTTGGTAGAAAACCATTCAATGATGCTACATACCAAATATCAAGGGTCTAGACCTCACAGATTTGGAGGAGAAGATTTTTAAAGATTTTCCTATGAAAAACTGATAAGCCCTTGGGCGGGGCCATTTTTGATCCGGGGGATCATAATTTAATTAATCTTGATAGAGGACCATTAGATAATGCTACATACCAAATATCAAAGGTCTATACCTTATAATTTTAGAGAAGAAGATTTTTAAAGATTTTCCTATGAAAAACTGATAAACCCCGGGGCGGGGCCATTTTTGTCCGTGGGGTCATATTTTGAACAATCTTAGTAGAGGACCATTAGATGATGCTACATACCAAATACCAAAGGTCAATGCCTTACAGTTTCAGAGAAGAAATTTTTTAGATTTTCCTATGAAAAACTGATAAGCCCCGGGGCGGGGCCATTTTTGGCCCAGGGGTCATAATTTGAACAATATTAGTAGAGGATCATTAGATCATGCTACATACCATATATCAAAGGTCTATGCCTTACAGTTTCAGAGAAGAAGATTTTTAAAGATTTTCTATTAAAAACTGATAAGCCCTGGGGCGGGGCCATTTTTGGCCCGGGGGACATAATTTGAAAAATCTTTGTAGAGGACCATTACATCATGCTACATACCAAATATCAAAGCTCTTGGCTTTGTGGTTCCAGAGAAGAAGATGTTTAAGTAAATTGTTGACGCCCGCACGACGCACATACGCATGACGCCGGACACAGGATCATCCCAATAGCTCACCTTGGCACTTTGTGCCAGGTGAGCTAATAAAAGTGTGCACACTTCCTGTCAGATTAGAAAATACAATTTAATTTAAGAGAAAGAACTTTTAATCACAAACTGTGCATGTCATACTTTTTCTCTGGGCTGGATGTGCTGGCTCCATCTTCTCCAGCCAATGGGTCCCCGCCATTGACAGCAGCAGCAGGGGATGATGGTTTTGATCCACTGGGAGCAACAACACCAAGCACCTTACAGGACTTCCTGCAATAAGACAAGATTTAACCATTTTCCTCACATGAGAGCCATCTGATCAGGGTCTGCCATGTTTGCTCACAACATAATACAGATCTGATTCTGCAGTTTCTGCCATGGTAAAAAAAATATTTTTCATAGTGGCATTAGAAAAATCCACAAATTAATCATACAGTAAATTGAGTAATTATTTCTTACATGAATTTTCATGAAGGAAAGTGTTAAAGTAGAAAAAAAACATCTGATGGTTGAAACAAAACTGTAATAGGAAAAACAAGAGCTGCGTGCGGCGCCAACACTTGTCCAGCTAAATTAATTTTTTTGGAAACCAATAAAGGGCAATAACTCCAAAATTTTGAAATCAAGAGTTATGGTCTTTATGTAGGGGCCTTCCACTCAATGAGATCTACTAACCTATGAAGTTTCATGTTGGTACCTCGTATACTTTTCGAATAATGAGGTACATTAAAGTTTTTGCACACCGCCGACAACGCCAACGCTCCAGTGATCACAATAGCTCGACTTTTCTTCGAAACATTCGAGCTAACAATACAGTCACAAGTATAGTAAACCCCTCTAACCTGGAATTTTAGTAGAGAAGAATTTGCATACTTTTGGGCAGGTCAATGCTTAATGCAGGATGAAAGTCATGCAGAAAGCTCCTGGAGGATCTTTCTGCATAACTTTCACCCTGCATTAAGCTGCAACCCGTCTACATGACCAATATTGATACTAGATTGAACATCCAGTTTAGAGCGGTTTTTACTACATAGTAAAAATGCTGAAAATATTCAAGGGAAGTGCTGAACATAACAAAATACAACAATCAATTTGAAAAATATGTATTATTTCATTCCTACTCAAAGAGGTCCCAATCAACATGCACTTATGACAAAAACAGCTTCATCCACCGTTTTATTGATATGTAAATACACACCATCTCAAACCATATAAACTGAACTGTTTACCTGATAAATGCTCACGTAAGAAAAGACATCCTGGTTATGAATTAATTGAATTTTTACAATGATACCTGAACACAATATATTATTTGGTCAATTAGGCATCAAATCAGATCAACATAAATCCATGGATTAGACAATGTGCAGGTTAGTATTCAAACACCATTGTCTATCTGTTCAGCTACCATGTTTCTGAATAAAACAAAACCCTAGAAATTTTCCTTTCTAAACACTTTATATCTATATAAGTATTGAATTTCAAGTTCAACAAGAAAATTCACTGAATTGATATCCCCCAACAAAAATGTGCTGGCCTTAATATAGTATTTAACCCTTCACTCCATAAATACGCCTTTCTACGCTTTTGCAAACAGAGTAGACCCAGATCAGACGGCTACTATAAACTAAGAAGCCATCTGATCAGGGTCTATTCTGTTTGCTTATGATATAATATCGATATGATTCTACAGTTTCTGCCATGGCCAAACATTTCTGTGTCCATGTGCTATTATAACAAGTAATTTAATCAATATTCATTGTCATTATTTCTTAAATGAATATTCATGCAGTAAAGGGTTAACTGACCAGATGGACAAAAAGGTCCAAGTCTTTTGCAACCAAAGAGCCATAACTCTGGTGTTCAACAGTCTATGTGACTGATATTTGCAAGGCCGTATTTCTTTATGGTACTACATATTTACATAAAGTTTCCTTGAAAACTGCAAACAGCTTCGGAGATATGACCCTGAATGGAAAAAAGGGTTTTGGCAAGCAAAGGACCACAACTCTGGTGTACCAAAGTCAATGAGAGTGATACATACAGGGCTGCATTTCCTCATGGTACTAAACATTTACACAAACTTTCACAGAAAAACTCCAAACGGTATCAAACATATGCACAACTAAACACAAAACAAACACTGTGTCATTTAAATGATACGACTCACAAAGTCAAAGATTGACTGTCAATGATAGTTGTTTGCACAAGCCACACTCACGGCCGAATGGCTTCGAATAATCAAGTGTGAAATGCATTCTTTATATAGTACAGGGACTACAGATAGTGTTGAGAGTTCGAATTATCCAGGTTCTGATCAAACATATTCGAACATACAGGTTTTTAAAAGAATTCTCCTTAGACTTTCAAATGTGTCCGAATTATCCAGGGCGTTCAGATTATGTCGGTTCAAACTTTTGGGAGTAGACTAATTAGTTCTCTGACAGGGTAAATTTAGTCATATTGTTGAATACAGTAGAACCTGTCTTAAGCGGCCATTCATTTATTGAACATAGGACTCTCAAAAGTAATGCAGAAAGCTCATGTAGGAGCTTTCTGCATTACTTATGACCTGCATTAAGCTACCACATGCCTTGCAGACCCATAATTAGACCTATTTTTGATGACCGCTTAAGACAGGTTCTACTGTATAGTGTATACCATATATATCACTCTTGCAGCTATTTAGATGCGTAGACTTTGAACACAGAATCTTCAAACAAACAAAAAACTAACATGTGTGGAAGATTTGACTAAATATTGCATGTTAGCTTTTAAGTAATCTATATAGATAATGTTTGATGAAGAAGTATTTCTTACCCCTAATATACAAATATACCAACCTTGAGGATCCAGAAAGTACTTCAACCATTTCACCAATGAAGTATCGATCTTTTGAGAATGAGAAGATGTCATCATTGAGGTCAGCCAGTCGACTTCGCTGTGTGCGAGTGACTAAATACAATATTGGTTTCTGCAGGTAGGCAGGAAAGGAGGCTAGCTGTTTAAGGGCCTTCTCTTCGGACTCCTCAGCTTCTTGGTATGTCAACCCAGACCTTCCAGTGATCGAACATGTCCATACCAAACTGTTACACAAGATGATGCGCTCAAAAAACTTCCTGGAATGAAACAATCAATGAGGTTTTGTATATTGCAATTACCTATGATAGACTGAAACTGTTGGAAACTTGTTTTCTTTTCCTACATGTTAATCATTTGAACTTGAAAATATTACATTTTGATAATTATCCTCGATATACAACCTTATAACTCTTCACTTCATGAATATTCATGAAACAAATAATGACAGTTGACTACAAATATTTGTTAAGTGAATGGTATAAATGTATAAGCAAGGGATCTTTTGGATCTGTAGAATCAGATCTATATTAATCAATGTTAACTCTTGCTGAATTCTAAAATACATTTCTCCTTCTTTACCCATGCCCTGTTGTATAATTACATATATTTTCACTGTGTACAAGTATTTCGCTGTGCAATCACTGCTGTGGAGTGCACTGGTTGCTCAATCAACTTGTAAATAGTGCAGACCCTGATGAGACAGCTCCTGCAGGAGCTGTCTCATCTGGGTCTTCACTATTTACAGGTAGGTATATTGACGTGAATAGCAAGCGAAGTGTTAAGAATAGAGACCAGAGCCTTATCTGACAGGTCCAACAGCCGTCTGATCTGGGTTTACTCTGTTTGCAAAGGCATAATAATGCATATGTATATGGAGCAACAAGCACCACCACACATATTTTTCAGCTTGATTTGACAATATCATTTCCCAACCTATACATTGCTCATGAAGGGAATTCCTGTCTTACAATTTCTCTGACATTTCTCTCTTTCTTTCCAGACAACTCTGGCACATTATCATCTGTAATCATCAGCTGATATTATTTTCATACTGTTCTTCCAAAGATTCTAACAAAACTTTCATGTACATGTATATGGTAGAATTTTATAATTTTCTTTGAAAACAATTGGAAACATTCACGACTTATGTAAGCATGATGGCCCTATATTGCTCATCTGAAACGATAGGTTATTTCTCGATTGTGTATATAAGAATTATAGTTCTAATTATTTAAAATATAGCAACAAGCTTACCGCCTTACAGCCATCTGTTTTTTCAGGAATTACAATTAGTTTAGCACTCTTTGCAAAGGGTCATCTAAGAAAAGTATTCCTTATTGCCGTACACAGAAATTAGCCTCACCCGTGATGGCCATGTTTTTATAAACAATAAAGGCCTGAACAATTTGGGTCAAGGGTCACCTTAAGGAACATTCATGCAATCACCTAAGGAACATTCCTGCAAAATTTTACTTCAATCAATCTAGTGGTTTACAATGCATATTTCCAATAACATCATAAAACTTGGTATTTGTTATGTTCAATCATTATTATGAAGATTGTCAAAATAAACCGTTTTCGTTGATACTTATAAAAATTATTATTATCATATGTCAAAAAGTTACAAAACTGAAACGCATCCCGAATAAATACTAATTCACTGGCGTATAACACCAGGTCTTCGATATCAACCACATGAGTATTTGATTGGTTTCTTACGATATACTTCCTTTCAGCATATAAACAAATGTTTTATTTATTTTAAGACATTTTTAAAATGCATTGCAAGCAGAGACAATCAGTTTAACCCATTACACCATGAATATTCATGTAAGATATAATTACATCATGAATATTAATTTAATGTGGTATAATAGAATATGGACACAGGAATTTTTGGTCATGGCAGAAACTTTATTGTCATATACGGTATATATATCATTTATATCATAAGCAAACAGTGCAGACCCTTATCTGACAGCTCCTTTAGGAGCAGTCTGATCTGGGACTACTCCGTTTGCAAAGGCGTATTTATGGAGTACATGTAAATGGTTACGGATATGCGACAAAGAGATTTAAGAATGACAAACAAGGTACTTAATTAGATCTGGCTTGCCATTGTTATAGGCACTTGGCGTCAGATTGATCTTTATAAATAAAGATCTATCAGTATACACATAATGCATATCCCTGATTATCACTTGTAAACCTGTATGGTTGGTAACTTGCATCTCATTTAAGCAGTCACAGGGATTGTAAAGTAAGCATTAGATCTTTCAGAATCTGAATATATCTAAAATGCGATTTCGGATAGGGCCTTCGAACTCAGCTAGGAGAAAAAAATACAGACACAACTTCCTTCAACTTTCCAACTTTAGCCTCCTACTTGAGCAATCTTAGGTAACCCTTCACCTGATAGAGATGAATTTTTTAATGCCTTTGCAAACAGAGTAGCCCCAGATCAGATGGCTCCTGTATGAGCCATCTGATCAGGGTCTGCTTATATGGGCATACCAGACTCCAGAGTTTACAGTTTCTTCCATAGCTAAAAATTCCATATTCATATTAAACCATTACAGAAATCCATTTAATAAATGTTCATGCTGTCATTATTACTCATGTAACCAGACCATAGTTTCCCTGCATGGATCCCCGATATGTTATGTACATGTTAGTATGTTTACACTTGTATGTATGTTCATGTGCGTGGTGAGTGTGCATGAGAGAATCGGTTAAGTGTGAGTTGACATGGTGAGTGAAGCATATCAAGTCACCAGACCGTAGTTAATGAGCTAAACCTCTTTTCCCGCTTCCTATATTCTGGCTACAACTCTCATACTAAACTGACGTCTATATCATAGAAAACTCTCCGTGGCTATTGCTTTCTTCTTACAACGACCAGCAGGTAAGCCTTCTATTTGTTATATTTATGATTTAATTTACAATTCTGTCATTTGTTCGGTTAACCATGAATTAAGTCGGTTATGCTACCTGAATTTCAATACACATGTCTTATTATTCAACTCTGGCTCAACATTGTACTCATCATTGCTATTTTGTATTTCAGACCCTTTTACTTTTCCTTATACTTCATCTTGTACTGACAATTGTGATTAAAAGAACTCTCAACAACCCTTCTGGATCCGTTTTGATTCCGACCCCGGGTTACACTCACATGAAATTTCATGAGGTAAGGGATTAACCCTTGGAAATGACCCAATGCCTAAACAGTTAAATTGGATCCAAACATTTTCTGCACAATTTAATCAAAATGTCACACACCATCTCCTACGATAAACATTCGAAATAACTTCACAGCAATTGAAAAGAACATACGAAAAAACGTGTGACCCAACCTTCAACCTTGGCCATGACAACACAATCTATAAATCCCAAACTTCAAAATGTATGTCATGTACATGTACCCATATAAGCAATCTCCCAGGTAAACAAATAGAAAGTAAATAGGTCACTGAGCATCTGTAATTGAAAAAGGTTATAAAACTACTTGACTGTCATAATGATTATCAATCTTTGAACCTCAATGAAATATGTTTTTAGTAATTGCTAAATAAAAGAAAAACTCAATCGATTTTAAAACAAAGCTGTCTTAATAAACCCTATGTAAAGTGAAAGTAGAATTATTAAAAGAAAGAAAACATTTATTCCATACTCGTAGTCCCGAAAAACTTCATGTGTGAGTTTGCAGTGGAAGACCTCTTCTTCTGGATGAAGATCTTGTGGTGGTTTGTCGCGGTGAAATGGCTGTCTTCGTAGAAGCGGCATCTTAATTTTGGAGGGAAAAACAAAGAGAAATTTCAGTGTCAAAATGAAGGCATAGTGAACTTCTGACCAGTCCTCAAGAAAGTTAAATGTATGTTCTTTCAAAAAACAGGTATTTTGGACAAAGTCGTGTGCCTGAATCGATAAATCGTCGATTAAATGCACGTAGATGTCTAGGCGTCGGTAGTTCAACTCAACAATGAGGTCAGCTAAGTCGAGAAAATTTTCTCACGTCTAGATTTTGAAGGTGATGGGCTAAGCAAAAATCATTTTTCGACATTATTCTTCAATTACAACTAAACTTTTTTATATGAATCGATAGCTACAGATATGCTTTATTTGCGAAATCAAAGATATTACATATTTTGGTTCATTTACCTTAGAAAAGTATATTTTATTTGCCTCTGGCAGACGATTATCGAAGATCAAGCATGTTGAAGGCGGAGTTTGTTGAAGTGCATTCTGCACTTTGATTGGCTGAGACTGATATTGATTGACGGTAACACTAAAATCAAACCGGAATTAGAACTTTTTCTTCACTCTGCCGACATGAGAGTATACAAGGGAAGTAAAACTAGAGAAAAATGGTATGACGGCCTACATAGCACTCGACCCATATACTTGATAAACCATTTGCTATTACTAGTTACTTTTTTGCTCAGACAAAAACTATAGAATCAGATCTATTTCATGTAAAAAGCAAACAGAGCAGAACGTGATCAGTCAGCTCCTATAGGAGCTCTCTGATTTTGGTCTACCCTGTTTGCAAATTATTATTATACCACATTTATAAATAGCGCTCTTTTCACACTGGATATATGCGTTCAAAAGCGCTGCACATGGGTGAAATCACTAACCGGAACGAACTGCATGATTATATATCCAGACAATGAAAGAAATATAATAGATATACAATAGATATAGAATCACTAGCCGGAAGGAATCGCATGATTATCTATCCGGTCAATGAAAGATATACAAGAGATATACAATAGATATGAAATCATTAACCGGAAGGAACCACATGATTGTCCATCCAGTCGATGACAGATATGCAATAGATGACAATTAACATGAAATCACTATATCCGGAAGGAACCGCATATGCGTTTATATGAAGGAAAGGATTAACCATGCATTCTCATGTTGAAAAAAATAATGTCTGCTATATAATTTACATGTCTGATTTGTTTATTTTTTCACTGACTTCTGATTCTATCAAACTATTCAGCGAGTGTCAAATAATTAGGATTTTGATCAAACATCTGGACCCAGACCGTTTGCAAATGCCAGTCAAGCGGAGAGCACATTTTCCACAGAGAGCATATTTTCTAATGTTGTTAGAACTAGAGGTCCAACCCATTTACTCATATACATTGTATCTTATTTCGCCATTCGTAAAATCCATACATGGACAACTGTAAAACCATGAATAATAAAATAAATGTTTAACCCTTCCATTCATATTTATAAACGTGTTTTCACGCATTTCCAAACAGGGTAGACCCAGATCAAATGACTCCTATAGGATCCGTCTCATCAGGATGTACTCTGTTTGCTAATGGAATTTGAACTTTCTTTCTTTCTAAAATGGCTACATTTTTCCACGTTCCATATTTCATTATATAACTACAAATGTACTTGAAATCGCCCATGAATATTCAGTAGGTATCGAAATTTGGAATAAACATACAACGTATCAAACAAACATAATGAAGATAAAGGACACGATCGAGTCCGAAAATTGGAAATAAGTGTGTGGGAGTGTGGTTCGAAACTATTTTATTATTTTTAATATGTGAAAAGTATTATCTGAAATTTATTATACATGTATTTCGTGATTTGAGTTAATTTTAATATCTATTCGCATTTGTTTTTAATAGTTTATATGAATCTACTTAATAAATCTATGTTTTTATCATAATAAGCTGCATTTTGATATGTTTTATACATGTTTGTGTCGGCCAATAGCTATTCATAGCTTACGGTATACTGTTATATACTGTGCCGACTGTTAACCCTTTCGCTGCCAATGCCGGATCTGTGATTACATATGCAAACAGTTTGGATCCAGATGAGACGCCGAGTAACTCGGCGTCTCACCAGGATCCAAACTGTTTGTTACTGTTACTATGTTTTTGAAACAAAAATGAAGAAAATAAAAATAATAAAAATTTGTAGCAAACGACAAAGTTAGCAGACGACATACTTTGGCAGCGAAAGGGTTAATCAAATGTTGTACTGGGTATCATGTCAAATTTCGGTGTCGACATTGTTGATCAATGAAGTTGTTGCCTGGCCTCGAATAATTAAAAACACTTTTACACGAGTCCGAGTTATTTCGGGACCCGGGGTTATTGTGAGACCCCAGCAGTTTATTCTGGTATGTAGTACACTACGATAAAATGTGTTTTGTTTCTCCCAAGTGCATAATTTTTATGTCGGAGACTTGAAGGGTAATTTTAAGTACTGGATTTTGAAACCAGTTCCACACTGGCATTCATCTGCGTAAGTCATTTTCAGTCTGGGTATGTTTGTAAGTGTTGAATCCAGTAAATTACAGTAAAACCTCTCTATAACGGACACTCAATTGTATTAATTTATTGGTATTTAGGACAGGTGGCTGCTTAAACCAAGCTGAAAGTAAACAGAACGCTCCTATTAAGCAGCCACCTGCATTTAACAAAATTATTTTATGTAATTTCGTGGCCGTTATAGAGAGGTTTTACTGTATATTCCACTGACTCTACAAGGAGAAGACCTTCCTACTAGATTCTGTCAAAGGCTGTGGACATGTCATTGAAAACTGCAATGACCTTCTTTTTTTTTACGTATATCATTTTCAGTCTTTTTTTACTTATATCATTTTCAGTCTCCTACGCAAGGTAGCTAATTAAGTTTGTCTTAGGTATTCCGATTCCTTCTGTAACCCGTTTGGTTTCTGCAGAGAAAATGGTTTGTTTCCAAACGTTTGCATTGATCGATGTTGACAAGTCTTTCCAAAAGTGTCCGAAGACAACTGAGCAAACTAATATGGACTTGTAGTCCTTTTTGTCTTTCCCTTTTGTTGGGGGAAAGAAATAACTACTGCCTCTTTCCCTTTTAATGCAGAGCTTAACATATTGGCACAATTGGTTGCATAATTACAGGCGTATATTTATAGCCAGTGTACCGAAATGGATGGCCGTTTCACTTTGTTACCTTTGCTTAATTGCTGCCTCCGTGGTTTTGAAATTAAGTGTAACAAAGTTCTAGCTGTGTAAAGTCTCTTTCCACGTAACCTTAGGGAATATAAGACAGAAACTTTGCAATTGTGGCGTTAGATAAACCTTATTTACTTTTTCCTAAGGCATTTCAAGTTGACTAACTTATTGGAAGGCACAGCACGTGCATTGGATCAAGTAAACAAAATGCCACATTCTTCCATTGTCACTCTGAAATGTTTCTGTGTGCAATCTTCACTGATGAGCTCATACAGTTTCGTTGTTTCATTTTCAAAGTTCATAGTGCTGGTCTTTTCACGCCAACATTTCTGGACCCCAGTGCTTTATTATGTTGATTGTTTCCATGCCCCGGTCATGGGGCTCGATGCTTTATTTAAACGGATGACATTCCATTCTTGCTGTTTCAAAAATGAAGTCATTGAAACATTGTTCTAATTTGGGTCGCCAAAAGACTTTGTAATTTCGTCTTCTTTCTTGGGAATTGAAGTCCCTGTGCCGCCAAAATTGCTCCCACCAGGGACATTCAACTTTGACCTCAACAGACCATATACATTATATATTCCGTAGACTCTGTGAATGACTTCCAGATCGCCGTTTTGAAATTCCATCTGGTTCTCGTTTTGTTTTAATAACACACAATATTTTAACATGACAGAAACTATAGATTCAGACTTATATACATGTAATTTCATAAGAAACAGAGCAGAATCTGATCAGACGGCTCCTTCAATAGCCATCTGATCTGGATCTACTCTCCCTGCAAAGGCGTCATCTGTCAGGGAAGTAGTTAACTCTTTACTGCGTGCTAAGTAATATTTCGTCTGCTACTGATGTTGTCTGCTTCTGTTATTAAAATTTCTCTCACGTGTCAAACAGTTTGGATCCTCTAACCACGTTTTCGCTGATAGCATGCAAAGGGATTTTTAACCCTTCGCTGGCTATTCACGTCAATATACCTACCTGTAAATTGTGGAGACCCAGATGAGACAGCTCCTGCAGGAGCTGTCTCATCAGGGTCTGCACTATTTACAAGTTGATTGTGCAACCAGTGCACTTCACAGCAGTGATTGCACAGCGAAATACTTGTACACAGTGAAGATATATGTAATCATACAACAGGGCATGGGTAAAGAAGGAGAAATGTATTTTAAAATTCAGCAAGAGAAGGGTTAAAATGTGTAATGGACGTCCAATAACGTAGAACCTGACCGAGCGCAGCAAGCCAGCAACTGGTCCAAATCTACACTGTTTGCCAATTTCGGAAGACACTGGTCGCAACTTGTGAACACTTCATTTATTCAGGGGTCTACATTGTTACCACAGACCCGTTCCCTTTGAATATAATGGCATCATAATTATTTATTAACTGAATTTATGTAATGGCATATGTACATGTACTCAGTTTTTGGAATTGGTGGAAACCGCAGAGTCAGTCCTATTGTAGTTTCACGAGCAAACTTATCAGACCCTGATCAGACGGTTCCTACATGAGCCGTTTGATTGGGATCTACCTTGTGTGCAAAAGCGCGAAAACTTGTATACCCGAGGAAAGGATTAATCAACGAGTCATACAACGTCTGTAATAAGTCCAACCAGTCCAACCCTCCTTCAAATTGAAAGCCATTGCATTTATATTTTATATTTGGCATGCATAATCACCATGAATAATAGATACGCAAAACGCAATTTTCACGTGTTTAGCGACATACATTGCCGAATTGTCTCCCTTTGGACTTTGAATATTTTTGTCATTTGCGCCTGTAATATGGGTAGTTGGTTTGTCAATATTGAATTGATATTTGGCATACATATTAACCACGAATTATAGATGTGTTAGACACAATTTCCATGTGTTTATTTCCAGGCCTTGAACTTTGAGTATACAATGTATTTGTCATCTGGGCATATAGCGTGTGTAGTTGGTTCACAAACCCCTCCTATTTGTTTCAAAGATTTCAGTGAACGTTTATATATATACATGGCTTTGTGCACTGGATAATTTTCGTTTGCTGTCTCAAGGTTATAAAGAATTTAGCTACTCTTGAACTTAGCTGTAATGATTATTGTTGTATCGGGGTAACCGTGAAGTTGTGGTACAAACTACGTCTATAGTTTTCATTAGATTTCTGTGAAAGTTTGTACACATTGTCTCTTTGAAGTGTAGATTTGCATAATATAACTTCAAGCAATCATTACAGGAGTTATCTGCCCATGGGCTTCTACCATATGTATTGCTAGAAATCAAGTTTGTGAAGTGAACTTTTACAGTTTGTAATACAATTCAATGAACGTTGGTACACATACTCTCAGTGTGAAGTGTACATGGGCATCGCATAATTGTTAACACATAGAAGTTATCAACCCTTGATTTGCGACCAAGGCTGCCGTGCGGGGATACTCATCACCTTTAGCGTAATTAGTGATGGTTCTAGTTTCTTTATAGACAGGTGGGTGCTTAATTAATGCAACGTCATACGACATGTCCCCCCCCCCCCCCCCCCCCCCTAGATACGATAACGTAGCTCTATTCCTAAATAACTGGACGCTAGTCATTATCAGTCTTACAGCTACGATATCGCATCTAGCCCCCCCCCCCCCTTACAGCAATCTCCCGGAATTCTACATTAAGCTACAACATGTCCTAAAGACCGACACTCATGATAATTTGAAAGTTTGCTTTAGAGAGACTTTACTTTGTGGCCAATGCGCTATCCAGAATAGATCCGTGAAAGTAGGTTTTTTTTTCTCAATTTACAGAAAAAATAATTCCACGTTATTTACTTTATGAAGGAAACTGAACAAGACTCTAAATTATATACGGTGATTTGAACATTCGGTAATACATTTTTAAAGCGACCAGTAAATGAATATCATTGGTGTCCTTAAAAGCAGGTTGTTGCTTAACCCATGCCCTCGCACTGACGCCCTTTTTACGCTTCTGTAAAAGTAATTTTTGAAACGATTATGATTAACATAGCATTTGCTCCATAGAAGCAAATGCGCTATTTATCACAATTGTTTAAAAACTACACAATTTTATTTCATTTTCCCCACTTTTCTAATAAATACTCCCTTTCGGTAGATTTATTCAAAGAGATGGGATCTAAAATTAGCCTAGTAGAGAATGGGTTAACCCATTGCCTCATATTGACGACTCTGTAACAGTCACTTTGTGAAACCATTGTGATAAATAGAGCATTTGCTCCTATAGGAGCAAATGCTCTATTTATCACAATGGTTTCAAACTACAAAATTCTAAAAATTTCCATTTCTCTAGTTAATGCTCCTTTTCGGTAGAATTATTCAAAGAGATGGGATCTAAAATTAGCCTAGTAGAGAATGGGTTAATGCAGCACGAACGTATGAGCTTTCCTGCTGCATTGAGTCACCATTTGTCTTCCACTTTTACCTGATGAATAGATTTATGTAAGAAATAATAACATGGTCAATATTAATAACAAGACTATACATGTATATAATGGTTTACCAACACATTAATGTTAAACCATGCTAGAAACAGTAGCATCTTACATAAACAAAAAGAGCAGACCCTGATCAGATGCCCATACAGGAGCCGCCTGATCTGGATATTCTCTGTCTGCAAAAAAACAACACAAAAACTTAAAACATGGTCTCTATCTGGCAAAGGATTGACGATCCAAACTTTAGACACATGCTTTGGTGGTCGCAGTGATGGGTTTTTATTGTTCTCTTATGCAATATCTCTCTGTAACGAGCCTTTATTGAACTTGTCGCGACCCTACAGATGTAGTTGCTCTCTGATAGTATTGAATATCGTTTGTCCTGGGGAATTCCGCTTCTGTTTGAGCTATCGATCTCATAACCATATTTGAATAAGAACTTTCTGTTTGTTACAGAAATGTTTAATAACATTAAAAATACCCTAACACTCATTCACTTTGCGATCGCTTGTCAACTCTTAATGCGCACGTAGGATGATTACTGAATACCTTCGCGAACAGTTTGGATCCAGATGAAATGCCGAGTAACTCGACTTCTCAACAGGATCCAAAATGTTTTATACCTTTCGGTTTTTTTGACAATAGAAATAGAAGAAAATGTACTTCGATAAATAAAGCAGACAGCCTTTTTAGCAGACTAAAATTACTTAGTGTTGAAAGGGTAAATGCGATCCATAATTGCGTCTGAAATTCTGGTATTGTACAGTAGGCAACATTTACTGGCATGTACCTATTGGGTCTGAAGAGGAACACACTAGTGACGATTTGGAGATAAAGGCAATTCTCCCGGTGAGATAGTATCAAAACACAATCAGTGTCAATTTTCAACTGATATCATGAGTAGATAAAACGAGACGACTAATGGTTCAAACAAGGGAAATTCCATGCATGGTACGTTGTCAGAGCTTCCAAAAAGCAACATATACAGTGATATAAGATACATATTTGAGGATCTTCATTAAGCATGTCAGTGTGAAACAAGTTCCTCCGCGATACTGAATCTGCATAATGGTAAAACTACACAGGCTGCAGAAGAACTCGTGGAGACGATCAAAGAATGCGATATTGCGGAAAAGCACGCTGGATCAGATGCAGGAGACACAAGTGAAACAATTAAGCGTGTCTCTAGATAGAAACATAAGAAACATCGACTCGAGATCGACAACGTTACGTAGGAAGTTATCGGGGTTCTCTTTAGGAATGACAAACTCTAGTTCTTACTTCAGCAGAGATAGCACATACATTGGTGATGAGGAAACTGTCACATTTCCTCCAGTTAGAAGCCAGGATGATTTGGAGACAAAGCCGTGTTTAGTTGGCGCAAACGGCGGTACTGGAAGGTGTCCGCATTTCCCGTGCAGGTCATTCACATCGTACCATTTCATTTTCAGGAACTGGCCGACATTCGTTAGAGACAAAACCGAAAAGAGGGTAAACAGAGGTAAATGCCTGGGAAACATGAACTCGGGGATTGCAAGTGTCGGTCCGACTATGACAGAGACGGGCCTAAACATGGTCAAATTACCGCTGATGTATCCGGGTGAGCGGATGACGGCAAAAGAGTGGAAACTTAAAATGTTTGTCGAAAAACGACGAGTGCAGAACGAGGTCCAAAATAAACCGAAAGACAGGAACGTGAATTATGGCAGACCAACACCGGTTGGCATAATACAAAGACCGGCGCGACCAGCTGTGCGGCAAATCGATACAAAATAACTGGCTAAATTGACTTTCCCGCTATCCGCGGCATGACTCGTGAAGTAAAACCCCTCTAACTCGGGCGTTAATATCGGTCTTGGAGAAAGGTGACAGCCTAATGCAAGCTGAAAGTCATGCAGAAAGCTCCTAGAGGAGCTTTCTGCATGACTTTCACCCTGCATTAAGCAGCCACCTGTCTAAAACTATATCTAAATTCTTCTCTTCTAGAATTCCGGGTTAGAGGGGTTTTACCTATTTGCGAGTATTAGATTCAGATGGGTAACTCGGTGTCTCACCAGGATCCAGGTAGTATAACACTCGGTCAATAGTTTCACAAGGGCTGAGGGAGTTCACTACTCGGTTAGATTGTTCGCAACTAGTCACAGTCGTGTCCCCATTACCGAGTACTCATAACTACAGACCGGTAAGCCAATATTGTGCGAGTCAATATAAGCCAAGCCACTGTAGTTTCTGTTTTGTTGTTTGGCCGCGGTTATCGACAATTCAAAAAATAGAACAGAGTTTCGAAGTTGTCATCATATAATTAAATGAACATGATATAGTTGAAAATGAACACCATTTTACGCTTTACTCACAATGCAAAGTAATTCTGCCCATGTTAACCCTTTCGCTGCCAAACTCTGTCGTCTGCTAACATTGTCGTCTGCTACAAATGTTCATTCCTTTGATTTTCTTCATTTTTGTTTCAAAAACAGTAACAGGAACAAACAGTTTGGATCCTGATGAGACGCCGAGTTACTCGGCGTCTCATCTGGATCCAAACTGGTTGCATAGGTAATCATAGATCCGGCATTGGCAGCGAAAGGGTTAAGGCAGGTATACATGTATGGCGTTCCATAAATTACAGTCCATGGTCATGTGATTCACTAACATCACATGTGCGCTAAATTTAGATTTTTTCTGCTTCTTCTGCGATATTTTCTTGTACCGTTTTTGAGCAAACAAAACAAACGTAAATTGGTGTTATTTTCTATGCAACACCTCATGTGTAGCCATTCTCGAGCTTGTGGTTGTGTGCCTGTGTCGCTTGTTTTCTACCAATGTTTAGGTGGTGGTTGTGTCTTGTGTGTTGCTTTTCCTGCTTGACTTTACTACTTTTTCATCTAACTGACAGCGGGAATTAATCCAGATGAAAAATATAACGATACTTTGATGAGTAGTGATCAAACTTTATCATCTTGATTTATCTATTGTAAAACATTCTTTTATATACAATTGTATGCCTATAGAATAACACAAACTTATTAAAACTTATTAAAACGTATTACTAAAACCAACCATGTCACGAGAAAAGACAACTTCGAGCAATAAGTTAATACTCGGGGTTCCGTATTACTAAAACACGAAAGACAGAAATTAGCGCACGTTCCAACATACGACATTTGCAATCATCGCATGCTAGAATGTACGATATTTTCAGTCGATCGTGCTTTAGTATGACAGAACCCCGAGTATTAACTTATTGCACGCAAAGTAATTGTCGCCTGTAATATTTTAAGTTAATGCCTCTTTTATCAACTCTCTTCTGACAGGTAGTCAGTGTGCCAAATAGTTTGGATTCTGCTAGGACGGCGAAGTACACATCACCTGGATCACAACTGTTTGCATAGGTAATCACGAATGTTCCCCTAGTATGCAACGAGGTAATTGTCACAACGAGTTAATTGTCACTGTATTGGTGTGACCTTGGTAACACATGCACCGGCTGCGGTCGGTAGAACTACCCACGTGTTCTGCGCACACCAACACCCACACGCGCGCACACACTCACACGCGCGCGTGCACACACACGCGCACGCACGCACTTGTAATTAGTTGGAAGTCGCGATATGTCTGACCTACTGTTAACCATTTCCCTCATATTGACGACTTTTGACGACTCTGTAAAAGTCACTTTGTGAAACCATTGTGATAAATAGAGCATTTGTTCCTATAGGAGCAAATGCTCTGTTTATCACAATGGTTTCAAACTACAAAATTCTTAAATTTTCCTTTTCTCTAGTTGATGCTCCTATTCGGTAGACTTATTCAAAGAGGTTGTATCTAAAAATAGCCTTTGAGGTCATGGGTTAAAGCGGCGTAAACCCTTAATACAAACAAACAAACATGTACCAGACTACGTACGACAGGTAGACAGCCAGAGACATCAAAACCATTCATAACGACAAATTGTCCGGTGTACCTGCTAGCCAATTGGACTAGCACGGTGGGATCGGGAACCATGCCCAACAGAGCCAAACCTGGTAGCAAAGGGATTGAATTCATATTAGCAAACATAGTACATGATAGTTCCTACTGATTTTGACATATGAGAAACGTGACATGAACTGTGAATCGATTCTGTTATTTGTACAGACCGTTTAAAACGGTTCTTTACTTATGTCAATACATTCCAGCCCATATGGAGAACACATTCAGTACAGAACGAATTCAAATGTAATTGATAAGTTTTTCTATTGTGTTTGATATGTCGTGGGATGAGCGGGAAAAGCCCGCCGTAAATATAATGTGTGATGTGACCTCGTGATAACCTTTGTAAACAACTTTGGTCCAGATAAAACACCGAGTAACAACTTTGGGTCCAGATAAAACACCGAGTAACACGGCCTCTCATCAGCATCCAAACTGCTGGATCCGAAGTAAGAATGAAAAAAAATTGACAAGTAATTATTTCAAATGCTTATACATGTATATATTAAATGCACTAAAATCCCTCTAAATTGAAATTTTTGTAGATAAGAATTTAGATACTTTCAGGCCGGTGGCTGCTTAATGCAGAATGAAAGCCATGCCGAAAGCTCCAAGAGGAGTTTTCGGCATGTGTTTCATCTCGCACTTAGCTACCACCTGTCTCTAAGGTCGACATCTACGCTAAATTGAACATTCGCTATAGAGGGGGTTTACTATTAGTTATACAGTTCTTTCCCAGGGTACATGACGATTTATTCCCGGCTGAGGAAAATCATGTTGCCCGAGCCGTTAGGCGAGGGTTACATGATTTTACCAGCCGGGAATAAATCGTCATGTACCCTGGGAAAGAACTGTATAACGAATTTATTATACTGCAAAGTTTTACGGTTCGGATAATTTATATAAATCCATTTTGGCATGCTGAATCACTAAACACGCAAATTCCCCTAAAAGCTCCCCAATACATTATTTCTACCCGAAGGTATCCGAAGTGGTGTGTATTGTATTTCATCGGCGTTCGTGTTATTATAGATGGCTGGACGATATATAATAACTCCTCTAAAAACTGTTTCATTTGTCATTTCAAACAATGATGTTTTTTAATTCATTTCTACATTTTTTTCTTTACATATCAATGGTTGTCTATGATGAATTTTGCTATTGTTTAACCGAGTCGAGAAGTTGGTCTTTTGGTTTCTGACCATAATATGTGGGGCCTGCCATGGGGAATTTCTATGTACCCTGTCAGCTCACAGGGTACATGGCCTCACGTACACGGCTAGTTAACCAATCAGACGTGAGGATTTTACTTTGCAGTATAATAATGTTTACTGTACATGTAGGTACTACAGTCATTCACTCGACCTCAATGTATTTATGTTCACTCCCGATATCTGCAACAATAGTGCGTCACTGGACGAAAGGCAAATAAGTGCAAGCTGGAAGCGATGTTATATGACGTGTATGTTATGTATCCAGTGGGAGTCATTATTCTTGTATCTAGTGAGCATCATGAAAATACAGTAAACACAGACCAGTCGTCACACAGAGGGGCGGAACCCGGGGTCTGAACAGGAAATGCATTGTTTGTTGCGTTAGCATATACAGTAAAGTTCCGCTAATGCGACCACCTAAAAGAGGTATAATTCTGGGTGCTAGATGCAGGTGGTAGCTTAATGCAGGACAAAAGTAATGCAGAAAGCTCCTCTAGGAGCTTTCTGCATTACTTTTGTCCTGCATTAAGCAACCACCTCCTTATAAATGCACCCATGTTTATTCATTAAGTGGTCGCATTAGCGGGGTTTTACTGTATGATACCGAAGCTGCCAAGGACTGAAGAAAGGACCTTGGTCTCTGCAGAATTATAACATCTGAGCAGTGTTTTCCGAAATATTTTGAACGTCCCGCACAGGTACATGAAATTATAGCTTGGAATTATACAGTACAAACGATTCGTAATATATATGCAACAATACTCCAAAATGAAAGGGTTCAAGTCAACGAAGGTGTTAATTATCCCAATTTAATCACAATGCAAATGAAAATTGCAGGGGTAGACAAAATGTCTGAGAAACTCCTTAGAAATGCCTGAGATTTGAACTTTTTACAGAATATATAAGGCTAGGCAGAAAAACGAGGAAATGCATGAGATTTGATTTTTGTACATAAAACACAGGTAATAAAAACCTGGACATTAGGATTAGACAAAAACAAATTAAAGTGTGTCATTCATTTCACCTAATTGTTATAAATGTATTTTTATATATAAATATTCAAGTTTTGATGGGGTCTACTCAAAGTATTTGGATTCCTTCTCTGAACCGCTGATTCCTAAGTGCCCATATATACCCTGGTTTTATACTACCATTCCTTGTAATAAAAGTTTGGGGGCGATCCAGATGCTTGCATAACTGTTTTTTATTGTTACTTGCTGACATTTATCAGGCGTACTGATTAGTAACACACCAACGAGGCGTGCTCAAGAACACAAAACCTGGACGTTAGATAATCAGCCTATATCGAAAGCAGCGCAAAACAATTCAGCACTCTGACATTTACATCTTCCACGACGGTCTTTGTCAGGCTTGGGGAGCTGATATGAATGTATATATTCTGAAAGTGGGAGATCCTTCGAAAGCAAAAGTAGCAATTCTAAAAGAGAAATTGCAGACTCAGTTTTATTGAGTCTGTTCATGAGTAGTAATTATATTGCACCACCACTCACGTCCCTAGCACCGACTTAAGCAGTATTTAATTTTCAAAACTTATAACATCAAAACTAATGATCCCGAAGGACCAGAAAATATAACGAGACTGAGAATGAAGTACGGAGCGACTTCATAAGCACTTAACACCTGCTATTGTGAAGTAAATATATTCTGAAAGCGGGATATCCGTTGAAAGCAAAAGTAGCAATGCTAAATGAGAAAATTGCAGACTCGTTTTTATTGAGTCTGTTCCTAAGTAGTAATTAAAAGTGCAATACTATTCATGTCCCCTAGCACCGGCTTAAGCAGTATTCAATTTTCAAAACTAATAACATCAAAACTAATGACCCCGAAGGACCAGAAAATATAACAACACTGAGAATGAAGTACGGGGCGACTTTTTACGGCCGCCACACACGCACTTAAAGGGGATGTCCTTACATTTGACGCGTTTAAAAACACTTAAAATATACAAAACTCATATATTTATATGCCGAATAGTAGTATATCGCAAGAAAACCCATTCAATTACCATGTATAGTGACAAAACATCCATGTGTTTGATATCGTCGATCCCGATTTACTCCCCGATGTTTCAGTTTTATTCGGGCTGGGTTTTAGTTTCGTGACTGTTCGCCCTATTCGCCATTCTCCGACCACTTACGAGAAAGCTATTACGTGGAGGGATCGGGTGATCATCGGCAAAACGCGGAAGAATTCAACGGAAAATGCCGATTGTGTTGTAGAACAAAAATTATCAGTATTGATGAAATCGGTTTATTTGTATCACATGGGCATTTTTCGATATAAGTTCAAATTGGGAACCTTCATAATAATGATAGAGCATAACAAATACCAAGTTTTATGATATTATTGAAAATATGCGATCATTGTAGGGACTTCATCTTTAACACCTGCTGTTGAGAAGTAAATATATACTGAAAGTGGGAGATCTTTGGAAAGCAAAAGTAGCAATGCTGAAAGAGAAAATTGCAGACTCGGTTTTAGTGAGTCTTTTCATGAATAGTGATTAAAAGTATGACTAATGATGAAAGAGAAATAAAGTTCTGAAAGTGCGATATCCTTCGAAAGCAAAACCAGCAACTTGAAAAAAGAAAATTGCAGACTCGGTTTTACTGAGTCTGTTGTTCATGGGCAGTTTAAAAGTGCAACACTTCTCACGCCCCTAGCACCGGCTTCAGCAGTATTCAATTTTTAAAATTAATGACATCGAAACTAATGACCAGAAAACGACACTAAGAATGAAGTCCGATGCGACTTTTTACGACCGCCACACAAGCACTTAACGCCTGCTGTTGTGAAGTACATAAATACATAAGTTCTGAATATCGTATGAGAGATCCTTCGAAAACAAAAGCAAAACAGCAACGTGAAAAGAGAAAATTGTACCAACGTACTCATCTGGTTTCAAATTACCAACGGTGATATTGTGGAGAGACAAAATCTTCGTTATCATTTGAAAACAACTACTATATTCCCGCTTATATTGTATCGTTTTATAAATTAATTGACTCCAAGACAAATGCCAGTGGCTTCTGTCCGTTCTGCAGTGCTACACAATGGAACACACTAGAAAATGTACATGTATAAACTGACAGTTTAAATATAAACTCGATTCACGAAAACAGAAATATGTCCAAGGTAATGCAAACAAAATGTGTATGGATGACATTGATATACTCATGTATTAAACAATAAACATTCTGACGAGTGATAAAACACACAGTACAATGCCTGACTGGGGGCATCAATTTGTTTTCTGTTTGTGTCTGGTTTTACGTCGCTTTAACAGTTTTTCGGTCAAATCGCGACGTCAAGCTAAATACAGTTGGAAGAAGACCCGAAGGGTTTTCTGTGCACGGAAAAAATGTGCTGTTCCGTGCACAGAAGAACACCCGGATAGAAGCCAGATGGAAGGCTTCCTTGGGGTAGGTCGGTGTTCTACCGGAGTGCTCTTTTGTATAACGCAATTCAACAATGCCACGCCATCAAGATCAATGCCACTGTTGTTAAATAAAACCATCTGCTTTGATAAATACGTGTCCTTGCAAAATACACGGCGTACGAAATTGATCTCAAAACAGCTTGCATAGAGACAAAGATGGAGACTGCATCTGTGGGATCTTGGTTCATTGTCACTTAATCAAAAAAAGCAATTTCAGCTTAAAAAGTAGGAACTACATATTGTAACTAGCTTTAGCGTATAGATACATTCATTTCAGTCAAATTCGGGGATATCATCTATGCTGTTTAGTGTAAAGGTCAATGACACAGTTGCCAGAAAAGAAAATGTATTTACGTTCAATTACCATACTTAGGAAACACACACATTAGGATCGCATACTGGTGTTAAGATACATTGCTTTAAGACAAAGCTAAGGATTGCACCTGCGGCGTCTTGGGTTGTAGTCACTTTCACAGGTTATTGTTACTAAAACTGAAACTGTAACGTAAAAAAAGACACGATGTGGTCGAACTGATTTACAGGTAAGGTCAAAGTACATACATGTATATAGTTTTGTAGTCTGAAAAAAGGGACAGTGTCATTGTGTAGCATGTTTGTGTTGAATTCAATCAAATGTGTCACTTCGTTTTACTAAACCTGACATCGAGAGAAAGCTAATCTTTTTTCCAGGATGTCTTGAAGGCCAACGTCCCTGATATATATACATATATTTCCACTATTACTCTAGTAAGGAGACGCATACTGTATACATGTACTTTGCATAGAGACAAGGTGTGGATTAGAATATTGGGGGATTTTGGGTCAATATCAGGTTAATGTTATTTAAAATAGAAAACCCATCCGTGCTAAGTCATTTTTGTAACAACAACTTGGAATTGCGCCTGGGAGGGCCAGAAATAAAAAAAAAGCTGTTTCTGACAAAAACAACAACAACTTAGGAAATATATTGGCGACCAATTTTGGTGTGTGGACAGTCTGCATGGAAACAAAGTATGAAACTGTATCTGAGAAGTCAGTCAAATCCATTGTTATAGTTACTGTAAATCAGTTGGGCAATTTGAAAAAAAAACACCACTTGCAAATGGCCGTTGAAAACGCGGTTTCTTTTTATTTTCACTTGTTGCGATGGCAAGAAGATTCTATAAGAAAGAGGAACAGTTAAGTAGTCATCTGGTAGATTACTATTTAACAGCTTAACGTCTTTTGACGCCTGATCCAGATCATTCTGATCAGATCTGCTTTGTTTGCTTGTGACATTATTTAGATTTGCACGGTTCTACACTTTATGCCATGATAAACCGAAAGAGTTGATACACCATTATAAATACTTTTAGGAAATAAGATATTCATGATGTCATTATTTCTCACATAGTAGATGGCGGGTAACTGACGAAGCTCATATTGTAACTTTGTATCATCTGTAGCATCAAAGGTTATGCCATTATAGAAGAATTCTCTGTAACGGGTTTATATAATTTTCTGCATTATTCGAAATTAGACTAATAGCAGCATAAACAAATACAATGAGCATGTAGAATAAACAAAAGAGACTTATCTTGCGTAGTGATCTATGTGTGTAGCGGGCGAATAAATCTTACAACCGTCATAAAGCTACCCTTTACCTGGTTGCCTTTGCAAACAGAGTATACCCAGATCAGACGGCTCTTGAGGCATTTAGGAACCGTCTGATCAGGGTCTGATCTGTTTGCTTATGGAATAATATAGATATAATGATAACATTCAGTTAGTAAATTAATATTTTCACGATGTTATTATTTTTTACATGGACATTCATTAGATAAAGGTTAAGCACACACAAGTCCCAAAAGCAGACTTACAAATCTGTATGAGACCAAATTAATGCAATTACAATAATTACAAGTCGATTACAAGCCACGCATGTATGAGTCACGTTATCCTAAAACTAACCTTACGGGTTTGAAAACAGTATAGAACCAAACCAGCCGCCGCATATAAAACGCAATCTGTGATCATTGTTTGTCATACAAGTCAGCAGAATAGTCTGTGGTGTATGATAAACAACATAGAACCCGACGAGAAGCCTCGTTTTAACCCATTCCCTCATATTGACGACTTTTGACGGTTCTGTAAAAGTCATTTTGCGAAACTATTGTGATAAATAGAGCATTTGTTCCTATAGTAGCAAATGCTCTATTTATCACAATGGTTTCAAACTACAAAATTCTAAAAAAAAATCATTTTCTCTAGTTAATGCTCATTTTCGGTAGATTTATTCAAAGAGGTTGTATCTAAAAATAGCATATGAGGTAATGGGTTAAACACGACAGCTGATCGGGTTATACACTGGTTGTAAAGCTTAAAAAATGGTGTTCGAATATCAGAACACATATTTACATGAACACGCATACCAAATTGTAAATGCCTCTCCATGACTTTGTAATACAACATTGGCGAAAGTTCACCATTTTGAATCCGATGGGGAAAAGTATTGTCTAACACTGTTCCTGAACATGTTAATCGTTTTGTGCGATGCAGTTAAATCTATGCGATCACCAGTCGACCATCTTGAATTAGATTGGAAAAATGAATTAATATGTCACGCACAACTACTAAAGTTGTTTTTTCCGATAACTCGGAACAGATGTATAAGATATAAGCGATAACATTTTAGATTGCGTCAACCATAAAATTGTCGCAATCAACTAAATACCCATGGCGTCTAAATTTGAACGAAAGAAATTCCCTCGACAGCTTTAATCGATGCTATTTAACCTGGACACGGACCTGAACACATCAGAACATGTAGAGGAACAGTCATCGAGACAAGTGATGAGCGGGTGTAAATTATGTGCTACAAGCTGTATGCATTGATAATAACTGGGATAGCACGTTTACAAGTATCTATTCTTTAATCAGAATCCATGCTTCTAGACACTCATCAACCGGAAAGCCAAGAGGTATACTTTACATAATAAGTGAATATTAACTATCCTGTTCTTTTACTACAACGGAAAGTGTTCTGAGTTCAAGTTTTTCGTTTATCAAAAATTAAAGAACTCTACAATTACGGGCGCTCATTTCCCAAAAATGAAAAGATTTGTCAAAATAAAGTTGTTCGTTTACCAAAACTGAAAATAAAGATCTAAAGTTACAGTTGTTCGTTTACCAAAAAAGTAAAATAAAAAGCCACAGTTGGTTGTTTACAAAAAGAATTCAAAAGTTATAATTATTCGTTTACAAGAAATTCAAGTAGTCTAAAGTCACTGTTGTCAGTTTTCCCAAAATGAAAAGAAGTCAAGATTTTCAATATCGTGTTCAGAAAAAAAGAAGAAAACAATTATTATGTTATATATTTGCTCGTTTACCGAAAGGAATGTCCAAGGTTTACAGTTGTTCGTTGACAAAAAAGAACAGAAGTCTAGAATAACAGTTGTTACCAAACAATCAAAATAAATATCTAAGTTACATTAAATTTTGTTCGTGACGTTTACCAAAACGAAATATAAAAACGTACTGTTGTTCGTTTACCGTAAAAGGAATGTCTAAAGTCACAGCTATTCGTAGTTCTATTGTATATTAGATTCGCCCGGTCATAATTTATGTGCTACTTTTGCTTTTCAGTTTATAAGAGAAGCAAATGACCAAACGACAATACTTCAGTGTGGGATGCTACTGAGTTGATTGCCAAGCCAGGGAACCAGAGCTACAATTAGCTACAGAGAAACAGACCTATCTGTTACTGATCTCACAGGTAACAAGAAGATTTCATTAATAACTTGATATATAATGGCTGGGTATGCGAACAGCACCCTAAGTTGTGTCAATATCAGTGAAACAAACAGTAATGAAAGCTGCACAGGGGAGCTGTTTAAATACTACTATGAATATAAAGAGTACCGGATCTACCAGTTCTTCTCCAAGAATTCCTATCACGTTACAACAATCCCCGCCATTCCTCTGAATGTAATGTGCATTGCCGTAGTGATTGGGATGCGGCCATTCAATTCTTCGTGTTTGTTCATGTTTACTTTAGGTTGGGCTGACCTAGTATGCGTCTTGTGTAGATTGGTTTACGTGCACGTGGACGGCGCCAGTTCAGAATTCGTTTGTAAGTTTCTCAGGTATTTGGCGAACAGCTCTCTTGTATATTCAAACTTTGTGCTGCTGTGTTTCACGTTAGAACGCCTTTTTGTAACTTCTTTCCCGTTAAAAGCTTCGCAAATATGCACCAAGCGCAACGCGGGGATTGCTCTTGTTTCAAGTCTAATTCTGTGCTTAGCTCTAAACACAGTATATGCTACAGACTCATTTGTTGAAGTCATCAACGGGAATGGCACTACTACAAGACATTGCATTTTGACACCGTTCGCCGGAAACACATGGACCAAAATATTCTCCCTGTATCACAACCTCATACCTATAACGGTAATAGCCTTGTGCAATGCTGGAATTATCTACAACCTGAAAATGCACAATAGGAAGAAAAGAAAACTGACAAACCAAGTAGTCCTAACTCCTAGCACCAAGAGTGACCCAACACGAACGCTTGTAGTAGTATCAGTTGTTTTTACTGTGCTGCATCTTCCGTATGTTATATTTAACTTAGTTGTTCCAGACTACCCTGCGAAGGCAGAGCTGCCGTCCTTTGATCAACGACTCATGGCACGCCTTTTGTTGATCGGAAACTTATGCTACGGAATTATGTGCCTGCAAAACGGCGTCAACTTCTTCTTATACTGTTGGGCAACTGACAAGTTTCGCCGGAGCTTTTGTAGATTACTGACTCCTTTTAAACTAATTTCCAGTTGGTGTTTATGCAGGTCACGTAACATGAGACAGTCATCGCCCATTAGTTCTACACCCCATGGTAGACTTTCGTTGCAAACATCGGGCACTAATATTATGTCAATAAGTGAGTCTGTCTATAATACAGATACATGTACATAAATAGCATTTACAATAAGAACTAATAAAATTACGTCAATTATTGAGTCGAGCAGTAATAGAGATACATGAACATAAATATCATATACAATCAGAACTAATATTACGTCAATTAGTGAGTCAATGCACATACATGCATATGTACATAAAGAAAATATACAAGCAGCTCTAACATTACGTCTGTCGTCATTTACTGAGTCAATCTCGATTTCTTGTATATGTACGCAGTATCAAATACAATCAACACTAAAATTGTGTCAGTTAGTGAGTCAATGTTTAATACAGATACATATACATAACATATACAACCAGCTCTAACATTGCGCCAATTATCGAATCAATTTGCAATACAGATATATGTACTTAGTAAACAATTAGCCCTAAACTTGCGTCAGTTACTGATTCAATCAGCAATACAGACATATGTACATAAATAACATATACAACCAGCACTAACATTACGTCAGCAGTCAGTGAATCAATCTGTTATACAGATATATGTATCTGAAGAGCATATACAAGCAGTAATAAACTTGCCTCAATTAGTGAGTATATTTGTAATTCAGATACCTGTACATAAATAACATATACAATCAACACTAAAGTTGCGTCAATTGGTGAGTCTTTTTGTAATTCAGATACATGTACATACATAACATATTACGTAAACTAGTGAGCCAGTCTGTCAGATACATACATGTACATAAAATATATAATCAATATTATAATTTGCATAACAAACAATCAACATTAACCATCAATTCTACATACACAATATTTTCAAGTTTTAGCTTATGGTCATATTTGTTGTTTAATATGCTTAATGTTTTTCGTCTTGATATGCGTCCCGTTATGTTTTGTCTTGTGGCTGTACCGTTTCTTGTTTGATGGTGTTTGGTGCGGTGTCATTTCGTATGTGGCTCTTCCTGTTTTACTATTTTTTTCCATATTTATAAAGGGGATGAATACTTTATGTTTATTTTTGTGATTGCTGAAAAAACTTTCTGTCAGATGAAAACGTATTGTTATTCAGATTTTTAAGCATTGTCATATTTATATTAAAAACGTGATTAGAGTCAAACAGTTTGGATCCTGATGTCATTAGGTTCCTCGTTGGGGATACAAAGTGTCTGCAATGGTAATCACGAATTTGCCTGTAACAAACTAAAGGTTAACCCTTCCCTTTCCCTGTTCTATATGTAGGCCAAATTTCAATACCTACTGCATATTCATTAACAAAATAGCTATAAATATATATGGAAGGTGGAACATGGTAGACATTTTAGAAAGAAAAAACCCCCAGATCTATCAAAGTCTGTTAGCAAACAGAGCAGATCCTGATCAGACGGCTCCTCTTGTTTGCAAATGCGTGAAAACACGTCTAAATGAGGGAAAGGGTTAAGAAAAGACTGTTCAACTTACTAATTCAAGATGGATGTGGTTGTTGAACTCTGAACTGGAATATAAAACCCACTTTGTCAAACTAGGAAATGAATGTTCGTGAACTAGAACATCATATCTCGAAAAGTCGTAACAAAAACCTAATTTACACGCAACTAAACGATACTGTACAGTAATTGTAACAAACGCCAGCAAGAAAATAACTAAAGATAGTTAATTATAAAGATACAACATGACGCAAATTATATCAGTACGGCATGAGGGTAACTTATGAATAACCTTTAGGTAAGAATCTAGTACTAAGGTTTCACCTATATACTTCCATTATAGCGATTAGATTTTGTTTTAACCCCTGCTTAAATATCGCTGAACATTGAGTTACAGTACCCCTCACTTGATAGTTTCACCGAAATATTTACTAAACCTCAACTACCAACATATGGCCCATTCTGATTCATTCTCATTTTGAGCTGCGGACTGCCAAACTTAGTAATCCCCACTTAGCATAAGAGCCCCATGAGTTCTCTGAAAATACTCTGATATCACTTGTTTCAATACATTCAGCTAAAACTCGGTTTATATTTATTCAAATTCACATGGTAGTATAAACAATAACACATGTAACATCGTCATAAGGTATGATTTTCACTAATGTCATTTGCAAACAGTGTAGACCCATATGAGAGGGCTCCTAGAGAAGCCCTCTCATCAGTATTTGCAGTATATGTCATGTTAGCCTTTTCTATAAAGCAAATGACGGTCAGCTTGACCTTTTGAATTTCGGGGTACAGTAGAACCTTCTTAAGTGGTCATTCATTTATTGAACATAATAGTCTTAAAAGTATATGGTTGCTTAATGCAGGACGAACGTAATGCAGAAAGCTCCTACATGAACATTCTGAATTACTTTTCCCTGCATTAAGCTACCACCTGTCTTAAAGACCAATAATTAGATATCTTTTTTGATGACCGCTTAAGAAGGTTCTACTGTAGTTCAACCGAATATTCAGCATTGAAAGGGTTATAATTGGACGTATGTTGCGTCTGTGCGCTGAACGAGTTAAGGTTTTATTTTGAACAGAGAAATGTACTTTTACCATTGCCAGATCACGTGTATGAATAGCTTTCGATCCATGTATAGATTCTATAAGTCATTTGGGCGGATTATAAACAGATGAGAGTATACAATAATTGGGGAAATACTCTGCATAGGATACAAGGAAGGGAAACCCTTAGAATATGTGCTAAGCGTGGAGAGAAAACTTGTAGGTGCACATGAATTTCTTATCTGTTAGTTACCAACAGGCGATATAAAATGGTTTGGTTTGGTCACTCCAAACGTCGTGACTGGCTCTCCAAAACACAGGGGACCGTCACAATGAAGTATGAACCTTAAAAGAAAAAACTGTATGAACACTAGATATATATTTAGTGTTCATACATTTTTTCTGTTAAAGTTCATACATAATTATGATTGTCCCAAGAGCTCCAAAACTTCAAAGTTCTGCAAGGTACACTTGAAGGCAATCGATGACGTGTCCATCAAAGAAAAAGCTGGTCTGTCAAATTTTCAAGAGGACTGCCACATAAATGGCATATCTGTTAAGCTAAAGAGAGCAATGACTGGTTGAAAATCTCTTCGGACGCGTCCATCAAAGACCCAAACGACTCCATGTAACGAGTGTCTGGTAATGACATCAATGATACCTATGCCATTATAAATTAATTTACAAAATGAACTTGCGTGTCGTTATATACCCGCGGGATACTTCTAGTGTTATAATGTGTTGTTAGGTAAAAACATCTCGTGAATCCATATCACGCTACCTGCAGTGTCGGATTCGTGACATTGACCTTTTTAACCCATTACCTCATAGGCTATTTTAGATACAACCTCTTTGAATAAATCTACCGAAAAGGAGCACTTACTGGAGAAAAGGATTTTTTTAGAATTTTGTAGTTTGAAACCATTGTGATAAATAGAGCATTTGCTCCCATAGGAGCAAATGCTCTATTTATCACAATGGTTTCACAAGTGATTTTACAGAGTCGTCAAAAGTCGTCAATATGAGGGAAAGGGTTAACGGAAAGGATTAGGGTAGTCGTTGAAATATGTTACAGAAACATTTTACCCTTTCCCTGTGCTATGTTTACGGTATTCCAAATTTCAATACCTACTGAATATTCATTGACAAATTAGTTGTAATGAAATAGGAAAGCTGTGCTATTGTAGCCATTTTAGAAACTAAAGAAACAGGTATATCAAATGTCATTGGCAAACAGAGCAGACCCTGATTAAGCGGTTCCTGTAGGAGCCGTCTGATCCGGGTCTGTTCTGTTTACAAATGCGGGAAGACACGTTTATATCAGGGACAGGGTTAAAGAAGCCACTCACTATGAGCATCAGTCTAACCATCCATTTCCTTCATACAAACGCTTTTCATGACTTTGCAAACACAGTTGACCCAGATCAGATGGCTAATTGCAGGAGCCGTCTGGTAAGGGTCTGCTCTGTTGGCTTATGGAATATTCTAGATTTGAATTCTAGCTTCCACCTCTCTAAATCGGACATTCAATTGAGTATCATTTACGATCTTTAACCCTTTCCCCCATAATCAATTCTGGCACCATCGTCGCAAATATGTAAAGAAATGGAAGAAAACTTTATAATAAATATAAACCCTTATGATATCCCACGTGTCGGGACCTGACACATATTTGCAAACAATTATACCTCTTTTGGGTGGTCGCATTAGCGGGGTTTTACTGTATTATTAATTATCATGGATCAAATACTTGATATTGCCCATGTTTAAGCACAGTAAGGGTCTGCATTCAGCTATTCGACCATTTGCACGATAGTAGCTGTCGTTTGCAAGTAGTAACTGCCGTTTGCAAGACTAAGCTGCTACATATCTCAAAGTTGAGTTTTGCTTCCATTTGCTAAGCCACTATAAATGTTTGGATCATGTTTCAAGACACAGACTTCAGTTTTTCCAGAGACATATACATACATGCCCAACCTCACACTTATTCCATCCCCACCCTAAAAGACAAACAGAGTAAATAAACGTATCCCCTCTCCGACTAATCTACAACAACCGCGATGGCAAATACAGTGGTGAAGTGCATTTATAACGAAAACATTTAAGTGAACAAACTGTATCCACCTATCGATAGTGAACTCAATGATTGAGCTGCAAACAGAGTAACTGTAGAAAAGTAATAAAGGGTACGACAAAAACGAATCCGACGTTCTCCTTCCGTTTCTGGATTTAAGAGGTCGCCTTCATAGAGTACTAAACCTTTCTAATCGGCGTACATGCAAAGAGGCCAGCGTGATTGCTAGCTGTAAAAGGGTTGACAACCAAACATGCAGTATGTTGTAGTACTATAGGATCATATCAGGTCATGGCTGTAAATGTAGAATCAGATCCATGTACAAAATGTACTTCCATAGGAAAACAGAAGACTGATTAGACTGCTCAGCATCGGGACTACTGATCTAGGTCTGTTTCAAAGGCGTAGAAAACTAGAATTACCACTAAAGGTGATGAATACCCCCACTAGCACATTTGACACAGAGATGGGGGTTATGGAAATAAATTACTACAGTATCCGCTACAGTTTAGAAAAAAAATCCGGAAAACCTGAAATTTCCAAAAAAAACCATCTAAGTCAAAATGCTGTAATTCCTTTAAAAATCAATGCAGTGTGACAAAATTCAAACTTGATCTGTAACTCATTATTATAAAGCTACACACCAAATATCATCAATATCTGCAAGGGTTTAGAAAAAACTGCGGAAAACCAGAATTTCCGGGAAAAATTCTAAGTAAAATCACTGTATTTCCGTAAACAAGAGGGCCAGAATGGCCCCGACATCGCTCAGCAGACAATCAGGAGAGAAGATTTTCAAAGATTTCACTATATGTTTCTATAGAAAACTAGCCGGCCCTGGGGTAGGGCAAATTTTAATTCAGATAGAATAAATTAATCTATACTTATGTTCAAAATTTCAGATATTTTCATTACATCTTCATGAGTTCATATTATTATTCATATCTTATCTTAAGATTGATGTACTTTTAACCCTTCCCCTGTTCTATGTTTATTCAAAAGTTCAATACCTAGTGAATATTCATGGACAAAATAGTTGTAATGAAATATGGAAATTAGGACAGTATAGCCATTTTAGAAAGTAAAGAAACACATTTCAAATTCCATTGACAAACAGATCAGACCCTGATCAGACAGCTGCTATAGGAGCAGTCTGATTTGGGTCTGTTCTGTTCGCAAATGCAGGAAAAGTCATTTATGTGAGGGAAAGGCTTAAGTAAACATATTATAAGTACATGTATATTGTACACAAAATAAAAATAATTTAATGCAATTTGCACTATATTATATCATAAGCAAATACAGCAGACTGATTAGATGGCTACTACATGAGCCATCTGATCTGGGTCTACTCTGTTTGCAAAGGTGTAGAAATGCATATTTATGGAGTAAAGGTTTAATTGTTCTATTTACAGGTCAGATCTAATTTGCAACTGCCATTATCCAGAAGGGAGGCAATCTAGTTGTAATCAAAAAGTGTGAAAGGGAGATAACCTACATTTTATATATGCTTAAAATAGCCAGCTAAAAAAAGACACTGCTCTCCAAGATGCAATAGAACACTTGAATTTGTATTAAGCTGAACTTCACAACAGATACAGTTATAGGATCTATATTGATAGCTAGCAGCTTAATGCAGGGCATAGATATGGAAAAAAAGCTTTAAGAGCTTTCTGCATTTTGAGAATTATCCACATAGTTTTCTCAATCTAAAATCAGTGTGCGTAATTTGTCTATACACAATTTCTACTATACTGATCAGGCTATGGGTGATTACCAATACACTCCCACTGGCCAGCTAGTCCTATCAGAGCACTGGCTTATCTGTGAATATGGGGAAAACTTTAACCTGTAGAACCTTTAGACTGTAGATTCTGATGTGAAAAAGTCTATACACAGGGCAGGGCCAATTTTAACCTCAGAAATATGATAATAACAAAACTCATAAAGGTATGCTAAGTTAATCTATACAACAAATATCTAAGCTCTGGGACATGTAGTTTTGACAAGAAGAGTTTCAAAGTTTTTCCTATGCATATATAGTGATCCCATGGGCTGTTTAAGCAGTCAGCTACAAAAAACTGTCAATCCCTGGGGTGGGGCCAATTTTGACTCTAGGGGCATAATTTATATAACTTTTGTAGAAGACCTGAAGTTGAAGCTATGTGCCAAATATGAAAGCTATGAACCTTGTAGTTTGAGAGGAGAAGAATTTCAAAGTTTCCACTATATGTTTCTATTGAAAACTGAAAACCCTTGGGGCAGGGCCAATTTTGACCCTAGGGGCATAATTTATATAACTTTTGTAGAGGACCTATAGATGATGCTATGTACCAAAGATGAAAGCTGAGAACCCTGTAGATTCAGAGGAGAAGATTTTTAAAGGTTGAAATTGTTGACGCCCGACGACAGACGATGCACGCCGAAGGATGACAGACATCAGGCAATCACAAAAGCTCACCCTGAGCTAAAAATAAATGAAGGGTAACGAAATTCAAACTTGAGCTGTAACTCATTATAATGAAGCCACATACCAAATATAAGTTATATAATAATAACTCAATATCTGTAAAGGTTTAGGAAAAAACTCCGGAAAACCTGAATTTCCGGAAAATTTCTAAGTAAAATCACTGTATTTCCGTGAAAGATCAATGAAGCGTAACGAAATTTAAACTTGATCTGTAACTCATTATAATAAAGCTACATACCAAATATCACTTCAATATCTGTTAAGGTGTAGAAAAAAACACTCCGGAAAACCTGAATTTCTGGAAAATTTCTAAGTAAAATCTTTGTATTTCCGTGAAAAATCAATGAATCGTAACGAAATTCAAACTTGATCTGTAACACATTATAATAAAGCCACATACCAAATATCACTTCAATATCTGTAAAGGTGTAGAAAAAAACTCCGGAAAACCTGAATTTCCGGACAATTTCTAAGTAAAATCTCCATGAAAAATCAATGAAGCGTAACGAAATTCAAACTTGATCTGTAACTCATTATAATAAAGCCACATACCACATATCGCTTCAACATCTGTAAAGGTTTAGAAACTCTGGAAAAATGAAAAGTAACAAAGGTCAATAACTCCAAAAATACTAGAGAAAGAGTTACAACCTTGTGCACTGGACTTGCCATCAATGTGATATTCTATATATGAAGTTTGAAGTCAATAGCTTTTATACTTTGGAAGTTATGATCCGGACAAGGCGGACGGATGGATGGATGGAAAGACTGACGGACAGACAGACAGACAACCGGATGGACATGGTGACTCTAATATACCCCCCCAAACTTCGTTTGTGGGGATATAATGAAGGCGCATCTATGAAGTAAAGGGTTAATATTTAAATCGGGTGGTGCAATAATATGTTACAGAGCAGATATTTATAGAAGTATGGTTACTTACTACCGGTATATCAGCACCGGACTACTTTGAGTCCGGATCAAACATTGGCCTTGAGAGCAGGAGACTTGACATTTCCTGTTGCACATCTTCATGGTATGACCTTGACAATATGAAGTAACTTACTTCCTTATGTATTGTCAGAATTTAATCTTACTGTAAGATCAAATTCTGACAATACATAAGGAACTTACAGATCTGACATGGGTGTCAGTAGCGCCAGTATGAAGGGCAGTGAGCCCCTTACGTGATCATGACCTGTTCAATAGGTGGCTAGTTGTTGCATGTGGTACACCTGCATAGTCATGATAGTGTAAGGAACAAGTGACAGTCATATCTGCATTAACCCTTTCGACGCCAAATTTCTAATTGTTGTCTGCAATCCAAATTTTGTTAAATCAGTCGGCACAATAAGGAAATAAGAATAAATAAATGTAAATTTTAAAAGAATAAAGTGCATATATAGAACTAGACAAGAATGCCAGTGGGCACAATATATGCCCGTCGAGGTCTTGTTCAACATAAACTGGGGTTAACGTATTTGCTAAATCAAATTCTAAGTCCAATTTTGCGACCAAGTTTCAAGGTTGTAAATAGGCATACTTTAACAAAAAACCTTAACCAAAAATTCTAAATTAAAAAGGGCCGTAATTGTGTCTAAATGCTTGACAGAGTTACACTGAATTTACTCTTACCTACAGATGAAGCTTCTGGTGATGAACAAATGTTTCAAGTTTAAAAGCTTTATCTCAAAGGGTTATGTAAATAAATGGACTTTAACAAAAACCTTAACCAAAATGTCTAAGTTAAAGGGTCATGATTATGTCACAATGCTGGACAGAGTTATATACTTTTGCCTATAGGTGAAGGTTGTGATGGTGAACAAGACAGTGTTCAAAGTTAATTCAAAGTTAACAAGAGTACCGCATACGGTACATAATACGCCCACTTGCAAACTTTCTCCAATTCAACATGCCTTATAAGTGTTGACATTTTCTAATCTGTGCTTCAGATCTTGATTTCCATATTAAGGTGGTACTATTTTTATGCCCCCATAGACGATAGTCGGGGGGCATATTGTTTTTGCCCTGTCTGTCTGTCTGTCTGTTTGTCTGTTTGTTTGTCAGCAACTTTAACATTGGTCATAACTTTTGAGCCAGTATAGATAGAGACTTGATATTTGGCATACATATGTATCTCATGAAGCCGCACATTTTGAGTGGTGACGTGTCAAGGTCAAGGTCATCCTTCAAGGTCAGAGGTCAAATATATGGGTCAAATTGCCGACTTTAACATTGGCCATAACTTTTGGACCAGTAGAGATAGAGACTTGATATTTGGCATGCTTGTGTATCTCATGAGGCTGCACATTTTGAGGGGTGATATGTCAAGGTCAAGGTCATCCTTCAGGGTCAAAGGTCAAATTGTCTGTTTTTTGGCTGTAACTTTAACGCAACTTTAACATTTGTCATAACTTTTGAGCCAGTACAGATAGAGACTTGATATTTGGCATGCATATGTATCTCATAAAGACGCACATTTTGAAGGGTGACATGTCAAGGTCAAGGTCATCCTTCAAGGCCAGAGGTCAAATATATGGGTCAAATCACCGACTTTAACATTTGCCATAACTTTTGGACCAGTAGAGATAGAGACTTGGCGAGTGTGTGTATCTCATGAAGCTGCACATTTGGACGGGTGACATGTCAAGGTCAAGGTCATCCTTCAGGGTCAAAGGTCAAATTGTCCGCTTCTTTGTCTGTAACTTTAACATTGGTCATAACTTTTGAGCCAGTACAGCTAGTGACTTGATATTTGGCATGTATATGTATCTCATAAACCTGCACCTTTTCAGGGGTGACATGTCAAGGTCAAGGTCATCTTTCAAGGTCAGAGGTCAAACACATGGGTCAAATCTCCGAATTTGACATTGGTCATAACTTTTGAGCAAGTACATATAGAGACTTGATATTTGGCATGCATATGTATCTCATAAAGCCGCACATTTTGAGGGGTGACATGTCAAGGTCAAGGTCATCTTTCAGGGTCAAAGGTCACCAACTTAAACATTGGCCATAACTTTTGAACCAGTAGAGATACAGACTTGATAGTTGGTATACGTGTGTTTCTTATTTGGCTGCAAAGTTTGAGGGGTAACATGTCAAGGTCAAGGTCATCCTTCATGGTCAAAGGTCACAAACTTTAACATTGGCCATAACTTTTGAACCAGTAGAGATACAGACTTGATATGTGGTATGCATGTGTACCCCATGAAGCTGCACATTTTGAGGGGTGACATGTCAAGATGAAGGTCATCCTTTAGGGTCAAATATCATATCTAGGGGGCATAGTGTTTCACAAACACATCTTGTTTTAAAAAATGAAGTGAATATCTTATTAAATAAAAAAGTTACAGCTAATCCTCATTTTTGCAGATTTTTGTAAAGTGCAACGGCCATAACTCTGTAAAGACAAACTGAATGAACCTCAAAATAAACTCAGCTTCAAATTTTGTTGCTTAAAACATTTGTGTTAAGTTGTTAAGTTTCATTTATATCAACCGACAAACTAAAAATTTACCGACTAACAAAGCAACAAACACACAAAGTTCAAGGACCATAACTTTAGAATAAAATGACATATCAAAACCCCCGCAATATATGTGAAAATTCACATTAAGGTTTAACCATATAAAAAAATTGAAGCAAATATCATTTTAAATGAAAAAGTTATGGCCATCCTCATATTTGCATTATTTTTAAGTGCAAGAGCCATAACTCCGAAACATTTAATCAAATGATCCTCAGACTCGACTTAGCTTTAGGTATAGATGCATTAAACATGTGTATGAAGTTTCATTAATATCTCTCAAATAGTTTTCCCAGAAAACAGCGGACAAACTATTTGCATATTTTTCAAGGACAAGGGCCATAACTCTGAAATGAAAAATCAAATGAACCTCAGAATCAACTCAGCTTCAGATCTTGATGCATTAAACATTTGTGTGAAGTTTCATTAATATCTGTCATATAGTTTTCCCAGAAAACAGCGGACAAACTATTTGCATGTATTTGCATTATTTTTCAAGTAAAAGGGCCATAACTCCGAAACGACAAATCAAATGAGCCTCAGAATCGACTTAGCTTCAGACCTTGATGCATTAAACATTTGTGTGAAGTTTCATTAATATCTCTCAAACAGTTTTCCCAGAAAACAGCGGACAAACTATTTGCATATTTTTAAGGACAAGGGCCACAACTCCGAAACGACAAATCAAATTATCCTCAGAATCAATTCAGCTTCAGATCTTGATGCATTAAACATTTGTGTGAAGTTTCATTAATATCTGTCAAATAATTTTCCCAGAAAACAGCGGACAAACTATTTGCATATATTTGCATTATTTTTTTAAGTAAAAGGGCCTTAACTCCGAAACGACAAGTCAAATGAACCTCAGAATCGACACAGCTTCAGATCTTGATGCATTAAACATTTATGTGAAGTTTCATTAATATCTCTCAAATAATTTTCCCAGAAAACAGCGGACAAACTATTTGCATATTTTTTAAGGACAAGGGCCATAACTCTGAAATAAAAAATCGAATGAACCTCAGAATCAACTCAGCTTCAGATCTTCATGCATTTAACATTTGTGTGAAGTTTCATTAATATCTGTCTAATAGTTTTCCCAGAAAACAGCGGACAAACAAAATGTTGACGGACGAACGAACGAACGAACGAACGAACGAACGAACGAACGGACGGAAGGACAGGGCCACGACAATATACGACCACCTTTATTAGGTGGGCGTATAAAAAGGGTCATAATTATGTCAAAATGTTGGACAGAGTTATGTACTCTTGTCTACAGGTGAAGCTTGTGATGGTGAACAAGTGTTCCAAGTTTAAAAGCTTAATCTGAAAGGGTTATGTAAATAAGTGGACTTTAACAAAAACCTTAACCAAAAAGTCTATGTTAAAAAGGGGCATAATTCAGTCAAAATGCTTGACAGAGTTATGTACTCTTGCCTACAGGTGAAGGTTGTGACAGTGAACAAGTGTTCCAAGTTTAAAAGCTTTATCTTAAAGTGTTATGTAAATAAGTGGAATTACAAAAATGTATTCCACATAAATTGAGGTAAACATTTTTGCTTAACGCAAATGCTAAACGCAAATTCAAGTCCAATTAAGCGACCTTGACCTTGAATAAATGAACCGGGACTTGGCAGGCTACTGTAGCATGTCTAGATTAACATTGTCGTTAATGGGAAGGATCCACCAAGCGGAACTTGAGTTAGAGATGTTACAGACAGACAGTTGGTTAACATTTTTGCTAAACGCAAATTCTAAGTCCAATTGTGTGACCTTGACCTTGGATATACGAACCAGAACTTGGCAGGCTACTGTAGCATGTCTAGATAAATATTGTGATTAAATTTGAGAAGGATCCACCAAGCAGAACTTTAGTTAGAGATGTTACAGACAGACAGGTAGGTTAACATTTTTGCTAAACGCAAATTCTAAGTCCAATTGTGTGACCTTGACCTTGGATATACGAACCAGGACTTGGCAGGCTACTGTAGCATGTCTAGATAAACCTTGTAGTTAAATTTGGGAAGGATCTACTAAGCAGAACTTGAGTTAGAGATGTTACAGACAGACAGGTAGGTTAACATGTTTGCTAAACGCAAATTCTGAGTCCAATTGTGTGACCTTGACCTTGGATATACGAACCGGGACTTGGCAGGCTACAGTAGCATGTCTAGATAAACATTGTGGTTAAATTTGAGAAGGATCCACCAAGCAGAACTTGGAGTTAGAGATGTTACAGACAGACAGGAAGGTTAACATTTTTTCTAAACGCAAATTCTAAGTCCAATTGTGTGACCTTGACCTTGGATATACGAACCAGGACTTGGCAGGCTACTGTAGCATGTCTAGATAAATATTATGGTTAAATTTGGGAAGGATCCGCCAAGCTGAACTTGAGTTAGAGATGCTACAGACGGACAGACAGCGCCATTCCATAATACGTCCCGTTTTTTCAAACGGGCGTATAAAAATGAAACAAAAAGTGAAGTCCCAGATCAGACGCTGCCTTTAAAAGGCGGCGCCTGATCTGAGACTGCACTATTTGTCGTGATGCATTTATGCGATTTCGGCAGTGAAAGGGTTAAATTAACACTTTTTGTTGCCATTGGCAAATCTGTGATATTCAACTTTGCAGTTAGGATTCAGATAAGAGAAAAACTCTTTTTTGACACTCAGAATACGTTTTTGAATTTTTCTTGAAAAAATTCCAATTTGAAAACTTCAGTAGAATCTTAGCAAAATGATTTCTTTTTGTGACAAAAGTGTTAAAAATTGACTATTAACTGAACTATTCTCAAGTTCAACAGAATCGTTGTTTTCTGGGAAAGTTGCCAAAGTAAAAAATACTAACACTTAATTGCCAATTCAGTCATTTATTTGTAAATATCCATAAACATTCAGGATACTAATTCAACAATGATTCTTAACAAGGATGCATGAACATACAGAGCACCCCAAACATTTCAGCTGCAACAAGATAAGACAAAGTTCGAAAATAGAAGAAACTTTGGCCCATTAATATAAAACACACACACATCCTTGGTGACTTAGAGGTCTTGAGTGCAAGACATTATTTCAACAGAGCTACAGATAAAGGTACTTGTACGACAGACCCCCAGCAAAGCTATTGAAAAAGTGTCCTGATAACGGTTGTAAGTGGACACTTTTGTACGCACGTGATTCTTGTGGTTAAAACCTATCTACCTAGGATTTGAATAGGGTGAACCAAGGGGAAAACATTTTGTACTCATTTGTGAAATATTCATTTTTAATCAAAATTAAAAGTCTACAACGTACTGTCATACAAGTAAGATACATGTACTCGACTTACTACCAAAGTGTCTTCTTAAAACCGTTATCAGGACAGTTTGTTCGCATGACCTCAGACAAGTGTCCTCAGCTACGCCTCGGACACGTCTTCGGTCATGCGAACAAACTGTCCTGATAACGGTTGTAAGAAGACACTTTGGTAGTAAGACGAGTACTGTATCTATTACATACCCAAATACTAAAATCGTCATGTCTCCACCAATCCCTAAACAGTGACCACTCTTTAGAATTGTCTCTTTGAGACAATTCTAAAGAGTGGTCACAGTATGGGATTTGGTGAAGAAATAAAGGAGCTATTCTTGAAAATGTTTAAATTCACGCATCTATCTGGACCTCTGATTTAACCTTTAGAAGCCTTTAACCCTTTACTGCAAGAATATTCATGTAAGAAATAATGACTGTATGAATATCACTTAAATTATTTTTTATAACAGCGCATAGACACAGGAATGTTTGGCCATGGCAGAAATTGTAGAATCATATCTATATTATATAATAAGCAAATACAGCAGACCCTGATTAGATGGCTCCTACTCTGTAGAAGGGCATATTTATGTAAAGGGTTAAACAATTGTTTGCATAAAATTGTCTATATGTTGATTTTCCTTTCATTTCTATTGGAAAATATTATCAGAGTGTCAAATAGTTTGGATCTTTATGAGATGCTGAGTAACTCGGTGTCTCATCTGGATCCAAACTGTTTGCAAAGGTCATCATGAGTTCATCCCATAGATGGTTATTGCAACAGTTTTGCGCTCAATCTTTAAATTCCAAATTGTCATGAGACATGCCAATGATGCTGCTTCATCATACAATTAATTAGAAAATCTAGGTACCAAACTCCATCTTGTTGGTATTTATTAGATCGCCCTAGAGTCCAGCTTAAATAAAGTATGCAACTTTTCAAATGTGAAAAGCTTTATTTGATGGCATCAGTATTATACATTTCATAGGCAAATGTATTGTCCTGGCTCTCATCTCGTACAAGGGCAATAGAATCTATCTCCAGCTGGAATCGCCCTTTGAAGCCATCCATAGCAGAGATGCTGAAGCATTTCACATAGTCCAAATTAACAACCTCTTGCACATCCTGAATACGGGAAGAATGGGCCATGTAGAACTTGGCAAATGGAATCTGTAAAAAGAGCACCATATAAACAATTACAAGGTTGAAAACAAAACTGCAGTCTGACACTGTCACAATAACTAGTAGACTGAGTATACCAGGGTTGCCACAAACCCGAGGAAACAAAATTCCTGATATTCCCTGACATAATTTCTAATTTCCCTGACATGTTACATTGTGACGTTCGGTCTTTCTGTCATAATTTTTGTAATAATCTTGAGGAAGTATAAAATATATAGCACTGAATCTCATTTTTTTCAAAATTCCCTGACATTTGCTTATATTTTCAAATTTCCCTGACAGATCTCAAACTTCCCTGACAATTCTGTCCTTGAACAACTCTAAATTTCCCTGACGTGTTGCAACCCTGTATACTGTCCTCCACAAAATATATTCCATTACTTATACATTACAATCCCTCTAAACTAGAATTTTAGTAGAGAAGAATTTAGATACTTTTCGACCGGTGGCTGCTTAATGCTCCTCTAGGAGTTTTATGCATGACTTTCACCCTACATTAAGCTAGCTGATATCCAAGACCAATGTTTATACCAAATTTAGCATCTTGGTTAGAGGTGTTTTACTAGTCTACATCTTCTTCTGTTTTTTTGTTTTTTTCCATAATAACAATCAGTATGTCACAAGTTTAGATCATGATGAGATGCAATGTTATTCAGCATCTTGTCTTTATTCGACCTAGACTACTGTCGACGAAGGGCCCCGCCCGCGTAGGAGGTATCGCATATTGTAAGCCTGATTTTCCTAATGCAGACCTGCAGCAGCATAATTAAATATGCATGTAGTTTGCTTAACTGGGTACTCTTTGCTAGGTACTTGAATAATAAGCATATAGTGAGCAAGTTTGATAGAAGTGGGACCAATCTTTCAGAAGATATGTCACAGAAATAATCAGCCAACCAGATAGTATCACCATCAATAAATATGTGCAGAATATGCCAACTACAGAACCCATATGAGGTAATGGGATATGAAGTACACTGAGCAAGCTTGGTGAAAATTTCACCATTCCTTGAGGAGATATTGCATGGAAACCAATCGGCTAATCAGAGTGCAGCAGCTTAAGTGAAAATGCTTGTAATTTAAAACCAGAAATGGTGTCAAAACCACCTGATTCCCGCCTGTTTAAAAGTTAAGTCTAAAACATTACATCATGCTACATGCGAAATATCAAAGGTCTAGGCCTTACAGTTTCAGAGAAGATGATTTTTAAAGATTTTTCTATGAAAAACTGATAAGCCCTTGGGCAGGGCCATTTTTGCCCCGGGGGTCATAATTTGAACAATCTTTGTAGAGGACCATTAGATCATGCTACATACCAAATATCAAAGTTCTAGGCCTTAGAGTTTCAGAGAAGATTTTCAAAGATTTTCCTATGAAAAACTGATAAGCCCTTGGGCAGGCCATTTTTGATCCGGGGTTCATAATGTGAACAACATTTCCTTCCCCCTAGCCACTGATGCTTCTGACAAAATTTGGTCAAAATCAGGTCAGCAGTTTCAGAGGAGATGTCGTTTGAAAATGTGGATGGACGCCGGACAGATTGCGGTCACAATAGCTCATCCTGAGCCTTTGGCTCAGGTGAGCTAAAAATGCGCAGAAATGCCAAACACAGAACCCATGCGAAGTACTTGGATACCAAGTACACTGAGCAAGTTTGGGGAAAATTGGACCATTCCTTAAGGAGATATTGTGCGGAAACCAAAAACGGACAGACGGACAAGATGATTACTATAGGGCACCCGCATTTTCATGCGGGGCCCAAATTATCACCAGTTTAGATCATTCTGACATGCCAAGTCATTCAGCAATGCTGAATCCGCATCTTGTCTTTATCCCAATTATCACCAGTTTAGATCATGCTGACATGACAGTTATTAAGTGTTTTGTATTTATCAAAATTGTCTTAAGTTTAGATCATGATGAGATGCCAGGTTATTCAGCATCTTGTCTTTATCCCAATTATCACCAGTTTAGGTTGTGATGAGATAAGGACTTAAACCGTAAACTACAAAGGTAGTTAAAAGTTAAAAACATTAATTAATTACTTTTAGTTGATATTTCACTTTGTGGCAGCCAGCTTGGATCCTGATCAGGCACAAAGCTAAAAAGAATCAAAGCTTATTGCAAACTTGAGTCTTGCATTAACAGAAAGACATACCATACAGTACCCAAGTATTTGGACAAACAAACTTTGACAACTAACACAGACCCTGATCAAATCGATCCTCTTGGAGCAGTTTGATCAGGGTCTACACTATTTCTTACTACCTCACTTCAATTTAAAGTTATCAAAAAGATGCCATATTGACTAACCTGTCAAGGGGGAGACTGGATGCTCCAATGTAATACATGTATACATTTTCTTCCATAATTATTTACTATTATGGTTTAAAAAAAATTTGGAATGCGTAACTAATGAATCCTTTATATATGTGACATTCAACTTCATTAGAGAGCTCCTGATAATAGTTTTGATATTCAACAGAAAAATAGAACCTGTCCATATCTCTGTTGCAAAACGATTGAAGTAATGATAAATGGTGCAGATCCTGATCAATGGGACTATAATGTTTGTAAATTCCAGTAGACTGGTTCTCATTATTCAAAGGGTGAACAACTAAACATACTTTTGTGATCTGCCAGTATGGGCCACCTCGTGTGTACAGCGGGAAGTGGTACATGTCATACCAGTGGTGACTGAACTCGCGCTTCATGTGCACATTTAGCATATAATTCCTGCCATCCCCACGGACCTTCAAATACATATGGGTGTAGCGTGTCCAGTCATATGGTACATGTCTCTCAAATGAAATCTGCAACAAAACATGCAAAGAATTGTCCAGCAGTCCATCAACTCCCTGCTCTAGAGCATTTCTATACTCTAGACAAATTTCTTAAACAAACTGTTAATTAATCTGAGTTCAAGGTCAGGGCCAAGGTCGTTAGAGACACCACAAAGCATTAAGTGACACTCTGCTTTCACAAGATGTGTCCACACAAGAAATTTTGAAACTCAAGGGCTTGAGGATAATTATATCATCCAAACAAATTTCAGACAATTTTTTAATAAAGCTTAGGTCAAAGTCAAGGCCACAGCGACATCAAAGTAGTATGCAACACCTCCCCTTCCCAAGATGCGTCCACACAAGAAATTTTGAAATCCAAACTCAATGGCTTGTGGATGTATCATCCGGACAAATTTCAGATTTTTTTTTACTAAAGACGCACTCACACAATAAATTTGGAAATCCTAACCCAAGGGGTTGAAGATACATGTATATCATCCGGACAAATTTCAAGATAAATTTTACTACATGTACATGTATGTACAGTCAAGGTCAAGAACACAAAAACATCAAAGTAGTATGTGACACTTCGTCTTCCCATGATGCACTAACAACAGAAATTTGGAAACCCTAACTCAAGTGGTTGAAGAGATATTTTGTTCCTACTAAAATCCATACCAAAGGACTAACGGATGGATGGAATGACGGATGGATAGAGTGCAAACCTATTTCCCCCTCCGATGATCGGTGAGGGACTAACAATCACAGTATTAGTACATGTACCATATCATGGTTTCTTCTGCTCACTGTGATTACTATTGAAAATATACTAAACACTAATTACTACAATTCAAACAAGAGGGCCAAGATGGCCCTTTATCGCTCACCTGATTACCAAAGGTTTAAGATTATAGCTGGGTAGCCAATATTGACCTAAGGGAACAATGTTGATAGTGGATCATGAGCAGTGGTTGAAGGTTCTGGAGAACAAAATTTTCAAAGATTTAGAATATTGATTTTATCAAGGCAATCATTCGGACTAATGAAGATTGGGCTAAAATGTGACCTCTAGAGTGATTTTTCTAAGATTTCACCTAGTGACCTACTTTTTTATCCGGCCCGACCATGTCCTTTCACCAAGACAAATATTCTGAGCAAGTTTGAGGAAGATTGGGCTAAAAGTGTGACAGCTTGAGTGTAGACAATTTTTTTTTCTAAGATATAACCTAGTGACCTACTTCATGGCCCCCCTAACCCACTTTCAAAATATTCCAAGGTTGTATCAATACATTCATTCTGACTAACTTTCATGAAGACAGCTAAAAATGTGACCTATAGCGTATTCACAAGGTTTTCTTACCATTTGACCTAGTGACCTAGTTTTTTATCAAGACAATCATTCTGACTAAGTTTCATGAAGATTGGACAAAAGATGTGACCTCTAGAGTGTTCACAAGGTTTTTCTACTATTTGACCTAATGACCTATGTTTTGACCCCACATGACAAACTTTCAAACTCGTCTGAGATTCTATCAAGAAAATCTTTCTAAGTTTCATGAAGATTGGACATAAAATGTGACCACGAGTGTTTACAAGGGTTTTCTACTGTTTGACCTAGTGACTTAGTTTTGACTCCACAAGACCCACTTTCAATCACATCCAGGACTTTATCAGGAAAATCATTCTGACAAAGTTTCATGAAGATTGGGCTGAAAATGTGACCTCTAAATTGTTCACAAGGTTTTCTTATTATATAACCTAGTGAACTAGTTTTTGACCCCACATGACCCACTTTTGACTCGTCCGAGATTTTATCAAGACAATCATTCTGACAAAGTTTTATGAAGATTGGACTAAAATTGTGACCACTAGAATGTTCACAAGCAAATTGTTGACGACACGACAGACGACGCACACCGGACACTCAATTCAAATCTCCCAAAAGCTCACCGAAAAGCTCACCCTGCGCTTTGCTCAGGTGAGCTAATAAAACCCCTCTAAACCGTAATTTTAATTAAGAAGAATTAGGTCCGTTACTCCAGTCCTTAATGTAAATGCCTTTTCATGCCTTAGCAAACAAAGAAGACCAAGACCAGATGACTTTTGCAGGAGCCATTTGATCCGGGTCTGTTTTATTTGCTAATAAAATTACAATAGGTCTGACTCTACGATTTCTTCCCATACAAAATTCATGTGTACATGTACATATGCCATTATAAAAATTCAGGAATAAACATTCATGATGTCATTATTCCTTACATGAATACGCAACCGGGAAAAAGTTAAGACAGTTGGCCGTTTAACCCTTTCCCTGTTCTATAATTATTGCAAATTTCAATACCTACTGAATATTCATTAACAAAATAATTATAAAGAAATATGGAAGATGGTAGATTGTAGACATTTTAGAAAGCAAAGAAATAGAGCTATCAAATTCTATTGGCAAACAGAGCAGACCCTGATCAGACGGCTCCTCTAGGAGCCGTCTGATCTGGGTCTACTCTGTTTGCAAATGCGTGAAAACACGTTTATATGAGGGAAAGGGTTAATGCAGGATGGAAGTAATGCAGAAAACTCCTCTTCACCTCACCATTTCTTTGTAGAATATTCAGGTAAGAAGTAATGACACTATCATTATGTCTTGGCCAAATTTTTAAAATGAAATTTTGATATTGGTAAAACTTTAGAGTCGGAACAACTATAATGTCATAAGCAAATAAAGTAGACCCATTCAGATGGCTCCTGTAAGAACCGTCTGATCTGGGTCTACTCAGTTTTGTAAAGGTGTGACAGGAAAGGATTAAAGACCGGCATTGATACTAATTTGAGGGTCATGTTTAAAGGGCGTTTACTGTACATTTGTATTAAAATCAAGGATCCTACCCTCAAGATGGCCCCTATATTTTTATATACAGTTGAACTTCGATATCTCGAACTTCAAAGGACTATATAAATAAGTTCGAGATAACAGAAGTTCGAGTTATCTGATTTGTAATCTGGACAATTTCTCAAGCTCATAGCTTAATGCAGGTCTACAGTAATGCTGAAAGCTCCTGCAGGAGCTTTCAGCATTACTGTAGAACTGCATTAAGCTGTGAAATGTGTTTCTAGATATGTGTAGTGGTAGATTTTAGAGCAATTCTGTATTGTAAAATTTTGGAAGGACCGAATTTTTAGTTCGAGTTCGAGTTATCCGAGTTCGAGATATCGAAGTTCACTGTACATGTAATATAGATATGATTCTACAGTTTCTGCATGGCCAAAATGCCTGTGTCAATGTGCTACTATAACAAATTAATCTAACTAATATTCATGATGTCTTTTATTTCTCACATGAATATTCATGGATGGAAAAAACACTAGATGAAAATACAGTTTGCATTCATCTTAAGGTCACAGGTCATTTAGTGTGTGGGTAATTTCTAGTTTTACTCTACCTTTTTCAGAGGAGAACGCACATTGCAAAACCCAGCATTCTTGTGTTCTCCATCTTTTGGCACATCTGTGTTTATGAAGCCACGAAACATGGCTGTATTTGTATCAGGGGTCACTGCAAAAGATGCAGTGCTTTTGCCTAAGTTTGTGTCACGATCAGTGGACACCAGCCAGTCTTTAATGGAGTCTGGTCCATTAAATTTTACAAAATATTCATAATCACCATGTTCTGGAATAATTCTAAAATCAGACGCAAATTTGTCTTTCCATTCCTGCTTCCACTGAGGAATTCCTTTTCTTAGTATCTCTAATCCCTCACTAATATCATCTTTTATGGGTCTTACTGTCCGAGGTTTGTCTGGAACCCACACAGTAAAATTTGACCTTTTATGAAAATTTTGTTTCATCTGATAATTTACTCTTTCTGCAGGCCTCAGGGTTTCGAGCTTTGTATCGTTGTTACAGATGCTGTGAGTTTGTTTAGAGCTACACATTAATTGTATCAGCCTCCTCCTCTCATGCCCCAAGAGCTGCACTAAGCTGTTAGCCATCCTCTCTAAGATTGTCCCATTTACTGTTTTTCCTACAAAGACAAACATGTGTATTAAAAAGTTCTGCTTGTGAAATACTATGCCTATAACACATGCTGGACACACAATAATAGCCAATTTGACCTTTGAACACAAAGTATTACATTGTCTTAGACAGGAAACAGCTGAAAAGTTCAGCTTCATGCATTGAGTATGAAGCTGAATATACAGGCCAGGTATAATGTATCTATCTGTACAAATAAAAAGATATACATGTACCCAAAACAATATGCACCTCACTTAGATCTTTGGGCATAAGAAAATAATTAAGCCATATGATGACAAAGGTAGTACTCAAATAATGTAAACTCAGGCTCAACTAAAAAGCTTTATAAGTATGCATGGACCCTGTTTGCAGGGTCTGAGCATACTGATAGTATTTCCTGTTAGGAGACTTAGACAGTAAATGGATAGTATTCTTTCATTCTTGTATTTCTATAAAAACTTTTACATGTGTAACCGACTAACTGGTGTTTCTCTGATGAAAAATACAAATGTATATATCAGGAGTTGGGACTGACTCTGAGACCTCAAGATTCCTAGTCAAAAAGTCTACCACATCGCCATAAATGCTGGATTGCACAGCAATGCTTCGTAAGTGTTCATATTGGTAAACTATACACCGTGATATACTCCCCCAATCAAGTTGAAATTTGTCCTGAATTTTTCTATGGGTACAGAGAACAATTTGGATCGATTAATGAGCCCAAACAGTCACAGCCTGACGTTGGGTGTCAAATGTAATCAGGGTTTCTCCGACAGAAAAGATACCCGTCTGTAGTGTGTGCATATGTGTAAGGGGGGGGGGGGGGGGGGGGGGGGGGGGGGGGGGGATTGGTTGTCAAACCCGAAACATTGAGATTCCTGATCAAATATTCTACTGCATTGCCACAAAAGCCGGCTTGCACCGAAAGGCTTTACAAGTATTGATATAGTTAAACTACACACCATGATATGTATCAAATCTAATCCTTGTAAAATCATTACAACAGAACTGAAGAGGCATGTTTTATGTGTTAAGATTTGCCTGATCAAACGATGATATCAGAGCAATATGATCAGATACATCAATACCAAATTGTCCTCCTTCTATGGATAAGAAACATACTAAATTATCTATCTTCTCAACGAAACTCCAGACTTATTTGTTACAATACTGTTATTTATCTTTTTTTCCTTCTCCTTCTTCCAATACTGTACTGACACTGAACTGTTGTATTCACAAACAGGTATATGATGGTGCAAGAATAATCAAGAGTGAAGTTTTAAAAAAATAAATCACTGTATACAATGCAGATAAAAGAACAATTCCAAAGCTTAACTGACGAAACTTCCCTTTAAAATTGTCAAGAGAATGGTTGCTGACAAATGAGTGGGAAAATGAGTGTAAAATAGTATCTGGGGGACAAGAGTGCAGCAAAATATATGCCCATCTAAGCCTTGATCAACATAAAATGAGATATAACATATTTGCTGAATGCAAATGCAAAACGCAAATTCTAAGTCCAATTGTGTGACCATGACCTTGTATATAAGAACCAGGACACACCCATGTTACTGTAGCATGTCCAGATAAACATTGTGGTGAAATTTGAGAAGGATCCATTATGCAGAATTTGAGTTAAGAGATGCTACAGACAGACAAATTGAGGTTAACATATTTGCTAAGCGCAAATTCTAAGTCCAATTGTGCGACCTTGACCTTGGATATACATACCGGGACACATCCATGCTACTGCAGCATGTCCAGATAAACATTATGGTGAAATATGAGAAGGATCCACCAAGCAGAACTTAATTGATTTAGAGAGATATGTTACAGACAGATAGGTTAACAATTTTGATACACACAATTTCTAAGTCTAATTGTGCGACCTTGACCTTGGATGTTCTTACCGGGACACACAAATGCTACTGTAGCATGTCCAGATAAACATTGTGGTGAAATATGAGAAGGATCTACCAAGCAGAACTTAAGTAAAAGATGTTACAGAAGACGGACAGACAGCGCCATTCCATAGTACAGCTCTCTCTTTAAAATGGGCGTATAAAAAGGATTTCTGATAGTACTGCTTTTTGGCATAGGGGACAAGAATGCCGAGTCCATGGCCTCAAACAGAACTTATCGGTGTGAGAAGTATGGAGCCATTGGAATTTGGAGGTATACCTTAGCTTGTGCTCTGTGTTCCTGGAGGATGGGCTAATAGAGTTTTTGCATTTTGGATACAGAGGCCTGAACATTTAGTTGTTTTTACTTCTTCTGAGATATCAAGTCAGGTCAAGTCATGTAATATTTATTTATAGGCGGAGGTTTACAATAACCGTCATAACACAAGCTCTGCAAACAAACAGATAAATGACAAAGATTTAAAACAAATTCATAAGTAAAATAAATATCATAAACAATTCAGCTGTTCAAATTAATTTTACCCCGCCAAACATGCACTAACCTGAAAATTAATATTTAACTGAGGTATTGACCAAAGGGGCAAAAATGTTTTTCACAAAGTGCCATAACTCTGGTGTTCCAGGATAAATGTGAGAGATACTTGCAGGGTCCCATTTCCTAATGCTTCTAATCATTTTCATGAAGTTTCATAGTATAACTCCAAATAGTTTCTGATATATGGCTCTGGAAAGACACAAGTGTTACATTTTTTTCAAGAGCCCTAACTCTAGTATTCCAAGGTCAATATAAATGATACTTGCAGAGCCACATTTCCTTATGCTACTTAACCTTTTCACAAACTTTCATAGAAACAATCCACATAGTTTCTGAGATATGACTCTGGATAGACAAAAATGTTACATTTTTTGCAAACAAAGTGCTATAACTCTAGTGTTCCAAGGTCAATATAAACAATACTTGCAGATAAAGCCACATGTCCTTATGCTACTTAATATTTTCACAAAGTTTCAGAGAAACTTTCTAATCAGTTTCTGAGAAATAGCTCTGGACAGACAAAACGGTTACATTTTTTGCAAACAAATAATTCTGGTGTTCCTGGGTCAATATGAATGATACTTGCAGTCTCATATCCTTAAATGCTATTTAACATTTACACAAAGTTTCATTGAAAAACTCCAAAGGATTTCTGAGATATTGCTCTGGACACGCCAAAAGTTACATTTTTGGCAAACAAAGGGCCATATCTCTAGCATTCTAAAGTCAACGTGAATGATACTTGCAGGCCCACATTCTGTCATAGTATTAAACATTTGCACAAAATTTTAATAAAAGTCTACACCGTTTCTGAGATATCACAGGCTATGGTAAATACCTTTCATTTCTTCAAAATGAAAGAGTTTTCAAGCATTGCAAGTTGTTTGAAAGTGTTTTAAAACCATCGTTTGACAAAACAGCCATTTTTCAATTTGTTTAGCAACTTTGATAGAGCATGATGCAAAGATTTATATAAAGTGAGGTTACATTCTGCTTCGTGTTTCAGGGGAGACATAGTTAACACTTTACTCCATGAATATTTATGCAAGAATAATAACATTATGAATATTAATTAGTTTAATATATCTATAATGAAACAGGAACATGGGAATTCTTGACCATGGCAAAAACTTAAGAATCTCATCTACATTATTTCATAAGCAAACAGAGCATCCCTGATCAGACAGCTCCTAGGAGCCATCTGATCTGCGTCTACTTTGTTTGCAGAGTCTTAAAAAGGCGTATTTATAGAGTAAAGAGTTAAAGCAATTGTTGGTGGCCGGATGCACAGACAGACAGACGGACAGATTAGACCCTATTAGACAGATGACCCTTGACCCTCCAGAACGACCTTGACAGACTGCAAACATGGGAAGCAAAGTGGGACATGGAATTCAACCCTTCTAAATGCCAGGTTATCAGGGTTACCAAGTCAAAACAGTACATTCCCAGCAGCTACTCCCTACACGGACAGACATTGGAAACAGGAGTGCCCGTTACTTGGGAGTGGACTTATCGAGCGACTTATCATGGAACACCCACGTTGACAGGATCACTGGTAAGGCCAGAAAAACACATGGATTTAGAAAAAGAAACATAAAGACCAGAAACATCAAAGTAAAAATCCATTTCCTAAATTATTCCCCCTCAACTGGAATATGCTGGCACTATTTGGGATCCGTACACCAAGCTAAACTCTAATAAAATTGAATACATACAACGCCAGGCTGCACGATGGACCCTAAATGATTACTCCCACTACTCAAGTGTTACTAGCATGCTGGACAGGTTGGGTTGGAGATCCTTAGAGCAACGCCGATCAAACGCGCATCTATGTCTTTTCTATAAAAAAGTCCATAATCTTGTCGCCATTTCTGTTCCTGACTACATACAAAGAAGTGACAGAATCTTCAGACTCTGTCTTCCACTAACATTCCGTCAGATTCACACCCGGGTGGACTACTACAAGTATTCATTCTTCCCCGTAACAATTGTACAGTGGAATGCAATTCCGATGGATGTTGCGCTGCTGCATGACTTGGATTCATTCAAACATGCAGTCAGCCTCATTCACCACATCAAACCTTAAACAATATCAGAACTGTTTTTAAACTTGCTTTTATTCTCTTTTTCATGCCTTTTCTTACTAATCTGTTTCCTTAATGCTATCAGTTTTATTTTCCTTCTACTGTTTTTACTTTTAATGACTATATACTTTTTCAATTAACATTGGTACTGGCGCGCAGCTGCTTAGTTACAGATGCCCATGAGGGCGTATAGCAGTATATAGAGAAAGAAATAGAAAGATGAACACTAGAACAAAATATTAACTGCAGCAAAGACCTATCAATATCATGTTATTCTTTGACTGTAACTGTTAACTATTCACGCATTTGCAAACAGAGTAGACCCAGATCAGATGGCTCCTATAGGAGCCGTCTGATCAGGGTCTGCTCTGTTTGCTAATGGAATTTAATAAACCTTTTTCTTCACTTTCCAAAATGGCTACAATGTCCCACCTTCCATATTTCATTATAACTATTTTGTCCATGAATATTCAGTAGATATTAAATTTGAAATAAACACAGAACAGGGAAAGGGTTAAAACATAAATAATCTGTTGATAATAATTATTGAATCCGGGTCAAATCGGACCAAAACCAAAATCGGCCTGGGTCAAATCAGACCAAATCAACCGGGTCAAAACAGACCACGCTATAATATATATTGAATAGAATGCCCCCATTTGATTTATTAGTCTGATATGACTTAGTGGAAACTGATACCTAAATTTGGACAAATAAGAAATAGTATCATGCATTGATTAATATAAAGGTGTCAATTAAATATTGAATCTGCTAAGGCGGGCCCAGGTAATTCGGGTATATATTTATTCTTTATTTGAGTCTCTTCATGTAGTAAATGTTGTTGTCATATTGTTTTAACAAGAAAGATACTTTTAACTTTGATGAAAGTGTATATTTAGAGGGCATTAACTTCACCAACTGACCAGATCATAATTAGAGATGCTTGATTTTTAAATCGGAGTTTGATGCATTAATTGACCCATGAAAGAAGATGTGTTTGAAAGAAAATGTGTTTAATGTGTGCCATCATTTTTTTTGTAAACGGCATACTTTAATCAACTAATGAGTGTGTAATCGATTGTTACTTTCCTGCCTATTACTGTTCAGCTGAATTGTATTTTTCACACACTATTTCGGATTATGTAGGCAGTCGGCGAATAAAAGAGAAATTAGAACAGAACAGAAGTCATCTTTAAATTGATAAGTTAAATTGTTAAATGTAATTAGATGTAATTAGACTAAGTCAACAAGCTGCTGGTAAAGTCGAGAATTGATTTCTACTCAGAGAAAGTTGAATCATGCCAGGCAGACTCAAAAAGTCTTTTCAAAGTCACTAAGCATCTGCTAGGTTCAACCAATGATATCTCATTGCCCAAGACTTCATCCTCAAAACAACTTGCACAAGACTTCAGTGACTTTTTCATTGAAAAGGTGGACAAAATACGGGCAGATATTGCATCAGGCACTGTATCCAGTGTGCCGATTACCACTGAGATGCAGCATTCAACAAATTTTTTAGAAAAGTTTGGTGCAGCTACAGTGGAAGAAGTAGAACAGATCATTAAGGCATCCCCCTGTAAGTCTTGCGAACTGGATCCAATACCTACATGGCTGCTAGAGGCATGCCTTGATGAACTCCTACTGATTTTGACAAACATTGTTAACTCCTCTTTAGACACTGCCTGCGTTCCAAAAAGTTTCAAGAGGTCACATGTCAGACCCCATTTAAAGAAACCTGATCTCGATTCAAATGAACTTGAAAATTATAGGCCTGTATCAAATCTGCCATTTGTCTCCAAAGTGTTAGAAAAAGTGGTTGACAAACGCATTGAGTCCCACCTGACCTCAAACAATCTGCATGAGCAGCATCAGTCAGCATACCGAAAGCATCATTCAACAGAAACTGCTCTTCTGAAAGTTCAAAACGACATCCTTCAATCCCTACATAAAAACGAAATTACAATTCTGGTGATGCCTGACTTATCGGCTGCATTTGATACTATCGATCATGAAACGTTGCTGAAACGCATAGAAAAAGACTTCGGAATCATTGGAAAACCTCTTGAGTGGATGACCTCCTATCTAAATGACCGCTATCAAATAGTGTCAGTAGATGGGGAATTGTCCACTCTAGTTAACATGAGATATAGCGTGCCACAGGGATCGGTCCTAGGACCAAAACATTACATCATGTACACAAAACCTGTCGGCTCAATCTGCAAAACCCATGGGCTGAACCACCATTTTTATGCCGATGACTCACAGTTATATGCCTATCCTTTCAGCCCAAGGACATTTCCTGTCAACATGAAGCTTTATCACGAGTTGAGAGCTGTCTCAAAGAACTAGTCTCTTGGATGCACCAGAACATGCTGAAGCTCAATACTGACAAAACTGAGGTCATCCTGTTTCATACAAAAAACACAGAAGTATCTGAAGAGATTTATGTGCTAGTAGGACCCTCTAAAATCAAGCCATCTTTGTGTATAAAGAATCTCGGTGCATGGCTCGATTCACAAATGGATATGACATCACACATCAATTCCGTGTGAAGGTCTAGTTACGCACAGCTGCGACGAATTGGCCACATAAGAAAATATCTCTCACCTGCTGCTACCAAGACTTTGGTGAACTCTCTGGTTACATTGAAAATAGACTACTGCAACTCATTGCTGCATGGAATTTCAAACAAAACATTGCGGAAACTTCAAAGACTGCAAAACACAGCAGCCCGCATCATAACCAGGACTTCTCGATACGATCATATCACGCCTGTTTTGAAGGAACTTCACTGGCTTCCGGTTCAACATCGGATTGAATTCAAAATTCTGACACTTACGTATAAAGCCATGCACAATGAATCCGCCAAGTACATTGTCGACATGCTTGACGTGTACAGGCCCCGTAGAGAATTAAGATCAGCAAGTAGTTTTTTGACGTTGGTTGTACCAAAAATTCGTAAGGTAAAATACGGTGAGAGAAATTTCATGCATGCAGCTCCGAAACTCTGGAACGCTCTACCATCAGGCATTAGAGATGCAAGCTCACTGGCATGTTTCAAAAGATCTCTGAAAACGCATTTCTTCAACATATTTAATTAGGGCAGTTTAGAAAACGTAGCTACTAATTGTCGGTTATCATAACTGCTGCATTAGCCACAGCGTGTTGATCCTGCCACTCGCTTATGACTGTGGGACTTTTTTAAACCCCCTTTTCAAACATAATGCTCCACAAATGTAGAAGAAATAATTAGATAAACGAACAAAAAAGATCTCATCCATACTTTTTATGGACTTCCAGGGAATCCCCTTGCTGTTGTACGTGCGGGTGTTGTGTCAGCCGGATTCCGCTCTCCAGGAGTTGGATTCTGAGGGAGTGCTGTTGTCAAACGGGGCATCTCTATATGCTTGGTACCTCTAGTAACTCCAGTTCCAATGCCGGAGGGAGCACCGTAGTGGAACAGGGCATCCCTATACCCCACTGGTACATTGGGAGTCTTGCTGGCATGACTTGCTACCCTGCCCTCAACCAGTGCCAGGGATTCCTGTTAAGCTAACTCAGTTTCCTTATTTTTGCTTACCAGTGAACTGGGTCGTGTAATATATGGGCAGTGGGCAGGTTAAGCATGTACGGTCCGATGCAGCATCGCATGTCTCAGTCAATCTTGATTTGTCCAATATGAATTCTTTCCATTGCAGCCGGTGGGATATGTTGTAGGAACAGTAAACGGGATACCCTCTCTTAAGTTTTACTTTGGCTGGGCTTTTTCGGGTTCCCATAACAGGACATTTTACTCTGTAATTAAATTTCGGATATACCCTATTACAACTCCGTTAAAATATGGATTATCCCTTGTGTGCCCCCTCATTGCCATGGCGGGTCGAATAGTGTTTGACTGGGGGGGTGGTGTCTGTGCAGCACATTGCGCGTATATTACAGTTGTTTATTTGTATTACTTAGTTTATATGCATGAGCTTCAAATTGATCTGTTCTGTTACCCAATTTTCCAGCAATACCCAATTTTCAAGCAATACTTTATGTGTAGTGTTGTATGCCAAAAAATGTACCCAATTCTGTTGGGTCTGGGTAAAAACTGTGTGACGTACTGGCACTGTGCATAGAATGTTACATTCAAATTTTGTTTTTTATGATGTGAGTGCATTGACACAATATAATAGAGCGTAATATGACACAGACAGATAAACTTATGGAAGGGATGAAATTGGTTTATCTATGTTCTAAATAAATTCTTTTTTATTATTATTCTTATCTATATATAAGTATTAAATATATTTTATTTTAAGTGTTCTATATTTACACATTGAATATACCGTTTTGTATATAAAATGTATCTATGTGAAGCGCTTTTGAACGCACATATCCTGTGTGAAAAGTGCGCTATATAAATGTGGTATAATAATAATAATAAAAAGTACACAAAACAAGCCTATATTCACCAGCAAAATATTTGGAAAATGTAAGATTGTATTAATAAGTCACCATTGTAAACAAGAGGGCCATTGGCCCTATATCACTCACCTGAGTTACAGTAATATTGACAATGTTAATTTTTCAGCAGACAACATTTCTAGCAGATGACACTGCTTTCACCCTTTCACTGCTGAATCAACTTGAACTAAGATTGACACACAGTCTGGATTCAGACCTAATACCAAGTAACTGTCTGACCAAGATCTAAATTGTTTACAACTTTATAGGTCAAAATGCCTAAAACTGATCTTTAGAAATTCAACTGACGACAAATCTGAAGCAGACGACATTACAGATCTCTTTGAAAGAGCATTTCAAAGCTCCTTATGTAAGTGACCCCCCCACCCCCCATATACACAGTATTCAGCTGACCAATAGTGAAATGACCAATAAAAATATCTTTAAAAATCTTTTAACCCTTTCCCTCATATAAACCTGTTTTTACGCATTAGCAAACAGAGTAGACCCAGATCAGACGGCTACTATAGAAGCCGCCTGATCAGGGTCTGCTCTGTTTGCTTTTGACAAAATATAGATCTGATTCTACAGTTTTTGTCAAAGCAAAAACTTCTCTTTACAGAAATAATGTGTTTTTAAGGATTAAAAATAAGAGTAGACCCAGATCAGACAGCTCCTATAGAAGCTGTCTGAACAGGGTCTGCTCTGTTTGCTTTTGACAAGATATAGATTTGATTGTACAGTTTTTATCAAAGCTAAATTCTCTTCATGGAAATATCATGTTTTTACTCATTAGCAAACAGAGTAGACCCAGATCAGTGTTTGTCAAAGCAAACTGGGAAAGGGTTAATAGGTGTTTAGAAATAATTCCAGCTCTAGGTATGAATATCTGATAATCAGTCAATTAAAAGGGTCATTAGTTTTTTTAACAATTGAAATTGAGAAGAGGTACTCATTTTTTGAGTAATATCAATTATTAATTGACAATAATTTTGATTAAGTTAAGACATTATTTGTTTTCAAAATCAAATTAAAATAAATACAATTAATAGCAAGGAGAAAAGTCTTTATTAAACACCTACACTTCAACTAAATGCAATTAATAAAGACTATATTACATAATAAGCATGATAAAATTTATTAAAATAAATGACCATAATGATATTAAATACTTTTTTTTCAAATCACATAAATTAACTGCAGAAACAACATAACATTATGCAAAGACTTATGATAACATCCAGCTGTGAAATTCCCAGTTTGGCACAAGTCACCAACAATACTCATCATGGGGTTAATGGGTCAACATTCCTTTCAAAATGCCCTTTGCTAAGTAATTTTTCATCTGCAACAATTGTCGTCTGCTTCAATTCTTAAAATAAACTTTCTATCTTTTTTTTTTAAAAAATATGGTCAAGATGACAAACAGTTTGGATCCTGATGAGAAGCGGCATTATGTTGCCTCTCATCTGGATCCAAACTGTTTGCATAGGCAATCACAGCTTCGCGGCTAGCGTGCAAAGAGTTAAGAGTAGTATTGACCTGGAGAGATTAACAGTTGCTCTAAGAGCACTACTGTCCAGTGCTGTAACCTTTTAACTGTAGTTTCTGATGTGAGAAGTCGATTTAACCCTTATTGTCCCTCATATAAACTTTTTTTCATGCATCTGCAAACAGAGTAGACCCAGATAAGATGCCTTCTACAGGATCTGTTTGTTCATGGAATTTGATAGATCTGTTTCTATGCCATTCTAAGACAGCGACACTGATCCACCTTCCATATTTCAATATAAATATATTGTTCAATAGTTATCTCCCCTTGTCCCTTAATGGCTATCTGATGAGACAAGGGAAATAACTGTGAGGAAATTGCTAAGGGAAACCTTTTAAGTATTGTTTCTGATATTAAGAAGTTTAAAGCCCCATGGTGAGACCATTTTTGGCCCAGGGGTCATTATTTGAACAAACTTGGTAGATGTATATTATGTGATGCTTCATACCAAATATCTTAGCTCTAGATTATGTGGTTTCAGAGAAAAAGATTTTAAAGGGTTTCCTATATAAGTCTATGTAAAAATTACAAGCCCTGGGGCAGGTCCATTTTTTGGCCCGGGGTCATCATTTGAACGAACTTGGTAAAGGACCATTAGATGATACTTTATACCAAATATCAAAGCTCTAGGAATTGTGGTTTCAGAGAAGAAGATTTTTAAAGATTTAAAAAAAAAACACTTTAAAAGTAGTGGAGTGGGCCATTTTTTGCCCGGGGTCATGATTTGAACAAACTTGATAGAGGACACCCTAAAGTACATTTCTGTGAATTTGGGTTGAAATCCTCCCAGTGGTTAAGGAGAAGAAGTCATTTGAGTAAAAGTGAACGGTCAGACAGACGGACGACAGGCGGTCACAATAGCTCACCTTGAGCCTTAAGCTCAGGTGAGCTAAAAATGGTCCGATTTGACCCGGTCCGATTTAGTTTTGGTCCGATTTGACCATGGGTACGATTTGACCCGTTACCTAATTATTATATATACTTATACCGTATACCTTAATCTACTTCTACTGAATCACCAATTCAAACCATCTATAACGGTCCCCATCTACAATACTTCAGTAGAAACTGATTCCCAAGTGAAATAAAACAAAAACAAAAAGGACACGAATGAAGGACGGTACCGAGGAGTGATCCCCCTTTATATTTTCCGAATGTGCAACAGCAAATTAATCTTAAATCTTATGCAGTTTAATCCGACGATATTTGCATTTTTCTTCCTGAACCTATTTACACAAAATTTGTTAATTCTATTATTAATGTGAGAGGAAATACTTATCATACCTCTTGATGACTAACTTTATAAATTGGATGAATTTTGGACACTACGATTTCCTCTACCTTGTAAGTCATACTTCCGGTTTTATTTTCTAACTGTCACAGGCTTGTCACTGATTCGTACCAAGCACACGGATATCTTGAAATGGGAAACCGCTCGTCTATGCAGCTACAGGATGAAGAAATCAGCGATATACAAAGTGAAACAGGATGTAAGTTTTTTCCTTTCTTTTACAAACTAGAAGTACAGCAATTACTTTAGCAGACTGGTCAGGCAGAGGATAATTATTTTACCATGTCCGCATTCCAGCCTTGTGCAATCATAGTTAAGTCATCAGCTATGGTTTGAGACTTTTTGAAGCTAAGAAAAAGTATAACATGTTCAAGCCAACAGATAAAAGTTCCAACTAGGCTCATTAATATTATTAACGACCTATACTTGTAAACATTGCCAGTTTTGCGCCATGAATATTCATGTTAGAAATAAGTACATTCATTATTATTAATCGTTTCCTCCATAAATACGCCTTTCTGCTGATTAACCCATGATTCGGTAAATGACCAGTTCGATAAATTGAATTTATAAATATATAGTAAACAGAATCAAGGTTTCGGTAAAAAGGTGATTGTAGTAATTTAGTCTCATCAACGAGCTGTAAGACAGCATTCTAATTTTGTGATGGTTTACAGTCTGGGTGCTACTAAACAGAGTCTGGTAGAGTCCGGTAGAGTCTGGTAGAGTCCGGTAGAGTCTGGAGGCCTTTTTAGAAGTTTAAGTGCAATTTAAAGATTATAATGCTGTTATATAGCACTATTTTGTATGTTTGCAGCAGTAGTAATTAACATCCGTTAATAAATGAGCATATAATAGCTTGAAAACTCCCTGTAAATATTACCGGGGTCACACGGTAATGGCCGACCTACGTCGGATAGAGTCTGTTCTAGTTTTAGAAGTCTATATGGTATTAAATTTCCCCCTTTTTTATCAGAAAACATTTTACATACATTAATAAGTGATTTTATTATAATTTCAAAGGCAGTATGGACATGATATACATGTATTGTATGACAAGATTGTTGTTTCGACTTTTTCATATTGGCGAAAAGTCGGAGGGTACCGGTAGTGTCTGGAGATGAAAACGGGAGTTTTAGGCCAACATTTGCAAAATTAAGCGAATTAATGTATTAATAACAAGGTAGAGATGTATCTGCAACCATATTTCACATAAAATTGTGTAGCAATTTGTGAATAATTGGACTCAAATTGTTAGTATCGAAACCTAAGTATACGAATCTATCCGACGTAGGGCGGCCATTACTGCGTGACCCGGTAATATTTACCGGGTATTTTCAAGCTAATATACGATCATTTTTTAATGGATATTAACTACTATAGCTTCAAACATACAAAATAATGTTATATAACAGCATTATAATCTTTAAATTGCACTAAAAAGGCCTCCAGACTATACTGGACTCTACCAGACTCTACCAGACTCTACCAGACTCTGTTTAGTAGCACCGTACAGTCTCATGGCAATACGTCAAATACGGGGTGGAAATCATTAATTTTCTAATTTACAATCTGGTCATATTATACCTAATTTTCAATGTAAATCTGCACTTTTTTGGCAATTACGTCATTCAAACAACAACTCACTGACCTCAGATATGCTCATAAATCCACACTGCAACCCACACTGTTGTTATGCGATGTGAGTGTATACTCACAAGTGCAATATAGCAGTTACTGTAAGCGCTACGAGGAAACGGATTAAGTGGATTAAAGGCAACCACAAAATAACTCTCTTCGGAAGTTCTCTTGTCAGGTACATACATTTAATACATATTAATTTATACTACTGCATGTCTTTATTTAAGAATAATTATTATTTCATATTTTGGAAGAAAATCCAACCTGACAGGAATCATTAGGTGTGTCCAAACCTAAATCAGTCTTAATGCCTGTGTACTTTTCCTGGATATCGTTAAAACCGAAAGTAGCTCGATATCACCATTTAGAGTACACAAATGTGCACTAGTAATAATTATGTACACAGGAATTTCACACCTTCCATTCATGCTTTATAATGGTATTATTGTGGTGTTGGGAGGCTTGGAACACAGAATAGTTCATTGTGATCTGGGTGCAAACTGTGTATGGATCAAATTGTTATTATTACGACTACCTTTAAAGAAAGGTGCAAACATCTAATCTTAATCATAACCATCAAAGACACGTACCGTCAGCGGGTGCAAACTGGTTCTACCATTTATTACCAATTATTAATTACGGTTGTGTTTGTTTAATAATTATAAGTATTCAACTTACTACGACAACCTTTAAAGAAGAGAGTCCAAACATCTAATCTTAAGCATAACAGTTATTAAAGGCTCATACAAACAGGTACTATCATTAAACGTGTGTCGGTAAATTTAACAGTTAATTAACTGATTTAACAATAATAATACTAATATTAATAAGGCATTGCTCAGTCCTGAGAAGTACATGTAATGTTTTTATTAAGCCTTTCCCTGTTCTGAGTTTATTCCAAAGATCAATACCTACTGTATATTCATGGAAAATAGCTATAATTAAACGTGGAAGGTGGAACATTGTACCCATTTTAGAAAGCAAAGAAACAGATAGATCTATCAAATTCCATGAGCAAACGGAGCAGACCCAGATCAGGCAGCTCCTCTAGGAACCGTCTGATCTGGGTCTACTCTGTTTGCAAATGTGTGAAAAGGTGTTTGTATAAGGGAAAGGTTTAAGACATTTAGGAAAAATATAAGATTATTACTATATACATGTATGCTGTATTTTTTAAACTATCTTATATGAGCATGACAACTGTTGTGCCTTCCAAGTCTTTTTTCTTTGCATAATAATATTTTAAAACATTTATTTATCTTGAAATAATAAATTTTCAGATAAAAATCATCCAAAGTGTTAATTTACTTGCTAAATAGACCGAGTCGGCTGCTACGAAATCTTGACCTATTTCTTGTTGATTCGTGGGCTCTAATTAGTCAGTATTAAAATAGCATTCCCGGACAAGAAGTTTCATATTGCGGGATTTTTTGCGGGACTAAATTCGGTCAGACAAAAATTTGTAACAATGATTACGGTATTTTGAAATAAATGATTATACAACGCAATTGAAGAAAAAGAAACTTAACCATTTAGGAGTTGTAGTATCCTAGACTCCGCTACCGGCCGCATACGGTAACATGATGCGGAACGGGTTTTATACATGATCTTTTCGGGTACTGAATAAAACATGAAGACCACGAGGTGTTGCGTTTAACAACAATCCCTTATAAAACATAACAGGAGGTAATGGCGTTTTCCAAAATGGCGGATAAATAGCATCCAATTTAATGTTTTCATAGATGGCCCCAAAAAGGTCCATGCAAGGGTCTGCAGAAAGGTCCACATATTAACAAGCATTTTTCATAGATGTTATTGACAAAAACTGGGTCACCAAAAAAAACTCTGTTTTGAGAAAACTATGTGATTACACAACCCACTAATCGATAGGAAACCACGAATCCATAAATAGGCATAATGACCTTTTTACCGAAACGCAGAGGTCAAGATAAGATTCGTAAATTTAAACATTTTAAAGAAAAGGGCCTTTTATTTCTCCACCAAACCCATACTGTGACCACTCTTTAGAATAATCTCTTCGAGATGATTCTAAAAAGTGAGTCACAGTATAGGGTTTGGTGGAGAAATGACGATTTTAGTATTTGGGTACGCACCTTTTTCTGTAGCTCTGCGAAATGTCTGAACGAGTTACTATATATATATATAAAATTTACCAAAACAGTCATTTACCGAAATGTCGGACACCCTTTCTCGGCCTTTGCAAACAGAGTAGACCTATATCAGACAGCTCCTATAGGAGTCGTCTGATCAGGATCTGCTGTGTTTGCTTATAGTATTATATAGATCTGATACGCTTGTTTCTGCTTTGACAAAAGAATTATGTCAATATGTGTTGATATGCTATTATAACAAATTAATCTGATTAATATCCATGACGTCATTATTTCATACATGAATTTTCATGGAAGAAAGGGTTATTAGTAGTGCTGAAACGATTACCCGGTTAACCGTTTCCGATTACAAAATGGTGATTAACTGGTTACTAAATCCGTAACCGGTTAACCAGATTGGTTACTTCCCTTAAATTTGTCAGTAAAGTGTTAAAGGTCACAACGGCCATAAAAAGACTTTTAAATTTGTTTTCATGTTCAATAAAACTTTTGAAGTATATGTATTTGTTTCAAAACTATTTTATTTGTTGGTTGTTCTATTTAGCACATGTATCTAACTGACCGATTTTCTTCGGTCTGAAAGATTTTGAAATAATTGTGATGGAAATATCAGCTTAACTTGATTAATATAAGGCGTTATAATGATAAAATATGTCATCAAAATTCAGTGGTACGGAAGGTCGTGGGTTCGATCCCCGGCTGCGTTAGACTAAAAGTCGTTAAAAGTTGGTACTAGTAGCTCCCTTGTCTACGCTCGACAATAAAGGTATAGTTCTAGGACTGGTCGGCCCGGTGTCAGGATAATGTGACTGGGTGGGGTGCCCTTGCCATGTACCTGCGGCAGGAGTATTCCAGTGAGGCAGCACTATAACTTGTCTCATGCGGATGCCGTCTGCAAATAACTGAAATATTGTTGGTCGGACATAAAACCCAACTCACTCACTCACTCAAAATTCAGTTTGTTTATTATGTCTCCCCCAAATATTTATATGGGGGAGACATATTGTTTTCGTGAGAGTTGTCTGTCTGTCTGTCTGTCTGTCCGTCTGTCCGTCTGTCTGTCTGTCCGTCACACTTTTTGTCCGGACGATAACTTCAATATGCCTGATGCCAGTTGATTGAAACTTCATATATGGAAAGAGCATAATGAGAGGAAGTGTCATGCACAAGGTCCATAACTCTGGCTTCACTAATATTGGAGTTATTGCCCTTTGTAAAATAAAATCACACTTTTTTGTCCGGATGATAACTCCTATATGGCTCATGCCATTGGATTGAAACTTCATATATGGAAAGATCATGACGAGAGGAAGTGTCATGCACAAGGTCCATAACTCTGGCTTCACTAATATTGGAGTTATTGCCCTTTGTAAAAAATATCATAATTTTTTGTCTGGACAATAACTTCAATATGCCTGATGCCAGTTGATTGAAACTTCATATATGGAAAGAGCATAATGAGAGGAAGTGTCATGCAGAAGGTACATAACTCTGGCTTCACTAATATAGGAGTTATTGCCCTTTGTAAAAAAATTCACACTTTTTTGTCCGGACGATAACTTCCATATGGCTCATGCCATTGGATTGAAACTTCATATATGGAAAGATCATAACGAGAGGAAGTGTCATGCACAAGGTCCATAACTCTGGCTTCACTAATATTGGAGTTATTGCCCTTTGTAAAAATATCACAATTTTTTGTCTGGATGATTACTCCTATGTGACACATGCCATTGGAGTGAAACTTCATACATGGAACGATCATGATAAGAGAAAGTGTCATGCATAAGATCCTTAACTCGAGCTTCAATAAATTTAGAGTTATTGCCCCTTGTACATTTGTTTAATTCTTTCTTGTCCGGACGATAACTCCTACATGGCTTTTGCATCGTATTGAAACTTCATACATGGAAAGAGCATGATGAGAGAAAGTGTCATGAAAAAGGGCCATAATTCTGGCTTCAATACTTTTGAAGTTATTGCCCTTTGTTACATTTTTTGGCCGATCAATAACTCCTGTTCGACTGATGCTATTGGAATGACATTTTATTTTTGGAAAGAGCATGATGAAAGTAAGTGTCATGCACAAGGGCCATAAATCTGGTATCAGTATTTTTGGAGTTATTAGCTGTTATCATTTTCTTCTTGAAAAATGTAGTGTGGAAAACGCATAATGAGGGGAAGTATCATTCATCAAGACCATAACATTTTTAGTGATTTCCCTTTACATATTGTTTTTATTAGAGGGGAGACATCCGTTTTTGTGACAAAAACCTCTAGTTCAAGTTTGAAGTCACGTTCGGTTTATGCATAACACAAGCTTGAGTGCTCCCCGCAATATAGTATTTTGAGGTCTCTGAACTGTGCTGTGTTCTCAGCTGATAGCTGTAAACATTGGCAGAAATACATGTGTTTGCAGTTTGAACATCTGTGACCATGCTTGTGCACAGAAACATATCAATCTTTGCACCCAGGTAATTATTATGTGCATATATTGATAATAACAATGGTCCTTCTCATTGCTCTTTCATCATATGTTGATATATGCAGTCAGATTTATGGTGCACCCAGGTTTGAATTGTTTCTGTGACAGAGCTCCGACTAGCCAGTAAATCGTGGTTAATACTCCTGGTTAACTGGTTACACATTTCCAGGAACCGTTTCAGCACTAGTAATTAGATGATTTTTGATAATGGCATCATGTGAACACAGGTCATTTTTACCATGACAGAAACTGGAATCTGATACTGTGTTATTCCATAAACAAACACAACAAATCCTGATCAGGTGTGGTACAGACATCAACTGATCTGGGTCTACTCTGTTTGCAATGGCATTAAAAGACATATATCTATGGAGTAAAGGGTCAAGACACAATTATTTATTTATGCTTATTTGACTAAGTCAGAAGTACCAACAATGGTAGCAGTCACTATTTGTCTCAGTCTGATATGAAGGTGTTAGAAATGTAGCTGTTCATTTCTTCTTCCTATCATGTACAGTATCTGATGCATTATCATACATTTGAAAGTAAAAAAAAGACTGAAACATGCATGAAACATGCAGATATGTTTACCGGAATACCAGTTAATTGCAATAAACTGTTTGTTTAATTTTCTGCCCTTTTCTTTCAAAAACATTATCACAGTAACAACCAGTTTAGACCCTATAGAGAGACGCAGAGTTACTTGGCGTCTTATCTGGGTCTAAAATGTTGGCAAAAATCTTAATTTTGCTACAATTCTGTGTTAGTCAGTTATATTTTGCGTTTCTGTTAGTCTTTTTATAGGAGCTCTCTCACCTGAGTCTACACTGTTTGCAAATGCAACTATAGTGACAGGAGGGCTATGGCTTAAGATTTGACAGAGGTCAAATCAGTGCAGTGTGTACACTGTCTCTCTTTGTTTATTCCAGTTTCACATAACCAGATTGTTCGTCTGTACAGTCGATTCACAAGTTTAGACAAGAACAATAATGGATTTCTAAGGTAAGTGTATTAACTCTCTGCATGCTAGTGGTGAAACTGTGATTACCTATGCAAACAGTTTGGATCCAGATGAGACGCCGCATAATGCGGCGACTTTTCAGGATCCAAATTGTTTGTCTCTTTGATCATATTTTTGCAAAGAAATGAGAGAAATTTTATTTTTAGAATTGAAGCAGACGACAATTGTTGCAGACGAAAAATTACTTAACATGCAAAGAGTTAATATGTTTAATACCAACATGCATTGAATGGAATGGCTACATTATAATACTCAAAACTGTGCCATATAATTAACCCACAAGGTTTTGTATGGGCTTGGTAGTTATTGGAAATAAATTTGCCTTGATTTTCTGTTATATGACAATTGGCATTTTCTGTCAAAAGTTTCAAGTTATACAAGCATGTAGAAACATCAAGATTAGCATCTTAGTTTAAAAATATGCAAGTAAAATTGTGTTTGATTTTAACAGTGTCGGTATAATATGCATAAATTTACCCTTTTCCTGTTCAATATTCATGTAGGAAATCATGACATCATGAATATTTATTAGCTGATTTTTTTCGAGGTAAAGTTTTCAAGGCAATTTTTTGTTTTGACAAAAACTGTAGAAACATATCTATACCATGTCATAAGCAAGCAGAGCAGACCCTGATCAGATGACTCCTACATAAGCTGTCTGATCTGAGTTTTTGCCATGTTTTATATAGAAAGATATTGTAACAACTTTGAAAATCTTCTCCTGAAACTGGAACATTCTTAGCTTTCATATTTGGCACATAGTATCATCTTGAAGTGGTCTACAAAAGTTGCATGAATTATGTCCCAGTGATCAAATGAAGCCCGCCCCAGAGGTGGCGAGTTTTCTGTAGAAACATAGTGAAAACTTCTCCTCAGATTGTCTGATGAGCAATATCAGGGCCATTATGGCCCTCTTGTTTTACCAAACTCTATGTTGTGACCATTCTTTTGAATTGTGTCGAATTGGAGAAATGATGAATGTAGTTTTTGAATAAATATGCACCTCTATTACTCTGTAGTTCTGTTATTTCAATTTCTCTTCTATTTTTCAGCCGAGAAGATTTTCTCCGTATACCTGAATTGGCAATAAATCCACTTGGAGATAGAATAGTACATTCCTTCTTTCAAGAAAGGTGATAATTTTTTATGCGAAAATATTCTATGTTTCATTGTGTTTTCAAAATGATCACAAGCTTCAGTGTGACATATTTTTGTCATTAAAAATAAATTGACTTAAATTACATTTATAAGGTATTTACCTATGTATTGTTTTGCCACAATAGGGGAAATTAGCATACATGTATATACATGTACATGTTACGATGTATTAGTGTGGACCCAGATTAGCAGCTGCAATGGAGTGTGACATCTGGTCAGAGACTGTGCAGCTGTGTGGGACTGAAGCTGTTTCTGACAGAAATAATGCAGACCCTGATTCAAATCTGTGTTCTAAGGTCTCAACTGAACTGATTTGCTTTTTTTTAGCTCACCTGGCACAAAGTGCCAGGTGAGGTATTGTGAGGGGGCAGTGTCCGGCGTCCGTCGTCGTGCGTCGTGCGTATGTGCGTCGTGCGTCGTGCGGTGTGCGTCGTGCGTCGTGCGTCGTCAACAATTTACTTAAACATCTTCTTCTCTGAAACCACAAAGCCTAGAGCTTTGATATTTGGTATGTAGAATCATCTAATGGTCCTCTACAAAGATTGTTCAAATTATGTCCCCTGGACCAAAAATGGCCCCGCCCTGGGGCTTATCAGTTTTTCTTAGGAAAATCTTTAAAAATCTTCTCCTCTGAAACTGTAAGGCCTGGACCTTTGATATTTGGTATGTAGCATCATCTTATGGTCCTCTACAAAGATTGTTCAAATTATGACCCCCGGACCAAAAATGGCCCCGCCCCGGGGCTTATCAGTTTTTCATAGGAAAATCTTTAAAAATCTTCTTCTCTGAAACTGTAAGGCCTAGACCTTTGGTATTTAGTATGTAGCATCATCTAATGGTCCTCTACAAAGATTGTTCAAATTATGACCCCCGGGCCAAAAATGGCCCCGCCCCGGGGCTTATCAGTTTCTCATAGGAAAATCTTTAAAAATCTTCTTCTCTGAAACCGTAAGGCCTAGACATTTGATATTTGGTATGTAGCATTATCTAATGGTCCTCTACAAAGATTGTTCAAATTATGTCCCCCGGACCAAAAATGGCCCCGCCCTGGGGCTTATCAGTTTTTCTTAGGAAAATCTTTAAAAATCTTCTTCTCTGAAACCGTAAGGCCTAGACCTTTGATATTTGGTATGTAGCATCATCTAACCGTCCTCTACAAAGGTTGTTCAAATTATGACCCCTGGGCCAAAAATGGCCCCGCCCCAGGGCTTATCAGTTTCTCTTAGGAAAATCTTTAAAAATCATCTTCTCTGAAACTGTAAGGCCTAGACTTTTGGTATTTAGTATGTAGCATCATCTTATGGTCCTCTACAAAGATTGTTCAAATTATGACCCCCGGGCCAAAAATGGCCCCGTCCCGGGGCTTATCAGTTTTTAATAGGAAAATCTTTAAAAATCTTCTTCTCTGAAACCGTAAGGCCTAGGCATTTGATATTTAGTGTGTAGCATTATCTAATGGTCCTCTACAAAGATTGTTCAAATTATTTCCCCCGGACCAAAAATGGCCCCGCCCCGGTGCTTATCAGTTTTTCTTAGGAAAATCTTTAAAAATCTTCTTCTCTGAAACCGTAAGGCCTAGACCTTTGGTATTTAGTATGTAGCATCATCTAATGGTCCTCTACAAAGATTGTTCAAATTATGACCCCCGGACCAAAAATGGCCCAGCCCCGGGGCTTATCAGCTTTTCATAGGAAAATCTTTAAAAATCTTCTTCTCTGAAACTGTAATGCCTAGACCATTGATATTTGGTATGTAGCATTATCTAATGGTCCTCTACAAAGATTGTTTAAATTATGACCCCTGGACCAAATATGGCCCCAGAGCTCATCAGTTTTTCATAGAAAATCTTTAAAAATCTTCTTCTCTGAAACCGTAAGGCCAGGTGAGCGATTTAGGGCCATCATGGCCCTCTTGTTTAAATGAATTATTTAGTCACCTGCTTTTAGCAAGATAACACTAAGGGATCACTTCTCTGCTGTTAGTTCATTTTTATAATGGTGTGTGCACACAGGATACTGTGACATTAACCCTTACTCACATATAAATGCCTTGTCATACCTTTGCAAACAGAGTAGACTCAGATCAGATGGCTCCTGTAGGGCTTCTAATCAGGATCTGCTCTATTTGCTTTTGGAATTATAAAGATTTAATTTAACAGTTTCTGCCAAGGTAAAAAATCCTGTGTTCAAGTACCATTATTCAGCTAATAAATATTCATGATGTCATTATTTCTTACCTGAATATAGAACAGGGAAAGGGTTAATGGAAGCTGCAGAGTCAGATCTGTTATAAATTCATAAGCAAATAGCAGACCCAGATCAGACGTTTCCTGTAGGAGCTATCTGATATGGGTCTAGTCTGTTTGCAAAGATGTGAAAGGACATTTGTATGAGGGAATGGGTCAACGAACCAGTGTCATGGTCAGGGACAACTGTCATTTAAATTTAATTATGTAAGTGTTCGATATCAGGTCATTAGTTTATTGATGAAAAATAGTTTAACCCTTTAGATCTACTGTATAATTACGCCTTTTAACACCTTTGCAAACAGAGAAGACCCAGATCAGATTGTTCCTGTAGAAGCCGTCTGATCAGGGTCTGCTCTATTTGTTTCTGGACTTATAAAGATCTGATTCTACAGTTTTTGTCAAGGCCAAAACTTTCCTTGGCCATATGCCATTATAAATATTAAGCTAAATACTATTCAGCCCTATTATTTCTTACATGAGTATCCATGGAGTAAAGGGTTATGTACTGTTGTATAGCCGCCTTGTTATTAAAAATATTAGTCATGTGGTAACAGCTAACTCAGCTTGCTTTACACAGTTGCTAACACCACCACAAAGGTCACATTTTCACCAAGGGTTACAACCCTGTCATGTACATTGACAATTATGTTACAAACAAACGAGGCACACTCTTGTATTGCTATTTTCATGCCACAGCTTTTCAAAGAATAGGAGGCAATATGTGTTACTCCTGTGAGTCCAATCTGTCTATCTACTGTCCATCAAATGTTCGTTTTGACATGGCATTTATTTTGGGGTATCCATGTGCTATTGACTCAATTAATTTTAAACTGTTTTCAATGGTTTTTAACACACAGACTTTAACCCTTACAATGCGGGACCCGAGTCACTAATGTCCTTTGCAAACAGTGTAGACCCAGGAGCCCTCTCATCAGGGTCTGCACTGTTTGTCATGTTACACTTTTCTTTAGAAAACATCCCTAAATATTCACCATAAGATTGACCTACATGTATTTGAATTTTGGAATATTCCATTTGAAAATTCAGCGTTGTAAGGGTTAATCCTTTCCTTGCTGAATTTTCCGAGTGAAATACTCCATCATTGATTATGGGCAGAGTCATTAGTATCCATACTGTATGAAAGTGTAAAATTACCAGGAGGATTTTAAATGACAAAAATACAGACCCTAAACAGAGCGATCCTCTAGAAGCCCTCAGATCTGGGTCTAAACTGTGTGCAAGTGACCGTGTATTCATTCCCGACATTCAAAAGGTTGAACTTATAATTCCATCAAAAGATTTAGGGTTTAATTTTTTTATATATTTGAATATTGTAAAATTTGTTTTGTTTTGCTTTATTTTCCAGTAATGATGAAACAGTAAATTTCCGACAGTTCATGCGAGTGCTTGCCAGATTTAGACCAACCAAAACAAATGTCAGCAAAAATAAAATGAATACTAGAGAGGGTAAACTAAAATGTGAGTTCTAAAGGCCAGTCGGCTTTGCACTGGATAATTTTTCATCATGATATCTTACCTGTTTATGTGTTTTCCACTTACGATGGCAGAAACGGAAAATGGACTAAGCGTACCATTGCCGAAGCGTACCAGGACTATACATACCATTTCCTGGACGAAGCGTACCAGCATTAAAAAACATAAATTATATTTGAATATAACACTAAAGTATTATACTAATGTATGATACAGAGTTTTAAAAATATGCTCATACAAGATTACAAGCATTGGACATCATATGCCGACTTATTAGATTCTGTGTAAGAACCCAATATGCCGATTTCTTGACATCGCCATACAGGAAATCTACAGGTTACAATTTTCCCCAACACAGTCATAATACATGTAAAATGCACAAATAAACAAAAGTCACCTGTATTGGACATCATATGCCGACATTTCATATTCTGTGTAGAACCTCATATATGCCGATTTGTTGACATCGACATACAGGAAATCGACCATTTACAAGTTTCCCCATCACAGTCATAATAAAATGCACAAGTATCCTTTATAAAAAAATAACACCTTGGATGAACCAGATATTCTGAATTAGTTTTAAATAGTTTTAACAAAGACCTATGATAATACATGTAGAACTTGATCTACTCTGTTTGCAAAAGCATCAAAAGATGTCTGTACATGGTAACGGGTTAAGTGTACACTTTTTATACGCCCACCTAATAAAGGTGGTCGTATATTGTCGTGGCCCTGTCCTTCCGTCCGTTCGTTCGTTCGTTCGTCCGTCAACATTTTGTTTGTCCGCTGTTTTCTGGGAAAACTATTTGACAGATATTAATGAAACTTCACACAAATGTTTAATGCATCAAGATCTGAAGCTGAGTTGATTCTGAGGTTCATTTGATTTTTCATTTCAGAGTTATGGCCCTTGTCCTTAAAAATATGCAAATAGTTTGTCCGCTGTTTTCTGGGAAAACTATTTGAGAGATATAAATGAAACTTCACACAAATGTTAAATGCATCAAGATCTGAAGCTGAGTCGATTCTGAGGTTCATTTGATTTGTCGTTTCGGAGTTATGGCCCTTTTACTTAAAAAATAATGCAAATACATGCAAATAGTTTGTCCGCTGTTTTCTGGGAAAACTGTTTAACAGATATTAATGAAACTTCACACAAATGTTTAATGCATCAAGATCTGAAGCTGAGTTGATTCTGAGGTTTATTTGATTTTTCATTTCAGAGTTATGGCCCTTGTTCTTAAAAAAATATGCAAATAGTTTGTCCGCTGTTTTCTGGGAAAACTGTTTGAGAGATATTAATGAAACTTAACACAAATGTTTAATGCATCAAGATCTGAAGCTGAGTCAATTCTAAGCTTCATTTGATTTGTCGTTTCGGAGTTATGGCCCTTGTATTTAAAAAATAATGCAAATACATGCAAATAGTTTGTCCGCTGTTTTCTGGGAAACTGTTTGAGAGATATTAATGAAACTTCACACAAATGTTTAATGCATCAAGATCTGAAACTGAATTGATTCTGAGGATAATTTGATTTGTCGTTTTGGAGTTATGGCCCTTTTACTTAAAAAATAATGCAAATATATGCATATAGTTTGTCCGCTGTTTTCTGGCAAAACTGTTTGACAGATATTAATGAAACTTCATACACATGTTTAATGCATCAAGACCTGAAGCTAAGTTGATTCTGAGGATCATTTGATTTGTTGTTTCGGAGTTATGGCCCTTGCACTTAAAAAAATAATGCAAATCTATGCAAATATGAGGATGGCCATAACATTTTCATTTGAAATGATATTTACTTCAATTTTTGTATATGGTTAAACCTTAATGTGAATTTTCACATATAATGCGGGGGTTTTGATATGTCATTTTATTCTAAAGTTATGGTCCTTAAACTTTGTGTGTTCGTTGCTTTGTTTGTCGGTCAACTTTTAGTTTGTCTGTTGTTTTCTGGGGAAACTATTAAAATGATATAAATGAAACTTAACACAAATGTTTTAAGCAACAAAATTTGAAGCTGAGTTTATTTTGAGGTTCATTCAGTTTGTCTTTACAGAGTTATGGCCGTTGCACTTTACAAAAATCTGCAAAAATGAGGATTAGCTGTAACTTTTTTATTTAATAAGATATTCACTTCATTTTTTTAAAAAAATAGTATCACCTTAATATGGAAATCAAGATCTGAAGCACAGATTAGAAAATGTCAACACTTATAAGGCATGTTGAATCAGAGAAAGTTTGCAAGTGGGCGTATTATGTACCGGATTTACGGACATTTCGCTACACAGCGTTTCGCTACCCTGACCATTTCGCTACCCTGACCATTTCGCTACAGTCATTTCGCACCCTTACGGGAAGTCATTTCGCTACCCTATCACCCAATTAATTATAATTATTCACAGATTTATTTTGATTTGGACGATAACAGTTTGACAGATGAAAAAGATACCTTTACCAATTTGAAATACCGAGCGTAGCAGCATATGCAAACAGTTTGGATCCGAATGAAACGTTCACAGTAAATTAGTTAATTCGCATATAAGATATAGCTGTTCGGAAATATGTTCAACGTAAGTATATCACAAAACTAACAATTAGGGCTATTCTATGTGTATTATCCGAAACTTAGTTGACTGTTTACACATAATTACTAGTGAGATCATCTAGTTCCAAACTGCATCTAATAAAAATAGCACTGCGCCGATGACCCAGACATCCGGTTAACTGTGTAATGAATACACACGTGTAAATGAGCTGTTTGTTGTCATAAGACAACACACCATATAACCGTAATTATATATAAAAAAAAACCGTAATTATATTTTCAAAATAAGCCCAAACATTCGCGAATGGTATGGTATATTAGTAAATAACTAGATCATATGCCGTATCCAAACAGCTTAGATCCGATTGAGATGCCGAGTAATTCGACATATCATCCGAATCCAAATTACTTGACAACACTTCTATCTAAAAATTAAGAAAATATTTGAAACTTTAGCACAGGTAAAAGTAAACGTGCATAAATAATGATTGCGTTTTCAACTTTTCATGTGATCGTAATGCACTGTTCATATCAAAGATTCAACATATTTTTTCTAGTCTGAACTATTTAGTATTTTTTATCATTTATAAATATGAAAATGCATTGGCGTTTGTCTTACAGTGAAGCATATATTATTTTATTCCCACTAGCAGTATGTGTTAATCCAATCAGTGCCACATACCGATATACAAGCCAATGTTATCGGCTTATCGGCGGTACCTGTGATCTCTGGGTGGACAATATTGATTGGCACGTGTAATTACGAAAGCATCGTGTGTAATTACATATATCACCACTTTGTACACATATTTCGCAGGAGCTGTCTCATCAGGGTCTGCACTATTTACAGGTTGATTGTGCAACCAGTGCACTCCACAGTAGTGATTTCACAGCGAAATACTTGTAGACAGTGAATATATACTCTGACATAACACTTTATTTTCCTTTTTTTTCCATATTTCTTACAATTAATTTTGGTATCTGAATATAAATATTTATTATATGTTAATAAATTCGACTCTCAAATCACTAACCATTCCGCAACAATATTGGTTTTCCTATAAAATTCGATAGATAGCGAAACGTACAGGTAGCGAAATGGTCAGGGTAGCGAAATGACTTCTCGGTGGGTAGCGAAATGACTGTAGCGAAATGGTATGGGTAGCGAAACGTCTAGCAACCATGTACCGTATGCGGTACTCTTGTTATACATTTTTGGTGCTGCACTGTTTTACTTCAAATCACTTGCTGACCTGAGTTAAATCTTCTTACAATGCCCAAACTTCTCTTCAGAGGTATAAACAGTCTGTTCAGATAATTGGTGATTTAACCCTTTATTTGTTAACCCTTACAACGCTGAATTTTCAAATGGAATATTCTAAAATTCAAATAGGTCAAGCTTATGGTGAATATTTAGGGATGTTTTCTAAAGAAAAGTGTAACATGACAAACAGTGCAAACCCTGATGAGAGGGCTCCTAGGGGAGCCCTCTCATCTGGGTCTACACTGTTTGCAAAGGACATTAGTGACTCCGGTCCCACACTGTAAGGGTTAATCCTCTGTTTGTATGACTTTTCAAACAGAGTTGACCTAGATCAGGGTTTAATCTGTTAGCTAGTCATATGTTACCCAATCCCTACTGTTTGTAATTTCAATAAATTCCCTTATTTTATATTTTAACCCTTTCCTTCATATAAACACTTTTTCAAACATTTGCAAACAGAGTAGACCCAGATCAGACTGTTCCTATAGGAGTCGTCTAATCAGGAGCTGCTCTGTTTGCCTATGGAATACTATACATATAAATGTGATTGTACAGTTTCTTTTGAGTCTAAAAAAATTTGTGTTAATAATAATCAGCTAATATCAAAATAATATTCCTGATATTGTTTCATACATGACATTCATTAAGTAAAGGGTTATGGTTCATAAAAAGCAAGGGCTCGTATGGTTCTAGGTTTTTTCTGCATAGTTTGGATAGTAAATTTTTCTTATCAACATTTAAACTATTTTATTTGTAGACCCTTGGATTGTGGAAAGAAATGGATGAAAACTCTATTTTGATTGTTAACCCTTTCCTCCATAAACACACCTTTCTATGCCTTTGCAAACAGAGTAGACCCAGATCAGACGGCTCCTATAGGAGCCGTCTGGTCTGGGTCTGCTCTGCTTGCTTATGGAATAAATATAAATCTGATTCTATAGTTTCTACTTTGGCAAAATTTACATGTGTTGATATGCCATTGTAAAAATTAATCTTAATTAATATTCATGATGTCATCATTTCCTACATGAATATTCATGTAGGAAAGGGTTAAAGAAAACAATGATCTTTGCAGATGACATGTATTTCTACTTATAGGGTGAAGAGTTTTCATTTGAATACTTTGTCAGTGATCTACATACATGTATATAGTAAATCCTATCTAAACTGGATATTCAAATTAGCATCAGAACCGGTCTGTAAGACATGTGACAGCTTAACCCTTTCCTCCATAAATATGCCTTTCTACGCCTCTGTAAAAGTCACCTGTAGAAACCATTGTGATAAATAGAGCATTTGCTCCTATAGGAGCAAATGCTCTATTTATCACAATGGTTTCAAACTACAAAATTCTAAAATATGCCTTTTCTCTCGTTAATGCTCCTTTTCGGTAGATTTATTCAAAGTGGTTGGATCTAAAAATAGCCTATGAAGGAAAAGGTTAATTCAGGGTGAAAGTCATGCAGAAAGTTACCAAATGAGCTTTCTGCGTGACTTTTAAAAAGATCATAATTCTTCTGTACTAAAATTCCAGTGTAGAGGAGATTTACTGTATGTGATCTGTATGTATGGATCTTTTTTTTTTCAGTCGCCTTCCAGATGTATGACTTGGATGGAGATGACAAAATTTCTCGGGATGAACTGCTGGCTGTGTTGCACATGATGGTTGGAGATAACATCTCAGAAGAACAAGTAAACAAACTTAAATCTTCTTTGCTCAATAAGTATTTGTCATCTTCAAAACAATTCTTATCTGAATTTCTCAAAAAATGACAGTTTGGGTTTGAATGAGAGATTTCAGTACATCAGAACATCTTACCTATAGCTTGGTGTGTATGTGTGTGTCTGTCCATCAGTCCTTATGATAAATTAGTACATTAAGCATGATGTCCATATGTTATGATCACACTGTAGACTAATAGTTCAACAACATCAAGGTGTGAACTCACAGGGACATTCTTTAACTTAAAACTCAAAACATTTCTCAAATATATTTGGTTAGTTAAAATAAACATATTTGGGACTTTTTATTTAGTCTGAGACCTGAGAATGTTTCTGTGAATTGTGGATCATAGTTTTACAAATAGTATATTCAAATCTAGAATAATTGTTAACCCATTCCCTTTTGATGCCTCTGTAAAAGTCACTTTTTGAAACCATTGTGATGAATAGAGCATTTGCTCCATAGAAGCAAATGCTTTACTTATCATAATGCTTTCAATACTACACAATTCTAAACATTTTATATTTTCTAGTAAATGCTGCTTTTCGGCATATTTATTCAAACAGGTTGGGTCTAAAAATAGCCTATGAGGAAATGAGTTAAACTAGCAAATTAGTTAAAGCCTGGAAAAAGCCTGAAAGCCTGGAGGCACTATCTGATCAGGGTCTGCTCTGTTTGCTGGAATTTCATAGATCTGATTCTACAGTTTCTATCATGACCAAACAAATCCTGTTTTCGTATACCATTGTAAAACCTGAGTGAATAAATATTACCAACGGCATTATTTCTTACATGAATATTTTCATGATGTTAAAGATCTTTGAGAAAATCCTTTCATGTTACAGTTGAACAGTATTGCTGACAGGACGATAACAGAGGCTGACACAGATGGTGACCTCATGATCTCATTTGAGGAGTTTGTAAAGGTGAGAGACTTTGACCTTCATCACCTTACTGGCCACATTATGATGACCTTTGCAAACAATTTGGTTCAAGATGAGACACAGAGTAAATCGAGATCTCATCAGAATATGTTCTACGATATGCCCTGTTGTATAATTACATGTATCTTCACTGTGTACAAGTATATCGCTGTGCAATCACTGCTGTGAAGTGCACTGGTTGCACAATCAACTTGTAAATAGTGAAGACCCTGATGAGACAGCTCCTGCAGGAGCTGTCTCATCTGGGTCTTCACTAATTACAGGTAGGTATATTGACGTGAACAGCAAGCGAAGGGTTAAGATCAACATCAACATTTTCATAGTCTGCAACTGTCTTATGTTCGTCGGTCATTCAATCTCACAGTGTGAAACTAAACCTGTCTGTCACACCTATTTTAGAGAAAATTAAAGGTAATATGTTGTCCACGTGCCGTCATAACAACGTTTATCCTGTATTTTATATGATATGTCCAATGTATAAATCAAATATAGAGCAGATCTGTTAGTGAAATATGGTTGAATTCCATTTGTAAAATGGCGTAACAAAAGGTTAGATTATTAACCCATTACTCCATAAATACGCCTTTTTATGACTTTGAAGACAGAGTGACCCAGATCAGATGGCTCCTGTAGGAGCCATCTGATCAGTGTCTGCTGCGTTTGTTTATGAAATAATACAGATCTGATTCTACTGTTTGTTAAATCAAAAGTTCCGTTTTGTTGTTACATTATACAAATTCATCTAATTGGTATTCATGTCATTTTTTCTTACATAAATATTCATAGAGTAAATGGTTAAGTAAAAGGCTAACCTTTGCAATAATCACAAGGGCTACAATCTGATAAATGCTATAATCTTATGATGCATGAAACTGGAAAATTGGACTTATTGTTGACAAATGTACGGTTTCCACTTTTTTTATGAGAGATTTTCTTTTCTCACCAGGTGATGGAGAGAGTTGATGTGGAACAGAAGATGAGCATCAGATTTCTGAACTAGTCTTGAAAAATTGAACATCTTAAATAGAATAGAACAGCTGATGGAGGGACAGTACGCATTTTTTTACCCTTGACTATTGTTGAATGGAATGAAATATTTACAAAATATAGCAAGGTGTTAGTTTTGTTACTGGAGTTGCAATTTACCCCAATGTAAGAAATGTGTCTGCTCTATTTGGATCTGGTGCAATTCTGACTACTTTCGATTTGATCAAACGTTTTAGAAACTATTGACCAAGTGTCATGACAGAACCATTGAAATGTCATACATCTTGGATCCTGATGAGACGCCTTGACATCTCATCTAGATCCAACCTGTGTGCAAATGTGACTCAAGTTGTAGTAAGTGGGATGAGGGTTGACCCATTCCCTCATATTGAAGCCTCTTTAACCCTTTCCCTCATTTAAACATGCTTTCACACATTTGCAAACAGAGTAGACCCAGATCAGACGGTTCCTAGAGGAGCTGTCTGTTCAGGGTCTGCTCTGTTTGTTAATGGAATTTGAAAGATCTTTGTCTTTACTTTCTAAAATGACTACTATTTTCCACCTTCCATGTTTTGTTATAAGTATATTGTCCATGAATATTCAGTAGGTATCAAAATTTGGAATAAACATAGAACAGGGAAAGGGTTAAAAGTCACTTTTTGAAACCATTGTGATAAATAGAGCATTTACTACACAATCCTAAAGTTTTCCTTTTTTAGTACTAAATGCTCCTTTCTGTTTCAGTAGATTTTTTCAAAGAGGTTAGGTCTACAAATAGCCTATGAGGGAATGGGTTAATGTAGTTCAGGAATTGAAAACATAAGTTGCATTGTTGTAGGTAAACTGCAAGAACGAAATGGCATAGTAAACAGAAACTAGTTTTTGCTATGTTCAGGTTGTAACATATATGTGAAAATGGTTTACCCAGAATGTACAGTAAAACCCCGCTAATGTGACCACCTAAAAGACAATTCTTGGTGCTATATGCAGGTGGTAACTTAATGCAGGACAAAAGTAATGCAGAAAGCTCCTAGAGGAGCTTTCTGCATTACTTTTGTCCTGCATTAAGCAACCACCTGCTTATAAAGACACCCATGTGTATTCATTAAGTCGTTGCAATAGAGGGGTTTTACTGTACACACAATTTAAATGTATCTAAAAGCAGTTGCTATCTTAACCCTTTACTCCATAGATGCACATTTGCAAATAGACTTAATCCAGATCAGACAGTTCCTGCAGGAGCTGTCTTATGAGGAGGGTCTGCTCTGTTTGCTCATGGCATAATATAGATTTGATTCTACAGTTTTTCCATGGGCCAGTATTTTACAAATGCCCCAATTTTACATATCACGATGAAAAATAATCTGATTAATATTAATATCATTACTTTACTTTTTACATGAGTATTCATGGAGTAAAGAGTTAATTGCAATAAACAATTTGCTGTATGATACACAGTTTATTTTTTACAATAAGAAAAAAAATGAGACAAAATGACATGTTCATTTGAACAAGAATCCATTATTATTTGCAAGAATGTTTACTTTGTACATTTATTTGATACAATGGTTTTATATGATGAAAGTTTTTTTATCAGCATTTGAATGCCAGGTATGTGTGTATAAGAAATCCATATAGTCTGATTGTGATCAAAATGAATGAATGCTGTCAGGTAGAGGAATTCTTAAATTCTGATACAGAACATTGATGGCATTTGTTTTCATCATTATCACATGGGATTTTATAGCATTCCGTAATATAAGGTGCTTTGTTGTTTATAATTACAATTTGGTAAGTGATTAGATTAGACTTAACCCTTCGCTTGCTGAATTTTAAAAATACATTTCTCCTACTTTACCGATACCCTGTTGTATAATTACATATATCTTCACTGTGTACAAGTATTTCGCTGTGCAATCACTGCTGTGGAGTGCACTGGTTGCACAATCAACTTGTAAATAGGACAGACCCTGTTGAGACAGCTCCTGCAGGAGCTGTCTCATCTGGGTCTTCACTATTTACAGGTAGGTATATTGACGTGAATAGCAAGCGAAGGGTTAAGACTTGTAGTATGACAGACTATGCACAGATGAATTTTTATATACAATCTGAACACAAAGTTTGGCAGAGAAAACGAAATCTTGTGTCATTTCAATTCCATCCTTGGAACTATTCACCCTTTCCCTTATCCAAATGCTTTTTCACACCTTTTGCAAACAGTGTAGATCCAGGTCAGACAACTCCTATAGGAGTCGTCTGTTCAGGGTCTGCTGTGAATGCTTATGAAGATGTAATAGAATTGACTACAGTTTATACCAATACCTAAACATCTTGCACAACTATACCATTATAAAATTCAGCTAACGAATATTCATAATGTCATTATTTCTTACATGAATATTCAGTAGGGAAAGGGTTAAATTACTGTCTTATTGTTTTTATCTGCTTTGTTTTATACTGTTGTACAATATCACTATCACATTGTTGTGAGAGTGTATGATTTTTGTTTCACTGTGATTGATGTACATGCCGTAACTCAGTTGATCCTGAAACTTGTTACAGATAGTATTTGTTTATACAGGAAAACCTCTATTAAGTGACCACAAAAAGCCTGGATCATAAACATAGGTGGTAGCTTATGTAGGACAACAGTAATGCAGAAAGCTCCAATATTATCTTTCTGCATTACGTTTGCCCTGCTTAATGCATCCACCTGCTTTTTATACGCCCACCTAATAAAGGTGGTCGTATATTGTCGTGGCCCTGTCCGTCTGTCCGTTCGTTCGTTCGTTCGTTCGTTCGTTCGTTTGTTCGTTCGTTCGTTCGTTCGTTCGTTCGTTCGTTCGTCCGTCAACATTTTGTTTGTCCGCCGTTTTCTGGGAAAACTATTTGACAGATATTAATGAAACTTCACACAAATGTTAAATGCATCAAGATCTGAAGCTGACTTGATTCTGAGGTTTATTTGATTTTTCATTTCAGAGTTATGGCCCTTGTCCTTAAAAAAATATGCAAATAGTTTGTCCGCTGTTTTCTGGGAAAACTATTTGAGAGATATTAATGAAACTTCAATCAAATGTTTAATGCATCAAGATCTGAAGCTGAGTCGATTCTGAGGTTCATTTCATTTTTCGTTTCGGAGTTATGGCCCTTTTACTTAAAAAAATACATGCAAATAGTTTGTCCGCTGTTTTCTGGGAAATCTATTTGAGAGATATTAATGAAACTTCACACACATGTTTAATGCATCAAGATCTGAAGCTGAGTTGATTCCGAGGTTCATTTGATTTTTCATTTCAGAGTTATGGCCCTTGTCCTTAAAAAATATGCAAATAGTTTGTCCACTGTTTTCTGAGAAAACTATTTGAGAGATATTAATGAAACTTCACACAAATGTTTAATGCATCAAGATCTGAAATTGAATTGATTCTGAGGATCATTTCATTTTTCGTTTCAGAGTTATGGCCCTTGTCCTTAAAAAATAATGCAAATAGTTTGTCCGCTGTTTTCTGGGAAAACTATTTGAGAGATATTAATGAAACTTCACACAAATGTTTAATGCATCAAGATCTGATACTGAGTGAATTTTGAGGTTTATTTGATTTTTTGTTTCGGAGTTATTGCCCTTTTACTTTAAAAAAATGCAAATATATGCAAATAGTTTGTCCGCTGTTTTCTGGCAAAACTGTTTGACAGATATTTATGAAACTTCATACACATGTTTAATGTATCAAGACCTGAAGCTAAGTCGATTCTGAGGATCATTTGATTTTTTGTTTCGGAGTTATGGCCCTTGCACTTAAAAAAATAATGCAAATCTATGCAAGTATGAGGATGGCCATAGCTTTTTCATTTGAAATGATATTTACTTCAATTTTTTTATATGGTTAAACCTTAATGTGAATTTTCACATATATTGCGGGGGTTTTGATATGTCATTTTATTCTAAAGTTATGGTCCTTGAACTTCGTATGTTAGCTGCTTTATTAGTCGATTAACTTTTAGTTTGTCTTTTGTTTTCTGGGAAAACTGTTAAAATGATATAAATGAAACTTAACACAAATGTTTTAAGCAACAAAATTTGAAGCTGAATTTATTTTGAGGTTCATTCTGTTTGTCTTTACAGAGTTATGGCCGTTGACTTAACAAAAATCCGCAAAAATGATATTCACTTCATTTTTAAAAAAAATAGTATCGCCTTAATATGGAAATCAAGATCTGAAGCACAGATTAGAAAATGTCAACACTTATAAGGCATGTTGAATCAGAAAAAGTTTGCAAGTGGGCGTATTATGTACCGTATGCGGTACTCTTGTTAAGATTCCTGTACAGTAGAACTTGTCTTAAGTGACCATCAGAAAGTGGTCTAATCATGGGACTGTAAGACAGGTGGTAGCTTAACACAGGTCAAACATAATACAGAAAGCTCCTGTATTAAGCAATCACCTGCTTTTAAAGACCCCTGTGTTCAGGCAATATAAGGTCACTTAAGACAGGTTCTACTGTATTTATTCATTAAGTGGTCACTTTAGAGAAGTTCTACTTGTAGCTACACTATACACCCAGTAATGTTTCCCCACTGCACGTGTAACTTCCTTGTTCTTCAAGGTACACCAGGGAGGCAGGCCATCCCTGTGCAGGTATTTTCGGTGACCAGTGACATATTGTTATATTCTGTAATTTTAACCAGATTGTTTTAGATAAATTCTTGGTGGATGAGTGAAACTTTGAAGTTTCTAACGACAGTTTTTGTTAGTTATGACACATCTTGAGCTAAGACAGACATTTTGTGACCAAATTGGTTGCCAGTTCATATAGATAGCTTGCATGTAGAAAATGCAATGGTTTGCTATTGAAGGGTCTGGAGTCTAGGTAATTGGTACCATAAAGTCCCCCTGATATAGCCACTCAAACTACATGTATATGAAATTCTGTACTTTTTATACAGGTGGTAGTTTATTGCAGGGCAAATGTTATGCAGCTAAGAGTAGACCCAGATCAGATGGCTCCTTTAGGAGCTGTCTGATCAGGGTTAGCTCTGTTTGCTTATGAAATTATAATAGATCAGGTTCTACATTTTCAATCAATACACACATTGAATGTTGATAGACCCTGGTCAAACAAACAGTTCCTTCATGAACAGTTTTATCTGGGTCTGCACTATTTACCTAATTTTTTAGAATTGTCTGCAGATATATTTGGCTTCTTCAGTAATTTGAATTTTGATAAGCTGCCAAAATACTATTTGTCTCGTCAGAATCCGAACTCTTTACAGTACCAAGAATTTGCCTATAGAGTTCTGAAGGTTAGTAAGTTTCCTTTTTAGTAAATGTACATTATTTCATTAGCAAAGAGCAAGAATCGGAACTGTTTGATCTGGGTCTACTCTGTTTTCAAAGGCATATCTATGAGGTAAAGGGTCAATATTTGATACATATATGTTTTGAACACATTTGTAGGCACGTTTTGGATTTTCAACAGGTTTTACTTGGATACACTGTATATGTATTTAAGGTTTACATGTTTGTGTATGTGCATGCAGATTTTCAAATAATAATTATATTATATGATTTTTGTCAGGAATGAAATATGGAATCCAAATTTAGTGTAGGTTATATTCTTACAATTGATCTCTGTTTGCAAGTCTAGATCACACAAATACAGAAGAGCCTGTCTACAGCAACCACATAATGAATAAACATGAGGGTCTATAAGAGTAGGTGGTTGCTTAACCCATTACCTCATAGGCTATTTTTAGATATAACCTCTTTGAATTAATCTACCGAAAAGGAGCATTAATTAGAGAAAAGGAAAATTTTAGAATTTTGTAGTTTGAAACCATTGTGGTAAATAGAGCATTTGCTCCTATAGGAGCAAATTCTGTATTTATCCCAATGGTTTCACAAAGTGACTTTTACAGAGTCGTCAATATGAGGGAAAGAGTTATTACAGGATGAAAGTAATGCAGAAAAACCCTAGAGGCGCTTTCTGCATAACTTTCATCCTGCATTAACCCTTTCCCTGTTGAATATTCATGTAAGAAATAATGATAACATGAATATTTATCATTATTATATATAATGGTAAATGCACAGGTTTTTGTATTGGTAGAGACTAAGCGTGAAACAGATTAGAAAGGGTTAAGCAACCACTGGAGACAGGCTTTACTGTATATGTATACTTGTTACTAATCTACTGTAATATGGATGGAATCGGCTCACGTCACGAAATTATCCATACCACAAGAACAGGTGTTTTAGGCTGTTTGGCAAATACAATGAAGTAAAAGCAATCTTGGAACAGAGCTCCAGATAAGATGCATAAATCAAAACCATTTTCAAGAGTAACTCCTTGATTTCTCCACTAAATCTTATTTTATGACCTCTGGTCAGAACATAGGGTTTGGTGGAGAAATGACTATTTAAGTATTTGAGTATGCACAATTTATCTGTTGCTCTGCTTGGAAAATAGCATCTAATCAGTACAGTAAAACCTCTATAACGGCCACTAAATTGTGTTAATTAATTGATATTTAGGGCAGGTGGCTGCTTAAAGCAAGGTGAAAGGTTTTACTTGATGTAATTTAGTGGCCGTTATAGAGAGGTTTTACTGTATTTACAAAAACATTTGCAGTGACTGAATATTTAACTTGACCGTTTAGACACTGATTAGATGTGACAACTGATCTAGGTCTTCATGGTTTACATTTAGGTTACTGATTTCCAGAGATTGGGGTTCATTAAAATGGATGTGATCACCAGGTTTTCTTCTGAAGGGAAACATGTTTGATACAATTGTAAATACTGTAAGGGAAGGTTTATTTGACAGAATAAGTTATTCAGATATAGATATTTATTGTTTATTGAATAAAAATTGTAATACTAAAGATTTCTTTTTCTGTATTATTACTCCAGAAGCTCGCTATGTACATGCTGGAAAATTGGTTAGCACATACATATTGAATATTCATGTAAGAAATAATGACATCATGAATATTTAATAGTAAGCTGCATTGTTATGACATATGAAAACAAGATTGTTTGGCCATTGCTAAACTTTAGATTCCCATAAACAGAAGACCCCGATTGTCTGATCTGAGCCGACTCTGTTTGCAGAGATAGCAAATTACTTTTTATGCCCCCCCCCCCCGTATCAGATCTGGGGGGGGGGGGGGGGATATTGCTTTTGCCCTGTCTGTTTGTTTGTTTTTCACCAACTTTAACATTGGTCATAACTTTTGAGCTAGTACAGATAAAGACTTGATATTTGGCATGCATATGTATCTCATAAAGTCGCACATTTTGAGGGGTGACATGTCAAGGTCATCCTTCAAGATCGGAGGTCAAATCACTGATGGCCAACTTGTGAAAACAGTGACCTTGACCTAATTTCAAATATCTTTATATCAACTGAAAGGCCTTTACCAAAGCCATCTGTATACCAAAGATGAATTCCCTAGCATTCGAAGTTCAGAGGTTATAGCAATGTTAAAGTTTGTTAAAAACAGCAAAGTTTTCGAAATAGTGAGCTTGACTAGATTTCATGTATCCTTGTATCAAGTGAAAGGCTTTCACTCAAGCTATCTACATACCAAATATGAATTGTCTAGCTTAAGTAATTCAGAAGTTATAAGCAATGTTGACGTTTTGTTAATGACGGCAAGCCGCCCGAATGCCCGCCCGGTTTTCTAAAATGCGTTTATATGAAGGAAAGGGTTAAGCAAACATTTGCTGATTAATCACAAGAGTGGCTACCTAATGCTGGGCAAAGCAATACAGCAAGCTTCATTGTGAGGTTTCTACATTACTTTTGTCCAGTATTACACTACCAATTGTCGTAAAGACTTCGTTTCAATGGTCACTTTAAACAGGTTCTATAGGAACCATCTGACCTGGGTCTACTCTGTTTGCAAAGGCATTAAAAGGAGTAACTTTAGAATAAAGGGCTAAACAAAGAGACATATATTTCTTTCAGTTTCATAAACACTTTATTCACTGCGAGAATACTGCAATTTAATTATTAACATGTATCATGCAAATGAAATACCAAGAGATACTCTTAGTCTCTAAAAGCACTTTAGGGCAATCTGTTATGCTGTATAACATTGTCTTATTCAAATGAAAAAAATAAAATAACGATCTACACAATGACTTCAAGATTACAATTTGTAACGAAAAGGTTTAACCCTTTCAACATTACATAACTTTCTTCTGCAAAACTTGTCTCTTCACATCTGACATTCCATTTAAAAAAAAACTGTCTGCGTATCAAACAACTTGTATCCTGATAAGATGCCGAGTTAATCATTGTCTCATCTGGATTTAAACTGTTTGCAAAGATCATCAAAAATTGGTCTATAGTGTTGAAAAAAATCAACAAATTAGTGCCCTAACATAGGAAGTGATGTAATCATTTAAGAGTTATCAAAAGCTTTTTGTATTTTGCAACATGGCAACTACATACAATATATCAATTTTGAAATAATGAATTTATGAAATTTATCAAAAGTTATAACTGCAAAAACTCCTGATAGATCTAGTTTTAAAACATTAGGTTGACAACAATTACAGAAGCAGTTACCATAGAAACCAGAGATGCAGTTGGATTTACAAGAACAATATTTAAATGACACCATTCATAACTCTCATCCTGTTGTTAACCCTTTCCCTGTTGAATATTCATGTAAGAAATAATGATACTGTATCATGAATATCTATTTACTAAATTTTTATAATGGCACATGAACACAGGATTATTTGGTGTTGGAAGAAACTACAGTGAAGCCCCGCTAATGCGACCACTTAATAAACAGCCACTGATGTCGTCTAAAGCAGGTGGTTGCTTAATGCAGGACGAAAGTTATGCTCCTATAGGAGCTTTCTGCATAACTTTCGTCCTGCATTAAGCTACCACCTGCCTCTGCCACCCAGAATTATGCCCCTTTTTGGTGGTCGCATTAGCGGGGTTTTACTGTATATACAGTACATGTAGTCAAATCTATTATAATTTCATAAGTAAACAGAGGTTACCCAGACCTGATCTAGGTCCACACTGTTTGTAAATACGTAAAAAGCGTATTAATGAGGGAAAGGACTAACACAACATCTGCTTATATTCCACTGTTGCAATTTTACTCACTGTTGATTTGCCTGGGTGTCATAATGCTTGGATCTTGATGAGATGCAAAGTTACTTTGTGTCTCATCTGGATCCAAACAGTTTGTAAATGCCAGTCTGTTCCAGCTTTGGACGATAAGAGCTCATAACAACATTTCACTTGACAACAATCATAAACATTAGAACAATTTGAGGGTTTGGTGCAAAACTATTTTAACTCCTTCACAAAGTGAAGCAGTTACAATAGTTTTGCACCAAGCCCTCCAATTGTATTGGCAGCACCAATATGCATACCAGCAAAAAGGCAAGAGGAAAGTGAACCTATCAAGACTGGGAATATTTATTGCATCCACTTTCAAAATAGTAGTAACATTCATTTCTTCTCAAAATGATGACCAGTGGCAAACAGTTTGGATTCTGATCAACTCTGCATACCAAGATCAAAACTGTTTGAAATGTTATCTCAGGTGTTTAACATATATTTTGTTTAACCCTTTCAATGCTGAATTTTCAAATGGACTTTTCCAAAATTCAAACAGGTCAAGTTTAACGTGAATATTTATAAAGAAAAGTGTAACATGCCAAACAGTGCAGCAGACCCTGATGAGAGGGCTCCTCTAGAAGCCATCTCATCTGTGCCAACACTGTTTGAAAAGGACATTAGTGACTTGTTTTCTGCACTGAAAAGGTTTAAAGCAAAAAAAACAAACCCAAATAACAATACTTGAAGAATTCAGAGACATTTAATAAATATACACTAAGACACCAAACTGATGAACATGCAGGTACTGTATTCTGTTCCAGGTAAAGTGAATAAAATAAGAGCATGCATTGCACCTCTCACCAAACCTTGCAAATATATATATGTTTAAAAACAGCTGTCTTTGAACCAGGCTCTGCTTCCAACAGTTCACCTCCGAAGTTCACTTAATGATTACTTTACTAACCTTCTAGCCAAATATTTTGTGATTTTAGCTGAAGATATTGATTTGCAACTTTTTGTAAATGCAAATAAAATTTGCAAGACTTGTTAAGAGTATCTTTATGTAGTTTTAAAAAGCACTTTGAGCAAAATCAGGCCTTCAAAGTCCAACAGCACATCATGTGACCTAAATGTGCAATTTCTGGGATGAATAACTCTTTGATATCAGTATAGCCTTAACATTTGAAGACGTCTACAGTAAAACACCTCCATAACAACTGCTAAGAAATAAGACTAATTCAGATTCATTAACCCTTTCCTTCATATAAACACCTTTTCACGCATCCGTGAACATAGTAGACCCAGATCAGGCGGCTCCTATAGGAGCTGTCTGATCAGGGTCTGCTCTGTTTGCTCTGTTTGCTAGTGGAATTTGATAGATCTGTTTCTTTAGTTTCTAAAATGGCTTCAATGCTCCACCTTCCATATTTTGTCCATGAATTTTCAGAAGTTATTGAAATTTGGTACAAATATAGAACAGGGATAGTGTTAACCCTTTCCCTCATACAAACGTGTTTTCACGCATTTGCAAACAGAGTAGACCCAGATCAGACGGCTCCTAGAGGAGCCGTCTGATCAGGGTCTGCTCTGTTTGCTAAAATAATCTGATAGATCTGTTTCTTTACTTTCTAAAATGTCTACAATGTTCCACCTTCAAGAATTCTTTATAACTATTTTGTTAATGAATATTCAGTAGGTACTGAAAATTGGCCTAAATATAGAACAGGGATATTGTTAAGCAGGTGGTTGCTTACATTGTGCCTTTATTAATTTAGTACTTGCTACAGAGAGGTTTTACGCAAGGGGAAACAAAGTGCATGTATTTCTTAATTCCATGTTTAAATATAGCTTCATCTAAATCTCGGGATTAACTCTTTTGCTGCCAACTGTGAACATGTTATTACCTATGGACACAGTCTGAATCCAGATGAGATGCCTAGTAACTCAATATCTCATCAGGATCCAAACTGTGTGATGGTTATATTTAAAACATAAGAAGCAGACGACAAAAAGTATTGCAGACGACAATATGCTGCAGCAAAAGAGTTAAGGTGTAATCTTGTTAAAAGCTGTACAAGTCCTGTGGTTTCCTCCGTCTAGCTCCTGTTTACAGCCTGGTCTACAAGCAAGGTTCTACAGAATCTAACTTCACTGTGGGATTGGCTAAAATTGTCAGTTTTCAACAACCTAGAGAGCTGGCCATCATGTGTTTACATGATGGTAATGGCGTCGTTTTCTGAGTGGCTGTCATCCGAGTTTATCACATCTGAGGTCACATGATGTTGCGACCATCAGGAAGAACTTGACACTGCCAGTTTCTTGAGATGTTCCATGAAGACTTGAAGGCTGACGTCATCTGTTAGCACAGCTGCTGCACCCTCCTACAACAGACATAAACTCTCAATGAATGGTGAACAGTAGGTGACTCATCATTAATTCTATGTAACCCCTTGAACACTAAAGAACTATTGTCAGAAAAATAAGTCTTCTTCCATTTCTTTTCTATAAGAGCTTGTCAAACAAAACACACATGTACATGTATACAAAATTTGCATCTTATCTGGATACAAACTGTTTGTCAAGATTATCGCAAAATGATCCACAGTAAGGAAAGTGTTAAATACAGGTTGTGAAATATTTTGTACATGTATGTATACTTTGAACCTTTACTTGATAATACTGCCTTTTTAAGTCTTTGCAAACATGTAAGACTTAGATCATACAGCTCCTGCAGGACCTGTATGATCATGCTCTGCTCTGTTTGCTGATAGGAAAAATATAGATCTCCTAGAGAAGCGGTTTGATCTGGGTCTGCACTATTTCTTATTCAAAGTTTTCTTGCAAAGTATACCCTATCTTACTGAATGGATTCCATTGTTAAACAATGATGGGTCAATCCACTTCCAAAAAGCATTCAAAGTATTAGGAACTACACCTTTGTCTCATTTTATTCACAAATGGTATATACATATTCATACATTGCTTTAAGCCATTATCTCATAGGCTATTTTAGAACCCACCTCTTTGAATAAATCTATCAAACAGGAGCATTTACTAGAGAAACAGAATTTTTTAGAAATGTGTAGTTTTGAAATCATTGTAATAAATAGAGCATCTGCTCCATGGGAGCAAATAGCTCTATTTATCACAATGGTTTCAAAAAGTGACATTAACAGAGACCAGAGGCGTCAATATGAGAGAATGGGTTAACCCTTTATTTGATTCACATTTTCAAACAGTAATTTTCAAATAGAGTAGACGCAGATCAGACATGACCTAAATTCCCTTGCTCAGATGCAATTATAATACATGTACTTCAGCTAATTATTATTCATAGGGTCATTATTACTGACATGAATATTCATTAAATAAGGGTTAAACTAGTCTGTCAGTGACACCAACTAATATCCCTGCAAGATAAATCTAATGATTTTTTTATAAACATGTTTCTTATCTGGTTGATGGAATTCCAAGAGTCATAAGATGTAATGCACTGCTAGAGCAGTTGTCATTGTTTGTAAGTAAATTCTGTCTGATGATTCCTGTCGGAGTTGTCTGAGCAGAGTCTGCTCCGTTTGCTTACAAAATATCATTGATCTGTTTCTATAGTTTCAGCTATGGTAAAATTCCATTGTTTATCATAACATTATATAAATTCAGCTAATTATTATTTACAAAGTCATTATTTTTGACATAAATATTCATAGTGTAAAGGGTTAAAGCTAGTATTTGGGACTAATCAATTTTACGAAATGATTTGAAAACTTTATATATAATATAATGCGTGTCTAAGAAATGTTTCCTGCAATAATGGATAATACCCTGGCCTGTGAAAGCAAAAACTGTCACTTAAAGCTAATGGGGGCTTTTATACCATCACATCTACTACCATCAAGTATGAGATCTGTTCCATCTACAAAAATATCACCAAGAGTCCTTGCATGCACCTAACCCAGGCTGACTAACTCATGGCTGACATCCTCCAAAGTATCATAACTTCATCTGCCTCTTTTTTTCAAGAATATTCAAAACAACAGTAACTAGAGGTTTTTGTCCAAAAAACGGATGTCTCCCCTCTAATAAAAACAATATGTAAAGGGAAATCACTAAAAATGTTATGGTCTTGATGAATGATACTTCCCCTCATTATGCGTTTTCCACACTACATTTTTCAAGAAAAAAATGATAACAGCTAATAACTCCAAAAATACTGATACCAGATTTATGGCCCTTGTGCATGACACTTACTTTCATCATGCTCTTTCCAAAAATAAAATGTCATTCCAATAGCATCAGTCGAACAGGAGTTATTGATCGGCCAAAAAATGTAACAAAGGGCAATAACTCCAAAAGTATGGCCCTTGTTCATGACACTTTCTCTCATCATGCTCTTTCCATGTTTGAAGTTTCAATACGATGGCAAGAGCCATGTAGGAGTTATTGTCCGGACAAGAAAGAATTAAACAAATGTACAAGGGGCAATAACTCTAAATTTATTGAAGCTGGAGTTAAGGATCTTATGCACGACACTTTCTCTTATCATGATCGTTCCATGTATGAAGTTTCACTCCAATGGCATGTGTCACATAGGAGTAATCATCCGGACAAAAAATTGTGGGTTTTTTTTACAAAGGGCAATAACTCCAATATTAGTGAAGCCAGAGTTATGAACCTTGTGCATGACACTTCCTCTCGTTATGATCTTTCCATATATGAAGTTTCAATCCAATGGCATGAGCCATACAGGAGTTATCGTCCGGACAAAAAAGTGTGATTTTTTTTACAAAGGGCAATAACTCCTATATTAGTGAAGCTAGAGTTATGTACCTTTGGCATGACACTTCCTCTCATTATGCTCTTTCCATATATGAAGTTTCAATCAACTGGCATCAGGCATATTGAAGTTATTGTCCGGACAAAAAATTATGATATTTTTTACAAAGGGCAATAACTCCAATATTAGTGAAGCCAGAGTTATGGACCTTGTGCATGACACTTCCTCTCGTCATGATCTTTCCATATATGAAGTTTCAATCCAATGGCATGAGCCATATAGGAGTTATCGTCCGGACAAAAAAGTGTGATTTTTTTTTTACAAAGGGCAATAACTCCAATATTAGTGAAGCCAGAGTTATGGACCTTGTGCATGACACTTCCTCTCATTATCCTCTTTCCATATATGAAGTTTCAATCAACTGGCATCAGGCATATTGAAGTTATCGTCCGGACAAAAAGTGTGACAGACAGACGGACAGACGGACAGACGGACGGACAGACAGACAACTCTCACGAAAACAATATGTCTCCCCCATATAAATATGGGGGGAGACATAATTATGGACGTATTACCAATGGACATAATTAATTATTTCTATTTCTTCATGGGATGAGATAATAATGGTAATAATAAAAACAACAATAATAATAATATATAATAATTATAATAATAAGAATGTATCATCAATAATAATATTAAATTCATTTGAAGAGGATGACATATTTGTTTAAGGCCAATTTTCAATAGAGGCTATTAACAAAACATTTCAAACAAAGATTAAAAAATGTTCAACAAAAACAAGTTTCTGATTTGAACACCATAATTATGCCACACAAAATATAGTTCTTGTAACACTCCATATTTTCAGGAAAAACATTCTGTGAAGATGTCAGCCATTTGTAAATCTGAACATTGATACCAGTATATTTTTTAAACCTTGCAAGGTAACCCTTTACTCCTTAATGACTATTAACACCTTTGCAAAAAGAGTAGACCCAGATCAGACAGTTCCTGTAGGAGCTGTATGATCAGGGTCTGTTCTGTTTGCTTGTGAAATATACATCTGATTCTACAACATCTGCCATGGTAAAACAATTCTGAGTTCATATGCCATTATAAAATGCATCTAATTAATATTCATAAAATGCATCTAATTAACATTCATAATGTCATCATTTCTTACATGAATACTCATGGAGTAAAGGGTTAACCAGCTTTACCAACCAAGACCCAGCTATGCTGATTTAAATTGATAACACTACCTGTGATGAGGACCCTCCTTCACTGGAGATTTGAAGCATCTGATAACGGGATACAGAATGATGTATATTTACACATGATTATAGCTATCTAAGTTATGTATTAGAACTATTGTGTATCAAATTTACTGTTGTTTTGAGAACAATGTAGACCAAGACCAGTCAGTGAAACTAAGTCTGGTCAGGGGTGTATATTTACTACTAAAATCATAATTTCTCCAACAAATCTTGTTGCCACTCTTAAGACTTTTCTTGGTGTTTTGTGCTTAGGTGGAGAAATAAATGAATTATTAATGAAAAAATATTTAACCCTTTACCTCATAGATACGGACCATTTAGTCCGTTTGCCATTAGAATAGAATTGGATCACATGGCTCCTGTAGGAGGCATCTGATCAAAGTCTGCTCTGTTTGCTAATGAAAATAGACTACTGTAGAGGAAGGGCCCCTCATAGGAGGTATCGTATATGCCTGCATATTGTAAGCCTGATTTTCCTAAGGCAGAACTGCAGCAGCATAATTAAAGATGCATGTAATTTTCTAACTAGGTACTCTTGCTAGGTACTTGAATAATAAGCATATAGTGAACAAGTCTGAGAGAAATCAGACCAATCTTTCAGAAGATATGTCACAGAAACAATCAGCCAATCAGATTGTATCATTATCAATAAATACACACAGAATATGCCAACCACAGAACCCATACGAGGTACTTGGATATCAAGTACACTGAGCAAGTTTGGTGAAAATTGGATAATTCCTTGAGGTGATATTGCACGGAAACCAATCGGCTAATCAGACTGCAGCAGCCTAAGTGAAAATGCCAGTAATTTTAAAAACAAAACGCAGAAATTGCTGAACACAAAACCCATGCGATGTACTTGGACATCAACTACACCGAGCAATATTAGTGAAAATTTGACCATTCCTTCAGGAGATATTGTGCGGAAACCAATCAGCTTATCAGATTGCAGCCGCCTAAGTGAAAATGCCCATAATTTTCCGAAAAAAAATGTGCTGTAATTGCCGAACACAGAATCTATGTGAGGTACTTGGATATCAAATACACTGAGCAAGTTTGGTGAAAATTGGACCATTACTTGAGGAGACATTGCGCGGAAACCAATCACCTAATCAAATTGCAGCAGCTTAAGTGAAAATGCCCGTAATTTTCCAAAATATGTGCAGAAATTGCCGAACACGGAACCCATGTGAGGTAATTGGATATCAAGTACACTGAGCAAGTTTGGTGAAAATGGACTGTTCCTTCAGGAGATATTGCACGGAAACCAATCAGCTAATCAGATTGCAGCAGCCTAAGTGAAAATGCCCATAATTTTCTGAAAAATGTGCAGAAATTGCCGAACACAGAACCCGTGCGAGGTAATTGGATATCAAGTACACTGAGCAAGTTCGGTCAAAATTGGACCATTCCTTCAGGAGATATTGCGTGGAAACCCAAAACAGACAGACAGACAGACAAGCTGATTACTATAGGGCACCTGCATCTCGATGCGGGGCCCTAATAAAAAAGTTATGATTCTACGGAGGGTACCATGGTAAAAACTTCCCCTGTTCATAATGCCAAAATAAAAATTCACTATAAAATTCAGCTTATATATTAATCCAGTTATCAATTCTAATATGAATGTTCATCAGGTAAAGGATAAATTTACGCAAAATTTACGGAGATAGTTTCAGTTTCAGTCTATACTGTTAAAGTTTGTTAGACCTGATCGAAGCCTTACCTAGACACTCAGCTTACAAAAAAGGTATTTTAATGTTTATAAAAATGACCATTCAAATAAAACAAGAGGACCATGATGATTCAGGAGAAGATTTTCAAAGTTTTTACTATATGTTTCTATAGAAAACTAGCCACCCCTGGGGTGGGACCAATTTTGACCCAAGACCCAAGGGGCATAATTTATATAACTCTTGTAGAGGACCTGATCATGATGCTATGTGCCAAATATGCACGCTGAGAACCTTCCAGTTTCAGAGGAGAAGATTTTCAAAGTTTTCACTATATATTTCTATTGAAAACTGGGCAACCCTAGGGCGGGGCCAATTTTGACCTAAGGGGCATAATTTATACAAGTTTTGTAAAGGACCTAAACATGATGCTATGTGCCAAATATGAAAGCTGAGAACCTTCCAGTTTCAGGAGAAGATTTCCAATGTTTTCACTATATGTTTCGATTGAAAACTGGTCAACGCTGGGACAAATTTTGACCCCAGGGTCATAATTTATATAACTTTTGTAGAGGACCTGAACATGATGCTATGTGCCAAATATGAAAGCTGAGAACCTTCCAGTTTCAGAGGAGAAGATTTTCAAAGTTTTCACTATGTTTCGATTGAAAACTGGCCACCCCTGGGGCGGGGCCAATTTTGACCCCAGGGGCATAATTTATATAACTTTATAAAGGACATGAGCATGATGCTATTTGCCAAATATGAAAGCTGAGAACCTTCCAGTTTCAGAGAAGAAGATTTTCAAAGTTTTCACTATATGTTTCTATAGAAAACATGCACCCCTGGGGGGGGGGGGGGGGCAATGTTGACACCAGGGGCATAATTTATATAATTTTATATAAAAGCTAAGAACCAGGTAGATTCAGGAGAAGGTTTTTAAAGGTTCAAATTGTTGATGACAGACATCAGGCGATCACAAAAGCTCACCCTGAGCACTTTGTGCTCTGGTGAGCTTATAAAATGTATACCAGAAATTTTAGCATGACAAATCTATTGATTAAATATAACACGGGTTAGAAATGAACAAATTGTCAGAAAACCCATCACCAAAACAGACCCTTGGTTAATTTGAAGAAATTTTCAATGTTAGTCGAGTTATTCTGTTGGTTTAAATATATATCATGGTAATGTGCTTTTCTTTAACAAACTTTAGGCTCTACATGAACTTATGAAAACATTATGCAATCATGACTTAACACTTTAATTAACTAGAAAACCTATTACTTGTCTTACTTGGATACAGCAACTATGCTTAACTCTTTACTTCATGTGAAAGTAGAGACTTCATGAATATTAATTTAGTTGAAATTTTATCTGTCTATATGAACAATAGATATTTTGGCCAAGGCAAAAACTGAAGAATCAGAGCTATATTATCCCTTAAGCAAACAGAGTGGACCCTGAATCAGAAGCTCCTACAGGAGCTGTCTGATCTGGGTCTTCTCTGTTTGCAAAGTTGTTAAAAGGTGTGTATCTATGAAGTAAAGAATTAATACAGGATGAAGACCTGTGAGACAGCGCGATATATTATGCCATTCATAAACAAAATTACATTTTATCATCTATAAAATGCAAAACTATAAGGTTAAATGTACTTCTTATCATAGTCAACTATACATACAGCTATTGAGAAAAATGTTATTAGAGAGTAAATTTATGGTGTAAAAGTCGTTGAAGAGGAAAAAAGCTACAGCATTATGTGAACATCAGATCACAGTACTATACATATATAAGAATAATGAGTCTAAGTTCTACACAACACTCGTGTACTACAACAAGATGTGGGAAATCTATACTAACCCCTGCTCCGCCCTATAGCAAGAAATAAATTCAAATCATATGAAATGGATAAATGTTCTTTTTAAACATACACATGTAGAGTATCGGGGCCAGAGCTCCAGTTTGGCCATTTAATTCTTCGCTTGCTGAATTTTAAAATACATTTCTTCTTCTTTACCCATGCCCTGTTGTATAATTACATATATCTTCACTGTGTACAAGTATTTCGCTGTGCAATCACTGCTGTGGAGTGCACTGGTTGCACAATCAACTTGTAAATAGTGCAGACCCTGATGAGACAGCTCCTGCAGGAGCTGTCTCATCTGGGTCTTCACTATTTACAGGTAGGTATATTGACGCGAATAGCAAGCGAAGGGTTAATTCTTCATCCTATATTTACTCTTCTTTGACCATAAGCAGAATAAGTAAAGTGCTGTCTCTTTAAATCTCTAAAATACAAGCTATACTGGATATCCTATTAACATAAACATTAATATGAATATGACACAGCTTGGAAACAGATCAAAAGCAGAGCAATACTATATATATCCATTTATGGGTGACAGCTAACTCTCAAACAGATTTTAATGCTTATGCATGTAGTTAGTTACAGCACACATAGACACAAGCCTCTCAAAACTATTGGTGTCTTTGTGACTGATAAAGTGTTGGAAGACAGTCTGGATTCAAATCAGATGAGAATAACATGGCATTTGCTTTGACACTTCTAATTGATTTTCAGGCAATCAGAAAGATAGTTAATTTTAGATGACAGCAATTGGCTGCAGCTCCTCAGGCACATGGACCCTTTGTAAAAGCCTTCAGAAACAATCTGGATCTAGACAAGGCAACAAGTAACCCTATGTCTCATAAAAATCCAAACTGGCATGTTTTTGAAGAAGTGGAATTTTGACCTACTTTGATCATGGAAGATGAGAATTTTGCACTTGGTTTTAGACAATGGTACTGGTAGTTTTGTGCTAAGCCTTTGAGATGTCATCATCATATTGTAAGAAGGTTAACTCTGCTAAGCTGGGGACAAAGCATTTCTAAACACTGCTGGTCTTGCATGGAAATATTCTGGTGTTCCCATGAGAAGAGAACCAATCTAATGTAACCACAGGGCATACAGGCAAGATTTATAATTCTGCTGATGGATATATAAGCTTAACCCATTAACTTCATAAATAGTCATGCAAGCATGAATATCAGCTGAACTTTTGTAATGATATATGAACACAGGAAGCTTCGGCCATGTAGAAGCTGTAGAATCATATCTATATTATGTTATAAGCAAACCGAGCAAGCCTGATCAAATGGCTCCTACAGAAACAATCTGATCTAGGTCTACTCTATTAGCAAAGGTGTATCTATGAAGTTACGGATTAATGCAAATGCTGGGAAGATCAAAAGTAATACTTTTTTGACTACTAACTTTATAAAGTTGGGTATAAATTAGGGTATAAATCCGTGCAAATACTAGAAACAAGAGCTTATATATAGACTCCCGTCTACTTACCCCTCCTCCATATGCATACATGTTGTTATGGGTCTGGGTTGGGTTGACTCTGGACAGCAGGAAACGTGCCTGAGAAAAACAAGAAAAGTCATGTTTATGAATGTATAAATATATTTGCTGAAAGTCAGTCATAGTATATTAGTAATGCCATTGCAAAGAATCAATCTTAACAATTTAACAATACTTGTTGTATTGTCACTAGAATTTGACAAAAAAATAGTCATCACCGACTTTCACAATCAAAGGAAGAAGAGCAGAAGAGCATGACAGGCTGGTTAACATATTAGTTAGCAGGAAATCCCCACCCCAACTCTTTCTTCCTTTGTGTACTGTTATTATGGAGCTGTACTGAACAATGTCTAATTTCCAAACATAGATCATGTACATACATCAAAGGAATACAGTGTCTAGAGAAAGGCTAAGCATGGTTGCCTGTCTTACCTGAGAGCCACCAGCCTGTGTGTCTATGTATCTGGGCATGGGAAAGCGGGTCTGCAGGATCTCTTGTGCATCATCCACAGGTGCCTGCAGCAGCTGCTTAAAGTTCTCATACTCTGGCTGGTCTTGGTAATTCTGCGCTCTCCACTGGGCTATAGTCTATAAGACATAAAACATTCCTAAATGAGCATGTATATCAAGAGACAGCAATGACATATTTACTAAAATTATCAAAGGCTAACTATATTTCATTAACAAAATGACAACAAACTCCATTAATATTTTGTCCTACGAGGTCCAGCTCTTGAAAATCTTCTGGTTCATGTTTAAGTCATATTGCTGAAGTTAAGAAATATTAGCTTACCTCTCCATGGTAGATGACAATCTGGAAGAACGTGTCCATTAGTAAGATCCTGTCCGGTTGTATACTACTGGTGTCCAGTAACACCGGCTGCAAACAAAGTAACATAAACACATGATTACATGTAATAACTACACTTTAAATACTTTTAACCCCTTCCCTGTTCTATATTCATGTAAGAAACAATGACATCATGAATATTTATTAGCTCAATTTTTATATTTAGTTTTCAAGGAGTGTTTTTGCTTTGACGCAAACTACAATCAGATCTTTATTAACCCAATCCCTCATATAAACGTGTTTTCACGCATTTGCAAACAGAGCAGACCCAGATCAGATGGCTCCTATAGGAGCCGTCTCATCAGGGTCTGCTCTATTTGCTAATGGAATGTTCTTTTACTTTCAAAAATGGCTACAATTTTCCACTTTCCATGCTTCATTATAACTATTTTGTCCATGAATATTCAGAAGGTATTGAAAATTTGACTAAATATAGAACAGGGAAAGGGTTAAGTCAAAACCATTCAGAGCAGACCCTGATCAGATGGCTTCTATAGGGATCCATCTGATCTGGGTCTACACTGTTTGCACATGCGTGAAAATGCATTTATATGAAGGAAAGCGTTAAATAAAATAACACCAAACTATTCAGAAAATATTACTTCAGTAAATCGTCATCCACCAATATGTGACAAAATCGAGGTAGAGGACAACATAATGTCTTTTATATCCAATGTACTTCTGTATCCTTTACATTCTGTCAAATATATTACAAATCAAAATACTACAACATTGTGCACAATAACCAATTGTTCCAGCTGTAGATACGATGTGAACTAAAGTACACCCTATCTTGTTGGCATTCATTAGCATTGCCTCTCCAAGGTAATTTTAATAAATATCACCAATGTTTGGCTGACAAATAAAATAAACATTATACCTGCATTTCCTAAATACTCCTTTTTATAAGAGCTACATTCTATTTTATTTTTATCCAGTCACCAGGCTTCTCTAGTGACATAATAAAGGGGGTGCAAATAAACTTAGGTTTATTAGGTTACTTCCGGTAGTGGAAGGTTTATTAGGTTAGTAGATAGGCGTAATGATTCTATAACCATGGAACTATTTTAGTTTTCTGTAAATATTCATAAACATGTTGATGGAATAGATATAACAGATCTATTTGGTCACCAGAAGAATTATTCAAATGAGAAAAAATAAAAATAATTGGCTACAGCTGGATTCGAACCCGCGCCTGATCCTACAAAACCTAATTCTAATCTCTCTAGAGACGTCGCCCTTACCGATTACGCCACTGAGGCCACATACAAAATGACGTTGATTTATCACTTTTATTAATTTAATCCACCGCTGGCAAAACCCGTTTTTGATAAAATCAAACTTGGAAGCAAAGATTGACAGATAAATAGTAACTGTTTTCTTTTCACTCTCATGATTATTTGATTGATAAACTCTTACAGGGGCGGTGATAGTCATAAACCTAAATATAGCCTGTTCAGTTCCATCGATTTCTGAGTGACGTTAGGTAGAATCTAAAAATAGAAACCGAGACTACGTAACTCGAATTTGACCAAAGAATATAGATCATGTCTGTTTGAAATAACTTATCGACCCTCGATTCAAATCATCTTATTTTTCAAATTCAACCACGTTTCCCTTCTAGTAATACAAGTATCGAAACTATATTCCTCTGCGGTAGCTCATTAGATCTATTTACGTCTAAATGGAAGTGAAAAGGGAGGGATCCGTTGATCGAAAAACTGCATTTTCAATGTAAATTATTTCAAGAGTGTTATGAGTCTATACAAAAGACATTTAACTATATTGACTGGATAAATCGAATAATAGGTTAGTGCCGTAGATGGGACGCCTTTATCCGACTCGGAGAGAAAACAGTTGAGGCTCGGCAAGCCTCGCCTCAACGTTTTCTCCCCTCGTCGGATAAAGCGTCCCATCTACGGCACTAACCTATTATTCTCTATATTTTTTTACTTATGAATAGCTCTTACCTCTGGTGTGCCACTGAACGAATAAGCATACAAAATAGGTTGGATCATGATCAGACTCTGGGTTAGGTCTTCTATATTTAACATATGCCTGAAATAAAAAAAAAAATAATAAAAAATAAAAATGTAGCAGAACAACCTTTTTTTTTTAAATAATAATATTTAAAATAACAATATTTCTGAGAAATATATGTTTAAGATTTTCATCAGACTACCTTTGGCTTCTTTATCACATGTTTGTACTTACCCTAGTATGTATTCTGACATCCAGTCTCCCCTCTACATGGGTTTGTAAAGGGGAATAAGTCAATACGACACAACTTTATATTACACTGACATAGCAGCAAATAGTGTAGACCCTGATCAAACTGCTCCTTCAGGATATCCTTCAGGTTTGGGTCTGCACCATTTGCCTAAGTTTGTCTGTCTGAATACTTTGGGTAATTAGAGAATGCACTTTTGTAAATGTCATTACACATCGGAAATACTGCTTTCACTATAAGGGCCTACTGAAAATGGTGCCATCTTGTGTTACTTTCAAGCATTATCTACCAGCCTATCAGACTGACTGTGTCTGTGACTTTGGCATACATACCTATAGTAGGACGTCTCATCTGGACTGTTATTAAAAACCTGCAAGAACTGTGACCGTCTCAGATGAAACATAAACTGTGGATACAGCGAAAAGTTTTCTGAGAATCGGAAAGAGTTTGGATCATCTCTGTGATAATCTCCAAATTTCTGGCACTGAAATAAAGATACATGTATGCGTTACTAGAGCAAGGCAAACAGTAAAGCGTAAAACACGCCACCCATGTACATTGTATAGCAAAGTCTGATCAAGGTTTACAGTGTCAAAAAGTTTGTAAAGTGAACAAAGTGCTTTATCATAGTGTGGCTCATTAATGGTGTCATCTTCCGATTCATTCAAGCTTTTGAGAAACTACTGACCGAGTGTCAAACAGCTTGGATCCTGATGAGACGCTGAGTTACACAGCATCTCATCTGGATCCAGGCTGTTTGCAAATGTGAGTCTGGTCAAGAGTAGTTGGATAAGCAATGCATTTTTTTATTCTTTCTATAACTACTTCAAGTTGGGAGAAGAAATCAGAAGATTTTGTAAAACTTCTAAATGCTAATATTATTGCTATACAAATATAAATTTCAGATACTGGTTGTAGACAACTATCAACATTGAAGTTTCAAAGCACATCAATGGTAAGTATTTTTTATCTTTTTACCAGTCGTATCAACATCCTATCCAACCATCGTAAAACGTCCGGTCCATCATCTGTTTCAGCTCTGAATACAGCTACTCTGGCCATCAATACAGCTGCTGCCTCTTGATCCATGCCAGCAGAAATGTGCTGGATGTTAGTGCTGGCATCAGCCCAACTTAATAAAAAAAAATGTAATGGTTAATAATAAATGCTAACACTGAAAACTATGGACTCTATCGCTATTAACTTGTATTAGGATATAAATCAAATCAGGGTATGTAGTTTACTTATGAAATAATACACATCTAATTCTAAAGTTTCTGCCATGGCCAATTCCTCTATTCATGTCATTATATAAAAAAGTAATCTACTGTCCATTTCAATTTACTTTGTCACTGAATTTTAGTCGATATTTTTTTCATTTCGAGTTGGACTGACCTTAAATATACTTCATTTGATCGCATCGTTTTTCAGGAACTCCCATACTAAATATCCCTCAATACCATTCAGTAACAAGTAATAAAATGCGGAAAATGCATTTTCTACATGCTATTTCGATCAGCTGTTTCTTTGCAAATGTCCGCTGTATGTATGGATCATGGAGCGTATCATTTTTCAACAGGGGTGAATTGTATACTGATAGGAAATAAATGACGTAATTTCGTGTATGACGTCAACTTTTAAGAGCTATAATTACCCTTAGTTAATTCGAACGTTCCACTCGACGTCAATCGTCCGCCATTTGCAATTTGAAATGAACGTGTTTACAATGGGAAAACATTGTTTTTTATGCATGAAATATTTATTTGAAGATGGATTCAAGGGAAACTCGGGCACAGAGTTCCTGAAAAACGATGACACAAGTGGTTTGAATTTGATCTCGATCCGGTAAGAAATGAAAAAAATTCTCGATTCAAATTCAGTGAAAAAGTAAATTGAAATGGACAGTAATTAATATTCACAATTTCTTACATAAACACTAATGATATAAAGGATTAATCACGCCTCCAATGAACAGCATAAGAAATAAATATATTGTGTTTTTCTCCTAACTTATAATATGATGGCAAAACTGAATTTTCAAAAGGACACAAGATGAGGAATCATGGAACCGAAAATATAATAATGTTGATCTTTTCAAAGCAGAACATGCATGCACTGACATTTGCAAACAGTGTAGACCCAGATCAAAGGACTCCTAGAGAAGCCCTCTGATCAAGGTCTGCACTGTTTGTCATTCAAAATCCTCTAGCAAGTTTAAGCCTATTACACTGAGTGGACTCTATGGTTAAACACTGATTGGTCATTCCCCTCTGAAAATTCAATGTTGAAAGAGTTTTGGCTGAAGTTTTACACACATCAAATATCTGTGGAAGGAAAACAGCTGTGCTTACTTTCTGGCCACTGTGGTCACCCTGACCCTTCTCTGGCCACTTGAGTGTTGGTACTGTGATATGAACTGTATATACCCTCGGCCTCCCTGTGGTATTGGGGCATTATGCTGTCAAATAGTAACAAAGTCAATATTGGTTTTCTGTGGAGGAAATTTTAACCTAGGAATCAAATTCTTTCATTCCATATGCATTAGTTCAACTTTATAATATGTACACATACTAGGAAAATATGTTAAAATTCACTATTTTTTAACAAAAACTATGTTGAACATTATTGTCATTTCTATTTACTGAGAGAAATAAACTTTAATAGTGCCCAAATGATCTTCCTCAATTAGTTTTTTACCCTTTCCCTGTTCTATGTTTATTCCCAATTTCAATACCTACTGAATATTCAGGGAAAAAATAATTATATGAAATATGGAAGGTGGAACATTGTAGCCATTTTAGAAACTGAAGAAATAGATGTATAAAATTCCATTAGCAAACAGAGCAGACCCTGATCAGATGGCTCGTATATAAACCCTCTGATCTGGCTCTACTCTGTTTGCAGATGCATGGAAAGGTGTTTATATGAAGGAAAGGGTCAAGTCCTGAGATGTTTTCACAGGATAAATAGAACACTGGGGGAAAAACCATCATATTACCTGATTGACAACTTCAAAGAAGAGGGCAAGAGTTGTGTTGGGATAGATACCACACATCTTCCACTGACAGGTGCCACCTAACCCCATCTCTGTCTCTGATACTGATGAACCTTTTACACCTAGGGACACACATGGGCCTATGGCCCCTGACACCTTCAGCTCCCTGGAGGTCTGCAATCAAACAAAACATTGGTCAAATGCTGGACAATTAAACTAAACACCATTTCTAGTTTCTACTGCATTAACCCTTCGCTTGCTGAATTTTAAAACACATTTCTCCTTCTTTACCCATGCCCTGTTGTATAATTCTTCACTGTGCACAAGTATTTCGCTGTGCAATCACTGCTGTGGAGTTCACTGGTTGCACAATCAATTTGTAAATAGTGCAGACCTACAGGAGCTGTCTCATCTGGGTCTTCACTATTTACAGGTAGGTATATTGACGCAAATAGTAAGAGAAGGGTTAAGACTATCTGCTTTAAAAAAAAAGTAAGTTTTAGTTGCTGATACATGGGCCAGAGTAATAGAAAAAAACAGCACATAAATTTTAAACACTCAGCAGCCATGTCAAAGACAATTTACACTTTGTAATAATGGATTAGAAAATGCTAGCAGCTACTGATGACTGTGAGTGTAGATTCCCATTTGATGCCCCTTTACTCGGACAGTGACTAGGTGAGTTTATATTGTTTTCAAAGTCCTGTACCTTTTCTTAATGCAGGACTTACACTGTTACAAGAAAATGATCTAGCTGCTACTTACTCCCCAATCACTGATTCAACAACAAGACACTTACCTTGACCTCTGTGGTAGCCCCAAATGCCATCTTAAACTCTCCCTTCATGTCCTTGGAGAAAACTCTCTGGAAGGTTTGTTTAAATAGCGATGTATTGAATGAGTCTCCCATCACCATGTGGCCACTGAAAAAATATACATATCATCAGACTGCTGATACAAACTATTAACCCTTCTCTTGCTGAATTTTAAAATACAGTTCTCCTTCTTTACCCATGTCCTCTTGTATAATTACATATACATGTATCTTCACTGTGTACAAGTATACCGCTTTGCAATCACTGCTGTGGAGTGCACTGGTTGCACAACCAACTTGTAAATAGTGCAGACCCTGAAGAGACAGCTCCTGCAGGAGCTGTCTCATCTGGGTCTACACTATTTACAGGTAGGTATATTGACGCGAATAGCAAGCGAGGGGTTAACGCTTTACCTCATAAATAGTTAAAGAAGAGAAATAAATAACATCATGATTATTGATAATTTTTGTAGCATGCAGAATCAGATCTATACAAGCCACATGCAAGCAGAGCATGCCTTATAAAAACACATTTTCTTGCTTTTGCAAACAGAGAAAGTTTATATGTTTATATCAGACAGCTCCTCATGGAACTGTCTGAACAAAGTCTACTGGTTGCTTATAGAATTTCGTAATAATGATTCTAAACTTTCTGTCAATGCCAAAAACTCTCTTATAAATTGATAAATCAATGAATATTGGTGATGTCATACATTCCTTCATGCATCCTTATTAGGGAAAGGGTTAAAATATAACGAAGTTGGTTATGGAACCCCTTTAAAAGTGAAAACGCCTCTTTCCCTACCCATTTCTGAAGCTAAAAACCCCACAAAGGCTCATCCCAAATAGAAGTTCTTTATTTTGCCTTCCTGGGGTGGGGCATATGCTTTAAATGAAATAGCCCTAGTTCATAATTCAGGGGTCAACGCTAAAATGTTTGACAATGACATGTGTAAAATAAGCATGAATCAAATTACAACCTGATCTAGATTGTACAAGTCAAAGTAACTGTCACTTAGAGTGTTCACAATATGCACCACTCACCCTGTGTATCTGGAGCAGAACTTCATCTCGTGTAGACCAGTCTGGTCAAGAGCACAGGAGTAGATATCTATCACATGACCATTGCTGGCTGCCCGGTTGGCAAGGCCTTCATAGTGCTGAAACATATAAAACCGTGTTGGCATGATATTATTAATCTCAAAAGTTTATTGTCATGGCTTTCTATTTCTTTAAAACACACAACAATTTACTTGTCAAAACAATAATTTGCCATACATTATATTTAAAGCAGTTAAACTTAAAAAGGAGTAAAATAAATGTTATTTATGACAATCATATAAACCAGCAGTAAGAACTGAAAAAAATGTAATGTTTTCTCCAGAAAATTCTTCTTTAAAAAGATGTTTATACTATCAGTGGTATTTATAATTTAACCCTTCTCTTGCTGAATTTTAAAATACATTTCTCCTCCTTTACCCATGTCCTGTTGTATAATTACAGATATCTTCACTGTGCACAAGTATTTGGCTGTGCAATCACTGCTGTGGAGTGCACTGGTTGCACAATCAACTTGTAAATAGTGTAGACCCTGATGAGACATCTCCTGCAGGAGCTGTCTCATCTGGGTCTTCACTATTTACAGGTAGGTATATTGACGTGAATAGCAAGCGAAGGGTTAAAACCAGAGCTAATTTATGGAGATTTGACTATTACATTTTTGTTTAGTAAGACGCACCTTCATTGCTTTTTTCATGAATTTACAGTTGTCTTTCTCTATGTCATGGTGAGAACGAATCGGGTTCTTCAGCTCATCTCCAACTACCATACCAGGGCCCTGTGTACAGGGGCCGCCAACAAACAGCATTATGCGGGCTCCAGTGTTGGGAAATGTACACTGTAATTACAACAACACCATGTCACAGGAATGGAAAACAAAGCAAATCAAAACTGCAATTGTAATTGCTCATCTCCACATCAATAAAAACAACATGGGACAATTATTTTTCACAGAAACAGACCAGATACAAGGATTTGACAAAACGTCATGTGTTACAGAGCTATAAAAAGGTACATAGCAAAATTAAAGTCCATTCTAATCTTTTTCTTTATATATTTTACAAATACATGTACTGAAACACAGAAACACCTACAGGAGCTGTCTGATCTGGTTGAGATGTTTCATATTTACTTGAATATTCATTAAAAGGTTAAAATTGTTTACCGTATATTCTAAAACTCTTGATGCAAACAGTATACAAGCAGAGCAGTCAATGCATTGGAACAGATCAAAACTTGCTCATTCCACACAATCAACATTTTTTTTCTTGGCTATAACTGAAAACAATGCAGATAACACAAAATTCTGTGTTAACCCTTTACTCCATAAATACGCCTTTCTATGCCTTTGCAAACAGAGAAGACCAGTATCAGACGGCTACTGTAGGAGCCGTCTGATCATGGTCTGCTCTGTTTACTTATGGTATAATATAGATCTGATTCTCAAGTTTCTGCCATGGCCAAAAATGCAAGTGTTTAAAATGTCATTATAATAATTCAACTCATTAATATTCATGATGTCATTATTTCTTGCATGAATATTTATGGAGTAAAGGGTTAAACCCAATTTACAGCATTTTTAGATACTGAAGTACACTTTTCACAGTCACAATGATAAGCATACCTCTAGGAGGCCAACGGCAATAGACAGTGCCACCCCTATGGATCTGAGTGGGCGTTTCCCTTGGGCTACAGGCCAAGGATCTCGCTGAAGTTCACCTAATAAATCAGTCAGACTGAAGTCACACTTGTGCACTGGTTGAAGAAACCTGATAAAAAAACAGCAGGCATAGAAAAAATAGTATCTCATAGAAACAATGCCAATTGAATAGTTCAGTAAGAAAGTTCATAGAAAAAGTAATCAATAATAAGGAAGACTGGGTCTGAATGATAAAAACAAGAGCACCATATGTGAATGTCAACCATTGCTTTTGTGAAAATTAATGTTTTAAAGGACTATTTCAGTATATATTATAGAGTAATAGCCCCTTGCAAGATAGTAGGCCTTATGACAATATACAGTGAAACTTCTATGTGTCGACCTTCGACGTGTCGATCTTTCTTCAAAGTCCTGACATGTTTCCTTATATGTTCTATATGAAAATCTATTTACGTGTCGGTCTTTAATGAGTCGATCTTTTCAACATGTCGATCATGTTTTGCGGTCCCGTGGCATTGATCAAATGGATTTTTACCACACATGAGTCAATCTGCCTGTTACCTGTGTACATAGGCAAAGTCCTCAGGGTGTTTTCACACGTTCGCGAGTCGAGACTGGCCAGAATAGATCTGTGCATGTTTCACACCTTACGCATAATCAAGGGCTTCTGACATCTTTAATCCGTAGGCGGGGATAATTGTGTGGTTTAATTAAACATTTTATCGTAATTAGGTGGACACACACCGCCATAATTCTACTCTGTTTATAAAGGCGTTGACATGTGTAATGATGTTGTAAAGGAAAACATGAGTTGGGACAGAACTGTGCCAGTGCTTAGATTCGTATTTTGTACATGTACAGTGTGTCTTCATCTTGAATTATAGTATTTGTACTTTGAAAACCATTCTTAAATCATTTTGTTCCTAAATAATGTCGAGAAACTCTAAAATTGGCTGTACAAATGTGTAATTACGATTGTTTATGCTGAAAGAATTAGTTTCGCACGTTTCTATGAACAACCTGAAACAAAACCGGATGTTGATGTGGTCTATTATGAAACACCGTACTGTGTTGATATTTAATGTTTCTTTGCATTTTAGTAGTCTATATGTGTTGTTTTGACATAAAATAAAGATTTAAATGATGTGTCTTCATTCAATTGTCTCGGATTTCTAGAAAGAATATCATGTACATTTAACACGTGTTCAGGCTATATGCACTTCCGAGATTGAAACCGAAACTCGTGTACATGTTTGTACATATAAATCTACTTTGTATGAGTCGACCTCTCGATAAGTCAATCTTTTTGCCATGGTCCCTAGAAGATTGACACATCGAAGTTATACTGTATATATAAAGATAATTATAATGATGTTGAAAGTGTGATAAAATGTCAAAGTTTACACACAATGCCTGAGACGAGGAAGAACGACACCAGGGCTTTGGAAATACTTCCACTTCATTTCCTCTAAAGAAAGACAAAACAAGTGAAAGCAACTAAATCAGAACAATATGTAATTAAGTAACATTGGGCTGCATTTAACAAGTCCAGTATAGTAGAATCTTTCTATAGTGACAACTCAATGAATAAACATGGATTTCATTCAAACCTTTCCTCCATAGGCTATTTTTAGACCCAATCTCTTTGAATGAAACTACCCAAAAGGAGCATTTACTAGAGAAAAGTGAAATTTGAGAATTTTGTAGTGTGAAACCATTGTGATAAATAGTTATTACAGAGACGTTGAAAGGCGTATTTATGGAGGAAAGGGTTAAAAGCATGTGGCTGTTTACACCTGAATGACAATAATGCAAAAATCTTAGAGGAGCACTTAACTTTTGTCCTGCAAGAAACTACAACCTATAAACACAGAATTAGATTTCTTTTGAGTGGTCATCATAGATGGGTTCTAACCAGTTTGGCTCCAGATGCATTAACCTTTCTGGATTCAAACAAAATGCAAGTTTCTCATGCATGCTGTAGATTGACAAGCTGACAGTTACCTGTTGGAGGGCAGCTGTTGTTGCTGCTGTTGTGGGCTTCTGCTCTGCTGGGGTCCACCCTTCCCGAAACCAAGCATGTCCTACACAAATTACAATCACAGTTACAAACATTTCTTAACACCTTTGGCAGAATCATTTCTGATTTCATCCATTAAAATTTAACGCAAATAAATCTATACTATATTTTGTGCTTTATTAATAATTTATCCAACAGAAGGGTTGTATATATCATTTTCATTTTTATATATGTTACCATTAATTAATAAATCAAAGATACATAACATTAAAGGAAAACAATGTGGATCCACTTAAGATGACAGATTCAGATGAGATGCCAAACAACTTGGCTCCACATTACAAATGAGAGAGAGGGTATTAACCTGTTTCCTGAAAGAGGCGCCTTTAGATAGAGAAGACCCAGAGCAGATAGCCCTTTCACTCATACATTGCCATTATAAAAAGCATTCAATTAATAACATTCATGATGTCATTATTTCTTACATGATTAAAGAACTTTAATGAGAAAGCTCACATATTCCATGCCGAGAAAAAAAGTAGTTCCTATGACAGATTCCTCTGAAAATGGATCTCAGTCAAGCTTTTATTCATGACAGTTCTTATAGCAAATTTGAGAAAATTGGTCAAGAAATGAAAGTTATAGATGAGTAACAATGTATCATGATACACAGACTGGCTGATGGATGGGACAAAAACTATACAACTTTGTTGAGTGGGGTATAAATATTCATCAGATAAAGGGCCAAAGCATCATGCACTTATAGACCCAGATCAGCCTACACATCAGTCTACAATTATTGCATAATGAATATCATACAGGATGGTGAATGTAAAACAGTGGTTTGGGTTATACTGCTTGCCCTCAAATGTCTGTTCCCATACCATGGCTAAATTGTTTGTTCCCATACCATGGCTAAATTGTTTGTTCCCATACCATGGCTAATTTGTTTGTTCTCATACCATGGCTAAATTGTTTGTTCCCATACCATGGATAATTTGTTTGTTCCCATACCATGGCTAAATTGTCTTACCTGTATTTGTTTAGCGCTGAGGTCTTTTGTTCCTCTGAACACATAACTTTTTGAGCAGCCCTCACAGCCAAGCTCATGAAGCTGTACCATCTTTCCGAATGTTATCAGCCCAATGAGGGCGTTGGGTGGCAGCAGACTGAGAGACATCTGTAGGGACTCCTGCAATAGAGAAGAGAAGCTTAGGTCAACAGACAAAAACAACTACAGTAAAACCCCGCTAATGCGACCACCTAAAAAGGTATAATTCTGGGTGCTAGATGCAGGTGGTGGCTTAATGCAGGACAAATGTAATGCAGAAAGCTCCTAGAGGAGCTTTCTGCATTACTTTTGCCCTGCATTAAGCAGCCACCTGCTTATAAAGAAAACCATGTGTATTTATTAAGTGGTCGCATTAGAGGAGTTCTACTGTACCATGTCTTTACATTATACAGAACATCCATTTGACAAACAGGTTAATTCTGAAATACAGAGACAGAAATAATGAATGACAAAGAATCTGTTAATTTCATATACATGTTTCAGTACAAATACACAACTCTATGGTAACAAATTCAGTTTAACAATGCACCTGTATAAATTGTATAGAAATATTTGATTGGTGGATTTTACCATAGGTTCAACACTTACAGTATTTTCATTATTTAGCAGTGTTAATGTCATTACCAGTGGAGGAAGTTCCCAGTGGTTGTTTGCATATAAAACAATTAGCATAGTTTCAGACAAAACAGAGGCTTCCTCGCAGGAAAAATGGGAAGTGTTCAAATGGATTTGAACATACAGCAATGATCAGCTAAGTAGGTTCAAGTTATGGAGGTCCCCTTGCATATACATGTAGGTATATTTTGCCTAACAGAATGTAATTTGCTTGATAATTTCATATACATTTATGCAAAGGATTATTACAAATTCAGACAAGGGCACCTGTCCTGCTCCCTTAACCCTTCCCTCATAGGCTATTTTTAGACCCAACCTTTTTGAATGAATCTACCAAAATAGAGCATTTACTAGAGAAAAGAAAATTTAAGAACTGTGTAGTTTTTAAACCATTGTGATAAATAGAGCATTTGCTCCTATGGCACAAATGCTATATTTATCACAATGGTTTCAAAAAATGACAATTGCAGAGACGTAAGAAGGCATCAATATGAGGGAATGATTTTTAACCCTTTCCCTCATATAAACGTGTTTTCACGCATTTGCAAACAGAGTAGACCCAGATCAGACGGCTCCTAGAGGAGCCGTCTGATCAGGGTCTGCTCTGTTTGCTAATAGAATTTGATAAATTTGTTTCTTTACTTTCTAAACTGTCTACAATGTTCCATTTTCCATATTTCTTTATACCTATTTTGTTAATGAATACTCAGTAGGTATTGAAATTTGGCCTAAATACAGAACAGGGAAAGGGTTAACCCTTTTCTAGTTTTTCCACCATCTTTATCAAAGTTAACCCATTACCTAATGAATAATGACTGTATAAATACTAATCAGCTAAATTGTTACATTATGAACAAGAGAATATTTTACTATGACGGACACTGTAGAATCAAATCTATATTATTTCTGAAGCAAATATTGACTATTGATTAGACAGTTCCTACAGAAGACATCTGATCTGGGTGTACTGTGCTTACAAAGAAGCCAAAAGGCATCTCTATGAGGTATTGGATCAACAGCTAGCTATTTATGCCCCCACATAGTGGTGGCATATAGGGAAAAGGTTGCCCTTGCCTGTACGTACGCACATCTAGAATATCTTGTCCGGACTAATTCTTGGAAAGCGTTTGTCCATTCCACACCAATCTTTACACACATGTGTGTGACCATTATATCTTGGTCAAGTTTGATAGCCATGTAAATTGCTTCAGTGGTTTAGGAGTTGTGGCCCTTTATTTGCAAAAATGACTTTAAAAATATCTTGTTTTGACTCTTTCTTGGAAAGTATTTTTCCAATCCATATCAAACTTTAAACACTTTTGTGGCCATTATATCTTGGTCAAATCCAATAGCCATGTAAATTTCTTCAGTTGTTTAGGAGTTGTGGCCCTTTATTTGCATAAATGACTTTAAAAATATCTTGTCCGGACCCTTACTTTCTATGACAAAAAGTCTGAAGTGGGGGCATCAGTGTCCTATGGACACATTTCTAGTTTATATCAGTGTCTGTCTCATATAGCTAGCTATTATATAACAGTGTTTGTCTCATATCAGCCTACATTGCAACATAACCCTTTTATCTGTGAAAATTCTTGTAAGAAATGTGATGAATATTAATTGCATTCATTTTTATAATGGCATATGAACACAGGGAGTTTTGGCCATGGCAGAAACTGTAGAATCATATCTACATTATTTCATAAGCAAACAGAGCAGACCCTGATCCAACAGTTCCTATAGGAGCTATCGGATCTGGGTCTATTCTGTTTTCCAGGGCATAGACAGGTGAATTGATTGAGTAAAAGGACTACCAGTTGTAACTAATGTTTCTGTCATTGTGACACTTTGTTATTTTCCCTACCTTGAGAGCCTGCAAGTCATCCTCTTCCATGCATGTGTCCAGGACTATGAGGTACACGGGTGGGGCACAGGTAGCTCTCTGTAACAAACCATATACACTTCAATTCTTTAAACTGCTTATTCATATGAAGCCTTACTTTTATGGAAGCAGTATGTATTACATTTTTCTGTATAAAATGGCGACCTGCTTTTAGAGACCCCCATCTTTTCTACTACATATGTACTCTAAATATCAGACCACCAAACTCTTTAAAATATGAAGCAATGATATTATAACACACAACTAATAATAAGTTAATTGTAGAGTGTTAAAAAATTGACTGTCCAAAAAATATTAAGAAAGTTATGGCATGAAAAAGTCATGTTTCAATCAGCATCTACAACAACAGTAAAATCTGTAAAAACAACAACATTCCCTTCTCTTAATGTTTATAAAGATGCATTCAGTCAGCTTACCGTGATGGTGTATTCAATGGTGGAGAACTGGGGGATGATCTCTGCTGGCTGGTGCTGCTCTGTGATGGCTGCATACTGAGGAGGAAACTGAAAAGAAAGCCCCAAAATAAATATCTAACATACAAATAAATCACAAGTGTTATCAAATACTTACAGTACTAGATCTACCAATGAAAGACAATAGCACTGCAAAGGGATGCAAATGCTTGTCTGATACTGCTAAAATCAATACAGTAAAACTCCTCTAAACAGTACATATAGTAAAACCCCTCTAAAGCACTTGGGGAACCATGACTAGGAGGGACAACTCGGAGAGAAAACCGTGGAGACAAAATCACTAGTAACCGTGTACGGCACTGAGTACGAGGAGGCAAGGAACGAGTATGATGCACAGCGGCGAGCCAGCGGAGGTGATTGTGGGCATATTAAAAGGTGTTAACTCTTTGTAATGGTGAATAAATTTTGACACATGAAAGAAACAAGTGTACTTACCGTATTATTCCAAATAGAAGCCCCTGCCCTAATAAAGGCCCCCCGACTATTTTTGTAAGAAAAATCTACTCACGAGGCTGAACTCAAATGAAAATCCGATTCCAAATCCATCCAAATCATGTTTATCTTAATAAAATCCAGTCAATCTAAAAGTTAAAATGAACACTTAAATGTAACATTTAAAACGGTTAACACAAACTTCTGAACGTAGAACTCTATTTACAAAGTTGTGTGTCCAGTGCTGTACGTGTAGAAGAAAGTTAAGGACCAGAGCTGTCATTGGTTTCGGCTCCACTGTGTTGTGTGATGATGAGAATTGCACTGATTTAACCTCAGTGTACTGGGTTGCATAGCACCAAAATATCGTTTGGTCCATAGGACCTTTGCAGGTAAACACGACAGAGGTCACGTAGGCCATTTACTGATGCTGTAAACATGATAAAAACTCGCATGGCTTGATTTAAACAGTTCTCGCTGATTTTTGGATTTAGGAAAAAGCTTATCTTAATAATAGCCCCCCTTTTGGAAAATGTTACGCTCCCGGGGGCTTCTAAAAGGAATTATACGGTATGTTGAACTTGTGATAAAATGTCAAAACTTTTTGCACAAGGACAACTGCCATGATATCACCAAGGCTATGTCAATACCTCAACAGATCAGATCAGCTAAAATGGAGAAAGTGTATGATACCTAATACAAAATTTGTATAAGAAAGACATGATTAAACTGGCTCCACTTGGCATTTCTTCCAAATAAGTACATACAATTAAAACCATTATAATCCTATACTTCATAATCATATACATATATAATTTTGAATTTGCAAACAGTAGACTCATATCAGATAGAGCATGTAATTCTACCCTGACTGTCAAGGCAACAATTGTCTTACTTCATGAAGTAAAACATAATGATAAAAATTTATGAGTCAGAGAGAAGCTTTGGCTTGCTGTCTACAAATGATTAATTTAATATTTGTCTACTCTAATACCCATATATTACTGAGACCTAGGCTATTACTATGTGCACTCACCGGATTTCTTTGGAAACAGAAATTGCAGGACCAGATTTTAGCTCTGTAATCTACTTGGCTGAAAGGAAAAAAAGATACAAAGATAAATGGCCAGGAGACATTTTGTCATTTCTTGTATACACCACTTTCTTCAGTTGTCCTTTTTTTTAACTATTCAAAGGCAATAAGTTGTTTACATACTTCTCAGACTAGTTCAGTCTTTTACCTCTGGGAAGACCCAGATCAAAAGGCTCCTATAGGGCAGTCAGATCTGGATCTGCTCTGTTTGCTTATGAAATAATATAGATCTGAATCAGCAGTTTCTACAACAGCCAAAGTAATGTTCATAAAATGTTCTGATAAAATGTCATCTAATTGTAACATGGTGAAAAAGTTGTGACTCGACTGGGGATTGAATCCAGGGCCTTTGGCTTATTATGCCAACACTCTACTGACTTAGCTACCAAGCCACACAGTCTAAAGCCTATCAACTGTTTCACCACAATCTCTACCTGGCTACACACACCCCTGTAGTCTGTACACAAGAATTTGTCTCCAATTCTTACTCAAAGAACACTCCTTGAGTTTCTTATTAGTACATTTTTTTTAATAAATCACCCTGCGAGTTATTTACTGGAAGTTGTTGAATTCAATGAATTTGAAGGTTGTCCTTCAAAGTCGCAGAAAACACTCATGTTTTAAAATGAAAACTACTCACCAGTAAGGGTTCAAAATAGCTCTACAGGTTGGTCTGGTACAAAGGACTGGGTCATACTGTATAGGTGGCAAGTCTGGACGTTCTTTAATTGGTGTGTACAAACAACCGAGTGGCACCACCATCCTGGTCGCCTCTAAACGACTGGATGGCCAGACATTCCAGCTGAACCGTACCCCATCCCTATCCTCATTCTGCTGTATGAATTCTTGGTAGGTAGCCATGTTGGAGTGGCTGTAAAATATCAGATGCATAGTAATAATAACAATCATGTTGAAGGCAGTCAAGTTTGTTTTGAAGTCAAGTTTTGATCGAACCGTTTTGATGTGGGATTTAACCCTTTACCTGTTTAGGCTGTTAAATATTCTTGCAATCATGAATATTTATTAGTTGAATTTGAAATTAAGAATGGCATTATGTACAACATATTTTGCTTTGCATTGGTTGAAACAGTAGTCAGATCTTTTTTTATGATTTCATAAGTAAGAAAATCAGACAGCTCCTACAAGGGGGCTTTATAAATACATGTATGAATGCAAGGGTTAACTGAAATACAAAGTTTGACCAAAAAATGGGGGTACATTTTGGTATTGGGACTCATGGGGGGGGGGGGTTTAACCTTTTGGTATTCACTCATCAGACTGTTATTAACTGATAGGAATTTATATCGAACTTCCTTCAAGGAGTGCTCAGAAGAAAACGGAGGAAACTACCAGACAACAACAACAATTGATAATGTGACAAGTGATTGGAGAAACGCCAACGTTACTCCTGTATTCAAGAAAGGGGACAAACATGCAGCAGAAAATTACCGTCCAGTAAGCCTCACATCAGTAACAAGCAAAATATTAGAGCATATCATAAGCAGCCATCTCATGAAGCACTTTGAGAAATACAACATATTAACAACTCTAAACCATGACATCAGATCAGGATTCTCTACTGAAACTCAACTTCTAGTTACCATGCACGTTATTCTGACATCATTCGAAAGTAAACAACAAGTAGACATCGCTATACTTGACTTAAGCAAGGCGTTTGATCCCGTTCCACATGATCGCCTCCTTAAGAAGATGTCACATTACGGTATACAAGGCCAACTGCTGTCTTGGCTGTTATCCTTCCTGAGGAACAGATCCATGAACGTTGTGGTCGAAGCCAACACTCTAGGAGCGTCCATGTAGACTCAGGAGTACCCCAAGGGACCATACTTGGTCCTATCATGTTCCTTTGTCATAATAATGATTTACCTCTCAGTGTAACATCACAAGTTCGACTTTTCGCAGATGATTGCCTGTTATATCGACCTATCTGAAACGCTTTAGACCCATATCACACTTTAGGAAGACCTCTCTGCATTAGAGAAGTGGGCCACCACATAGGGCATGAAATTTAATGCCAACAATTGCTACATCTTGAGTGTAAAATGTAAATCTACCCATTTTTACGAACTTAACAACATCATACTAAAATACGTTGATTCAAACCCATACCTTGGACTACTCATATATCCAAATTATGGCAATGATTTAACCTGGTCAACTCATCACAAACATCAGCAAAAATGCAAACTCTACACTTGGTTTTCTAAGACGGAACTTGAAGCACTGCCCATCAGAATGCCGGAAAACAGCTTTTATATCTCTAGTAAGATCACAATTAGAATACGGTTCAATCTGAATCATATGGGTCCCTCATCTCAAAAAAGACATTGATAAACTCGAGAAATTAAAAGAATTGGTGCATGTTTTATCATGAACAACTACAGGACAAAAGAGGGATGCGTAACCCAGATGCTGCACACTCTGAAACTTAGCACACTACAAGAGTGCTGGACCTACAACAGACTGTTGATGCTGTACAAGATAGCAGGGTGTATGGTGCCTGTAGTGGACCCTGATTCATACCCGACTGAGAAAAAAAACGACGCATTGTAAAAACCAAGACTCTCTTGTAAAGTGGAACTATCTGGGCCAAAGCATAGAGTGTGCACCAACAGTCGAGGTCTTCAAAGAAGCCCTCCCACAGCGCTACTAGAGCCCTCCTCCCCGTAGAGTTTATGCCAGCAGTGGCCCTTCTACGTACCAGAAAAGATACAGATTGGGTACGTTTTGACCAGCTCCCCACAATGCCAACAGCAATGGTCCATCAGAGCCGTGGACATTCTCTTGTAATACTGCTAGTTGAATTCTACCTTATAAATTATTCTCTAAACAAAGGAATTATGTTATCTTTCTTCAATGTTGTATTCTTAACACTGGCACATCAACTACATATGTCCGAAAGAATTACGGTCGTTTCGTCAAAATGCCAGTTCGTCAAAAAGGCGATATATAGTTTTGACAAAAGACGTTTCGTCAAAAAGGATATATTACCTGATATATATGAACAGTATTTCAATAAATCTGTTAAATGTATATGTTATTTTGATGAATTAAGAAACCAGAAAAATTAACTTATCCCCGAATTATATAGGGCTATGAGTAATTCTCGAACAACAAACAGATTTTTTGCGTATGCGGAACTATCGAGTTTGGAAATGAGAGGACAGCACTTCAAATTTGTAATATACAAATTATGAAGATGAATCTTGATACCGATTTGTTGATTAAAATGTTTAAAAGTTTTATCAAGTAAGATAAATGTAAAGCAAAAAACAAATATAAATTACTCTATAAGTGTGCAAATATTACACGTGTTAGTCTAATTGCTTTTTCACACCTACAATTAGCGACACGGGTTCGGCGGCACAAACTTTTATCAACACTTTATTGTGTAATTAACGTTAATCCCCCTTTCTAATCAATCAGCACCGCTAGTGAAACTGGTGCGTGATCACTTTAATGTGCCCTTTTCGGATTATGCAGAAAACTGACAAATGCCATCTTCTGCATGTATAATCACACTTCAAAAATGTATTAGCCTTCAGTTTCCTATGTAATTATCAAAAATGTCATTATAAAATAGCACCGAATGTCAAACAGTTTATGCAGATCTTATCTGGATCCAAACTATTTGCAACAATAATAACGCCTTCGGTGTGCTAATTCAGTGTCGCCGTCTTCAATATTTCTCTGAATTAATTATCGTGGACGTGTCATTAAATAGCCTCCGAGTGTCATCTGGATCTAAACTATTTGAAACAGTAATCACGAATTCGCCCGTAGCGTGCATAAAGTATACGGCACTGTCGCATTCTTCACTATTTCTGAGTGAATTAATCACTACAAAGCATACAGTTCTGATTCAGATCTCATCTAGACCAAAACTATTTGAAACAGTAATTATGAATTGGCCCGTAGCGTGCATAAAGTATAGGATACTGTCGCATTCTTCACTATTTCTGAGTTAATTAATCACCACAAAGCATACAGTTCTGATACAGATCTCATCTAGATCCAAACTAAGGTTAATAGATCTAATCATAGAGATCATTTCGTCAAACTGCCAGTTCGTCAAAAAGGGGATATATAAATCAATTCGCTATATAATCCTTTTTGACGAAACGACAACCCCTTTTGTACTGTATAACCTTTTTGACGAACTGGCAGTTTGACGAAACGACCGTCACCCGTCCGAAATATTGAGATATCCGAAACTACTACAACAAACAGCTGAATCACACAGAAATTATTAATGTTATTGTATATGAATGATTAAAAGTAACTAAATAAGCACCTGCTAACGCAAAAATTGTCACGAATTTTCATGTTCACCGGTATCACTAAACTCAGTTGAAGTTTGTTTATCTGATATTACGGCGTATTGTTGCCCTCTGAACAAATTAGTATAACTATAATGTGATAGTCCGTATTCTGCTGCTTCTTCGCACGTTAATCTAACTATCGATAATGTGAAAAAATGTACACCTGTTTACCTTTTTATCCACTTATTTACTTCCAACACAATGTACTGTACCTAAAAATGCTCGTGTGTTGATTTTGACAGATGCAGATCCAAGTTTACCTTGCCACGTAACCTTCCCGAAATTCATTGCAAATGACGTCAGTGTAGACCGCTACTATATTATCGTAGCAATATGGGCAAAATCGGTATGACTAAAACACGAAAGGAGGATTTTTTGGCGAAAGGAGGCGAAAGGAGGATTAAAAATCAATATTGGCTATTTATTAGTTATTATAAATGATATGGAGATATAATTTAAATATATTTAGCACTTATATAATAATTTAAGACTAAATATATTAACACATCATTAATATATTGATAACATTTACAGGAACAACGGATTACTTGCTCCTTTCGCCACTGTAAATCCCGCGAAAGGAGTTCTTAGTTAAGTGGGTTATTAATAATATGTAATAACTAGTGTTTTTAATTAATATATAATTAATATATACATATTTTTTAAGTATATTTGATTGTAAAATAATTAAATAAGCCTGCATATATTACCACATCATTAATATATTGATGACATTTACGGGGAAAACGGGTTACTTGCTCCTTTCGCCACTGTCAATCCCGCGAAAGGAGTTTTTAGTTAAGTGGGTTAATAATGATATGTAATAATTAGTGTTCTTAATTAACATATACACATATTTTACGTATATTTGGTAGTAAAATAATTAAATAAGCCTGTGTATATTACCACATCATTAATATATTAATGATATTTACGGGGGAAAACGGATTACTTATCCCTTTCACCAGCTGTAAATCCCGAGACAGGAGCTATGAAATGAAGAACTGTAGGTTTGAAACAGCTCCTTACACTGAAAGTCCAAGTCGAAGTTGGTTTGATAAAGCTCCTTTCGCTGAAAATTCATGGTCTACAAGTTGGAAAAGGAGGCTCCTTTCGCCAGCTGTAAATCCCAAGAAAGGATCACTAATATGATTGAATGAAGGACTTCAGGTTACTTCAGGTAAGTTGGCTTGATAAATCTCCTTTCGCTGAAATTCTATGGTCTACAGTTGGAAAAGGAGGCTCCTTTCGCCAGCTGTGCAAGGAGCTCTTAATGTAATTGAATGAAGAACTGTGGGTTATTTGAGGTAACTTGGTTTGATAAAACTCCTTTCGCTGAAAATCCATGGCGTACAGTTGGGGAAAGGAGGCTCCATTTGCCAGCTGTAAATCCCGCGAAAGGAACCCTTAATGTAATTGAATGAAGAAGTGTGGGTTACTTGAGAAAAGTTGGTTTAATAAAGCTCCTTTCGCTGATCAGGGTCTACTCTGTTTGCTAATAGAATTTGATAAATCTGTTTCTTTACTTTCTAAAATGGCTACAATGTTCCGCCTTCCATATTTCATTACAACTATTTTGTCCATTAATATTGAGTAGGTATTGAAATTCGGAATAAAAACAAAAAGTTGAGAAAAGTTGGTTTAATAAAGCTCCTTTCGCTGAAATTTCATGGTCTACAGTTGGAAAAGGGGACTCCTTTCGCCAGCTGTAAATCCTGCGCAAGGAGCTCTTAATAAAATTGAATAAAGAAATGTGGGTTACTTGAGGTAACTTGGTTTGATAAAGCTCCTTTCGCTGAAAAATCCATGGTGTACAGTTTGGGAAAGGAGCCCTTAATGTATTTGAATGAAGAAGTGTGGGTTACTTGAGAAAATTTGGTTTAATAAAGCTCCTTTCGCTGATCAGGGTCTACTCTGTTTGCTAATAGAATTTGATAAATCTGTTTCTTTACTTTCTAAAATGGCTACAATGTTCCGCCTTCCATATATCATTACCACTATTTTGTCCATTAATATTGAGTATGTATTGAAATTTGGAATAAAAACAAAACTGTCAGCTGTAAATCCTGCGCAAGGAGCTCTTAATGTAATTGAACGGAGAACTGTGGGTTACTTGAAGTAATTTGGTTTGATAAAACTTCTTTCGCTGAAAATCCAAGTTCTACAGTTGGGGAAAGGAGGCTCCTTTCGCCAGTTGTAAAACTCGCGAAAGGAGCTCTTAATATAAATTGAATAAAGACCCGGATTATATTGCTCCTAAAGGAGCAGTCTGATCTGGGTCTACGCTGTTTGCAAACGCGTAGAAAGGCGTATTGATGGAGTAAAGGGTAAACAGGTTAGACCCTGTTAAACTGGAACTTTAAAAATGTGTCTCTGCGTCCATTAAACAACATTGTGAGATAGCTATACTCTTGAATCTCCTAGATAAAAAGAAACAAAGCTCGATGATTACGTGATTGTTGTGATTTTGCTATCCAGAGGTTTTGATATTCTTACTGTTCAAAATGTTTTGATGTTTTGTATGTATATTATGGCGATGTACTATGTACAAGTCTTCAATAAATTATCTGTTCTGTTCTGTTCTGATATTTAGCCATTTAGCCAAGTTTCTTGTAAAGGCATTTCTTCTTAGGCGCAGATTTATCTATGCCACGTAACATGGATGACGCCACTAACAGTATCTATGTGCATATAATTGACATCCATAATATTTGATCTTTTCATATAAGCTATGATATATCTATGTGAATATGTTTAAAGTTACATTTTTGGTAGGTGACATATAGGCCCATGGGGCCGGGTGTTTATGTATTTGTATATGTTTGTACATATAAGAATATGATGTAACACATGTCACTATAATAAACAATTTACTTACTTACTTACTTACTTATTGTCTTCCCGAGGGTTCTCCGACACGCGTGATAGGCTAAGTAGCTGTGTACCTGTGTTAAGTCCTTTAATTACCACATGCTGGGTGTGATTGAGAACATTAATTAAATGTTTATACGGTTATATTTAATGTTCTGTGCGTCGTTGACAGTGGTCGTTAGAGATTTAGATTGAATGGCTTTGGCCCAAATCGGTAACATCACAGTTTGAAAATACTTATATCACATAAATGTACATTTGTATAACATGCGCAACACAGCAAACCAACGTAGATCCAGATCATTGGATGTTGCAGGGGTAGGTAATCAGAAACGATGCAGTTTGATTATAATTATTGTCCCTAAGATCAGATTTTACCGGATATCAATTCACATCAGCAAAACTAAATACCCTTGAATGGATTACAAAATTAACGTAGTTGTCATAATCCAATTAGTGAAATTGCACGTGTCCGATTTACTGCTGACCTTTAACATGCCATATACTGACGATTAAGTACAAAATCAAGTACATTTTGTTTTACACATTTTATTTGTAAAACACGTACATAAAATTTATAAATTATACCCTTGGTAAGGATTTAAAATCTCATATTTACTAGATATTGACCAACGACAAATGCATTGTTTAAAAAAACATCCTCGGAGAGTATAATACTTTGGACAAACTAAAAAAAAAAACGCTATTGTGTACACGTGCCACAATCCATTAAAGATCCGTGATGGGTCATTATCCAATCAGTGAAACTTCCAGTGCCCGATTCATTATTGACCTTTAACATGCTACATGCGTATAGGCAATTAAACCTTTATCCTAAGAATATTCATATCAGAAATAGGGACATCACGATGTCTGCAAGGTTAAAAAAGATTGAGCATATTTGTAAAAATATGTTTTTCATAGATGAATACTGTCTAAAACATATACATGTTTGGCAAACTGTAGACCAAGGATTTTAGCGAAAGGAGTTTTATCAAACCAACTTACATGTAGTAACCCACAATTCTACATTCAATTGTATTAAGAGCTCCTTTCACGGGATTTATAGCTGGCGAAAGGAGCATCCTTTCGCCAAATGCAGACCAAAGATTTTACCGAAAGGAGTTTTATCAAATCAACTTACCTGTAGTAACCCACCATTCTACATTCAATTATATTAAGAACTCCTTTCACGGGATTTACAGCTGGCGAAAGGAGCCTCCTTTCGCCAACTTCAGACCAAGGATGTTTAGCTAAAGGAACTTTATCAAACCAACTTACCTGCAGTAACCCACAGATCTTCAATTCAATTATATTAAGAGCTCCTTTCGCGGGATTTACAGCTGGCCAATTTAAAGTAGCCTCCTTTCGCCAACTGCAGACCAAGGATTTAAATTAGCGAAAGGAGCTTTTTCAAACCAACTTACCTGTAGTAACCCACAGTTCTTCATCCAATTATATTAAGAGCTCCTTTCACGGGATTAACAGCTGGCGAAGGAGCCTCCTTTTGCCAACTGTAGAACATGGACTTTTAGCAAAAGAAGCCTTTTTCACTCACTTACCTGTAGTAACCCACAGTTATACATTCAGTTATACATGTACTACATATGAGTTCCTTTCACGGAATTTACAGCTGGCGAAAGGAGCTTCCTTTCGCTAATTGTAGACCAAGGATTTTCAGCGAAAGGAGCTTTTTCAAACCAGCTTACCTGAAGTGATCCACAATTCTTCATCCAATTATATTAAGAGCTCCTTTAACGGAATTTATAACTGGTCAACTGTAGACCTTGGATTTTCAGCGGATGGAGCTTTATCAAACCAACTTACATGAAGTAATCCACAATTCTTCATTCGATTATATCAAGAACTCCTTTCGCGGGATTTAAAGCTGGCGAAAGGAGCAAGTAAACCGTTTCCCCCATAAATGTCATCAATATATTAATACTGTGGTAATATATTCAGGCTGATTTCATTATTTTAGTGCCAAATATACTTAAAATATGTGTATATATTAATACAAAACACTAAGTATTACATATTATTGATAACCCGCAGTTCTACATTGAATTACATTACTTAAGAGCTCCTTTCGCGGTATTTACTGCAGCGAAAGGAGCAAGTAATACGTTTTCCCTGTAAATGTCATCAATATATTAATGATGTGTTCATATATTCAGGCTTAAATCAGTATATAAGTGCCAAATACATTTAAAATATATGGCCATATAATTTAACTTACTTATTAATAACAAATAAATGGCCAATATTAATTTTTAATCCTCCTTTCGCCTCCTTTCGCCAAAAAATCCTCCTTTCGTGTTTTAGTCATACCCTGGGCAAAATAACCAAAAATAACTGAAAGCCAGTCCATGGTGTTTTCCCGATAGGTATTATACGGGAATCCTTTAGAAAGCCGGTATATCCGCCGGTTAAAGCGTCGACCTCGACTGTCCCACAATGGGAGAAGGCAAATGCTTTGTAGCAGTGCATGCAGGTTCATGCTATTTTGTGTTTCTTTCTTTATACTTTTCGTAAATGCAATTACGAAAAACTCATATCTAAGATTAGTCGTTGCCAGCGGCGAGGTGTGCACTGACGATTCGGCCCAAGTGATTTCGGCCCATTACCGTACGCTATCATGTATGGGTGAGGTACACAGTCTCACAGAATCATACTTTTAAATTCAAACTGTATACTATACATAGAAAATTCACATGGAACGAACTTAATGTAACATGGTGATATAAGGGTAGGGATCCTCATGGAACGTATTTTACCCTGTGTTTAATACCTATCAACTTAGGTTTCAACTTATTTCACAACAATCTCTACCCGGCTACACAAACCCCGTCTACACAAGAATTCGTCCCCGAATCCTTACTCTAAGAACACTCAACGAGTTTCTTATTATTACACTTTATCTTCATATAATCTTCATATTATCTTCATATAAATCACCCTGTGGGTTATTTACGTTGGGCGCCAAATGTAACATGGTGAAAAAGTTGTGACTCGACTGGGATTCGAACCCAGGGCCTCTGGCTTACCATGCCAACACTCTACCGACTGAGCTACCAAGCCACACAGTAAAGCCTATCAACTTATTTCACCACAATCTCTACGCGGCTACATTCAAATTATAGAATATTATAGTGTATTAATTTGTAATATGATAGCTTTAAAATATGATATATATATTAATTTTATTATTATATGTTTTAATTGAACCTGCAAAGTGACCACTCGCTCACCAAACCAGTTATACAACTCATTCATTCATCAAGCATACTATGGAATGTATGGCGAATACACGTAAACCGGATATGACGTACTATGGCAAAATACCACGATAACATATACAATGAAACCTGGTCAACATAGTGTAACAGGCCGGGTACAGGTACTGGGTGAAAAACATGTAAATGGTCCGGATAGCACAGTCGATAGCAAGGGCTCCCTGGTTTAAATTGAGCCCCGGCTTGGCAGCATGTTTTTCACCAGTCCTGTTACTGTATAGCACCCAACTTGAAAATCGGACAGTGTAAATACTCATAATTTTTTGTGCAGATTCGATGAGAATCTCAGGGAAAAAGGGGCATAGTGTTACAAGCCGGATACAGGTACTGGGTGAAGAACATGTTAGCGGTCTGGATAGCTCAGTCAGTAAAGCACTTACCCTGTAAGTGAGGTGTCCGGGTTCGAGCCCCATTCTCTACGCTCGACATTAAAGGGGTAGTTCTAGGACTGTTCGGCTCGGTGTCAGGATAATGTGACTGGGTGGGGTGCCTTTGCAATGTGCCCGCGGCAGGGGCGTTCCAGTGAGGCAGCACTATAACTTGTCTCATGTGGGTACAGTCTGCAAATAACTGAAATACTGTTGATCGGACGTAAAACCCAACTCACTCACTCGAGCCCCAATCTGGCGCCATGTTTTATACCAGTCCTGTGACAGTACACCAGCATCGTATGAAATTCTGTCATCTTGACCATTATGTCTTGTCTGTGAGAAAAGGTTTTTATAGACAGGGTTTGTCAATAAGTAGCCGACCGAAATTGCTGGTTCAAATGGCATTGTGGCTGTTTAATCAAAGACAAACAGTTAATTGGAAAATGCCCCATGATTGCCTTTGCTATTTGGGAAGTGTTTTATTAGTGTGATTCAATATACATGTATTTCTTTGTTACCGTAGCTGGTCTCCGGAGGGAAATGTAAGATAGACACAGACCTTCAATTCTGATTAATGTTTTAGCACTGTTGAAATTCTGTAGAAATTCACTCATATAAAAAAAATAAAAAAAATAACAACACCAAAACTGAAAAAACTAGTTGCCCATTGGCAACATGTCGAGCCTGCTGGCCATTCATCAATATTACAATGCAAACTCTGAGTTAAGGCAAGCAAAGCAGTACATTTTTTTTTACCTTAAAGTTTTTAAAATTGACCTCTATGTGTGACCTTTACCTTTAAGCTGCAGACCTGACTCTTATTTCTGCCATGTTATTTTGAAATCTTTCCAAGCAACTCTGAGAAAGAGCCTGGACAAACCAAGAAAGAATACATGTTTTTGACTTTTGACCTCCAATTGTTACCTTGACCTTTCAGTTACTGACCTGGTTTTTGTGCGCAACATGCCACACCTTCTAGAGAAATATTTATGCCTAGTCATTTCACAATCCATCCAAAGAGTTTCGAGTTAAAACCCAGACAAGCAAAACAACACTTTTTTTTTTACCTTTGTCTTCTAAGTATCATATTGAAGCTACTGACCATAAAGTATCACCAAAAAGCTACTGACCTGTTTTTTGTGTGTGACATGCAGTACCTTTTAGAGAAGCATTTATGCGTAGACATTTCACAATCCATCCATGGAGTTCTGAGTTAGAACCCAGACAAACAAAAACATATATTCTTGACCTTTGACCTCTAAGTATGACCTTGACCTTTCAGCTACTGACCTGGTTTTTTCATGTGGAGGAACATTTATGCCTTAGCCTAGTCATTTCACAATCCATTGACATTCATGCAGTTCTGAGTTAGAGCCCAGACAAGACCGGACGGAAGCACATAAACACGCACGCTCTAACATACACCCACCATGCGAGGACATTGTGACAACTATGTTGAGCTGACCGCAAACTTGCTTGACAAAAATCAAGTTTAGAAAAAAATGATGCAATAAAGCTGGCATCATTAGTTAGGTTGGAGAAGTGAGATAATAGGCCATGAGATAACCAATATAACCACATGGGTAATTAGAATACAGCTAAATACTAGCTATTATGTTATACCCGTGTTACAAAACTATCCACCTTTGCTTCACAAAAGCAACATTATTTCTATATACATAAAGGTACATTAGTATGACAAACCAGTCTTTTTACTTAATTACCAAAACCCAGTTTTTCATATGAACTAATCCAGACCTATAGATAAAGGTTAAAAATTATCATCATTTCTCTACAAAACTCTATTTTGTGACCACTCTCTAGAATGATCACATGGGTTTTGGTAAAGAAATAAAGGAGTTATTCTTAACAATGTTTTAATTTACATGTTTCTGTGATCCAATAAATTTCAAATTTATTGGATCACAGAAACGATTATTTCTACTTTTGAACTCGTATCCTCTTACTTTTCTGTACATTTATTGTACATGTATTTTTCTCTCTAGTCTCTATATAGGGTTGTTAATAAGTTTGTGTTAAACCTTCCTTTTGTGCATTGTAGTTTCCTTTCAATAAATGGCCGCTAATGAGATCAACATAAACTAGAGGTTTTTGCCTCCCCCCCCCCCCTTTCCCTCAAACCCACACACTGCGACACATTGTTACATATATGTACAAAAAACTCAACCGGACAAGACACATGACAAACAGGCCGACAAACAATTTGTACAAAAACAATATGGAAAGGGAAATAACTCAAATATTTAATAACATAGTATTGGACTTGATGAATGATACTTCCCTCATCATGCGCATTCTGCACCACTTTTTAAAGAAAAAAAATGATAACATGGAATAACTCCAAAAATATAATACCTCCAATTATTATTAAGCCAGAGTTATGGCCCTTGTGCATGACACTTCCGCTCATCACGCTCTTTCCTTAAATGAAATGTCATTCCAATTAAGCATCAGTAGAACAGGAGTTATTAATTGGATAAATTTTTTTAACAAAGGGCAATAACTCCAAAAGTATTGAAGCCAGAGTTATGGCCCTTGTACATGACACTTCCTCTCTTGATGCTCTTTCCATGTACATGTATGAAGTTTCAATCAAATGTCATGAACCATATAGGAGTTATGGTCTGGACAAGAAAGCATGCAAAAAATGTACAAGGTGCAATAACTCCCCAATATTATTGAAGCCAGAGTTGTGGACCTTGTACATGACACTTCCTCTCATCATGCTCTTTCCATAAATGAAATTTCATTCAAATAGCATCAGTAGAACAGGAGTTATTGATCAGACAAAAAAGTTTCAGAGGGCAATAACTTCAAAAGTATTGAAGCCAGGGTTATGGCCCTTGCACATAACACTTCCTCGCATTATGCTCTTTCCATGTATGAAGTTCCAATCCAATGGCATGAGCCATATAGAGTTATCGTCTCGAAAAGAAAGTGTAAAAAAATGTACAAGGGGCAATACCTCCTCAATATCATTGAAGCCAGAGTTATGGACCTGGTGCATGACACTTCCTCTCATCATGTTCTTTCCATGTATGAAGTTTCAATCCAATGGCATTAGCCATATAGGAGTTATTGTCTGCGCAAGAAAGTGTGAAAAAAATATACAAGGGGCAATAACACCAATATTATTGAAGCCAGAGTTATGGACCTTGTGCATGACACTTCCTCTCATTATGCTCTTTCCATATATGAAGTTTCAACCAACTGGCATTAGGCATACATGTATAGGAGTTATCGTCCGGACAAGAAAGTGTGACAGACAGAAGGACAGATGGACAGACAGACAACTCTCACAAAAACAATATGCCTCTCCCATATAAATATTGGGGGAGACATAATGATACTATTTATTGATTTATAAGAACGAAGTGTTATCCCTGCACACAGATAGAACCTGGATGCATGCACATTAATACTAAAGAAGAGATATATAGTCTGTATCATAAAACTATACAGTCAAATACCGTTACCTCAAAGTTCAATTAGCTCAACGTAACCGAAGTTCGAAGTATGGGTATTAATGCATAAGCTTCTCGAAATCCGTGTGTGTTAGGCCTACGCACTTCAAGATGCTAAGTACACATACTATGCATGTTTTACTGCTATTATTAACATGCTAAGATACTAACAAACTTTATTGTTGTATAATTGTATAGTTTCATAATGTTATTTCAACTGTCGTTTGTTTTACGAAGTATCTATAATTAATGCGAATGTAGTGTGAAGACACACTCCGTGACATCTATACTGGTAATTGCTCTATCAGATCTAGTGGGCGCTATCTTTTGGTAACATAACACAAAATAAACAGGAATATTCATAGAAATAAAGTGTTTATTCAAACAAAGCAGAATAAGCACATATCAATCATAATATCATCAACAAGCAAAACATAAAACTGAAAGTAACAATCGACCTGACCGAGGTCGAGCTAACGGTATTCGACTGTACATTATTTTTTTGGTTTTATTTAAAAAACAAAAAGGTTTTATTTGAAGCGATAACAGTTGTCATAGTTGGTGTTGGCAATTTATGGGCAATTTTTGGGGTCTTAACCCTTCGCTTACTATTCACATCAATATACCTACCTGTAAATAGTGAAGACCCAGATGAGACAGCTCCTGCAGGAGCGGTCTCATCAGGGTCTGCACTATTAACAAGTTGATTGTGCAACCAGTACACTCCACAGCAGTGATTGCATCGTGAAATACACATACACAGTGAAGATATATGTAATTATACAACAAGTCCTGGGTAAAGGAGGAGAAATGTATTTTAAAATTCAGCAAGCAAAGGGTTAAGTTTCATCCAATTATGTTCAAAATGTTTACACTGTAGCAACTTCATTCTGTGAATCTCACTAAATTGCAAGCCACAAAGGTACCTCGTTTAGTGATATAGCTGTTACAGATGTTTTTGAGAAAACCAAATTCTGATGTACTCTATATGCAATTCATCTTGTAGATATTGTTGCTTCCATTTCAGGTGCTGGTTATCACTCAAGCAAAAGGGAGTCTGAGTACAGACAAGCCTGTGCAAGGGCTTGCCATGCTGTGAGTACACCCATAGTCTTATCAATGAGCTGTGTAACTGTATACATGTATTAGCCTATTGATTGTTCTTGTTCTTATTGCAATACTATGCACTTACAATGATCCATTATCTAATTTTCTGTGGTTGTCTATGACTGATGATTTTTCCCTTCAAACATGTCATACTTTATCTGTTTCAAAATTTTGTAAAAATTCTACTTGTATAATGGATTTATGCAGTGTCAGACTACATTTAAAACTTCTTTTTCCGTTACTGTTTGTTTACTTGTGCAATAAATTGTATGTTTCAGTCCCTTTCTGTAATGGTTACTCCTTCAATAACTTGTATGTTTCAGTCCCAGTCTGTAATGGTTACTCCTGCAATAACTGCTGTATGTTTCAGTCCCAGTCTGTAATGATTACTCCTTCAATAAATTGTATATTTCAGTCCCTGTCTGTAATGGTTACTTCTTCAATAACTTGTATGTTTCAGTCCCAGTCTGTAATTGTTACTCCTGCAATAACTGCTGTATGTTTCAGTCCCAGTCTGTAATGATTACTCCTTCAATAAATTGTATATTTCAGTCCCTGTCTGTAATGGTTACTTCTTCAATAACTTGTATGTTTCAGTCCCAGTCTGTAATTGTGACTCCTGCAATAACTGCTGTATGTTTCAGTCCCTGTCTGTAATGGTTACTCTTTCAATAAATTGTATGTTTCAGTCCCCGTCTGTAATGGTTACTCCTTCAATAACTTGTATGTTTCAGTCCCAGTCTGTAATGGTTACTCCTGCAATAACTGCTGCATGTTTCAGTCCCTGTCTGTAATGGCTACTCCTTCAATAACTTGTATGTTTCAGTCCCTGTCTGTAATGGCTACTGCTGCAATAACTTGTATGTTTCAGTCACACTTTGTTTTGGTTACTCCTGCTGCAATGACTTGTATGTTTCAGTCAGTGTTTGAAATGGTTACTGCTGCAATAACTTGTATGTTTCGGTCAGTGTTTGTTGTGGCTACTCCTGCTGCAATGACTGATGTATGTTTTAATCCCTGTCTATAATGATTCTTATCCTGTTTGTAATGGTTACTCCTGCAATGACTGCTGTGTGTTTTAATCTGTGTCTTTTATGGTTACTCCTGCAATGACTGCTGTATGTTTTAATCTGTGTCTTTTATGGTTACTCCTGCAATGACTGCTGTATGTTTTAATCTGTGTCTCTTATGGTTACTCCTGCAATGACTGCTGTATGTTGCAGGCCATGAAGCTGCTGACCACTGGAGTGTGTGCTTTGGATTCTGTAACAGCAGCGGTACAGGACATGGAGGTAAAGTAAAACCTGTTTCAAGTTACCATTTATTGATTTAATATAGGAGTGCTAAAAAGCAAATGGTTGCCTAATGCAGGACAAAAGCAGTGCAGAAATCTCCTTTGGGAGCCTTTCTTTCATCTTACACATTATGCTGCCACCTGCCTTAAATGGTAAGTTAACGCTTACCCTCGCTGAATAATTACAGCTGGCTGCTTCTTTCTAAATACATGTATTAATTATGTCTCCCCCCATATTTATATGGGGGAGACATATTGTTTTCGTGAGAGTTGTCTGTCTGTCCGTCCGTCTGTCCGTCCGCACTCACCAAAGGGTAGTTGTGTGACTTTTTCTAACTAGTCGCACAAGTAAAATCATTAACCTGGCCATCTCTTGTGACATTAACCTGGCCATTTCTTGTGACATTAACCTGGCCAGTTGTGGGACATAGGGTTAGGGTTAGGGTTAGCTTCCAGATCATTCTATTCCAAAGTTAGAGCCAAAAATAGTTTTACTTGTGGGACTAGTCCCACAAGAAAAGATCAAAGGAAAAAGTCACACAACTACCCATTTGTTAGTGTGTCCGTCCGTCTGTCCGTCACACTTTTTGTCCGGACGATAACTTCAATATTCTTAATGCCAGTTGATTGAAACTTCATATATGGAAAGAGCATAATGAGAGGAAGTGTCATGCACAAGGTCCATAACTCTGGCTTCACTAATATAGGAGTTATTGCCCCTTGTAAAAAAATGCACACTTTTTTGTCCGGACGATAACTCCTGTATGGCTCATGCCATTGGATTGAAACTTCATATATGGAAAGATCATGACGAGAGGAAGTGTCATACACAAGGTCCATAACTCTGGCTTCATTAATAATGGAGTGATTGCCCTTGTAATTTTTTCAACAAATGTTTTGTCCGGGCGATAACTCCTATATGGCTCATGCCATTGGATTGAAACTTCATACATGGAAAGATCATGATAAGAGAAAGTGTCATGCTCAAGGTCCATAACTCTGGCTTCACTAATATTGGAGTTATTGCCCTTTGTAAAAAAAACACACATTTTTTTGTCAGGATGATAACTCCTATATGGCACATGCCATTGGAGTGAAACTTCATACATGGATTGATCATGATAAGAGAAAGTGTCATGCATAAGGTCCTTAACTCTGGCTTCAATAAATTGTGAGTTATTGCCCCTTGTGCATTTGTTTAACGCTTTCTTGTCCGGACGATAACTCCTACATGGCTCTTGCCATTGTATTGAAACTTTATACATGGAAAGAGCATGATGAGAGAAAGTGTCATGAACAAAGGCCATAACTCTGGCTTCAATACTTTTGGAGTTATTGCCCTTTGTTACATTTTTTGTCCGATCAATAACTCCTGTTCGACTGATGCTATTGGAATGACATTTCATTTATGGAAAGAGCATGATGAAAGTAAGCGTCATGCACAAGGGCCATAACTCTGGTATCAATATTGTTTATGTTATTAGCTGTTATCATTTTCTTCTTGAAAAATGTGGTGTGGAAAGCGCATAATGAGGGGAAGTATCAATCATCAAGTCCATAACATTGTTAGTGATTTCCCTTTACATATTGTTTTTATTAGAGGGGAGACATCAGTTTTTGTGACAAAAACCTCTAGTTAAACAAGATATTGTATCAACATAAAAAAATTGTCATTGAGGATTTTTTATTATGACAAACAGTGCAGACACTGATCAGAGGGATTCCCTAAGGAGTCCTCTGATCTGTGTCTACACTGTTTTCAGACATATTATACATGTTCCGCACTTTAACCCTTTTCTCCATATATATGCCTTTCTACGCCTTTCTACGCCTTTGGGTCTTATCTTTTTTCATATAGAATTTTTTAGATCTGAATCTATCTATTTGACTTAACTATGTTTTCACTTGTTTTATATAACAGTATAAAATAATCAGTTACCGTAATTAATATTCATATCACAATGGGCGGAGTCTGGCATGGATATTCATGAGGTAAAGGATTAAAGACCCAGCTGATAGTACTGTGTATGTCTGTTTCAGAATGCTTCATGCACAAATGCTGGTGTTGGGTCAAACCTGACAATGGATAAAACAGTGGAGTGTGATGCCAGTGTCATGGATGGAAAGTCTCTCAAGTTTGGAGCTGTTGGAGCAATCACAAGTAAGTAGAAATATCAGGTACACACTCAGGTGGTAAGCCTGGTATAGCTGACAGTCCAAATTCATCATTTGAATGCATAAAATTTTAAATGGTGTAGTCCAGGAGATTCTTTGAGGAATGTTATGATCAGGGTCTACACTGTTTGCCATACTGAATTATCTTCATGACAATTTAACCTTTAATACTGTCAGAATATATTTTATTTTTGAACAATAATGGACCATTCAACATAGAAATTAAGCATTAACCCATTCCTATTCCCTCCTACTGATGCATTTTGAATTTTTGATGCCTCTTTAAAAAAATCCCTTTCTCTGGTAAATGCTCCTTTCAGTAGGTTTACTAGTATTCAAAGAGGTTGTCTAAAAATAGCCTATGAGGAAATGGTTTAACCCTTTCCCTCATATAAACCTGTTTTCATCCATTTGCAAACAGAGTAGACCCAGATCAGACGGCTCCTAACGGAGCCGTCTGATCAGGGTCTACTCTGTTTGCTAATAGAATTTCAAAGATCTGTGTCTTAACTTTCTAAAATGGCTACAATTTTCCATCTTCCATATTTCGTTATAATCATTTTATCTATGAATATTCAGTAGGTATTGAAGTTTGGAATGAACACAGAACAGGGAAAGGGTTAAGGGTTAATAACAGACCACAACACAATGGTACTGCAAAAACAGACAAGCACTCACTTTTGTCACTCAATTTGAATCGTGATTTTTTTGTTATATTTTAGGACTGATTGAACTTAAATCTACCTCATTTGATCGCATTGTTTTTAGGAACACATATGCTAAATATCTCTCTGTGCCGTGCAGTAACAAGGAAAAAAACATCAAACATACATTTTCTGCATGCTAATTCGATCACCTGTTTTTTTGCAACTGACTGCTGCATGATGTAATGCACATGTACAGAAATAGCATGAATCATACAATTATTTTTCAATAGGGAAGAATTGTATACTGATATATGATGTACATGTAGTTCATATATGACGTCAACTTTCTAAAATTGAACGTTCCTTTCAATGCCATTCATCCTCCTTTTACTATTTGAAATGAAGATGTTTACAATGGTTAAACATTGTTTTTAGGTCTGAATTCTTTATTTTTACGATTGATTCTAAAGAAATTAGGGCTCAGAGTTCCTAAAAATTGATGATACAAGTGATTTAAATTTGCTCTGAGTCCAGTAAGAAAATAAAAAAAAATCTTGATTCAAATTGAGTGACAAAAGTGAGTTAAAAGCACAGCAGTATTGGTAATGAAACTGTTCTTCCATCCTTCCAGATCTGAAACAAAACAAAATACAGATGAGAGCATTGTCATTAACCTTTTACTGTTTTGGCACCTTTGCAAACAGAGTAGACCTAGATCAGACAACTCCTGTCTGATAATTCTGATTAGGGTCTGGTCTGTTTGCTTAATGAAATAACAAAGGTTATGTTATAGCTGAATTCGCCTTATTCATGTTACCATTATAAAAATTCAGCAAATAAATATTCATATAATTTCTGACATAAATAGTCATGAGTAAAGAGTTAAACAGGTTATATGTCAATGTCATTGAGCTTATAACCATTTACTCCATAGGCTATTTTTAGATCCAACTACTTTGAATAAATCTACCGAAAAGGAACATTAACTAGAGAAAAAGAAAATTTTAGAATTTGTAGTTTGAAACCATTGTGATAAATGAGCATTTGCTCCTATAGAAGCAAATGCTCTATTTATCACAATGGTTTCAACATGTGATTTTACGGAGGTGTAGAAAGGCATACTTATGGAGGTAAGGGTTAACCCTTTACTTCATGAATACTGATGTAAAAAATAATGACATCATGAATATTAATTGATAGATTAGCAACTGCCACACAAGAATTTTAGACCACGACAGGAACTGTAGAATCATATTTATATTATATCATAAGCAAACAGTTCAGACCCAGATCAGACAACAGCTACAGGAGCCACCTGATTTTGGTCTGCTCTGTTTGCCAAGGCATAAAAAAGCATATCAGTAATGCCTCAAATGTTTTTACTTAATAGTGGTATTGACTATTTAAAATCTGTATTCTAAGTGAATCTACTTTTCAATTATATGACTACATTGTTAGAAATATCTGCTTTGGTTCAGTTATTGAAAAAAATGGTACAAATCCAGATAAGAGGACTGCTTGAAGGAGCTCTCTGGTTTAGGTCTATTTATGTGCCAACACTAGGCACAAATCAGTTAAAGCAACATATTTTAAGGACCGAGGTTGGGATGGCATCAGCCTGTCAGATTCAATTGCTCTGAAGACAAACATTTTGTCAGCATTTGAATTCCAAAACTTCCCAAAGTTAAGCTGGGGTCTGCTCTGTTTGCCTATGACACTATATAGATCTGATTCCAAAAACATAACCAGTGCAAAAATTATTCTTATTTGTTTAACATAATAATTATTCAGCTAATTAATATTCATGCATTAATTATTTCTTACATAAATAAACATGGAGTAAAGGGTAAATTTTCATCACCATACTGGATAGACATTGCAGTTGCTTAAATTGCTTACTGGAGGTGAATGCTGTGTTGTTTTCATAAACAATGAGCAACAGATGAATGTGCTTACTCAAATTCAAAACTTACTAAAATCATCATTTCTCCTCCAAAGCCTGTGTTGTGACCACTCTTTAGAATCATCTCGAAGAGATGGTTCTAAAGGATGGTCACGACATAGGCTTTGGTTAGGGTTTGCATACTCAGATACTAAAATCGTCATTTTTCCACCAAACCCTATGTTGTGACCACTCTTTAGAATCATCTCAAAGAGTGGTCACAACATAGGGTTTGGTAGAGAAATAGAGGAGTTATTCTTGAAAATGTTTTAATTTATGCATCTTATCTAGACCTCTGTCAATATTTTAAATTTTAATATTTATTTTAGATGTGAGAAATCCAGTGATGGTGGCCAAACGCTTGGTGGAGGAGCAGAGGAATGGGAGTTTATCTCTTGGCAGGGTGGCACCATGGTAATGAAACTCTGATGAGAGAAGTGGTTTGTGTACATTGCAAACAGTGTAGACCCAGATCAGCTGCTGCATTGTATCATAGTCTTCACTATTTGCAATAGTAGTGGGCAAAATAGATTTACAAGTACTGATCAGTCTGATTAACAAAGAGTTCTGATCAGATGCTGCATTTTATAACAGCCGGTCTACACTGTTTATAAATATCCAAGAGCCCTTTTCTTGGATGTAGCTTAACCCTTTCCTCCATAAATATGCCTTTCTACACCTCTGTAAAAATAACCTATTGAAACCATTGTGATAAATAGAGCATTTGCTCCTATAGGAGCAAATGCTCTATTTATCACAATAGTTTCAAATTACAAAATTCTAAAATTTTCCTTTTCTCTAGTTAATGCTTTTCATTAAATTTATTCAAAGAGGTTGGATCTAAAAATAGCCTATGAGGGAATGGGTTAAATGTTCTCTGTTATAAATTTCTCACTGAAAAAAGCATGTGTTAGTACAACTATTCCATACATACTGATACAACTATTCCATATATACTGATACAACTATTCCATACATACTGATACTGTCATGGCGCTGTCCGTCAGTCTGTCTGTCTGTCCGTGAACTTTTGTTTGTCCACTCTCTTTACTAAAACAAATGTAATCCAATCCTTTTCAAATTTGGTCTGCATGTATATTACCATGATGTCTTGGTCAAGTTTGATAACCAGCAAGATTGCCCAAGACACTCCAAAATTATCTCCCCTTACTTTACAAATTTCCGTGAAATTTTGCCTTTCTGCTCTCTAACTCAAAGAAATGTTATCTCCCTTACTTTATGAATTTCTATGCTTTCACTTTTTGAGAGAATTGTCAAACTTGTGAGTCATATTAATAGCAAGTTATACTCTGACTTGTATTATGATAAACTAATAGCTGCAGTTTGGAACTATATATCATGTAGCCTTTCAGACTTTACCATTGGGAACAAAAATCTTTTTTTCAGCAGTACTTTAACCCTTTCCCCCAATGCTTTTTACCTGTCACCAACTTTGACCCTTTCTGCCATAGCTTGTTACCAACTTTGACAGCATTCTATATTGTCCCACCTGATATGGAGTAATGGCCTTTCAACTTCTATACATTTGACGGGCGTATTTTGTGACATTTTGGCACTCTTTTTTATTATACTTTAACAGATTTCTGTATTATTTGACACATACATTATGAATTGATAGTCCGTCATATATAAAAACCATTACTCTTGCATCACTCAAGAGTCAGTTTGGAATTATCACCCTTTTCCATAATATTGCTGAATACAATGATGATTCATAGACTGCTGATAATTGAGCAACTCTTATTACATACTGCATTTGCAAAAAGCTTATATCCTTATAAGATGTAGATTTTGTCTGCATATGATCAGTGTTAACCCATTCCCTCATATTGACACCTTTTGGCGCCTCTTCAAAAGTCACTTTATGAAACCATTGTGATAAATAGAGCATTTGCTCCTACAGGAACAAATGCTCTATTTATCACAATGGTTTCAAACTACACAATTCTTAGTTTCCTTTTCTGTAGTAAATGCTTCTTTTTGGTAGATTTATTCAAAGAAGTTGGGTCTAAAAATAGCCTATGAGGGTTTGGGTTAAAGCTGTTTAACTCTCAGTCACTAGTTTCTCCAAAACTCTAAAGAATTAGAAGTAAGTAAAACTTATAGCACATCAGAGTTGGAGCACACTTAATTTTTACAGCATCATGCTGCATGATAAGGATAAGATTAACTGTACTTTACTAAACTCCTCTGAACCGAAATTTCAGTAGAAAATAATTTAGGTACTTTTAGGCAGGTGACTGTTTAATTCTGGTTGAAAGTCATGCAGAAAGCTCCTAGAGGAGCTTTCTGTACGACTTTCACCCTGCCACCTGTCTCCAAGACCGATATTTATACTAAAATCAGCATCTGGTTTAGAAGGGTTTTACTGTATATAACTGGATCTGGTCAGTATACACTGATGACTGATAAAAAGTTGTGGTCTGACTTTCAGCTGTATGGTTGGAGCTGGGGCCACAAAATGGGCCAGAACACATGACATTGAAACTGTTAGCAATCAGGAGATGCTCTCAGGTTGGTTAGTTGACTGTACTAAGTACTAAAAACATGCTAACAATTTTCGTTGGAGGATAAATATAGTAAAAATACAGTAAAACATCACTACATGTAGTTTGAATTTTAGTAAAGAAAAATTGAGAACATTTTAGACAGGTGGCTGCTTAATGCTGAGTGAAAGTCATGCAGAAAGCTCTGAAAGGAACTTTCCACTTGATTTTCAGCCTGCATTAAGCTGCCACCTGTCTTAAACCCATTCCCTCATATTGACGACTTTTGAGGACTCTGTAAAAATTACTTTGTGAAACCATTGTGATAAAAAGATCATTTGCTCCTATAGGAGCAAATGCTCTATTTTCACAATGGTTTCAAACTACAAAAGTCTAAAAGTTTCCTTTTCTCTAGTTAATGCTCCTTTTCGGTAGATTTATTCAAAGAGGTTATATCTAAAAATAACCTATGAGGGAATGGGTTAAAAATGATAATGATTTGTTTGAGTGTTTGAATGTTTAAGCTGATTACAGTCTGAAAGTCTAATAGTTTGGATCCTGATTTGCAGTAAGTTATTTGATTGTTAAAGTGTTGTCAGTTTACATCTATATTGGGACTTTTTAAAAATTCAAGTTTGAGGATGCAGCTAGCATCTTTTCATGATGATTGTCTTTTTATCCAAAGACTGTTGCTTGCAAGCTGACACATACATCTTGTTGACTGACATCCTGGGTACTCGAACATTGTAAATTTACATGTTACCACATTGAAAATGAGTGATCTTATTCTGCACTGTGAGCAAATGTCTAAATTCCCATTTTGCCTTCCAGCACAAAACAGCATTCATCTTGAAAGAATTGTCTGTAATGATTTTCAATAGTTTTATGTTTGTCCATTTTATTTAAAAAACATAAACATCAAATACTAAATCCTCATGAGATGTGATGTTGCTTGGTAATTCCTTTATGCCATTTTGTTTTACTGTAATTAATGGGCTTTATAATAGAAAGAATTTTATCGGATTATAGAAAGAAAATATGTGTAACAGGCCTGATGTGTAAGCTACCCTTATCATAGAATTTGGACAGACAGACTTGGGCAAATATTGCAGACCCAGATCAAATTTCTCCTGAAGGATCTGTATGATGAGGGTCTACACTATTTACTGTTATGTCAGTCTGAGTTCAACTTTTTAACCCTTTCCCTGTTCTATATTTACATACTATATTTATATACTGAATATTCATTAACAAAATTGTTATAAAGAATTCTTGAAGGTGGAACATTGTAGGCATTTTAGAAAGTAAAGAAACAGATCTATCAAATTCTAATAGCAAACAGAGTAGACCCTGATCAGACGGCTCCTCTAGGAGCCGTCTGATCTGGGTCTACTCTGTTTGCAAATGCGTGAAAACACGTTTGTATGAGGGAAAGGGTTGAAATTATGCCAAATTGATTTAATCAGCTTTACAAACTCATGGAGAGGGGGGATAGGGTATATGAATGCCTAGGGTTATTAAGGATTGTGTATTTTACAGTTTCTTCTGTCAAAACATATGAAGATCATAGACAGCGCCTTGAAGCAGCAGAAAGTAGACGTCAAAGGAAAAGGAAAAACACATGCTCAACAGTTTGTATTAGATTTATGCAACATAGGCATGTGCAATGTTTATATTGTAATTTTTAATGGGAAATACAGTAAAGCCCCACTAATGCGACCACATAAAAGAGGTATAATTATGGGTGCTAGATGCAGGTGGTAGTTTAATGCAGGACAAAAGTAATACAGAAAGCTCTTTCTGCATTACTTTTGCCCTGCATTAAGCAACCACCTGCTTATAAAGACATTTATGTTTATTCATTAAGTGGTCGCATTAGCAGGGTTTTTACTGTATTTTTTATCATTTTACCTGATGAATATTTATGTAAGAAATAATAACTGTATATATATTGATTAACCCATTCCCTCATAGGCTGTTTTAAGATCCTACGTCTTTGAATAAATCTACTGAAATGTGCATTTGTTTGAGAAAAGGAAATTTCAGTATTGTGTAGTTTTGAAACCATTGTGCTGTATTTATCACAATGGTTTCAGAAAGTGACTTCTACAGAGGCGTCAAAAGGCAGCGGTATGAGGGAATGGGTTAAATGAATTCAGATAATGCCATTATGATAAAGATAATTGTTTACCATGGCGGACACTGTTCATTCAGATCCATATTTTTTCCTTAATTTCCGACCTTAAACTTGGGAAAATTGTGTCCGCAGCATTACTTTTTTCTAAATTGCCCATGGAGTGCCAACATTTTTGTATGGATGCATCTTTAAACTGCATAGTGTCGCATACTATTTTCAGAACTCTTACCTTGACCTTACATGTAAAAAAAACTTTGTCCGAAGCATTACAATTTCCAATTCGTCCAAAGAATGCATCTTGGGACTGCTGAGTGTTGCATTCCATATTCAGAACTACTCTGACATTGGACGTAAGAAACCTTTGACGAAGCATTTCTCTTTTCCAAGTTGCCCAAGAGATGCCAAATTTGTTCTATGGATGCATTACTTGTCTTGCAATACTCCAGGAGGCAAACTTAGTACCGGTAAATGCAAACAAGGCATCTCTTATAGGAACTGTCTGATCTGAGTCTGCTCAGGTTGCAAAATCATGAAACCGCTTATCTATCAAGTAAAGCATTAAATAAGGCTTTTTCTAGTATTATGCGCAATCCCTGCTGTACAAATTATATTTTTATTAAAAATATAGCACACATAATCATAAAATTTACTTCAAGCTATAGATGGCAAAGAATATTTGAGATTTTAAAGACCAATATAAGTTTGTGGTATATTAGAGAGGGTTGGAAATATGCAAATAAAATAATGATACAATATTACTTAGTGTCTGGATAGCATAGCTTTCTTTTCCTTTGCCTTTAATTGGGGAATCTTTGTACCATGGACACATTTGTACTTATTTCTATTTTTCTTTTCACATGATTCACAAGGTCCTGTTAAAGTTACAAGAAACCAAGCAGATGAGGTGTCTGATACAGTGGGAGCCATATGTGTAGATTGCCATGGCAACACAGCTGCTGCAGTATCAAGTGGGGGTGTGTCACTTAAACACCCAGGTCGTATTGGACCAGTAAGTTGCTCATCCCTCATGCTTTATGATTTCAGCCATTTTAGAGAGTAAAGAAAAGGATCTTTCAAATTCCATTAACAAACAGAGCCGACCCTGATCAGACAGCTCCTATAGGAGCTGTCTGATCTGGGTCTATTCTGTTTGCAAATGTGTGAAAATGCGTTTATATGAAGAAAAGGGTTAAGTTTCAGCGTGTACTTGCCTTCAATTTCTTCTCTAAAACGTAAGTAGTGTCTAACAGTTTGGATCCTGATGAGACACTAAGTGCCATCTGCATCCAAACTGTTTGCAAAGGTAATCACAGACTCACCTATTGCAGTAAGCTATGTGTCTTGCTTTCAGATGACTTCGGCATTGAAAAAAGTTGACAAACTCAGTTAAATGGTACCTTATATGTGCGTATAATGTATTACATGTATGACGATACAGTGAAATGAACAGCTGGCATTATTTGTAAAAAGGCACCAGCAGGCCAATTCACTATTAAATACCGCTGTACAGTAATCTCTAAAAGTTTACATGGTTCCACTCTTGTACGTCATATTGTAATGAACTCTGCAAACAGTTTGATCCAGATGAGACATTGATTAACGCATCACCTGTTTGGTAGGTTTCTCGTTGTATTCTGTATATTATGAGGCTACCTGCTGGCTGTATCATGGTCAGTGTATTCTGTATATTGGTAGGTTGCCTACTAGGTGACCAGACGTTTCGCCCACTGACCAGTTCGCGCCCTGGACGTTTCGTCCCCAGGACGTTTTGTACCCGGTCATTTCGCTCCCCTGATCGTTTCGCCCACTATATATAATATGTTAGCAACCTGGCTTCTGAGAATAACCCTTTCCCTGTCAACCAGGTGCGAAACGTCCAGGGGGGGCGAAACGGCTGGTAACCGCCTACTATATCATGGTCAGTGTGGTTTGTATATTGGGAGATTACTGTTATGTCATGGTTGGTGTATTCTGTATATTTGGGAGGCTACCTGCTGTGCCATGGTCAGTGTATTCTGTATCAGTTCATTATGTTCTGTATACTGATAGGCTACTTGCTATATCATGGTCATTACATTTTATATATTGGTATATTGTCTGTTATACCATGGTCAATATTTTCTGTATATTGATAGGCTAGCTGCTTTATCATGGTCAGTGTGTTTTGTATAATGATAGGCTACCTTCTATGTCATGGTCAGCATGGTCTTTATATTGGTAGGCTACCTGCTATATCATGGTCACTCACCGCATTTTATGGTCATTGTATTCTGCTTATTGGTAAGCTGTCTGTTATTTTATACCATTGTGTTCTGTATATTGTCAGTGTATTCTGTATACTGGTAGGCTGTCTGTTATTTTATTGTCATTGTGTTCTGTATATTGGTAGGCAGCCTACAATATCATTGTCAGTGTGTTCTGTATATCAGCAGGCAGTCTGTTATTTCGTGGTCATTGTTTTCTATATATTGGTAGGCTGCTTGCTATGGGGCTGGGTGCTGGGCAGCCAATGATGGGACTTTGTGTAACACTGGTGTGGCTGTTGCTACCTCAGGTAAGACCATACTGATGGCTTAAAAGTATTTCTAATTTCTTGTCAGCTTCTGTTTGATGAACAATATTATTGTATTTCCTTTGGATAACTTAACTCAGAGAGGCAATTCTATTGAACACAAATAAGGTTTGTTTGGCAGAGATGTAGAAAACCAGGCCGGGGTTTATAAAATTTCTTGCTCAAAATCTGATCAATTACATGCTTGAGAATGGACTCAGACTCAAGAAAAAAGTGAAAAAAGTGTTATAACCTCGGGCATGATTTGTTTAGCTCGTCTGTTTCGAAGAAATGTCGAGCTATTGTGATCACTGGGTCGTAATTGTAGTCGTAGTTGGTGGCGTGCAAAAACTTTAATGTAGCTCATTACTTGAAAAGTATAAGAGGTATCAACATGAAACTTCATAGGTGGGTAGATCTCATTGAAGAGAAGGCCTCTACATAAGAACCATAACACTCAATTTAAAAAAATTGAGTTACGTCCCTTTATTGTTTTTCAAAAAGTGTGCAATATAGCTGGACAGACACTAATCAGACAAGCGTTGGCGCCACATGTGGCTCTTGTTTTTACACTTATGGCAAATTTGTGCTGAGTAACTCGTCATGATCCAAAACTCGAACTAAATTCTTGAAGAGAATGATTGCAGCAGATGATAATTTGCAGACAATGTTATCAATTATTTAACCCTTTCCTTAATATAAACCCTTTTTCATGCATTTGCAAACAGAATAGACCCAGATTGGACAGCTCCTGTAGGAGCTGTCCATCAGGGTCTGCTTTGTTTGCATATGGTATGATATAGATTTCTGATTCTAGAGCAAAAATGTATATATACATGTATTTCATTATAATAAATAATCTGCTCCAGCTCAAGTTCATCCTGGCACAACCCATCGTCTACTTAGACAGACTGAGGCCGACAATGACGATAATAAATAATCTAAATAATATTAAATATGTCATTTTGTCTCCCCCATATTTATATGGGGGAGACATATTGTTTTTTGTGAGAGTTGCTATCTCATCCAAGAGTCTGTCCATCACACTTTCTTGTCCGGAAGATAACTTCTATATGCCAGTCGGTTGAAACTTCATATATGGAAAGAGCATAATAAGAGGAAGTGTCATGCACAAGGTCCCTAACTCTGGCTTCACTAATACTGGAGTTATTGCCCCTTGTACATTTTTTTGTCCAGACGATAACTCCTATATGGCTCATACCATTCATTGGATTCAAACTTCATACATGGAAAGATCATGATAAGAGGAAGTGTCATGCACAAGGTCCATAACTCTGGTTTCACTAATATTTGAGTTATTGCCCCTTGTACATTTTTTCCACTATTTTTTGTCTGGATGATAACTCCTATCATGGCTCATGCCATTGGAATGAAACTTCATACATGGAAAGAGCATGATGAGAGGAAGTGTCATGCACAAGGTCCATAACTCTGGTTTCACTAATATTTGAGTTATTGCCCCTTGTACATTTTTTCCACTATTTTTTGTCTGGATGATAACTCCTATCATGGCTCATGCCATTGGAATGAAACTTCATACATGGAAAGAGCATGATGAGAGGAAGTGTCATGCACAAGGTCCATAACTCTGATTTCACTAATATTGGAGTTAATGCCCCTTGTAAATTGTTTACACATTTTTTGTACAGACGATAACTCCTATATGGCTCATGCCATTGGATTGAAACTTTATACATGGGAAGAGCATGATGTGAGAAAGTGTCATGTACAAGGGCCATAACTCTGGCTTCAATACTTTTGGAGTTATTGCCCTTTGTTACATTTTTTTGTCAGATCAGTAACTCCTGTTCTACTGGTGCTGTTGGAATGACATTTCATTTATGGAAAGGGCATTATGAAAGGAAGTGTCATGCACAAGGGCCATAACACTGGTATCAATATTTTTGGAGTTATTAACTGTTAATATTTTTTTGAGAAATGTGGTGTGGAAAGCGCATAATGAGGAGAAGTATCATTCATCAAGTCTATTACTATGGTAGCATCATTTTGAGTTATTTCCCTTTACATAGTGTCTTAGTTAGAGTTGTTTGTCTGTCACACATCTAGTCTGGTCCAGTTCTCATATACAGAAATGTGACAATATGTCACAGTGTGTATGTGTGAGTGTGAGGGGTGGAGGAGGGGAGACTTCTAGTTATTTCTTACATTAATAGTGAACAGGTAATGGGTTAACACGTAAAGAGTTTAAGGTTTCATAATTATGCCTCTATAATCTATTGTATGTGTATATTTGAATGTGTATGTTTGTACATATGTATGTTTGAATGTGTATGTTTGTAGGTGTATGTTTGAATGTGCATGTTTGAATATGTATGTTTCAACTTTGTATGTGTATGTTTGAATATGTATGTTTGTATGTGTATGTTTGAATATGTATGTTTGTATGTGTCAGGCACAGGTGAGCAGCTGATGAGCACTCTGCTGGCCAGGGAGTGTGCAGAATGTCTGCAGAGGCAGGAGGATGCCATGACAGCTTTCCAGCAAACGTTCACTGACAAATTCTTAGGTATAATTTCATGTAAATTTTGGATTACATTTCAGAAATGAAGTTTTCCCTAGAAAAATAATTGAAGGCTAAGGAATTCAACAAGCCAGCATTTCTAGTGCATTGATTATCTAATTAATGTTAGATGCAATGCATATCAAGTAATCCTAATAGTTTTGAGCAAACTGCATTTTTGACTTGGATTCTTACTTGTATTTGTAACATTATGTTCTGGATATTTTTTATCTCTTATTGCAAGATATTTTCATCAAAATTGATGTGAGTCATCCGATCAGGGTCTGCACTGTTTGCTTATAAAATAATATAGATATGATGCTACGGTTTCTGCCATGCCATTATAAAAAATCGGCTAATTATTATTACATGAATATTCATCATGTAAAGGTTTATGTTGTTTTGTACTTTCTGATTCAGAGTCGGCTTACTTACATGATGTTGAAGAAAAGTATGGTGGTGCTTTGGCTTTACGGTTCGAGAGGTCAGACACACAAGGTCAACAGTGTGGTAAGTTATCACTTAATTAACAAGATGAATGGTACCTTCTGTTTATCCAGACCAGTTGACACGTAGATCAGGCCCTTTTGTGTATTTTGTTTTAAAACATTATTCTATTGCTAAATATTAAGACATATTAAATGTTTTTCATTCAAAATAACTGTATATGTCATGCTAAATTAATAGTTTGTGGGCAGATTTATTGTAATCGACAAATAATGAAAAATAAATGCGAGTGTACTATAATTCATTGTATAAAACATTATAAATTGGATAGTTTGGTTTGACCCTTTCCCTGCATAATGATCATGAAAGAAAAAATGAGTTCATGAATCTTAATGAGCCAAACTATTTTAAAGCATTATTAACAAAGGATTTTTTGATAGTCAGGGGCATTAGGTTTTGCACCTGTCCATCCATCCGTCCGTCCGTCCGTGTGTAACACTTTTACGTGCAGTTGGTTGTCACAGTTTTTTCATTGTCTTATATCTCACTAACCACTATAGCTATTGGCATGGAATTGCATATACACATTAAACACCATCCATACTTTCATTTCACACCCAGCCCATGCTGCCCGCAAGTCCAAGGTCAAGGTCAAATGACTTAGGAATTTTACGTGCAGCTAGGCAAGCACCACGACGGAGGCATCGCTGTGTCTTACAGATACAATTTTCTAGTTTACCTTTGCAGAGATCAGATCTATATAATTCCATTAGGGCTGTTCCATTTAAATGTGTATGGGGTGCAGGAAGGCACTTTCAAATCCGGCCACCCACCCATAGAAGTTTTTTACTAATGCACAAACCAATTAGTACCATTTTTGCAGCGAAACCCATCCATGCATAGCTGTTTTTTAAAGTGCCTTCCTGCCCCCCAATACACATTTAAATGGAACAGCCCTTAGCAAACAGAGCAGACCCTGATCAGATGACTCCTACAGAAGCTGTCTGTTCTGGATTTACTTTGTTTGCAAATGTGTGAAAATGGGTTTATATGAGGGAAAGGGCTAATACTCTCTCTACATGTTAAATATTGTTGGAATTGATTCTTGGCACACTCAGTAATTGTCGTCTGCTATAATTTTCCACCATTTCTCCTCAAACATTACTGAGTGTCAAACAGTTTTGATCCTTGCCTTTGCATCTCATTCCAAACTCTTTACATAGGTTATCACATCTGCACTGGTTGCATGCAAAGAATTAACCCTTTATAATTTATTCCAGAGACATGTTTTGACACCTTTGCAAATAGAGTAGAAGCTGTCTGATCAGGGTCTGCTCCATTTGCTTATAGAACATCTATACTAATTGGCATTGCTATGTACAGTAAACCTCCTCTATACCAGAATTTTAATAAAGAACAACATATGTCTTTTTAGGCAGGTGGCTGCCTAATGCAGAGTGAAAGTCATGCAGAAAGCTCCTTTGGGAGCCTTCTGCATGACTTTTAACCTGCATTAACCCTTTCCCTCATATTGACGACTTTTGACGACTCTATAAAAGTCATTTTGTGAAACCATTGTCATAAATAGAGTGTTTGCTCCTATAGGAGCAAACGCTCTATTTATCACAATGGTTTCAAACTACAAAATTCCAAAATTTTCCTTTTCTCTAGCTAATGCTCCTTTTCAGTAGAATTATTCAAAGAGGTAGGATCTAAAAATAGCCTATGAGGTAATTGGTTAAGCTGCCAGCAGTCTGAGAGACCAGCACTGATACTAATTCTAATGTCTGGCATAGAGGGGTTTTATTGTTTTCACTTATCTTATATAACAATATAGAATAATTAGTTATTCCATGCTCATAACGGGAAGATTCTATACATGTACATTGCAAGATAACCCTTTCCCTCATATAAACGTGTTTTCACGCATTTGCAAACAGAGTAGACCCAGATCAGACGGCTCCTAGAGGAGCCGTCTGATCAGGGTCTACTCTGTTTGCTAGTGGAATTTAAAAGATCTGTTTCTTTCTTTCTAAAATGGCTACAATGTTCCACATTCCATGTTTCATTATAACTATTTTCTCCATGAATATTCAGTAGGTATTGAAATTTGGACTAAATATAGAACAGGGAAAGGGATAAGATAAGATGAGCATGCTACTCAAGTAAAGTGGGCCTGGCTCTTAACTACTTGACGCTTAAAGTGATCATCTCTACTTGCAGCACATTTTAAAAATGCCTAAAAATTATATAAATCATTTGGTTATATGCTGAAAAGAAATATATTGCAAGAAAACCCCAATCGAAGAATACAAAACTTTCATATGTTTGATATCGAAGACCCGATGTTATTCGCCAATGTATTGGTATCTAATCGGGTTGCATTTTAGTTTCGTAAGTCGATAATATTTAGCTGACAATATAAAATTATAGGTATTTATGTAAATGGTTTTATTTTGTATCACATTGGCATTTTTCAATATAAGTTCAAATGGACAATCTTCATATTAATGATTGAACTGATCAAAATCAAGTTTAATGATGCTATTGAAAATACATGTTTATATTAGGGACTATCGCTTTAGAAATACTCAACGGCTTTATTTAACCAAAGTAGACTGACTTTTTATGCCCCCACAAGTGGGGCATATAGGATTGCTCTTGTCCCTATGTCCGTACGCAGATCTAGAAGAATTTCTCCAGGCTCTTTCGTTTAGGAGTTGTGGCCCTTTATTTGCAAAAATGACTTAAAATATATTGTCCGGACTCTTTCTTGGAAAGTTTTTGTCCAATCCTCACCAAACTATACACACATGTTCGTGGTCATTATATCTTGGTCACGTTTGATAGCCATGTAAATTGCTTCAGTCTTTTAGAAGTTGCAGCCTTTTATTTGCAAAAATGACTTTAAAAAATGTCTTGTTCGGACTCTGTCTTGGAAAATATTTTTCCAATCCACAACAAACTTTACACACATGTTTGTAGCTATTATATCTTAGTCAAGTTTGATAACCATGTAAATCGCTTTAATCATTTAGGAGTTGCAGCCCTTTATTTGCAAAATTGCATAATCGCTTCAGTCATTGCATACATGTATGATTATGGCCCTTACTTTCTGTGACAAAAAATCTGAAGTGGGGCATCAGTGTCCTATGGACACATTCCTAGTTATTTTATGTTTTGCCAACCAGAATCTTTAATCCTCATAGAAATTGTCTCTGATATACCAATTCACCCATATACATTTTGTTTCATTACCCTGGACATTATTCTATTTTGTGAAGCATGTTGAACTGAAAAGCTTGATTCTATATTTAGTCATTTTATTCAAAGCAGGATTCGTAGTATTCTTCGGCATCAGTTTCTCTTAATATATCTATCCATGATGTGTATACATACCAGGCATTGTTGCTGGAGAATAACAATTCAATGTAGTCCCTTGGTTTAAAATTAGATACAACTAGTCTATGGCGGGAAAATAGAAATAGCAGTTGTTTAGGTTTGGGACCAGAACTCAGATCACTTATACAGCTGCATATTACTAGCCATTACAAACGGATTGATCTTTTCACAATATCACCATAAGTGTTTTGAGTCGAGATGTTTCTAAAGATACACTTTCATTTCTTTTTTGTAACTGATTATAATTTCACAGTTCCTTCAATATCAGTATTGGAATATTATATGTTCAGTTTTATGATTAGTGTTGAACCAGTTCATTCACTGTTACCAGGTAGCAGGCCAGATACCTGAGGTGTTTCTTAACCCTTTCCTTCATATAATTAAGAAATGAATGACATGCTTCCGGTGTTCATGAGGTTATGCAACGCATAGCTTTACGAGCAAAGTTAGTGAAGCCCAAAGGGCTTCACGTGAATCTTTGCTCGTAAGCTATGCGTTGCATAACCCATGAACACCGGGAGCACGTCATTTATTTCTTATATTTATATTCCATTGTATTTCTTATATTTAAGAAATGAATGACGTGCTTCCGGTGTTCATGAGGTTATGCAACTTTCTTTTTAGAATAAGGTTATATAAGGACGTTGCAGGGCGAATGTAAATATATGCTTTTTCACACAGTTGCGAACAGAGTAGACCCAGATCAGATGCCTCCTGTAGGAGCCATCTATCAGGGTCTGCTCCGTTTGCTTATGGAATTATATTAATCTGATTCTACACTTTTTGGCACAGTCAAAAATCCCTTTGTTGATAATGCCCTTAAATAGTTTAACTCATTAATATTCATATGTCGTTATTTCTTATATAAACATTGAACATGGAACGGGTTAAATATTTATATAAATAACTACATACATGTATTGAACATTTGGTATATATACAATAAAATCCTTCTAAAGAATAAATTTTACTGGCTGTCATTAAGACATGTGGTAGCTTAATGCAAGACTAAATATGCACTATATTGAATATCAATAAATTTATCAAGTCTTACTGTCTGTCATTAACACATGTGGTAGCTTAATGCAAGACTAAATATGCACTATATCAAATGTCAGTTAATTTATAATGTCTTACTTATGTTATTTAGATGTGTGTTGCTTAACTCTTTCTGTTATGAACATTTTTTGAATGAATTCATCTCTTTATGAATATTCATTAACTTTTTATAATGTACAATTTTAAATGAAACTTTTGGCTTTGACAAAAACTGTAGGATCTTATCTTTAAAATTTCTTAAGCAAACCAAGCAGACCCTGATCTGGGTCTACTCTATATTTGCGTGCTTTTTACAGTAAAAGCTCTGCCATGCAGGCTGAACAGATGATTAGAATGACTTGGTGAAACACTTGAAAAGTAAATTTGTTGTTCGTCATTATCATGATATATCAAAAGTGTATATTGTGTTTTCCTTGCAGAGCTTGTCTGGGGTCACAGTACGGATAGTATGTGTGTGGGTTACATGACAAGTGATTCAAAGCCAAAGGTATCAATTTCTGATTACCGGTAGTTGAATTTTAACTGTAGGTAATCATACCTTTTGTTAACCCTTTGCCAAATGAACATTTATGTGGGAATTGAAATATGGAAGATGGAACATTGTAGCCATTTTAGAAACTAAAGAAACATATCTATAAAATTTCATTAGCAAACAGAGCAGACCCTGAGTCGTCATGTGATCTAGATCTACTCTGTTTGCAAAGGCATGATATGGCATTTATATGAGGGAAAGGGTTAAGTAATGGAGTGTTATGTGCTCATTGTCTGATACAAAATGCATAGTCTGGCAGTTTAAAGCCATATCGGCCAATGTATTGGTAACAATTTGATTAGGATCTATAATGTTGAATAATAAAGTTCTACAGATACTGATTAATGTGTTTACCAGATGCCATTTCATTTACACATACATAGTTCTACATATTTTCTTTATTTCTTTACCAAACCCTATCTTGACAGGTACTTATAAGAATTGCCTCAACGATCAAATTATAATGAGTACAAACAAGAAGTTTTAACCAAAATGTTAGGGGTTTGGATAGATCACAGCCCATATCTACAGTTGTGGGATAGACTTAAGTATATACTGTAATTAAAATGAGACCCCTTATCTCATATATTAATTTCTGTATTTCAGACAGCTGTATCTCGCATGGCACAAAACAAAAAGCCAGGGAGGACATTTGTCATGGAAGGACATTTCTTTCAGCTGTGACACAATGCTTTAATTAGGGATCAAATAAAATTGTACACTAGGAAAATCTTGTTGCTTGTCTATTTGCCAAAGAAAACAAGTTAAGGACTTGTGATAGCCTTATAGTTGTGATTGTAGACATGTAAGAAATAATGAAAACATAAATCAGCTGAATTTTTAACATGAGTTTTTTACCTAGACAGAAACTGTAGAATCAGGTACATATAATTCCATAAGCAAACAGAGCAGACCCTGATCAGTCAGCCCCTACAGATGTATATGTGGAGTACATGTAAATGGTTAAGAAAACAACTTAACCCTTTCCCTGTTCTATATTTATTCCAAAGTTCAATACCTACTGAATATTCATGGATAGAATAGTTTTATTTTATGACACAAGATAAAAAACTCCAACACCCAACTGCAATGAAAATGACTAGATTTATTCATATAGCAAATAGCCGTATTCATACCAAACTTGTAACTAAAACAATTCCTACATACACAATTCACAACCACATAACAATTATGGATTAAGTAACAATTGGATATCATGATCGCAATGCAAAATATCCGCATAGGATTTGCCATATTACGGATATGAAAATAACTGGATAGACAAGCCCGCGCACCCTTGACCTACTATGCATGAATTATGCCTTATTTACTCCCATATCCTGCCGTCACCTCTTTTGGTGACGTCACCTCCTTTGGTGACGTCCCCTCAATTGGTGACTCCAGATTCCTGCCGTCACCTCCGCTGGTGACTCCATATTCCTGCCGTCACCTCCGCTGGTGACTCCATATTCCTGCAGTCACCTCCGCTGGTGACTCCATATTCCTGCCGTCACCTCCGCTGGTGACTCCATATTCCTGCCGTCACCTCCGCTGGTGACTCCATATTCCTGCCGTCACCTCCGCTGGTGACTCCATATTCCTGCCGTCACCTCCGCTGGTGACTCAAAAATTCCTGCCGTCACCTCTGCTGGTGACATGAGAGCCATGTTTTAGCTACCTAATACAATATTACTGCTACCTAATAAAATATTACTGCCAAAAGATTGGGGGATACACAGAAGATACCAAGTGTCCTGACACTGTTCCGGGCTTCTCCCTGGCCCCCAATCTACTGAATTATATGAATTTGGTTCTAAAAGATAAACCTCCTTTGCTAGGAATTGTGCCATAGTCAAAGGAGAGTTTAATGTTATATACTTGATTGCGTTTTGATATGCGCTAATTAACTGGTCATTAGGTGCGCGAGCCTGCCATCCAGAATTTTCCGCATTGCGACTTATTTAAAAATAGAGTTCAGTGCCCAAGTAGCAGAACCTGCAATGTTTGTGGTCCTTGTTAATGCCTCAATGGAATTAGTCTTTACCAATTACTATAAAAACAACACTTTCACAGCATACACACGTAGTCTAATGTTCATGGTTCACAATAAAGGCCTTTAGTGTCCAAACATGAGCTACTGCCATATCGTTCGTTCGATCAGAGCAATGTAAGATGACAAATCCAGCACGCTAGAGAGATACTTCTGCCAGAAGTTCTACCATTGATACTGAAGTTAATGGTGGGTTAAGTAAGGGCATCATCCCGTCAGTCTGACCATCATCCTTGACATTGTACTGTAAAATAACAAAAATCTTTTCGCAGCAAGAGCAGGTCAATATACACTTATAAAGAAAACAAAATTGCTTATGGGTGTGGTGGGTGGGTTTGAAAATACTGCTTGCAGCTTAGTCGTGAAAAAGCGAAAGTGATCGCGAAAATGTTCGCCAGACGGGTTTACATCCGGTTTCACTTTTTGTAATTGATTCGTCCCCAGACTTATTCACCTATGTCACTTTCGTCCCCTAAAATTACTTAACTACTAGCTTGTGCAAAAATAAAGCTGATTATGATATATTATCATAATCATTCTTATTTTATGACACAAGATAAAAAACTCCAACACCCAACTGCAATGAAAATGACTAGATTTATTCATATAGCAAATAGCCGTATTCATACCAAACTTGTAACTAAAACAATTCCTACATACACAATTCACAACCACATAACAATTATGGATTAAGTAACAATTGGATATCATGATCGCAATGCAAAATATCCGCATAGGATTTGCCATATTACGGATATGAAAATAACTGGATAGACAAGCCCGCGCACCCTTGACCTACTATGCATGAATTATGCCTTATTTACTCCCATATCCTGCCGTCACCTCTTTTGGTGACGTCACCTCCTTTGGTGACGTCCCCTCAATTGGTGACTCCAGATTCCTGCCGTCACCTCCGCTGGTGACTCCATATTCCTGCCGTCACCTCCGCTGGTGACTCCATATTCCTGCCGTCACCTCCGCTGGTGACTCCATATTCCTGCCGTCACCTCCGCTGGTGACTCCATATTCCTGCCGTCACCTCCGCTGGTGACTCCATATTCCTGCCGTCACCTCCGCTGGTGACTCCATATTCCTGCCGTCACCTCCGCTGGTGACTCAAAAATTCCTGCCGTCACCTCTGCTGGTGACATGAGAGCCATGTTTTAGCTACCTAATACAATATTACTGCTACCTAATAAAATATTACTGCCAAAAGATTGGGGGATACACAGAAGATACCAAGTGTCCTGACACTGTTCCGGGCTTCTCCCTGGCCCCCAATCTACTGAATTATATGAATTTGGTTCTAAAAGATAAACCTCCTTTGCTAGGAATTGTGCCATAGTCAAAGGAGAGTTTAATGTTATATACTTGATTGCGTTTTGATATGCGCTAATTAACTGGTCATTAGGTGCGCGAGCCTGCCATCCAGAATTTTCCGCCACAAGAAATATTATTACAAACAAAATAATATTTCTCCCCAAAATTCTGCGTTAATCAAGCTGAATAAAGCTCACACAAGAGGGGTCTTCCCTAAAAATTTCCAAAGCCTGTGACACAGTGTGAAGATACATATGAATACCTACTAATGACAAGTGAACACCATCCGGGCTATAAAAACCGGTAGTGCAGCGATTTATGTTTGTAGCAATAAAATGTCCCCTGCCAGTAGCGCAAACTGCCTCCCTCCCATATCTGTTCACCCGTTTTCTTTTTATGTCTAATTGCTTATCCGTATAAGAGCCAGCATCCCTCCAGTGCAAACGTGGGAGTATATCGAGCCACACTATTTGAACAGATGGAAGGATGCCCGCCAAATACTGGATATCAGCCTGAATATTTGTTTTGAAAGTACAGAGATCCCAATCTGCCATATTATTGCCACCCAGATTGAGTATAAAGTATTCAGGTGCATCACCTGATAAAGCCAGCCACTGAATATTTCTGCGCAGATCTTGCCATTCATTGCGGACTCCCCATGCCATCTAATTTGAAAGTCACACCCGTTAAAGCCCAGAAGGTGTCCTCTGTCGCTTGCCACACCCTCTGCTTGTAGCCCTACCAATACGGAAACTGTGAGTAGTGAAACCACCTGATTGCAAACCACATGAAATAATTACTTTCCTGAGGACAGCTGAAAACTGAAAACGTGTAAGCGGGGAGCCATTACTATGCAAAAGAAGACATCCAGTTTTTGACGGGCGGACATGCAGATACTGTACCAAAAGCTCTTTTTTATAAGAAACGATCCCATCAGATCATACCACCCATTCATCTTATGATAGAAACTAAGACCAGATATGTAAGAGACAATCGTTGAGGCAGCCAGCCCCTTGTTAAAGCAATGAGCAGCAAAGCATACAATATGGTTAATCGGAGCTGGCCATAACTCTTGAAATGCAATTTCCCTTCTGAATTCACTAAACATTGCCAATGACGTTTTATAGACTGATCGAGTATTTGCTGCAATACTAGCAGATATTAATGATTTGGCTGTTGTGCGAAGATACCCCAAATGCCCTGTGGCAGCGGCGTCGGCTGAGCATCTGCCCCTGGTGTCAGCTGCCTGAAACGGTCCATCTGAAAACGAGACAAAGCGTCACAAATATTATTAAAACGCCCTGGAACGTGTTGCGCCCTAACCACAACATCATTCTCCATGCATGCCAATGTGATCAGCCGCAATACAGCCATAACCTCATCATTTTTTGAAGACATTTTGTTGATAATGTGCACCACTGCTTGATTGTCGCAATTGAAGCTTATCTTGTGCCGAGCTAGAGCCTTCCCCCAAAGTTTCAATGACACCCAAATGGGAAAGATTTCAAGCAGAGTGATATCTTCTGTTAATCCCCGATCCCGCCATTCCGATGGCCACTGCCCATGCGCCCAATGCCCTGAGAAATAAACACCAAAGCCAAGGCCATCCCCACCTGCACTGTCTGAAAACAACTGTATAGCATCATTGGATGTCCAGTCATTGTATCTAAACAGAGAAATCCCATTAAACTCACTAAAGAACCTTTGCCACATTTTTAAATCAGCCTGAATTGACTTAGTCACCCTGAGATGATGATATGGCTTTGTCAAACCCCGTATTGAGTTAATGAGCCTCCGACAGAAAGGGCGTCCTGGAGCCACTGCCCGACAAGCAAAATTTAGAACCCCTATTAGAGATTGCATTTCCTTTAGAGTCGTACGAGATTTCTCCAGCATCGCCTTGATTTTTTCCAAAATTTCTAACACCTTCTCATGTGGCACCCTAACAACCATGAGTATAGTGTCTAGTTCGAGACCTAAAAAGCAAAGAACTTCTGCAGGGCCTTCCGTTTTGTCTGTAGCCAACGGAACATTCAATTTTTGCATACAATTGATAAAGGTATTCATCAAGCACTGACATCGCCCTGTGCCCTTTGTTCCCCCCCCCAAGAAAATCATCCAAGTAATGCAACAGGTTTGGCGAATTGGCCTCCCGACGAACCATAAATTCCAAAAATGTAGAAAACTTCTCGAACGTACTACAAGATATGCTACAGCCAAAAGGTAAGCATTTGTCAAAATAATATTTTTCATCAAATTTAAATCCCAACAATTCAAAATCTTGTGGCCGAACTGGCAATAAGCGAAATGCACTCTGAATATCCACTTTGAACAACTCAGCCCCCTGACCCAATGCCTGTATCATTTCGACTGCCTTATCAAATTCAGTATATTGAACCGAACATAAACTGGGTTCAATATAATCATTTATTGACCCTTCTGCCGGGTATGACAAGTGATGGATCATTCTATAGTCACCAGCAGTTTTCTTTGGCACTAGCCCAATCGGAGAAACTCTTAAAGTTTGAAATGGCCTTTCCACAAACGGTCCTCCGATCCTACCCTCGGACAACTCTTTCTCAATCTTTTGTTTAACTATAAGAGGTAATGCATTTGCAGATTTTAAATTTTTTGTCTCTACTGCCTCACGGGGGCCATCATAATGAAGGGGAAACCCGTATCTAAAACCATTCAAAATGTAATCTGCCTTTTTAGGCTCATAGCCTTCTAATACTTTTTCAAGCATGTTCACATCTATAGGGGATTTCGCCAATGAGCTGATATCACATGTTTTAATGCTAGCCTCAATATTTACGTTTGAAGGAGTGACCAAAACCTCTACCGGCCTGTGCGCCGCCACGAAAAGGAGCATTTTTTCCAATATTTGGCATTGTTGGCTGATATGGCTTAGCTTTAGAACAAGCCCACCTGCCGTGATCATACGACCCACATAATGCACACGTGTGTGAATATTTGCAGTTTCCCCAACTGCATGACCCTTTGTTAAAATCTAGGCAGCGTGAAGCACGAAAAGGGGAGGGGGAAGGGGAGGGAGACGCAGCAATAGGCCTGGACAGAGTCATGATCTTAAGCCAAAGATTACTATGGATTCTGCCCCAATCCCCAGGCTGTGTCTCCTGCCTAATACGAAACTGTTCGTCGTATTTGATCCAGCCATCGCCAGCTTGACCATTAGCAGCTTCTCTAATAAGTGACAGGTACTGCACCATTTCTTGTGTTTTTTGCGGATATTTCCGGATGTATATGCTCATGAAAATCAGAAAAGCATCTGTCCATTTCTCGATAGTAGTGATTTTGTGACTAGAGCAGGACTTTGGTTGCTGAACCAACTCCCCCCTCTCGTTAAGCCCTAAAGCACTAACCGGGCCAAACATGCTCTCTAACTCCACACTGCCCTTCAATAAACATGCCAGATTAATAAATTTCCCCTGCCATATTTTCTCGCAAAGCTGGCGGGGGACATGAGCAGAAACGCTATCTCCACCACACCCGACTAAGTCGAAGTTTGACGATGCACCCGGCACAGTCATTTCCGGATATAAGACCGCTCCGAAACGCTCATCCGTTTCAGTCTGGTCATCAGATACCCGCTGTGGCCTAAATATTTGTTCAAAATCAATGAAATCACGTCTAGCATCACCTTTTCTTCGACCCTCGTCCTCTCGAAGCGATTCCAGAGACACGACGTCAACTTCCTCCGGCTTTTTAGCTTCCTTTCGAACCTTTTTTCCAGCCGCCGCTGTTGTTGCCCTGGTTGACATTCGCTTAGAACCTTTCCTGCGGCTAGACATTCTTTTATAACGGCCAAAAATAACTTTAAAAGATAAATTATGTTGTTGATTTTGAAAATACTGCTTGCAGCTTAGTCGTGAAAAAGCGAAAGTGATCGCGAAAATGTTCGCCAGACGGGTTTACATCCGGTTTCACTTTTTGTAATTGATTCGTCCCCAGACTTATTCACCTATGTCACTTTCGTCCCCTAAAATTACTTAACTACTAGCTTGTGCAAAAATAAAGCTGATTATGATATATTATCATAATCATTCATAATGTAATATGGAACATTGTAGCAATTTTAGAATTTAAAGAAAGTAAAAAAACATATTTCGAATTCCACTAGCAGACAGAGCAGACCTGGATCAGACAGGTCCTATAGGAGTCCTGCAGGAGCTGTCTCATCTGGGTCTTCACTATTTACAGGTAGGTATATTGACATGAATAGCAAGCGAAGGGTTAAGTTAAGGCAGGTTGAAAGTGTTGCAGGAAGCCCTCAGATGAGCTTTCTGCATTACTTTTTTCCCGCACTAAGGAACCAGCTGTCTGTAGGACTCGGATGTTTCTTCAGTTTGTAGTCATTTAACCTTGAAACCTTTGTAAACAGAGTAGACCAAAATCAGATTGCTCCTGTGGGAGGTGTCTGATCTGAGTCTGGTCTTTGCTTATTGAATTATATAGATCTGATTCTACAAATTCTGCCATTGTCAAATCCTGTGATCACATACCATGATTAAAACTTAGCAAATAAATATTCATCATGTAATAACAGTAAAACCCCTCTAAACCGGAATTCTATTAGAAAAGAATTTAGATACTTTTAGGCAGGTGGCTGCTTCATGCAGGGTGAAAGTCATGCAGAAAGCTCTAGGAGCTTTCTGCATGACTTTCACCCTGCATGAAGCTGCCACCTGTCTCTAAGACCGATATTTATACCAAATTTAACGTCCGGTTTAGAGGGGTTATACTGTATTGCTTACCCTTATTATTGGGACAGTCATATACAGACCCTTATCAAACGGCTTCTTCACGAGCTGTTTGATAAGGGTCTGCACTACACACTACTATGTCATCTCTTATGTAAAGTTAACCTAATCTCTGATGTCATGTTTACTTGTGGATTACAATTGCCATATATCACATGTACTTGACTTTGTAAATGATTTAAACAAGAGATGTTTATAAATTATGTTTATAAAATCAGCCTATAATTTTGACCTTTGATGTCGATATACAGTAAAACCTCTCTATAACGACCACTAAATTGTGTCAATTAGTTGGTATTTTGTGCAGGTGGTTGCTTAAAGCAAGGTGAAAGAAAAACAGAACGCTCCTAATAGGAGCGTTCTGTTTTACTTTCATCTTGCTTTAAGCATCCACCTGCCTTTAACACAAAATACTTGATGTAAATTAGTGGTCGTTACAGAGAGGTTTTACTGTATGTTGAAAAACCTCCCTGCGAAATAAGATATTGATCAGAAACTATTTGGTCTACTGACTGATGGACGGAACGACATACCTACAAACCGACAAATATGTGCAAAGCAATATAACCCTCATTTTTAGCTCCACTTTTTCAAAAAGTGGAGGTATTATCATGACCCTCTCGTCGGCGACGGTGTCAGATAACCTTTTTGTTAAGGTTCATTTCTCAGAAACCATCAAAGATATTTGGTTCACATTTGGTATGCACACTTACTATCACAATGGAAACCCAGTTCACAAGGGCAGGTAACCCTAAATTTAATTTTGCTATAGTTATGCCCCTGCCTTTAGGCGATGGGAGCATTAAGTTTTACCCTTGTCCGTCCCGTACGTCCGTCCTCAAAATCTTTCGTCAAAGATTTCTTGGCTTGTGTAAGCTGGAATGATTTGATATTTGGTCTGAAGCATAATCATAGTGAGTTGTATCGTGTCTCCCCTTTTCAGGTCTGTCGTTCATCTACTTCCTGTTTGCCGGCGGGGGCGTCCGTGTCCCATGGACACATTTTCTTTTGATTTTCATTGTTGGTTAAGTTTTATGTTAAGGTCCATGTCTCAGAAACTGTCCAAGATATTTGGTTCAAATTTAGTATGCATATTAACTATTACAAGGTGTACACCTTTCACAAGGGCAGGTAACCCTAAAATTAATTTTGCTAAAGAAAGTGGAGCACGCTGTCATGCGGACAGCTCTTGTTATAAAGGGGTTGGGTGTGGGAGGGGGATGAAGATACATATATATACCTATTTTTTAAATATTAAACAAGGTACAGTAAAACCTCTAAACCGGAATTATAGTAGAGAAGAATTTTAGGTACTTTTAGGCAGGTGACTGCCTAATGCAGGGTGAAAGTCATGCAGAAAGCTCCTAGGAGCTTTCTGCATAACTTTAACCCTGCATTAAGCTGCCACCCGTTTCCGAGAGCGATATTTATGCTTAATATTTAACGTCCGTTTAGAGGGGCTTCACTGTACATGCATTATCATGGGTGTGAAACAACACAGTATGTAATCAGTTTATAAAAGGTGTACATGTAGTGTGAGGGTTAATTTCACACAAAAGTTCTGCTCAAATGGGAATATGATGTGCAAAGTGGGCCATGATATTGCTTGATTAAGTTTTCTGTGCCTAATCCATCCCAGAGAAGATTGCAGTTTCATTTTAATTTTAAGTACACTACATGTGACAATATGATTTTCAAACAGTTTGGGTCCAGATGAGACACAAGGAAATGTTTGACACTCATTCTTTCTTTGACACTCATTTTTTTTGCTTGTCTGTTTTTCTAGGTAAATAATACAAGCTATTATAACTCCAACATCTCTGTTGTTGTTGTCCAGAAACTTTAACATTGGCTATTCTTTACTGTTCGTGCAAATCTTATGAAACTTCACACACTTGTTCACCATCACATGGACTACAATAGATATCAGATTGTTGGCATCTGTATGTGGTGCTCTTGTTTTCCTTTTCTGATTGATGCTTGATTTCATTGTTGCAGAGAAATGAACCCTTTATATGAAATCAGACACATTTTTATTTGCCCAGTAGACCCAGATCAGACAGCTTCTATAGGAGCTGTCTAATCAGAGTGATCTGTGTGCTGCAGGAATACAGAATAGATCTGATTCAACATTGCCAATAATTCCCATGTTGTATGCCATTATAAATAATCAGCTAATTAATACTCATATAATGAATATTCATTAGGTTAACCCTTTCCCTCATATAAGCGTGTTTTCACGCATTTGCAAACAGAGTAGACCCAGATTAGACGGCTCCTAGAGGAGCCGTCTGATCAGGGTCTACTCTGTTTGCTAATAGAACTTTATAGATCTGTTTCTTTGCTTTCTAAAATGTCTATAATGTTCCACCTTCCATATTTCTTTATAACTATTTTGTCCATGAATATTCAGTAGGTATTGAAATTTGGAATAAATATAGAACAGGGAAAGGGTTAAAGGTTTTTATATATATATGTGCTCCTTGTAAACTGAAAACAAATATGGCTTGGCAAAAGTTAATTGAAATGGATCTTCCAGCTTTGAGCTAGAAGCAAATGAAGGACAAAATTCACAACTCGGTTTTGCTATGCAAAGTTTATTCAAATCTTTGGTAAAATATAAAATAATTAACATAAAATATATATATACATTCTAAGAGAAAACAAGATGTGTTTGTAGAAGACTATGCCCCCAATATGACCTTTGAATTTGATGTATAACCTTGACTTTAATAATTCATCCCTAAAAATGTTTGCCTCCACAAGTTGCACATGTATGCCAAGTTTGAAGTATGTATATTGAATGGCGACACAATTATTGCCATCATTAAAGTTGGAGATAAACCAACCAAAACACACAGAGCAAAAATAATATCCCCCCCCCCCCCCGGGGGTGAGGGTGGGGTAAAATAGAATTTTGTTAAAACTTCAGAATTGCTCACAACCCATATTTAAATGCCACTTTGTAATAAAAAAATTAAGTAAATTCAAAATCCTAGTTAACAACAGACTAGATCTAGATGAGATATCAAATGGAGCTTAACATCTCATTGTAAATCACTTTTTGCAATTATAGTGTCTGTTATAAAAAGGGAAGAAAAACCTAATTTTGATTTTTAAATTAAGGAAAGGTGTGCCCACAACCTACAAAATATTTCCAAACGAGTCTTCTGTTACTACTATGAGCAAATCCAAATTAGGACTAAATTACAATTACATATAACGTTGAGTTGTAGAAATTGTATTTATATACTTGCCATTTGGAAATACATGCATGCTCTTTTCTTGCTGTATACAGCACATGAGACAGATGGCATGTCCTTATGACTATACTGTAGTATTTACACGCATAAGAGAACAAAAGCTTTGATAATTACAAAAAAAAAGTTTGATTGTTATAAAATGTACACCACACAGCTAATATGTGACGTCGACTTGCACATTAGCTTTGCTGCGGCACATTGATCTCATATCTTGTTTCAAATACATATGGCCAGGTTTACAAACAGACAAATCAATATAATATACATCCTCCATTTCTATGGCCAGGTTTACAAACAGACAAATCAATATAATATACATCCTCCATTTCTATGGCCAAGGTTTACAAATAGACAAATCAATATAAACATCCTCCATTTCTATGGCCAGGTTTACAAATAGAAAAATCAATATAAACATCCTCCATTTCAAAGTGTGATTGTTAGATAAACTTGCAAAATCAGAGTTGATAAAAAATGTCAGAATTGCACCATTTTTCTGCAAATAAGAGTTGGCAGAATCCGTATGTTTTGATCAGTACAATGTCATGAATGGATGTCGTTTAGATATCAAATATAAAAAAAAGATAATTTCACAGAAAAATAAAACATTACAGTATATATAAAACATAATCTGTAAGCATAATAATCTCATCATAGTGAAGATAGTCTGATCACAGAAAAAAATGCATTGTTAACACTAACTTAAACAAGAGATGTTTGTAAAACATGTATACCCCCCTAGACCCCCTGACCTTTGATCTAGTGACCTCAACTATAGAGGTCATCTAGCGGTCATGACTAATCACCACAGCAACTTTGAATATCCTAAGCCAAACCACTGATCATTTATTGATCTGAAAACATTTCACATATTAAGGTCATGGTGACCTTGACCTTTGACCTAGTGACCTCAACAACTTTAGGGGTCATCAAGTGGCCACAACCAACTACCACAGCAAGTTTGAAGATCCCGAACCAAACCATTGAGCAGTAATTAATTGGAAACCATTTCATCAGTTAAGGTCATGATGACCTTGATCTTTAACCTAGTGACCTCAAAATCAATAGGGGTCATCTAGTTGTCATGACCAACCACCACAGCAAGTTTGAAGATCCTAAGCCAAACCCTTGAGCAGTTATTAATCGCAAATCATTTCACCAGTTAAGGTCATGGTGACCTTGACCTTTGACCTAGTGACCTAAAAAATATAAGGGGTTATCTACTGGTCATGACCAACCACCACAGCAAGTTTGAAGATCCTAGGCCAAACCCTTGAGCAGTTATTGATCGCAAACAATTTCATCAGTTAAGGTCATGGTGATCTTGACCTTTGACCTAGTGACCTAAAAAACAATAGGGCTTATCTAGTTGTCATGACCAACCACCTAAGCAAATTTGAAGATCCTAAGCCAAACCCTTGAGCAGTTATTGATCAGAAACAATTTTACAAGTTAAGGTCATGGTGACCTTGACCTTTGACCTAGTGACCTCAAATACAATAGGGGCCATCCAGTTGTCATGACCAACTACCGCAGCAAGTTTGAAGATTCTAAGACAAACCCTTGAGCAGTTATTGATCGGAAACCATTTGACCAGTTAAGAGCATGGTGACCTTGACCTTTGACCTAGTGACCTAAAAAGCATTAGGGGTCATCCAGTGGTCATTACCAACCACCACAGCAAATTTGAAGATCCTAGGCCAAACTATTGAGCAGTTATCGATCGCAAACCATTCCACCCTTTAAGGTCATGGTGACCTTGACCTTTGACCTAGTGACCTAAAAAACTATAGGACTCATCTAGTTGTCATGACCAACCACCTAAGCAAATTTGAAGATCCTAAGCCAAACCCTTGAGCAGTTATTGATCGGAAACCATTTTACCAGTTAAGGTCATGGTGACCTTGACCTTTGACCTAGTGACCTCAAAATCAATAGGGGTCATCCAGTGGTCATGACCAACTACCACAGCAAGTTTGAAGATTCTAAGCTAAACCCTTGAGCAGTTATTGATCGGAAACCATTTAACCATTTAAGGTCATGGTGACCTTGACCTTTGACCTAGTGACCTCAAAATCAATAGGGGTCATCTAGTGGTCATGACCAACCACCACAGCAAGCTTGAAGATCCCAAGCCAAACCCTTGAGCAGTTATTGATCGGAAACTATTTCACCATTTTAGGTCATGGTGACCTTGACCTTTGACCTAGTGACCTCAAAAACAATAGGGGTCATCTACTTGTCATGACCAACCACCACAGCAAGTTTGAAGATTCTAGGCCAAGTCGTTTATTAGTTATCGTTCGGAAACCATCGATCTACCGACCGACCGACAGACCGACCGACCGACCTACCGACCGACCGACCGACATGTGCAAAGCAATATACCCCCATTTTTTCAAAAGGGGGGTATAATAACAACCTCAAGTAGTTTCACTATACTAAAAGTTCAAAGTGTAAAAATAACTTTTTTAAACTTAAAAAATATATATTAACCCCTTAACCCTTCCCTGTTCTATGTTTATTACAAATTTCAATAACTTCTGAATATTCATGGACAAAATAGTTACAATGAAATATGGAAGGTGGAACAATGTAGTAATTTTAGAAAGTATAGAAACAGATTTATCAATATCCATTAGCAAACAGAGTAGATCTGGGTCTACTCTGTTTGCAGATGAGTGAAAACATGTTTATATGAGGGAAAGGGTTAACCCATTCCCTCATAGGCTATTTATAGACCCAACCTCTTTGAATAAATCTACCGAAAAGTAGCATAAACTAAAGAGAAGGAAAATTTTAGAACTTTGTATATTGAAACCATTGTGATAAATAGAGCATTTGCTCCTATAGGAGCAAATGCTCTATTTATCACAATGGTTTCACAAAGTGACTTCTGCAGAGTCGTCAAAATGAGGGAATGGGTTAACCCGTGAACATTTATGTAAGAAATAATTACTATGATTATTAACTACCTGATTTTTAAAGGGAAAGCAGAAACTGTAGAATGAGATCTATATTATTTCATAAGCAAACGGCCGACCCTGATCAGATGGCACCTACAGAAGCCATCTGATCTCAGTCTACTCTGTTTGCATAGGTATTAAAATGTGTATCTATAAGGTAAAGACTTAAACACTACAACCTCTTTTTACCCTTTCCCTCATATAGACGTGTTTTCACGCATTTGCAAACAGAGTAGACCCAGATCAGACTGCTCCTAGAGGAACCGTCTGATCAGGGTCTACTCTGTTTGCTAATAGAATTTGAAACATCTGTGTCTTTACTTTCTAAAATGTCTACAATGTTCCACCTTCCATGTTTCTTTATAACTATTTTGTCCTTGGATATTCAGTAGGTATTCAAATTTGGAATAAATATAGAACAGGGAAAGGGTTAACGAGACATCAGAGTTGGATGTTGCAAAATTACTCAGTTAATATTGTTCAAGAAACACATAAGCATACTAAAACATTACAATTACCATTTGAAATCTGAGTATCAAATTTAACACTTTATAATCATTTACATGTACAAATGTACTTATAGATTTTTTACTCTTTTTTCTCGGCCAAAACCCAAAGGCAAAACTGCCAGGAAACTAGCTACTAGCCTATATAGAGTAAAATCTCGATTATTCGAACACTAAAATACATATAATTATCAATCTTTAAGACAGGTGTCAGCTTAATTCTGGGTGAAAGTCATGCAAAAAGCTCCTCTAGAAGCTTTCTGCATGACTTTTACCCTGTATTAAGCAGCTACCTGCCTAATAGGGTCTAAATTCTTTTATACTAAAATTTCGAATAATCGAGGTTTTACTGTAATCTAGTCTACTGCGAGTTTCCTACCCGATTTTCCAGTGTTTGAATTTACTACTGAGACGAGAAATTAAAGCGTCAACAATATTGATATGTATATTATTATAAACCCTCAAACTTTATAATAAAATTTCATGTAGTAAAAGTAATATGTCTAAGCATGCGTAGGAGTTCTGTGAATGTGATTTAAGTAATTATACAAAATCAAACTCCAATGTCTTTAACACTTTCCTTCATTTAAACGCCTTTTCACACATTTGCAAACAGAGTAGACCCAGATCAGACGGCTTCTAGAAGAGCCATCTGATAAGGGACTGCTCCGTTTGCTAATAGAATTTGATAGATCTGTTTCTTTAGATTCTACATTGGCTACAATGTTCCACCTTAAATATTTCATTATAACTAACTTGTCCATGAATATTCAGTAGGTATTGTAAACATAGAACAGGGAAATGGCCAAGTCAACAATGTGTGAGTAGTTGTTACAAGATGTTTTCCTGTGCAAAATGAAATTACTTTTCCCCATTATGATACATTAACCCTTTCCCTCATATTGACGACTTTTGAGGACTCTATAAAACTCACCTGTTGAAACCATTGTGATAGAGCATTTGCTCCTATAGGAGCAAATGCTCTCTTTATCACAATGGTTTCAAACTACAAAATTCTTAGATTTTCCTTTTCTCTAATTAATGTTCCTTTTCGGTAGATTAATTCAAAGAGGTTGTATCTAAAAATAGCCTATGAGGTAATGGGTTAATATCTTGAGAGTATGACAGTACTTACTTAATTCATTTGAATACTGACCAGAGAAACATAAAGGCTCAACAACAGCTCTGATCAAGAACAGATGTAGAGTTATTCATCCAGATCTATGTTATTGTACACAACGGGCTGACAACACTTATCAAGGGCTTAACTATGCCCTTCTACTCCTTTGCAAACAGAGCAGATCATAAGCAAATGGAGCAGATCCTGATCAGATTACTCCTACAGGAGCCGTCTGAACTAGGTCTAATCTATTTGCAAAAGCATGAAAAGGCGTTTATATGAAAGAAAGGGTTAAAATTCCTCAGCATTATGAAATAATTATCATCCTAAAATTGTCAGTTGCTTTTTCTTTCATTTCTATTGAGAGACTTGATCAGAATGTATGGTTACTCTTAGCCCAAGTTCTTAGACTCATAAAGTGAATATCAAGCTACTTTCGGTTAGGCGATATACGCATGCTCAATAATAGTAAGGAATCCGTAAAACCCACTGGTCATGGACTTGAATAAATTGTATTAAAGACACTATTTTATGCTGTGTCAAGCTTATCTTCATAGGTGCATAATGCTTTTCAAAGATGTTTTTGTATGCTATTATGACGTCATTTATGCGAAACTGTTTGGAGGAAAACTGTAACCGACTGATTTCCTCTATGAAGACATGCAAAGTTGACATTTCCTATACAATTTATAACTTTGACCAGGCAAGTGGTATGCTTTGTCCTGCATGCTTCAGTAATGGTATGCTTCATCTATAAACCAAGCAGATACATCAAATACGGCAACTAATGCTACTGACTGCAAAATAGCAGAACTCTTTCCCTGTCATTGGTAAATAAGTGATTCTCATTTACAAACAATTTGGATCCAGATTGAGTCACTAATTCGGCATCTCGTCAGGATCTTAACCCTTTTGACAGTCAAGAGGAAGATCATTAAACTATGAACTTTACAGCAGACGACAATTTTTTCAGACAATGACATGTGTCATTGAAAGAGTTGCTGGACTATTAGCAAGGCCCAGTATTGCACTCTTCATTATTGCACCCTTTATCTCAATGATGTTATAAACATGCATGCACTTAGGTTACAATCAACAGAACAGAAAACATATTGAAAGGTTCAATTCATTACCTGATAGAGACCCTTTAATACTTTTACAAACAGAGCAGACCCAGATCAGACAGCTCCTGTAGGAGCAGTCTGACGGGGTCTGCTAAGTTTGCTTATTAAATAAAATAGATCTGATTCTACAGTTTTGTGACGGCCAAACATTGCCATGTTTGTATGCAATTATAAAAAATTATCTAATTAACATTCATGATTTCTCACATGAATATTCATCATGTAAAGGGTTGATTAAGATGTATAAAAATGAAAAATGTATCATATTTAATTAACCCTTTACTCCATAAATACGCCTTCCTATGCCTTTGGAGAGTAGACCCAATTCAAATTGCTCCTATAGGAGCTGTCTGATCAGAGTCAACTCTGTTTGCTGATGATATATAGAATATAGATTTGATTCTACAGTTTCTACCATGGCCAAAAATGCCTGTGTACATGTGCTATTATAACAATTAATCCCATTAATATTAACGATGTCATTATTTATTACATGAATATTCATGGAGTAAAGGGATAAAATAGGATATAAGAAAAGAATAATGACCTATTTTGAAAGACAAAAACTTGGCTATCAATTTTTTTAAAAAGGATAAAGGCCCTGAAGTTAACTATATAACTAAAGACTTTTTTACAATGAGTTTTGCTGGCAACAATTATTTAGTGTTAAGACGCTAAATGGAATGACTCCCTTGTAGGAGACATATGTACTCAGAGTCTTAGATAAGGTGTATTTCAAACATTAAACTTGTCAATTCTCCACCAAACGATATGCTTTGACCTCTTGAATAGTCTCTCTGAGATGATTCTATAGAGTGGTACCAACATCATTTGATGGAGAACAAAACAATATACAGTAAAAATTTGATACTATGAAATTTTAGTAATGAAGAATTTATTCCTTTGTAGGCAGATGGCTGCTTAATGCAGGGTGAAAGTCATGCAAAAAGCTCATAGAAGAGCTTTCTGCATGACTTTCACCCTGCATTAAGCTGCCATCTGTGTTAAAGATCAATATTGGTACATACTTGAGTGTTCATAGTATCAAGTTTTTACAGTATTCTTGAAAAAAAAATGTTTAATTTATACATCCTATCTATGTCTCTATTGGTAATATGAAATCACAGTAGCTTAGATGTAGATCATCCTGCTCAATTTTCCTGTCCTGCCAACAGTCTCGTCTTCTCATCTGTATCAGAGTCATCACTATAACTTTTGTCATCCTGTATGTTGCCATGGCGACCAGGTGAAAAGCTTTTCATTTCTTCAGTTTGGAATGTGACACATGGAACAAAGTTCTGCAGCTGTAGTAGCTGGTTATACATAGCTGTGCCAATCATTAGAAAGAGGAAGCCATCAACTGAAATAAACAGCAATACAATGAAACTCGTCTTAATGGACCATTGGCCAAATAACCCTTTCCCAAATGAATATTCATGTGAGAAAATAAAGACTATGAATACCAATTACCGGTAGCCTAATATTTAACAGCATTATTAACAAGGCAGTTGTTGACTGTGGCAGAAACCTGTAGAATCAGATATATTTTATTTCATAAGCAACAGAGCAGACCCTTATCAGATGGCTCCTATAGGAGACATCTCATCTGGGTCTACTTTGTTGCATAGACGTGAAAAAGCATTTATATGAGGGAAAGGCTTAAACATAGGACTAAGGAATCCAAAAAGCTGGAGGTTGCTTACTGCAGGGCAGAATAAGCTTTCTGCATTACCTTTGCCCTGTATTAAGCTATCACCTGCATTTAAGACCAAGAAGTAGACTTCTTTCTTATGGTTGCTGTACCCTTTACTCCATGAATATTCATTTAAGACTATTAATGAGTTGATTTTTTTTTATAATGGCATTTGACCACAGAATTGTTAGCCCATGGCATAAACTATATACAGTAAACCCCCGCTAATGTGACCACCTAAAAGAGGTATAAATCTGGATGCTAGATGCAGGTCGTAGCTTAATGCAGGACAAAAGTAATGCAGAATGCTCCTAGAGGAGCTTTCTGCATTACTTTTGCCCTGCATTAAGCAACCACCTGCTTATAAAGACACCCATGTTGATTCATTAAGTGGTCGCATTAGAGGGGTTCTACTGTAATTCCATCAGCAAACAGAGCACACTGATTAGATGTCTCCTACAGAAGTGGCATCTCTTGCCCGACTTCCATTTTATTACTGAATCTAGGAATCGAAGTTTAATGTTATATGCAATCAGTGTAGACCAAAATCAAAGGGTTCCTGCAGGAGCATTCTGATTGAAGTCTGCACTGTTAGCTATCAAGAATTAAATTCAACAAAATTTACCCTTAAATACTTATGGTCTCTTTTGTTACATAATGATGGACAATCGCACTAGAAAAATTCAGTATTCGAAGGTTAATGTTAAATGAAGACTTACTTTGAAGAATTCCGTATGACTTGTCAAAAGGTTCTCCAAAATTCTGTAACAGAAAATAAACAAATACTGAAAGTAATGCTGTAAATGATGTGTGTATAGCTATTTCTATCTTAAAAATTAAAATTATTAAAAAAATTAAATGTTTCTTAAAAAAAACCCAACTTAATTCACCTTAACTCTGAGGACACTACCTTCAATTCATGATGACCTATACAATCATGATGACCTATACAATCAAGTTTGGATTTAGATAAGACACTGAGTAACTTGGCAATGTCTGTAGAATCCAAACTGTTTGAAGAGAAACATGAAAAATACACTCTGGGTATTGTGACAGACAGACATTATTGAATGCAGTAGAACCTGTCTTAAGCCTAATGCAGGTGAAAAGTAATGCAGAAAGCCCCTATAGGAGCCTGCATTAAGCAACCACCTGTTTTTTAAGACACCTATGTTCAATAAATGAGTGGCCGCTTAAGACAGGTGCTACTGTATGTTATTTACTCAGCACATAAAGAGTTGATGCAGTATAAATGTGTCAACATTAACATATCGAGAGAGCAAAACTTGGACTCTCTTTCCCTGATCTATGTTTATTTCAAATTTCAATACCTACTGAATATTGAAGAACATAAAAGTTATATTAAAATGAAATATGGAAGGTGGAACATTGTAGCCATTTTGGAAAGTAAAGAAACAGATCAATCAAAATATATTCTATTAGCAAACAGAGCAGACCCTGATCAGACGGCTTCTCTAGGAGCAGTCTGATCTGGGTCTACTCTGTTTGCAAATGCGTGAAAACACGTCTATATGAAGGAAAGGTTTAACATGACCCGAAAATGTATACAACAATCCTCCAACAAAGACCTGTCGCTTTCTAGACAGAAAATCTTGTTTGTACTGAATATATGAGAATTCTCTTTTAATTAAAGTGGATCTACAAATGTGACAACAGTAGGCCATAATAATAACTAGATGACTTGACTGGAAAACCTACCTTGTCAAATGCATAGAATATGATTAAGTCCACAACCCAGACCATAATTGTTCTACAGGCATCTATCAATGTTCTGTGAACAGCTGAAACAGAAAGAAAACATACAATATTTACCCATAATCCATTACCTGATAATATTCTTACATAATTGTTTATTTGCTGAATTTGTATACAGTAAACCCCCTCTAAACCGGACGTTTATTAATTGTATAAATAGTATAGTTTTTAGTATAAATATCAGCCTTGGAGACAGGTGGCAGCTTAATGCATGGTGAAAGTCATGCAGAAAGCTCCTCTAGGAACCTTTTGCATGACTTTCACCTTGCATTAAGCAGCCACCTGTATAAAAGTATCTAAATTCTTCTCTACTAGAATTCCTGTTTAGAGGGGCTTAAGTGTAATGACACCATGATCATGGCAATTCTAATGAGTTGTAAAAGGATAGAGTTTGGCAAAGAAATGTGAAACATATTTGAACTTGATTTTCTAATTACGCTTATTTTCCACAGCTCTGTAGAGACCATTTTTTTCAAGATAAAGACTACTGAAACTTTAATATCAAATGTACATGAGCTTTCTAAATGTATCATGGTGTGTTCTATAATTTAGATAAATATTAAGAACAGTAAAACCCCTCTAAACCGGACGCTAAATTTGATATAAATATTGGTCTTGGAGACAGGTGGCAGCTTAATGCAGGGTGAAAGTCATGCAGAAAGCTCCTCTAGGAGCTTTCTGCATGACTTTCACCCTGCATTAAGCAGCCACCTGTTTAAAAGGATCCTAATTCTTCTCTACTAGAATTCCGATTTAGAGGGGTTCTACTGTATACCATGACAAGTTTTGTAAATAATGCAGATCCACAGATCAAAGCCTACACTGTATTACGCTCAAATGTATCTGCAGAATGCCATTACACTATCCAGGGTTGAGTGCAAAACTGTTGTAAATACCATCTAGGCAATGAACTTGTGATGAGTATTTCAAACAGTTCCGATTTGCTACTCATCAGCAATGTAATTCTAGAACATTGCTTTAGCAAGAGGGCCATGAGGCCCTGAGGCACTCACCTGAGATAAACCTAGGGGCAGGGCCATTTTTGACCAAGAAGTCATCATTTGTACAACCTTGGTAGAGAATCACAAGGCAAAGCAATATGCCATTAATTAAAATTAATTAAAGGTCTAAGCCTTATGGTTTCAGAGAAAAATAATATTTTATATTTTTCCCATGAAAAACTAATTATCCCCAAGGCAGAGCGAAGTTTCGCCCAGAGGTCAGGGTCGGAAGTTGAACATTCCTGGCAGAGAACCACAAGCCAAAGCTACATATTTGTAGAGGACCATTAGATCATGTTACATACCAAACATCAAAGGTCTGGGCCTTACAGTTTCAGAAGATTTTTAAAGATTTTCCTATGAAAAACTGATAAGCCCTTGGGCAGGGCCATTCTTGGTCTAGGGTCATAATTTGAACAATCTTTGTAGAGGACCATTAGATCATGCTACATGCCAAACATCAAAGGTCTAGGCCATACAGTTTCAGAGAAGAAGATTTTTAAAAAAATTCCTATGAAAAACTTATAAGCCCTTGGGTGGGGCCCGTTTTTGTCCAGGGGTAATAATTTGAGCAATCTTTGTAGAGGACCATTAGATCATGCTATATACAAAATGTCAAAGGTCTAGGCCTTACAGTTTCAGAGAAGAAGATTTTTAAAGATTTTCCTATGAAAAACTGATAAGCCCTTAGGTGGGGCCATTTTTGGCCAGGGGGTCATAATATGAACAATCTGTGTAGAGGACCATTAGATCATGAAACATACCAAATATCAAAGGTCTAGGCCTGACAGTTTCAGAGAAGAAGATTTTTAAAGATTTTCCCATGAAAAACTAATAAGCCCTTTGGTGGGGCCATTTTTGGTCCGGGGGTCATAATGTGAACAACATTTCGTTCCCGGGGGTTATAATGTGAACAACATTTCGTTCCCCCTAGCCACTGATGCTTCTGACAAAATTTTGTGAAAATCGGGTCAGCAGTTTCAGAGATATCTTTTGAAAATGTGGCCGGACGCCGGACGGATTGCAATCACAATAGTTCATCCTGAGGCTCAGGTGAGCTAAAAATACTAGAAAAGCGAAACTTTGCAAAAGCTTAAAATATTGAAGAATGTGGTTTCAAGAGTTTTGCTTTCCTTCGAAATATTAAAAAGTGTACATGGCAGTCTAGGTTAAAGTTTGCAAAATGCAAAGCAATAAAGACATCTTTTCTTGTGGTGTGGCTATTTTATTTGGGGGAAACTACAACATTGTAATTACCAATAACATTTGGACAACTAATCTGCCTTATCCACTGGTTTGTATTCAGTTAAATAAGTCACTGTGGCACCCATTTTGGGAACTTTAATCCTTTCCTTCATATTGACCCATTTTCACGCATCTGCAAACAAAGTAGACCCAGATCAGACGGCTGACAGGAGCCATCTGATCAGGGTCGGCTCTGTTTGCTAATGGAATTTGATAGATCTGTTTCTTTAAGCCTCCGTCACACTAGACCACGTCCATGAAGACCGCGCTGCGTCCTGAAAATTTCGTTGGACATAGCGAGGACGGGGTAAAAATTATAAAAAATACATTTCTCAAGTTCCTGCTACGCTCATACCACGTTTGCGCTGGGTTCTTACTGCGTCCAACACGTTCCCACTATGTTCTTACTACGCGTGTATTCAGGCGGGTACCACGTCCAACACGTTCTTGCTATGCTTTAACTACGATCGTACTAGGTCCCTACTACGACCGCCAAGATAGCACTGCGTTCTTACCACGCGCTCATCACGTTCTCACCGCGTTCTATGGCTGCATATTAATTCTGCGATTCTTCTCGATCTGATCATTCATTCTGCGACTTTCTTCTGAGCAACAGTAAAGTATTTTATACCAGAAAATATGCCTAGAAGGAAGGGGGCTGCAAAACCGAGAACTCCATCACCAGCGAGTCATGGGTTGGAGGTTGTTCCTGAACCAGAACCTATCTGTCCATCCAGAAGAGCCTGTTGTCCAGCCATACAGCAACATGCTGGAGAAGTTCTTGGTTGTCCATTCTATATTGAAATGGAAGTGAAAAAGAAATGAATCCAGTTTTTATACTCGACCACCAGAACGTGGCATTGTCGTGGCTAGAGCCTGCTGCAAACGTACCTTAGACGTGATAAGCACCGGTAGAACGTACTAAGAACCAAATGCGGTCTTTTGAAACGTAATAGGGACGTATCATTGTCGCAACACTAGCGTGGAAGGGTCGTAGTGAGAACCCGATGGACGTAGCAAGAACGTAGTGACAACCTAGAGACAACGTGATGCGAACGTCACACACTCGTCCACGTTTGCACTACGCGTGTATTGCGTCAATGAGGTTCTTACTAGGTTTTAGCTACGTCATTACTACGACCTTACCAAGTTCCTACCACGTCCTGATTTGACCACGTCCTCGCCACGTAAGTTTTGAACATGTTCAAAGTTCGCCCACGTCCTTCACGTCCATGAAGACCATACCACGCGCAAAGCCGTGTCTACTGCGTCTTCGCTACGTTGTACACGTTCGCACTGCGTTCTGGCATATTTTTGAGGACGTAGTGGGAACGTGGCCTAGTGTGACGGGGGTATTAGTTTCTAAAATGGCTACAATGTTCCACCTTCCATATTTTATTATAAGTATTGTGTCTACGAACATTCAGTAGGTAATGGAATTTGGAATAAATATAGAACTGGGAAAGGGTTAAAAGAAACTAAAGGTTGACCCTTATCAAAATGCTCTTTCAGCAGCAGGATGATCTGGGTATACACTATTTGCCTAGGTCTGTCTGTCTGAATATTTATGATAATCACATTACCTGTGAGGGACCTGGTGACTGCCAGACCAAAGTAGTTATAAAATGCTATGGATGTAAGGTAGAGTAGGCAGAACACGGCCAGCCTTGGGCTGTTTGCTATCTGGTACAGAGCATCCAGGCTGTTCTCATAGCTGTTGTTTACATCTGAGCCCGGGATGAAATACATTGCTGGGAGGACTGCCTGTGAACAGTAAATAGTACATGGCAGACATTCTTACACAGTTTTTCTTAAATATTGTTGCCATTTATATTTTAGGTGCTGCAGGCAATTTAAGTATGTTGAGGTATGGGTCAATTCTACATACAGTAAAACCCCTCTAATGCAAATACCAATCATAGGTCAATTCTGGGTCTTAAAGGCAGGTGGTAGCTTAATGCAGGATGAAAGTAATGATTTCTACATAACTTTTGACCTACATCCAACAACCACTTATTTCTAGAGATATCTATGTCTATTCATACTGTGGTCACCTTAGAGGGTGTTTACTGTATATTACATTTTCATTAAGTCAACAAGCGCATGAGATATCACAAACAGTAGATAAACACAGTTAACCTGAATATTTATGTAAAAAATAATATACATGTATGTTTATTAATTAGATTAATACAGTAAAACCTTTCTAAATCGGACATTCAAAACAATATCAATGCCAGTCTGTTAGACAGAAGTCAGCTTAATGCAGGGCGAAAGTCAGGCAGAAAGTTCCCAAAGGGCTTTCTGTGTGATTTTCATCTTGCATAAAGCAGCCACCTGCCTAAAAATACCTAAATTCTTCTTTACTTATATTCTGGTTTAGATGAGGTTTATTGCATTTATAATGGCATATGGACTGGAAAGGTTTTGATCCTGGTAAAACCGGCAGAATTACATTAATTCCATAAGCAAACAGAGCAGACCCGCACCTGCAGGAGCCATCTGATCTGGGTCTACTGTTTGCATAGATGTTAAAAGGTGTATCTATGGAGAAAAGGGTTAAATAAATACGATGTCATATGCTTACAGATTTCATTACATTTAGAATATAATTAAAGAAAATATTAAAGAAATAACAACTAATAAAACACTTAATCATGTCTGTTGTCTATGATGCAGGAACTATTACAACATCTCTAAATAACATGCAGAACAGAGCTTTATATAAGATGGTCACTCATCTATCAAAATCTCTTATTCTCTCTGCTAAACCCTATCTAACCGGCACTCAATATAATAGCCTCTGCAAGTGGAGTTTATGGAATGCCAAAAAGCTGGAGCGGGGTATAGAAATATGACAATTTTTATCTAAATTTCCAATATGCTCCTCTATTTACAGCTTTATGGAATCTAAACAATTAAATATGACAGCCCAAACCAGAATAGCACAGTAAAACTCCTCTAAACTGAATGTTTTAGTACCAATATCGGTCATGGAGACAGGTGGCAGCTTAATGCAGGGTGAAAGTCATGGAGAAAGCTCCTCTAGGAGCATTTTTCAAGACTTTCCCCCTGCATTAAGCATCCACCTGCCTAAAAGTATCTATTTCTTTCTCTACTAGAATTCAGGTTTATAGAGGTTTTACTGTTTATACTTACCACTGTCATAAGAAACACACCATAGGACCCCTCTAGTCCCACTACCTGAAAAAGACATCTAAATGACTATTACAAACTGTAATTATTGCAAGATATTTTAATCCGTTACTCCATAAATACACCTTTGCTAATAGAGTATACCCGGATCAGATGGCTTCTGTAGGAGCCATCTGATCAGGATCTACTCTGTTTGTTTATGGAAAAATATAGATCTGATTTTACAGTTTCTGCTTTGGTCCAATAACTCTGTGTTAATATACCATTTTCAAAATTAACCCATTCCCTCAAAAGCTATTTTTAGATACAACCTCTTTGAATAAATCTACCAAAAAGGAGCATTAACTAGAGAAAAGGAAAAGTTTAGAATTTTGTATTTTAAAACCATTGTGATAAATACAGAATTTGCTCCTGTAGGAGCAAATGCTAGATTATTTATCACAATGGTTTCATTGGAGTCGTCAAAAGTCGTCAGTATGAGAGAATGGGTTAATCTACATGTACATGTAGTTGGCATTCATGATGTCATTATTTCTTACATGAATATTCATGAAGTAAGGGGTTAAATGTAAAATTTGCAAATAAAGTAGATTAAGGTATTAAAAATAAAATATACAACATAGTCCACAACATATTAAAAACCATGTCATATACATGAACAAGAGCACCGCGAGACGGGGCAATATACGCCCGAAAGGCTGTTCTATTTACACAATGTGTGAACCTTCAGAAGTAGTGCATATGAGGTCTATTAGGGCTAAGGCAATAGCAAGGAGAGTAAAACTGCTTATTGTAATAGTAATCTTTTATTTGTCTTTGGGCCTACTGAAAGCTGAAAAAGGAGCATAGAAATTGCTACCCGAAACTATCAAAGGGCAATAACTCCAGAATGAAAAATGATATGAGAGTTATCTCAATGATATGCACAACTACACATCAGTATCTATCATTCCTGAAAGTTTGAAGAAATTATGTTGAAAAATAAAGGAGGAGTTAGTTGCACAAGAAATTGCTAACGGACGGACGGACAGATGGACGGACGGACGGACGACATGCGCCATACCATAATACGTCCCTTCGGGCGTATAATAAGTTTATCATAAAGATGCATGCTGTATACAAGAATTATGTCAATAGGGCATGGATGCCCCCATTTTATCGTTTTCACTAAGGCACAGAGTAACCTTTTTTGCAGCTGCAATTCTTTGCTTTATTTCTATTTACTACATATAAAAGCCTGAAACAAATCTGATCAAAGATGCTGAATGAGTTTAGTAATTAAGAACACAGACAGATTGAAGGACAGCTGAACATATGCAACACTATATGCATTTACATACAAAGTGAAGACGTAAACAGTAAATGAATTTACGATGTAGTCCATGGTATATTCCGTGACAAAATTCAGTTTCTCAACGACACTAGTTTGTGAGACCTACTCTGTTCCATTTAAAGTGTTATCAACTTAAATGGAACTAATTAGTTTACTCGGATAAATATACCGTTTGATGCCTTTGCAAACAGAGTAGACCCAGTACAGATGGTTCCTATAAGAGCCACTTAATCAGGGTCTGCTCTGTTTGCTTATGGAATAACATAAATCTGAGTCCACAGTTTCTACCTTAGAAAAACTTTCCTGTGCTAATATGTCTTTTAAAAAAACTTCCTCTATATCAAATTCATGAATATCCATGGAGTAAACAGATATACAGTAAAACCCCTCCTAACCCTTTCCTCCATAAATACACCTTTCTACGACTCTGTAAGTCACTTCCTGAAACCATTGTTATAAATAGAGCATTTGCTCTATAGGAGCAAATGCTCTATTTATAACAAAGGTTTCAATACTACACGGTTCTATCATTTTCCTTTTCTCCAGTAAATGCTCCTTTTCGGCAGATTCATTCAAAGAGGTTGGGTCTAAAAATAGTCTATGAGGTAATGGGTTAACTGCACATTCAAATTAGTATCAATGCTGGTCTGTCAGACAGGTGCTAGCTTAATGTCGGGTAAAAGTCGTGCAGAAAGTTCATTTCACCCTGCATTAAGTAACCACTTGCCCTTAAAAGACATAAATCATTCTTTATTAAGATTCCAGTTCAGAGAGATTTACTGTAGTGTAAAAATGATCAAACTGCTCCTTTTGGAGCATACTCCAGGGACAGTTTCATTTAGGTCTCCACTATAATCTGCTTACTTTTATCTAGCCAATTATTCAGAGTAATTATGATATATATGCATACAGAAAGCTGATGTACTAACATGAAGTGGGTGCAGGTTCTTCTTCTTTAGGAATGTCTCTTCTATCACCATCTGACTAGCACTCACTATCTGACTGCTCATTATCAAAATAATACCTGCAATCATCAATGATGATGTTAACCCTTTACCTAATGAATATTCATGTAAGAAATGACATCATGAAAATATTAGATGAGTTTTAATAATGAGATATGAGCACTATATATCATATGATTCATATCATAAGCAAACAGAGCTGACCCTGATCAGACGTCTCCTATAGGAGTCAACTTATCTGGGTCTACTATGTTTGTAAATGCATGAAAATTCATTCATATGAGGGAGAGGGTTAAATCTTCTAGTTTGATGATAAAGGTACAGTGAAACCTGGTTAAACCGGAATTCTAGTACAGAAGAATTTAGATACTGTTATGCAGGTTGCTGCTTTATAATGCAGGGTGAAAGTCATGCAGAAAGCTCCTAGAGGAGTTTGCTGCATGATTTTCACCCTGTATCAAGCTGCCACCTGTCTCCATGATTGATATGTATACCAAATTTAATATCAGGTTTAGAAAGGTTTTACTGTATATGTTTTATGTAAACACATCATAACAAGAGATGTTTGTAAAACATGTATACCCCTCAGACCCCTTGACCTTTGATCTAGTGACCTCAACTACAGAGGTCATCTAGTGGTCATGACTAATCAACACGGCAACTTTGAAGATCCTAAGCCAAACCACTGATCATTTATTGATCTAAAACATTTCACAAAGTAAGGTCATCGATTGGTGACCTTGACCTTGTGACCTCAACAACTATAGGGGTCATCTAGTGGTCAGTTTGAAGAATCCGAACCAAACCATTGAGCAGTTATTAATCTGAAACCATTTCATCAGGTAAGGTCATGGTGACCTTGACCTTTGACCTAGTGACCTAAAAAACAATAGGGGTCATCTAGTTGTCATGACCAACCACATAAGCAAGTTTGAAGATTCTAAGCCAAACCCTTGAGCAGTTATTGATCAGAAACCATTTAACCAGTTAAGGTCATGGTGACCTTGACCTTTGACCTAGTGACCTCAAAAACAATAGGGGTCATCTAGTGGTCATGACCAACCACCACAGCAAGTTTGAAGATACCAAGCCAAACCCTTCAGCAGATATTGATTGGAAACTATTTCACCAGTTAAAGTCATTGTGACCTTGACCTTTGACTTAGTGACCTCAAAAACAATAGGGGTCATCTAGTTGTCATGACCAACCACCACAGCAAGTTTGAAGATTCTACGCCAAGTCGTTTATTAGTTATCATTCGGAAACCATCGATCTACCGACCGACCTACCGACATGTGCAAAGCAATATACCCCCATTTTTTCAAAAGGGGGGTATAAAAATATATCAAATCAATGCAAAGAAATAATGTCAGGCAAAGCATAGTGAATTCATTTGTAAATATATATGATTAAAATGTATATATTAAACATTTTTAATTACTCATATCATGAAGGAAACAATCAAAATATATTTGTATATTTGGCAGAGAAAAAAGTTTAACCCTTTCCCTCATATATGCCTTTTCACACATTTGCAAACAGAGTAGACCCAGATCAGATGGCACCTATATGATCTGATTCTACAGTTTTTGTCAAAGCAAAAAGTTCCCATGAAAAGTTTATATTATCAAAAGTTTGCTAATAAATATTCATGATGTCATCATTTCTTAAATTTTGAACAGGGAGCGGGTTAAACACAGCAAACACCAATACCTAGGATTGTTTTTCCACTACTTGTTTTGTGATCCTGGGTCTTGAAGACACTGGAGCAGCCTACAAGAATGAGCCCAATCATGACGATCATCATTCCCAACCAGTGGGTCACCTTCAGCTTACGCTTCAAAAATATTTTCTGAAATATTTAAAAAAAACATGAAACATGCAGTAATTAAAGATATAGTCTCTACTTGCAATGGGTTTTAAAAATGCCTAAACATTACATTAATCATATGTTTGTATGCTGAAAAGAAGTATAGTGCGAGAGAACCAGTCGTAAAACTCTGAAGAAGAGAAACTTTCATGTGATTGATCTTGAGAATTTGCCGATGTATTAGGATCACGATTTAGTTTAGTATCTGTTAAACATAGGTCAAAAATATTTCTTTGTACAACAAAAAATATAAGTATCAATAAAAATGGTTCATTTGGTAGCACAGTGGCATTTTTCCACATAAGTTCAAATCTTCATACAGTGCTCCCTCTCTACAACGGCCCTCTCAATAACGAGTCCCTCCTTACAACAACGCATGTCACTGTTTCCGAAATAACAAGACTCAGGAAACAAACTTTTTCCGTCGTATTTTTTTGATGCATCCATCAAACCCTGTGTTGTGACCACTCTTTAGAATCGTCACTTTGTGACGATTCTAAAGAGTGGTCACAACATAGGGTTTGATAGAGGCATAATGGTTTTAGTTCTCGAAATGCACCTTATCTGGGGATCTGCAAACAAGCTAATTATGTTTGATTTTCCCTCCCTATAACAACTCCCTCTGAACAACAAATACAATATTCGTATCCCAAAGGGTGTCGTTGTAGAGAGGGAGCACTGTATTAAAGAATGATTGAACATAACAAATACCATGTTTTAGCGACCATATACCGATAGAACACAGAAATCTTAAAAAAACAGGTGGTTGCTTAATACAGGAGCTTTCAGCATTACTTTGGACCTACATTAACCCTTTCCCTCATGTAAACGTGTTTTCATGCACTTGCAAACATAGTAGACCCAGATCAGACGGCTCCTAGAGGAGCCGTCTGATCAGGGTCTACTCTGTTTGCTTATAGAATTTGGTAGATCTGATTCTTTGCTTTCTAAAATGTCTACAATGTAGTACCTTCCATATTTCTTAATAACTATTTTTTGAATGAATATTCAGTAGGTATTGAAATTTGGAATAAACACAGAACAGGGAAAGGGTTAAGCTATCATCTGCATTACAGACCCATAATTAGACCTCTTATTGATGGTCTCTTTAGACAGGTTTTTATAGAGACACCTTTTGACACCTTCACAAACAGTACACACTGATCAGACAGCTCCTGTAGGACCCATCTGATAAGGGTCTGCTCTGTTTGCTAATGCAGTGTCAGACAAATCCATTTTTTTGTTGATAGCCCACTGGGCTACCAACATTTTTTTGTGCTAGCCCAGTGACTACCAGAATAAAATCCTAGTAGCCTAGATATTTTTTATGCACTGTCCAGAACTCCAGAGGATAAGAAATTGTGTGAATTTACTTATTTGGTGTATGTACTTATTTAGACCTTAAACCCGTTATGATTAATGACAACATAATCATGAAACTATATTGACATTTTTTTTTAAACTATTTTTAATTATTTTATTTTAAATTGTCATTCTTCCGCTTGTTTGAACAGCCACTGCTAGGGGTGCTAGCTATGACACATTTTAAAATGCAATAATATAGATCTACCATGACCAAAACTTCTTGTGTTCACATACCATTATAGAGATTCAGATACTGTAATAAATACACATGATGTCATTATTTCTTACATAAATATTCATTAGGAAAAAGGTTAACCCTTTCCCTCAAATAAACATGTTTTCTCACATTTGCAAACAGGGTAGACCCAGATCAGATGGCTCCTATAGGAACCATGTCATCAGGGTCTGCTCTGTTTGCTAATGGAATTTGATTGAATTGTTTTTGTTTCTAAAATGGCTACAATTTTCCACCTTTCACATTTCATTTTAACTATTTTGTCCATGAATATTCAAAAGGTATTGAAATTTGTAATAAACATAGAACAGGGAAATGGTTAAACTATCCATCACTCACCGAGAGAATTCCAGCAAAGATGATAATTGAACCTCGTAACATCTGCCACACAGACGCATCAACATACACCAAGCCAATACCTGGGGGTAAAGAAATACAGGTATGCACTTAGAATGAGGAAAAACCCTTACTTGACAGAAATGCCTTTTCATACCTTAGCAAAAAAAAGTAGACCCAGATCAGACAGCTCCAAGAGGAACTGTTTGATCAGAGTCCGCTCTTTTTGCGTATGAAATTATATAGGTCTCATTCTACAGTTTCTGCCACACCAAAAGAACCTTGTGTTCATATACCATTATAAAATTCAGCTAATAATTTTTTTTAATATTCATAGTGTAATTATTTCTTACATGAAACATCAGGTGATTGATTAAAAGTTTAATCAAAGGCAAGTACAAGAGACTTGTACAGTGCCTTGAGTTGATAAATGCACATGAACCCATAAAAAAAATAGACATAGGTACAGTGAAACCCTTCTAAACTGGATATTTCGATTAGTATCAATGCCAGACTACAAAACAGGTGGTTGCTTATGGTAGCGAGATATGATATGCACTAGTTATCGGAAAATAATATTTAATACTAACATAAGTCATTTTTTCTAAACCTAGTTGGTTAGTTATATTAATTTATTTGAGTATCTATTGAAAACATCTACAATCTTATCAAACTCGACATCTAAAACCCATTTAAAAGTACTTGTTTGACAAATTTTAAACAGCGATTACAAGGTTATCTTTTGGACTAAAGTTATTACAATTGGCCAATATGTTAATCATTAATATGTCTAGAGAATTGTTAAGGAGTTATGCAATACTTTAGTTTTAAGACCCCTAAAATTCTGCCTCCCGCTATGTTTCTCCCATGAATATTCAAAAGGTATTGAAATTTGTAATCTCAGTGATGTTAGATGGTCGAAGCAAGATATCGAAAATCTGTGACACAGATCTCTAAGTTACACTTGTTTGAAAACGCCGGCTCCTTTAAATTTGCATCTGTCAAAAAAATTGAAAAACAATGAGGACCCCCATTGTGTTGTGTAATCTGATAATGTGCTCTTGGTCCTTCATGGCTAGTGCAGCTCAAGAATTTTCTACTTTGAGCTATTTCTTGTTTCAAGGTTGTCAAGTCTCACAATGGAAAAGGGATAAAATACAGGAAAACTAGAAAATTGTGTCTGTAAGACACAGTGATGCTCCCGTGTGGGTACTTGCCTAGCTGTACGTAAAATTCCTAAGTCATTTGACCTTGACCTTGGGCTTTCGGGCAGCATGGGCTTGGTGCATAATGAAAGTATGGATGGTGTTGAATGTGTATATGCAATTCCATGCCAATAGCTTTAGCAGCTAGTGAGATATAAGACGATGAAAACACTGTGACAACCAATTGCACTTAAAATTCCTTAGTCATTTGACCTTGACCTTGGGCTTGCGGGCAGCATGGGCCAGGTGTGTAATGAAAGTATGGTTGGTGTTGAATGAGTATATGCAATTCCATGCCAATAGCTATAGCGGTTAGTGAGATATAAGACGATGCAAAAACTGTGACAACCAACTGCACATAAAATTCCTAAGTCATTTGACCTTGACCTTGGGCTTGTGGGCAGCATGGGTAAGGTGCTTAATGAAAGTATGGATGGTATTTAATATGTATATGCAATTCCATGCAAATAGCTACAGTGGTTAGGGAGATATAAGACTATGAAAAAACTGTGACAACCAACTGCATGTCAAATTCCTAAGTCATTTGTCCTTGACCTTGGGCTTGTGGGCAGCATAGGCTGGGTGAACAATGAAAGTATGGATGGTGTTTAATGTGTATATGCAATTTCATGGCAATAGCTACAGCGGTTAGGGAGATATAAGACCATGAAAAATCTGTGACAAAACCCTGCACATAAATGTGACAACCAACTGCATGTAAAATTTCCAAGTCATTTGACCTTGACCTTGGGCTTGCCGGCAGCATGGGTGGGGTGCCAAATGATAGCACAGATGGTAATTGATGTGTATGTGAAGTTTTATGTGTTTAAGTGTAGAAATTACTGACTTATAACACTTGAAAAACTGTGACATCCAACTGCACCTAAAAGCGTGACATACGGACGGACAGACATGTGCAAAACATAATGCCCCCTGACTATCGTCAACGGGGGCATAAAAATACTTCTGCTACTACAATTGTACAATATGCATACTTATGAAGGAAAAAGAGCTGTAGATTAGACACACTAGCCATGGAGGACCAAGAATTGTTGATTACAGCCACTAGCCATAAAGGACCAAGAGTTGTTGATTAGAGAGGCCCTGGTCATGGAGGATCAAGAGATGTAGATTACTGGCACTAGTCATGAAGGACCAAGAGTTGTAGATTAGAGGCCCTGGTCATGGAGGACCAAGACTTTAAGATTAGAGTCACTAGCCATGAAGGACCAAGAGTTGTAGATTACTGGCACTAGTAATGAAGGACCAAGAGTTGTAGATTAGAGGCCCTGGTCATGGAGGACCAAGAGTTGTAGATTAGAGACCCTGGTCATGGAGGATCAACAGTTATAGATTAGAGGCCCTGGTCATGGAGGATCAAGAGTTGTACAGTGATGTCTCATTAATCCGGAAACGTTTGTTCCTGACGAAATTTCCGGATTAACGAATTTTCCGGATTAACGAATCACCGTCGTATGCTGCAAAATATCAACTCAATCATAAGCATTGTATATGTACACATTTACTTTCGTATCAAGAAATTTTTTCTTGTAACGTTCATGTGTGCATATGCCCGTAATAATCGCAAGTCATATCAAAATAATTACCTTGTTTGTCGTTCTAAATGCTTTTTGCACCCTATCCATAAGTGTCAGTTCTCTCATTTGAGTAATACAATGTGGATTATCGAATATGCCTGCGGGCAAATTTTGTAAAATCGACGTAGGTCTCCATGTTTGACATGACTGGTTTCCCGAATATTCCATCCGCGTACATGTACTTGTAAGTCGGGAACCAGCCAGCTCACGCGTGAGTTAGAACCTTAGGGAATCCCTAAATAGCGGGAATCCCCGATAAATACTGAATTAGCGAATCATTTAAGGTGATTAACAGTTTAACGATGGCGGCGCGGTTTTAACGTAACAAATTAGTTGGGCGAGTGTGCATCTCATTAAGGAACATTAATGAATATCAAACATTACTACCCGCGTGCCATATGCTTTGATAAATAGCCAGTTTGCACACAGCCGGGGGTTGTTTTACCCATGCCCGTGATTGTAAACAAAAGTATTCGCACCTCCGCGGTGCACTATTGTTAAGTGTCAGGGGTGGGCAATTAAGCCCCGGGGCTACTGACCCGGCCGGATTAACGAGTCACAAATACAGGTAAATACATAGATTGGTTACCGGAAATCTATGTCCCGTTCCGGAACGCGAATTTCCGGATGGAACGAGTCAATTTACTGCACAAAAAATCCGTTCCCCACGACTTTCGTCCGGATCGCGAGTTTTCCGGATTAACGAATTCCGGATTAACGAGACATCACTGTAGATTAGAGGCCATGGTCACTAAGGACCAAGAGTTGTAGATTAGAGTCACTAGCCATGAAGGACCAAGAGTTTTAGATTACAGGCACTAGCCATGGAGGACCAAGAGTTCTAGACTACAAGCAATAGCCATGCCAGTCCAAGAGTTGTAGATTAAAGGCACTAGCCATGGCAGTCAAAGAGTTGTAGAATTCAGGCACTAGCCATGGAGGACAAAGAGTTGTAGATTACAGGCACTAGCCATGGCGATCCAAGAGATATAGATTACAGGCACTAGCCATGGCAGTTCAAGAGTTGTAGATTAGACACACTAGCCATGGCGATCTAAGAGTTGTAGATTAGAGTAATGGGCCATGTCGAACCAAGAGTTGAGGATTACAAGCAATAGTCATGGCGGTCCAAGAGTTGTAGATTACAGGCACAAGCCATGACAGTCCAAGAGTTTTAGATTACAGACACTAGCCATGGAGGACCAAGAGTTCTAGATTACAAGCAATAGCAATGGCAGTCAAAGAGTTGTAGATTACAGGCACTAGCCACGGAGGACCAAGAGTTGTAGATTACAGGCACTAGCCATGGCGATCCAAGAGATATAGATTACAGGCACTAGCCATGGTGGTTCAAGAGTTGTAGATTAGACACACTAGCCATGGCGATCCTAGAGTTGCAGATTAGAGGAACGAGCCATGGTGGTCAAAGAGTTGAGGATTACAAGCAATAGTCATGGCGGTCCAAGAAGTGTAGATTACAGGCATTAGCCATGGTGGTCCAAGAGTTTTAGATTACAGGCACTAGCCAAGGAGGACCAATAGTTGTTGATTACAGTCACTAGCCATGGCAGTCCAAGAGTTGTAGATTATAGGCACTAGCCATGGCAGTCCAAGACTTATAGATTACAGGCACTAGTCACGTAGGACCAATAGCTGTACATGTAGATTACAGGCTCTAGCCATGGTAGTCAAAGACTTGTAGATTACAGGCACTTGCCATGGTGGTTCGAGAGATGTAAACTACAGGCACTAGCCATGGCAGTCCAAGAGATGTAGATTGCAGGCACTAGCCATAGAGGACCAAAAGTTATAGATTACAGGCTCTAGCCAGGTAGGAGCAATAGTTGTACATGTAGATTACAGACACTAGCCATGGCAGTCCAAGACTTGTAGATTACAGGCACTTGCCATGGCGGTCCAAGATTTGTAGATTACAGGCACTAGCCATGGCAGTCGAAGAGATGTAGACTACAGGCACTTGCCATGGCGGTCCAAGAGATGTAGATTACAGGCACTAGCCATAGAGGACCAAGATTTGTTGATTACAGGCACTAGCCATGGTGATCCAAGAGTTGTAGATTACAAGCAACAGCCATGGCAGTCAAAGAGTTGTAGATTACAGGCACTAGCCACTGAGGACCAAGAGTTGTAGATTACAGGCACTAGCCATGGTGATCCAAGAGATATAGATTACAGGCACTAGCCATGGCGGTTCAAGAGTTGTAGATTAGACACACTAGCCATGGCGATCCTAAAGTTGCAGATTAGAGGAACGAGCCATGGTGGTCCAAGAGTTGAGGATTACAAGCAGTAGTCATGGCGGTCCAAGAGTTGTAGATTACAGGCACTAGCCATGGAGGTCCAAGAGTTTTAGATTACAGGCACTAGCCATGGAGGACCAATAGTTGTAGATTACAGGCACTAGCCATGGAGGACCAATAGTTGTAGATTACAGGCACTAGCCATGGCGGTCCAAGAGTTGTAGATTTTAGGCACTAGCCATGGCAGTCCAAGACTTGTAGATTACAGGCACTAGTCACGTAGGACCAATAGCTGTACATGTAGATTACAGGCTCTAGCCATGGCAGTCAAAGACTTGTAGATTACAGGCACTTGCCATGGTGGGCCAAGAGATGTAAATTACAGGCACTAGCCATGGCAGTCCAAGAGATTTAGATTGCAGGCACTAGCCATAGAGGACCAACATTTATAGATTACAGGCACTAGCCAGGTAGGACCAATAGTTGTACATGTAGATTACAGGCACAAGCCATGGCAGTCAAAGACTTGTAGATTACTGGCACTTGCCATGGTGGTCCAAGAGATGTAAATTACAGGCACTAGCCATGGCAGTCCAAGAGATGTAGATTGCAGACACTAGACATAGAGGACCAAGATTTATAGATTACAGGCATTAGCCAGGTAGGACCAATAGTTGTACATGTAGATTACAGGCACTAGCCATGGCAGTCCAAGACTTGTAGATTACAGGCACTTGCCTTGGCGGTCCAATAGTTGTAGATTACAGGCATTAGCCATGGCAGTCAAAGAGATGTAGATTACAGGCACTAGCCATGGCGGTCCAAGAGATGTAGATTACAGGCACTAGCCATAGAGGACCAAGAGTTGTTGAGTACAGGCACTAGCCATGGCGATCCAAGAGTTGTAGATTACAAGCAACAGCCATGGCAGTCCAAGAGTTGTAGATTACAAGCAATAGCCATGGTAGTCCAAGAGTTGTAGATTACAGGCACTAGCCATAGAGGACCAATAATTGTAGATTACAGGCACTAGGCAAGGAGGTTGATTGGTTGTGTTGATTAATGTCCATTTCTACAAATTGTGGGCTAATTGGATGCCCCATGGAGAGAGGAGGGGATACAGAGAAACCCAGGGTGATGACCTATTTTTATTAGTTTCTATGGTTCTTTTAGATGCCAAGTGTAAAGGACCTCGGTTTATAAAATCTCATACGAACCCTATCTCATTTGTTGCATGACATTAGAATTATCTTGGAGAAAGGGTTCAAATGAGAATCAACAAGATAGGGTTTGGTTCAGAACAATAAAAACTATTTTACACAGATTTCCTGTACACTCTTGTTATCTACAGCTCTGAGGACCTAGCCTTCTTTACCTGCAAGGGATGTTCCAACCAGATCACAACATGTTGGCACCAGCACAATCCATTGGAAGATCCTACGAAAATAAAGACAAAAGTAAGAATCATTTAGTGATGAATAGTTTTATGTGTTAACCCATTCCCTCATATTGATGCCTATGTAAAAGTCACTTTTTGAAAACATTGTGATAAATAGAGCATTTGCTCCATAGGAGCAAATAATCTATTAACTACAATGGTTTCAGAACTACACAATTCTAATTTTTTTTCCTTTTCTCTAGTACATGGTCATTTTTGGTAGATTTATTCAAAGAGGTAGGAATCAAAAATAGCTTATGAGGTAATGTGTTAAATGTGTGAATATGTGAAACAAATGCACAAGCAGTGGGGACCAAGAGCAGAGAGCTCCTAGAGAAGCCCTCTGATCAGGGTCTGTGTTGCTTGTCATTCAAAATACTGTTGCAAATTAAACCCTTTCATACTGAATGGACCCTATTTTGAATAATAATGAATCATTCCACTTTAAAAAATGGGGATCAACTTACAAGTCTTTTCAAAGGCAAAATCCAGACCGACCTCCCAGTGATGTACGCTAAGTCATCTCAGTCATATGTAGACTTCCACCAAACTATGGCTGTCCCCACAATAATGGCAACAATGTGGCTTTTTGTGAAATTAATTACATGTTACCCTGTGTTAGCTGTTTTTGCTGTAAATGAGGCCAAACTTTCAAACATTGAATCATTTATCTAAGATTATACTACATGTAGTTTTAATACTCTCCTTATTTTTTGTGGATCTATTTTATATTGGTGTTTACTAATTCTGGTGAACAAAATGTTACAAATTCTCCCATATGCTTCCACAGGATACTTCCGAGGAATTATTGGCTTGCCACAATTATATATTATTTCCAAATGAGAAAAACCAATTCAAAGCCCATACATGTATAAGTCATTTACAACAAAAGAAATAATCTACTAAATATTAATTTTAGTTATTAACCATTTACTCCATGAATATTCATGTGATAAATAATAACACCATGAATCTCAATTAGATTTTTTTTTATAAGGGTGCACAAACAGAATTTTTTGGTCATGGCAGAAACTGTAGAATCATATCCAAATTATATCATAAGTAAACAGAGCAGACCCTGATCAGATGGCTCCTATAAGACAGAATTCCAGATAAGATGTATAAATTTATACGTTTTCAAGGATAGCTCATTTATTTCTCCACCAAACCCTATCTGACCACTCTTTGGAATCATCTCGAAGAGACAGTTCTAAAGGGTGGTTACAGTATAGGATTTGGTGAAGAAATGACGATTTTAGTATTTGGGTACGCACCTGTATCGGTAGCTCTGTATAAGAAGCATCTGATCTGGATATATTCTATTTGCAAAGGCATAGAAAGGCATACATGTATTTATGGAGTAAAGGGTTAACTCTTTGCACACTAGCAGTGATTTTAAGATTACATATGGAAACAGTTTGGATCCAGATGAGACGCCAACTAGAAAACTGCAAATGTGAGTCAGGTTGTTGATAGCGAGATACAGGTTCATTGTAAAACATTGACAGAAGAGTCTGCTTGACAATCCATTGTTGGTAAAAACAATGATATCAAACCTTAACCTCCTACCTAGCTTGTTCTTGGGGCTCAGAGCTGGAAGAAACCGGTTGAACCATGGCCCTATCTCTGTCTTTCCTCTGAAAACAAATTTAGAAGTAAGGCTTAAGCTCTGTCTGGTAAGATCTTTCTTGATATCTTTACAAAAGAAATCAGAAATTTAGAACAAATATAGGTGTGTTTTTTTTCAAATGTTAGATTCTACAGTAAAAGCTTTGTAACTAGACCATATTTAGCAAATTAAAAAAAAACAAGCACTTTTTTATGATGTAGTGCACTAAATTTCGTGTACATGAAATTAATTTATAAATCATCTACTTTTCTTACGGTTTTAACCCTTTCCCTTTCAGTATTCCTGTAAGAAATTATGAACATCTATTGGCTGAATTTTTTTTTTATAATGGCATATGTACACAGGATCTTTTGGCACTGGCAGCAAATGTAGATTCAGATCTATTATAATTTTAAAAGCAAACAAAGCAAATCTTGATCCGACAGCTCCTGTAATCCGACAGCTCCTACAGGAGCTGCCTGATCTGGGTCTATTCTGTTTGCAACATTAATGCGTGAAAAGGCGTTTATGTTAAAAATGGTTTAATTCAGAAATTCGTCGATCTCACCTTCCTACATAAAACAGTGATTTTTTCCCACAAGTTGTATAACAGTTAAAAAGCAAGACATTGTCTTCAAGACCTAATAAGAATGAGGCAATCAATTAAACTTTATCCTTTACACAAAAATGTTTTGATCATGACAGAGACAGTAGAATCATATCTATATTACTCTATAAGCAAACCAAGCAGACCTTGATCAAATGGCTCTTGCAGGAGCCATCTGATCTGAGTCTACTCTATTTGCAAAGGCTCTAAGGCATCTATGAAATAAAGACGTAAATCTTTGCACGTACAACCGTTGTCATCTGCATCAAATTCCAAAAGTAGATTGACACAACTGACTTTCAAAAACGATGATTAGTGTGTTTCAAACAGTTTGGATTCTGATGAAACACGGATTTACCAGGCATCTCACATAGATCCAAACTATTTACACAGGTATTCACAAATTTACCACTAGCGTGCAAAGATATGCATTTCTACGCCTTTGCAAACAGAGTAGAGCAAGATCAGACCACTCCTATAGGAGCTATCTGATCTGGATCTTCTCTGTTTGCTTATATAATAAGAAAGATCAAATTCTTGAGTTTCTGCTTTGTCCAAAGTTTCATGTGTTTATTTCTATTGTGTTTATTATTACATGTATGTTTATTTTTAAAGATTAATCTACTTATTATTCATGTGTCATCATTTTAACATGAATATTCATGGAGTAAAGGATTAAGCCCATTATTCAGTGTCAGTGTTATTCAGTGGTTATTTCAAATGACCAATGTTGCTTATGAACTCTGCTCACCTGTTCTGCCCATTCCCTCCTCTCTCTTCTTCTATGTAAACATAGTCCAATCAGACATATACTCTCACCTGCAGAATACAAGACATGTACATATAAATTACTGACGTCATTAGCTTTATGGTAACTGCAATAAATGCTGTCAGACAGAACTGATGTCCATGCTTATACAACATTTAGTTGAGTCTGATTTCATTCTCAAGTTTTTGATTGGTCAGATTTGAGCCTCTGACCAATCAAAAGCTTGAGAACAAACTCAGATTCAACTATAAAGCTTTATAAGCATGGACCCTGATGTAGATCCATTTACTGCATAAATATGCCTTTCTAAGCCTTTGCAAACAGAGAAGACTCAGATCAGATGGCTCCTGAAGGATTTGTCTGATCAGGGTCTGCTCTGTTTGCTTATGAAATAATATAGATCTGATTATAAAGTTTCTGCCAGTGCCAAAATGTCTTATGTTTACAAGCAATTATGAAAATTAATCTAATTGACATTCATGATGAACCCTTTACTTAATGAATATTTATGAAAGCATTAATACCTTCATGAATATTAATAACATTAGTTTCATTTTGACTGTCATATTAGCAAGAGAAATTTTTAACCCATTCCCTCATAGGCTATATTAAGGTCCAACCTCTTTGAATAAATCTATCAAACAGGAGCATTTACTAGAGAAACAGAATTTTTTAGAAATGTGTAGTTTTGAAATCATTGTAACAAATAGAGCATTTGCTTATACGGAGCAAATGCTTTATTTATCACAATGGTTTCAAAAAGTGACTTTTACAGAGACGAAGAAAGGTATCAATATGCAGGAATGGGATAACAAAACATTGAATCAAAGCACCTGATTACCTATGAACATAATCCATGTTTGAAACCATGGGTGGTCAAATGAATGTTCTGTTGTAGTATTATTGCGACTCTTGTCCGGGTAACCCTTGACCCTGAAATATAACAAGGTAAAGTTTAAAGTAAGACTAACCCTTTACTTGATGAATATATATGTAAAAAATACTGACTTTATGAATACTAATGAGCTGGAATTTTGAAGTAGCATATATATAGAATTTTTTGTCATGGCAGAAACTGAGGCAAGGGTCCATGCTTATAAAGCTTTTAGTTGAGTCTGAGTTCGTTCTTAAGTTTTTGATTGGTCAGATTTGAGCCTTTGGCTCAAATCTGACCAATCAAAAGCTTGAGAACTCAAATCTGACCAATCAAAAGCTTGAGAACAAACTCAGACTCAACTAAAAAGCTTCATAAGCATGGACCCAGATCTATACTATCCCATAAGCAAACAATGTGGACCCTGACCAGACAGCTCCTACAGGAGCTAGCTGTCTGCTCTGAGTCTACTCTGTTTGCAAATGCATCAACAGGTGTCTCAACCAGGTAAAGAAATAAACAGAGACATAATATTACACACATTAACATCTACACAAAACCATGTATTAAATATTTAATATCACAAGGCTTCATGAACCTACAGAGCCTTAACCCTTTACTTCATACATTGTAAAAGTGCTTTTCCACACCTTGGTAAATAAAGTAGACCAAGATCAGATGGCTCCTGTAGGAGGGTCTGCTCTATTTGCTTATGAAATTATAGTAGATTGGACTGTACAGTTTCTTCCAATACCAAAATATCCTGTGTGCATATGCCATTATAAAAATCAGCTAATATATATCCATGATATCATTATTTTTTAAATGTTTCAACAGGGAAAGGGTTAAATGTTATGAAATGGCATTTTTTACTTTTTATAGATACATGTACCCGGTATATCGACATCCAGAATCGTTAATACGTATAGAAAGTATCTCTGATACACAGGTGTCCTTCACATGCTATGCCTCAACAACAACAACTCCATCACAAATACCAGTACATTATTTTATAATCACATGTCATATAAGTATCTAAAACATACCAAAAGATAGTTTTCTGACCCATGGCTGCAACCAAATAAATAAAAATGATTTATTTTTTTTCGCGAACACCCCTGCTCTATATAATAAGTAAAAGGTATTCAACTCCAGCCGAAATCTGCTAAAAAAACCGATGGGTTCATTCACTGTGATCGTCCTTGAATGCTTATTTGACCACCGATTTCCATAAACTGTGTCTTATTTATCAAAGAAATCATCACTCTTGATGAGCAGTCATCTATTTTTTCTCAGAATAATAACACCTTTGGGATACGAAGATTGTATGTGTTGTTCAGAGGGAGTTGTTATAGGGAGGTAAAATCAAACATAATTAGCTTGTTTGCAGATCTCCAGATAAGGTGTATTTCGAGAACTAAAACAGTTATGCCTCTATCAAACCCTATGCTGTGACCACTTTTTAGAATTGTCACAAAGTGACGATTTTAAAGAGTGGTCACAACATAGGGTTTGATGGAGGCATAAAGAAAATACGATGAAAAAAGTTGTTTCTGGAGCCTTGTTGTTTCGGAAACAGTGACATGCGTTGTTGTAAGGAGGTAATCGTTAATGAGAGGGCCGTTGTAGGGAGGGGGCACTGTATATTAAATGTTAAAACTGTACGCAGGTTCTTCAACTCTTGTATGCAGCCTGCTTTAGGTATTGGATGTAACAAACATTACACTTGTGTAATGTCAACTGGTTACAAATGGTATTAGCATGCCATGGTCTCACCGTCTATCGAACCTCTTAACCTTTGACCAAGAACAGAAAACGTTTACTTTGAATATTGAAGAAAAAAATAAATCAGCAGTTCAAAATAATCTTTTATACATACCTTGAAACAATTAAATAATTTTATTCTCATCTATTAATCCTCAAACAATCCAGTGTTCCCCACCACCCGCATAGCAAAAACAAAAATGGCTGCCAGAAAAATATAACCTGCGTATCAAACCCTTATTTTAGAAACTGTTTACTGTAACATAATACTCATAGTCACATGATTTCATCATGGACACGTGACCTTTGCATAAGCTTGATGGATCAGAGCTGTCAAACATTTTTAATTTGGTACACTTTTCAATTTATGTTGATATTCTATAACGTATTAAGAGTTTTCCAATGTTTAGCATAGTTGAAGGGAAAATAAACTGTATTGACCTGTTTATGACGTATATTTCGTTTTTAAAGCTACGCGGCATTGTTTACAGACAAAATAACGGCACTCGTGATTTTATGACGTAGTATGCACTTGTGCATGCGTAAAAACACAAAAAAACTAGAGGTTTTTGTCACAAAAACGGATGTCTCCCCTCTAATAAAAACAATATGTAAAGGGAAATCACTAAAAATGTTATGGACTTGATGATTGATACTTAATTCCCCTCATTATGCGCTTTCCACACCACATTTTTCAAGAAGAAAATGATAACAGCTAATAACTTCAAAAATATTGATACCAGAGTTACGGCCCTTGTGCATAACGCTTACTTTCATCATGCTCTTTCCATGAATGAAATGTCTTTCCAATAGCATCAGTCGAACAGGAGTTATTGATCAAACAAAAATGTAACAAAGGGCAATAACTCCAAAAGTATTGAAGCCAGTGTCATGGCCTTTGTTCATGACACTTTCTCTCATCATGCTCTTTCCATGTATAAAGTTTCAATACAATGGTAAGAGCCATGTAGGAGTTATCGTCCGGACAAGAAAGCGTTAAACAAATGTACAAGGGGCAATAACTCTCAATTTATTGAAGCAAGAGTTAAGGACCTTATATATGACACTTTCTCTTATCATGATCAATCCATGTATGACATTTCACTCCAATGGCATGTGCCATAATTATAGGAGTTATCATCCTGACTAAAAGTTGTGTGGTTTTTTACAAAGGGCAATAACTCCAATATTAGTGAAGCCAGAGTTATGGACATTGAGCATGACACTTTCTCTTATCATGATCTTTCCATGTATGAAGTGTCAATCCAATGGCATGAGCCATATAGGAGTAATCGCCCAGACAAAAAATTGTTGAAAAAATTACAAGGGCAATAACTCCATTATTAATGAAGCCAGAGTTATGGACCTTGTGCATGACACTTCCTCTCGCCATGATCTTTCCATATATGAAGTTTCAATCCAATGGCATGAGCCATATAGGAGTTATCGTCCGGACAAAAAAGTGTGAATTTCTTTTACAAAGGGCAATAACTCCTATATTAGTGAAGCCAGAGTTATGGACCTTGTGCATGACACTTCCTCTGATTATGCTCTTTCCTGATATGATGTTTCAATCAACTTGCATCAGCCATATTGAAGTTATCGTCCGGACAAAAAAGTGTGAATTTCTTTTACAAGGGGCAATAACTCCTATATTAGTGAAGCCAGAGTTATGGACCTTGTAAATGACACTTCCTCTCATTATGCTCTTTCCATATATGAAGTTTCAATCAACTAGCATCAAGCATATTGAAGTTATCGTCCGGACAAAAAGTGTGACGGACAGACGGACAGACAGACAGACAACTCTCACGAAAACAATATGTCTCCCCCATATAAATATGGGGGGAGACATAATGAAAGGTTCGATAAACAGGTGAGGTTCGATAGAAGGTGAATGTACGAACAGGGCAAAGTGCGAATGCAAATTAAAACGCATAGCTGTTATGCAGCCATAAAACAAATTTCAGATACCTGTAAACAGTCACATTATCCAAACATATCAAAAACTCACACGCAGTCGTTCTGTGCCTTCTTGCTCAACGTATTTATGCTTCCAGTAACAAGCATACCAATCATTAATAAAATTTGCGAACAACTGAACGCGGCCATTTTGTGATCATGTGACATACGCTAATAATTTTGTTATATATATTTATTCAGTGATGCATTAAATTTATAGCAATGTCGTTTTTTGCCGAAAAAGAACATTTTTTCAAAATATAATATAAGTCGTGATTGTGGTGCAGACCTAGATACCAATAATTATTAAATTCACCTAGCTTTACATGGTTCCAGAATCACGTGATACAAATTTGCAGCCATGATGGTGGGTGTAAATAGTTATTTCCGCAATAAGCTTGAAACTTTATGTTTTTGCTTTGTATTTTGACATTATACTAATCAAACGCAATGTGATTTTAATTTCAGACCGGAATGGAAGAGAGTCCTGACCTCCTTGCGGAAGATGATAGCAAGGTAAGTGAGTTTTCATATCGTGAAATGTCATCTGTACAGGAGATGTCATCGTGATGACGAAACGTGCGAATTTCACGTTCACATATTCGACAGCCGACTAATGATAGCTTTGAAATGATTATCACATTGCTTTTCAGATTTATCCTTCACGTTGAATGTTTTGATAATTTACTGTGACAATGCATCAGATCTAAATGATATAAGAAGTGGGTGGGCGTTTTGAAAGAGGAAGCTGTTTCCCCCCCACCCCTTTCAAACATTTTAGATGCAATACAATAAATTTCAAGGCTGTCAATAGTTGGCTGTCAAATATGTAAACGTGAAATTCGCATGATGTACCTCCCTGTACAGATACAATACAATTATGTACCTAGTGGTGTCATCGTGATGACTAATTTTTGCGAATTTCACGTTCACATATTTGACAGCCGACTAATGATAGCCTTTAAGTTGAATGTTTTCATAATTTACTGTGACGATGCATCAGATCTCAAGGATATAAGAAGCAGAAGTGACTAGGCATTTTGAAGGAGGAAGATGTCTTCCCCCACCCCTTTTAAAGCATTTTAGATATTAGTTAGATAAGTAATTAGGTTTCAATCTGATAATGTGTTCAAAGAAAAATATATTTAAGAAATATTAAGCAGACAGCTGTTTTGCAAACTGTCAAACTGCAGGTAAATTTTTAAGAGCAGACTAAGTTTATTCAACATTGTTTTAACCCTTTCCCTGATGAATATTCATGTAAGATATAATGACATCATGAATATTAATACTCTTAAGATTATTTTTTATAATGGCATTATGAACCCAGGACATTTTGGCTCAGGCAGAAGCTGTAGAATCAGATCTATATTACACCATAAGCGAAAAGCAGACCCTGATCAGATGGCTCCTATAGGATCTGGGTCTACTCTGTTTGCAGATGCGTAAAAATGCTCTTACATAAGGGAAAGGGTTAAACAGTAACTAGAGTTTAGGTTTATTACATAATCATGCCAGTTTGATGAAACCACAATCTAGTTTCTTCAAACCTAGCTTGATGGTAACCATTATTGTTTTGTGTACTTAATGTTAAGTTTTGCCACCTAGTAGTTTGTCACCAACATCTCAATAAATCAATCAGGATGCATAGATAAGTCTGAGAAAATCCTACACATGTCAGCACCAACTTGCTTTGAAGGGTACATGACAAACTGAATATTTACACAACAAAAGATAAATGCAACAAAACATAGGACAACACACCAGATCAAAATGTTACAGTAGATTTTCCATAGACCAATTTTAGTAATTATCACCATTAGCAGAGTTTCTACATGATTCACATAAACTCATAAATCAAGCATGGAAATCATACGCCTGTGCATGCACATAGGAAATATGCCAAATATTGAAATTTATAAGTAATTGAAAATGTCCAGAATTCAAAACGTAACTCAAAAAAGGAAATTTCAATACAATACGCATTACCTGAGAGGGTATGTTTCTTTATAAGAACACCCGGAAAATATTTGGTACTCCCGCTTTTTTCTTTAACTCTACAGGAGGGGCTACAAGTAAAACCTCCCCTTGAAAGTCAATGAAAATTGATTAACAGGAAAGTTGCGAAATACATGTATATGACAATATTGATTATTAGTATAAGCATGGAATACCCATGTGTACACATGAAGTTTTGGAATTGGTAGAAACTGTGGAGTCATATTTTATTATGATTTCAAAAGCAAATCGAGGAAACCCTGATTGGAAGGCTCCTACAGGAGCCATCTGATCTGGGTCTAGTCTGTTTGCAAAGGTGTGAAAAAGCATTTATATGAAGGGAAGGATTAATGTTGTTAGGCATTAATTTAACCTTTTACCTGATGAATACTCATGACATCGTATTTTTTAAATACTATTAATTAGCTGAATTTGTGTATTTGCATATGAACACAGGAATGCTTGGACATGACAGAAAATGTAGAATCAGATTGACATAATTCCAGAAGCAATCAGAGCAGACTCTGGGTCCATGCTTATAAATTTTGTAATTGAGTCTGAGTTTGTTCTCAAGATTTTGATTGGTCAGACCAATCAAAAGCTTGAGAACTCAAATCTGGCCAATCAAAAGCTTGAGAACGAACTCAGACTCAACTAAAAAGCTTTATAAGCATGGACCCTGATCTGACGACTGCTCCTGGAGGACTGATCAGGTTCTGCTCAGTTTGCATACGACAGTAGACTATTTAGGTGCGAAAAGGCATTTGTATGAGGTAAAGGAATAATTGATTAGATTGGCATACAATCAATACTAAACCATCATTTGATGCTGTTACTAAGATTTACATAAATGATTAACCCTTTCCTCCATAAATATGCCTGTCTACGCCTCTGTATTAAACACTTCTTGAAACCATTGTGATAAATAGAGCATTTGCTCCTATAGGAGCAAATGCTCCATTTATCAATGGTTTCAAACTACAAAATTCTAAAAATTTTACTTTTCTCTAGTAAATGCTCCTTTTGGGTAGATTCATTTAAAGAGGTTGGGTCTAAAAATCGCCTATGGAGGAAAAATTTAAGGACCAGATTTTACCACTAATCAAATATTTATGTACATACTCAGTTATGCAGTTTTTGCACTCACAATGATAAAAGAATCCATCTCATCTTACGTAAATGATTTAAAACGTAATGTTGCTTTAAATGTGTTGAGGAAGTAATCCTTAAAGGAGGAAAGAATATACGTTTTGTCCCTTTTTGGGACAGACTGTGATAAAACCAATGTTGTAACAATGAGTCTTAAGAATTTATCTATAAAACTAGACTATTTAAACAGGATATGAACCTAGCATCATGTTACCTATTCCCTATTCATTCACCTGGTATTAACCCTTTTCCTCTCCAATCATCTGGTATCAACTATTTCAACATTGCCGCAGGAGTTATTGCTGCTTGATTCCTCTGTTATCTATTTCATATAAATATCAAATTATATTAATTGTAGTCATTTGCGAAATTTCAGGGAAGGTCAGATACCGTGGACTTGTCTACAGACACAACCCTACTTGTTGATATATCTGATGCTTTGAGTGAGAGGGACAAGGTGAAATTCACTGTCCACACAAAGGTAGGTACATTTTACATAAACAGAATGACAGAATTGTTCTGCATTGAACAATTAGTAGTCTACAAATATAATACTAATTTATGCAGTTTATAAGCATTTTAGTTAAAAGGCAATTTCAAATCATTGTATAAGAATGTTTAACTATATGTAAAAAACAAATTGAATACAGTTTCAACTTTAACCCTTCGCATGCTGTTCACGTCAATATACCTGCCTGTAAATAGTGTAGACCCAGATGAGACAGTTCCTGCAGGAGCTGTCTCATCAGGGTCTGCACTATTTACAAGTTGGTTGTGCAACCAGTTCACTCCACAGCAGTGATTGCACAGCAAAATACTTGTACACAGTGAAGATATATGTAATTATACGACAGGACATGGGTAAAGAAGGAGAAATGTATTTTAAAATTCAGCAAGAGAAGGGTTAAGAGTTTATAATAAAAGCCCAATGAGAAGTAATCAATATCTTCGAAATTGCTTGTGGTAAATGACAACTTGAATAGGGCATCAGAGTGGTAGATCCTGTCACACTGCAGACTAGTTATAATTGCATTGTTCAAGGGAGACAACCAGGCAACAATCAGTGCAGCAAGTTAACCACATTGTGTAGACCCTGATGAAAATGCTCCTTCATGAGCAGTTTGATTCTGGTCTGAACTTTTTGTCCTTGTTTAGTTTATGGAATATTCAGGGTAAATACGGTAGCAATAAACAGTAAAGCTCTGCATTTTGATAAAGAACACTTAATGGTATTTTATGCAGATGGCTGCTTAAAGTTTGTGAAGGAGTTTTCTGCATGACTTTCAACCTGCATTAAGCTGCCACCATATGTAAAAACCGGCACTGATACTAATTATAAGGACAGTTATATAATCTTTATAGTATCATAAAAACTGTTAATGGAGTTGCTTGTAAATATAATCCTTCAAGTATTAGATTTATTGCATTCAGGTAAGACATAAACCTTTACCTGATAGAGATGCCCTTTTATGCCTTTGCAAACAGAGTAGACCCAGTTCAGACAACCCCTGTAGGAGCTGTCTGATCATGGTCTACTCTGTTTGCATATGGAATATCAAAGGTCGGATTCTACAGTTTCTGAGATAGCCATACATACCCTTGTGGAAAGGCTGCAATGAAATCTAGCTCTCATTATTTCTTACATAAATATATATGGGGGTTAGTTATTTAGATAGCCTTTTTCTGTATATTTACAGACAACACTACCACAGTTCAAGGAATCAGAGTTTTCTGTGGTTCGACAGCATGAGGAATTCATTTGGTTACATGACAGATATGATGAGAATCCAGAATATGCTGGTATTGTTGTAAGTATCATTATTTGACATTTATCAACAGATCTTCAGAGCAATAGATAAAGGTGCAAATTCAAATATAGTAGAACGCCTCTAATGCGACCACTTAAAGAATAAGCATAGCTGCCTTTTTAAGCAGGTGGTTGCTTAATGCAGGACAAAAGTAATGCAGAAAGCTCCTCTAGGAGCTTTCTGCATTACTTTTGTCCTGCATTAAGCTACAACATGCATCTAGCACCATGAATTGTACCTCTTAGGTGGTCGCATTAGCGGGGTTTTACTGTAAAAGTGTATATTAAAACAAAAATATCCATCATTTCCAAACCCCAAGTTGTGACCATTCTTTATACAATGTAGTTGTTTCTTTGAGACGATTCTAAACAGGGGTCACAAAATAATATTTGGTGGAGAAATAAAGTATCTTATCTGTGCCTCTGGATCTCTGATTATTTCAAGTGGAATACTTCATTGCCCTATTCAGTTAAACCTTTCCTCCAAATCTCAATAATTACTGAATATTCATGGACAAAATAGTTTTAATGAAATATGGAAAGTGGAACATTGTAGCCATTCTAGAAAGTAAAGAAACAGATCTTTCAAATTCCACTAGCACACAGAGCAGACCCTGATCATATAGGAACCTTCTGATCTGGGTCTACTCTGTTTGCAAATGAGTGAACGGGTTAATGAAGGAAAGGGTTAATTGCATTAAAGCTGAAGGTAAATATCAACTTAATCCTTTGAATAATGAACATTCAAAATGGTATGGTCCATCATTGTTTAATACTAAATAGTCAATTTAGTTTAATTTGCTTGAGGACTGCAGAGCATGACCAGAAGACTCTGCAGGAACCCTCTGATCTGTATGCTACAGTAAAACCTCTCCATAATGACCACTAAATTACATCAAGTATTTTGTGTTAAAGGCAGGTGGCTGCTTAAAGCAAGGTGAAAGTAAAACAGAACACTCCTATAGGAGCGTTCTGTTTTACTTTCACCGTGCTTTAAGCAGCCACCTGCCCTAAATACCAACTAATTAACACAATTTATTGGCTGTTATAGAGAGGTTTTACTGTAGTACATTTGTTTCCTGTATTCAAACAGCTACTTTTAGGGGGCTAGTATGAGTATGAACTGCAATCAAATAGCTTTTGGGGAGGTGTAGATAAGATAGGCAAATGGAATTTAACCCTTTACCTGATAGAAGCGGCTTTTAGCGTGTTTGATTTATTCCTCCGCTGAAGAAAATAGTTCAAATTCATACAGACATGAACATATTGCATAATAAATATTTTCTATATCCTAGTTGGTGGTAGCTTAAAGCAGGCTGAAAGTAAAGCAGAATGCGCCTTAAGGCGCATTCTGCTTTACTTTCAACCTGCTTTAAGTGGTCATATGTCTTCAAAACTAGAAACAGGCTATTGGGTAAAGGGTTAATGGATTTTTTTATTTTTTTTAAAAATAATAAAAATTGCTTCTTTATTTCGCCACCAAATCCTATGTTGTTATCACTTTTTAAACAGATGATTTTCAAGAGTGGTCATAACATAGGGTTTGTTGGAGATATGATGATTTTAGTATTTCATTTGAAATAAGCCTCATTTTCTGTGATTTTGAATTTGGTATTTTATTTCAAAGTTATGTGATGGCTGTACTCTATGGATATTCATTTGACCCTTTCCTCCATAGGCTATTTTTAGACACAACCTCTTTGAATCAATCTACCGAAAAGGAGATTTTACTTGAGAAAAGGAAAAGTTTAGAATTGTGTAGTTTTGAAACCATTGTGATAAATTATCTTTTTTTATCACAATGGTTTTATAAAGTCAGATCGATATAATTCCATTAGCAAACAGAGCAGACTCTGATCAGATGGCTCCACCAGGAAGAGAGATACATTTTTTGACACCTTTTAAAACTGGGTAGACAAAGATAAGATATTTGCTATAGGAGCCATCTGATCAGGGTCTGCTCTGTTTGCCAATGGAATTATATAGATCTGATTCTTCTGTTTCTGCTGTGACTGAAAAATACTGCCTTGATATACCATTATCAGAAAACTAATAAATATTCGTAGTGGCAGTATTTCTTTCATGGATATTCATCAGGAAAAATTGATTCAGTAATGTAAAGTTAATACAAGTACAGCGAAGTGACTTCCATATTTTTCACATATGTTTCTTGCTTTAAAACTAGTTTTCTGAAAAAAATGTCAGGTTTTGTAAATGAACATATTAATTAGATATGGTTCAACACACTTTGCAGGATGAGAAATGTAACAAGCTTGTAAATTACATAATAAGTGGATCATATTACTACTGGTACTTACAAGTTTTAAACAAGGAAGCAGAAATTAACTCTTTACTTGATAAACACATCTTTTTACTCCTTTGCAAACAGTAGACCCAGATCCTGGAGTAGCTGTCTGTTTAAGGTCTATTCAATTTAAAACAAATTTAACAAATTTAAAGTATAAAAATGGAATATGTTGTGATTGATGCTGTCGAAAAGCCTTTGAGCACTTTTTTAGCACAGTTTTGTTTTGTTTCAGTGATAGTTCTAGTTTTGTTTTGCAGATTCCCCCTGCTCCTCCCAAGCCTGACTTTGATGCCTCCAGAGAGAAACTTCAGAAACTTGGAGAGGGAGAGGGAACTATGACCAAAGAGGAATTCTCCAAAATGAAACAAGAATTGGAGGCGTAAGTGTCTTGATGATGATACTCATTTTTGCTGTTGCTGTCCCTTATTTTTCCTCTTATCATGTAAATCACGGCCCAAAGTGCATTTGCAAACAGTTTTCGATTTTAATGAGGTGCTGAATAACTCACCGTTTCATCAGGACCCTAGCTTTTCGACACTAGATCAGTAGTTTATCAAAGCTTGAAGGAAATTACTCTAGATCAGAGTTTGAGCGGGCATAAATATTTTAGCTTCATGGATAAAATACTTATAATGAAATATAGAAGGTGGGACATTGTAGCCATTTTAGAAACTAAAAAAAACAGAACTTTGAAATTCTATTAGCAAACAGAGCAGACTCTGATCAAACGGTTCCTCCAGGAGCCGCCTGATCTGGGTCTACTCTTTTTGCAAATACGTGAAAAAGCGTTTTAATATATGAAGGAAAAGGTCATGGGTAAATGCAGTATTAGGAAGTAAGTTTGCTGGTACTTGGGAGAGCTATACAAGGCATTATCATATGGAAATAAATGCAATACTCCTAAAGGTGTCTTTAAGCTCTCACTTAATGAATATTTATGTAAAGAAATATTGACTTTTTGAATATTATTATTAATGATCCGAATTGTTTGAAGAATTTTTACTTCGTGCTTGTAACTGTGGTAACTAGGCAGAGCAGTAATGTTTGTCTATGGAAGCCACTTGAACCATTTCTTGATGAATATTCATGTAGTGATCAATTCATGCATAGATTATTCATTAACCCATTACCTCATAGGCTATTTTTTAGATCCAACCTCTCTGAATAAAGACTGACTGTGGTTTTTTTTTTAGATCCAACCTCTCTGAATAAAGACTGACTGTGTCTATTTTTTAGATCCAACCTCTCTGAATAAAGACTGACTGTGTCTCATCAGGATCTAAACAGCTAGACAGCTCTGGTTTTATATTTTTTAATTATACAATTTGAAAATTGAAGCAGGGTACATTGTATATTCCCCACCACAAACAAAGTTTGAGAGGGGGTATATAGTAGTCAGTGTGTTGGTGGGTCGGTTGGTCTGTCCGTGGCACAACCTGGCATAAATCTTGTTTGATTTGCAATCAAGGCAGCTGAGCGGGGTATTCCATCACCTTTAGTGATAGTTCTTGTTTAATTTGCTTATCAAGTGTGAAGAATGTGTTATGTTTTGTGCCAATGTGTAGAAATGCTTCAGTGTGAATATGTGAATTTTGCTTGTAGAGAATACCTTGCCACATTCAAGAAGACAGTGGCTATGCACGAGGTATTCTTGCAGAGAATAGCTGCACACCCTGCCCTCAGAACAGACATGAACTTTGAAGTGTTCCTTAGCTTCGACCAAGATGTAAGCATGACATTATTTGTAATCATTTCAAAATCCAGGAATTTATAGATTTGTTGATAAAATTAGCAGTCTGTCCATCAGTGCTTTTTATCCAAGTTGTTTTAACCCTTCTCTTGCTGAATTTTAAAATACATTTCTTCTTTTTTACCCATACCCTGTTGTATAATTACATATATCTTCACTGTCTACATTTATTTCTCCGTCTGCAAATAACTAAAATACTGTTGGTCGGACGTAAAACCCAACTCACTCACTTACTCACATTTATTTCTCTGAGCAATCACTGCTGTGGAGTGCACTGGTTGCACAATCAATTTGTAAATAGTGCAGACCCTGATGAGACAGCTCCTGCAGGAGCTGTCTCATCTGGGTCTTCACTATTTACAGGTAGGTAAATTGATGTGAACAGCAAGTGAAGGGTTAAGTTTGATCTGGTTGAGACTTGAGTAACTAAGTATCTGCAGAATCAAAACTGAAATTTTCATCTTTTATTTTTAAATTTTATACGCCCGATTGAAGAAACAGGATGTATTATGGAATGGCGCTGTCTGCCCGTCTGTAACATCTCTAATCAAGTTCTGCTCGGTGGACCCTTCTCAAATTTCACCACAATGTTTATCTGGACATGCTACAGTAGCATGGGTGTGTCCCAGGTCATGGTCACACAATTGGACTTAGAATTTGTGTTTAGCAAATATGTTGACCTCAATATATGTTGAACAAGGCCTCGACGGATGTAGATTGTGCCCACTGGCACACTTTTTGCCAGTGAAATAAAAACTTAAGTTTTCATCAGGCCTTTAATACTGCCATTGGATTATTGTACACATGACAGTCACATTTTTTTTTACATTTCTGATTGTATGTATGTATGCCAGTAGTGTGTTATATCAATGCCTTTTGCAGTTGAGTGTTAGGGGAAAGAACAAAAAAGAGAAGCTTGGAGGATTCTTCAAGACCATCACCAAAAGTGCAGATGAAGTCCTTCTCTCCAGTCAGAAGGCAAGTCTACAGTTCAATATAGTAGGACCTGTCTTTAAGTGACCATATATTGACTGAATATAGGAGTCTTAAGAAGTAGGTGGTTGCTTATGCAGGACAAAAGTAGTGCAGAAAGCTCCTATAGGAGCTTCCTGCATTACTTTCAACCTGCTTTAAGCTACCACCAGCCCGAAAGAGCAAAAATTAAGACTCCTTTTTTATTTAGAAAACAGTGTCTGCTGTAAGTAATTACATGTGCAGTTGTGTTTCACTTAACCCTTTCCCTGTGTCAATATACATGTGAGAAATTATGATATCATGAATATTTATTAGCAGAAGTTTTACTTCAAGGAATTTTTTGCTTTGACTAGAATAAGATCTCTATCATGTCAAATGCAAACAGAGCAGATCCTGATCAGAGGCTCCTGTAGCAGCTGTCTAATCTGGGTCTACTCAGTTTGCAAATGTGTGAAATTGCATTTTTATGAAGGAAAGGGTTAAGACATCACTCAGTAGAAGAAAATTATTGGTCTTTAAACTCTTTATGTCAGGTGGTAGCTTAGTGCATGTTAACCCTTTTCCTGTTCTATATTTAGGCCAAATTTGAATACCTACTGAATTTTCATTAAAAAATAGATATAAAGAAATATGGAAGGTGAAACATTGTAGCCACTTCAGAAAGTAAATAAACAGAGCTTTCAAATTCCATTAGCAAACAGAGCAGACCCTGATCAGACGGCTCCTCTAGGAGCCGTCTGATCTGGGTCTACTCAGTTTGCAAATGCATGAAAACACGTTTATATGAGGGAAAGGGTTAAGTAATGCAGAATTCTTAAGGAGCCTGTCACACAGCTAAAATGCATTCTAAGCAAAAATTAGGAATGTTGTTCAAGCATTTTTGAAGTCAGTTTATGCTCTTTACTCTGATATCATTTTTATTAAGCCTTTACTCCGTAAATACACCTTTCTACACATTTGCAAGCAGACAAGACCCAGATCAGATGGCTTCTGTTTGCTTATGAAATAATACAGATAGAAGTCTGATAGTACGATCCTAATGAAACTTTACATGATCCTACAGTTTCTGTCATGACCAAAACTTCATGTGTTTATCTGTCATTATATAAATTGATTAATATTCATGATGCCATCATTTCTTGTATGAGTACTCATAGAGTAAAGGGTTAACTCTTGCCAAATGTTAGCTGAACATTAATAACAATTTAACCCTTCGCTTGCTGAATTTTAAAATACATTTCTCCTTCTTTGCCCATGCCCTGTTGTATGATTACATATATCTTCACTGTGTATAAGTATATCGCTGTGCAATCACTGCTGTGGAGTGCATTGGTTGCACAATCAACTTGTAAATAGTGCAGGAGCTGTCTCATCTGGGTCTTCACTATTTACAGGTAGGTATATTGACGTGAATAGCAAGCGAAGGGTTAAGTGTTTGCGGTTAAGATTTGTAGTATTGAAAGCTCTTTTGATAGTGATAAAAATATTAATTCAATACATTGTGGGCATGTTTCTATTCCAGTTAAAAAGAATGAATTGAAGGCTTAACCATTTACTCCATGAATATATCATGAATATTTATTATATTAATTGTTGCAATAGCACATAGACGCTGAAATTTTTGTCCATGGCAGATATAATATACTATAATATGTATAATCATATCTATAGTATATCAGAAGCAATCAGAGCAGACCCTAATCAGACAGCTCATATAGGAGCGATCTGATCTGGGTCTACTGTGTTTGTAAAGGTGTATTTAAGGAGTAAAAGGTTAATGTAAAACTATTGTGATCAGAACTACAGATAACTGTGCGTACTCAAATACTTAAATCGTCATTTCTCCAGCAAACCCTCTGTTGTGACCACTCTTTAGAATCGTCTCTTAGAGACGATTCTAAAGAGTGGTCACAACAGAGGGTTTGCTTAGAGACGATTCTAAAGAGCGGTCACAACATAGGGTTTGCTGGAGAAATAAAGAAATTATAATCTACAAATTCATGATGGCCTTTACAGTTTGGTTCAGGTGAGATATCCCAGGATTCAATCTGTGTTACACTCTGTTGGTGATTTTGGAAAGAAATGAAAGAAAACATAAGAGTAGAATGTTTGCAGATTCTTACAACTGTTACAACCAGTTTGTTTAAACCTTTTACTCCATAAATCCCCCTTTTTTGCATTTGCAAATAGAGTAGACCTAGATCAGACAGCTCCTGTAGGAGCCATCTGATCAAGGTCTGCTCTGTTCACTTATGAAATAATAAAGATATGATTCTACAGTGTCTGCCATGGAAAAAACAGGGTTTATGTGTCACTATAAAAAATAAACTTATTAATATTCATGATGTCAATATTTCTTGCAGGAATATGCATGGAGTAAATGATTAAACTGTTATGGTTCTAGGTATGAAGTTTCAAACTAGGGTCCTGTTGCATTGGAATATTTTTATTTTTGTTACCCATTTGCCTCATGAATAATTCCGATAATTATGGCATACAAGCGCAGGAATATTTGGCCATGGCACGAACTGTATAATAGGATCTTTATAATTCCATCAGCAAAGAGAGCAGACCTTAATCAAATGCCTCTGAGAAAAGCTGTCTAAGTTTTGTATACTCTATTTTCAAAGGTGTCTTGTGAGGTATATAAGGGTTATTGGTTACACAGTGGTGTCCTGTAGGTTTTGAGTAATTTGTGTCTGTTTCAGGACGTTGATGAGTTCTTTGAATCAGAAAAAACATTCCTGGTAGAGTATCACAACAAGATTAAAGATGCCACCCTAAAATCAGACAGAATGACAAAAGCTCACAAAAGTAAGTAAGATGACTAAGTTAGAAACTTACGTTGCAGAAACATTTGTTTAAAACTTTAATTTAACCCTTTGCTTCATATAAACAAGTTTTCACACATTTACAAACAGAATAGATCCAGATCAGATGGCTCCTCCTTCTCTCCTCCTCCTCCTTCTTCTTCTTCCTCTTCTTCTTCTTTGTCTTCATCTTCAACCTCTTCTTCTTCTTCTTCTGCCTTGAATTTGTCTGACACATTTCTCTGTAAGTAATAGTCTGATCCTAATTATACTTCACATGAACTTTGTTTGTTATGTGCAGATGTGCATTCCACTTCTATTTTTTGTCACCTGCCAAGAGGCAGTGTGTCACTTAGGGATCACTTTTCCATCGTCTGTCCGTCCGTCTGTATGTCTATCCGTCACACTTTCATTTTTTGGCCGTCATTTCTAAACTAATCATTTTAGAGCCTTAGAATTTCATATGTGTCTTCCTCTCATTGAGGACCATTGATGTAAACAAGGTCCATCACTCTGCATGCAATACTTTTTGAGTTATTCCCCTTTGTTCTGATTTGCGCACTCCAGCATATTAACAGTTTTTATGTCAGTTGGGAGCAGGTGACACGTGTTCCTTCAAACACTTTTGTTTTAAAAAAAAAGCCTTAGTAAATGAAGATGGACTCAGATTGGTCGAATTTAGATTTTGTTCCATGAAATTTAGATATTGTTCGATTTTGCTGAAAATTTGTATGTCGGGATATTTTGGTATTCCGAGTAGATTGGTAGGTGTTTCAAAGTATTGGTTGCCATGATATCCAAATGGTGGGTTCTAGTGTGTCGAAATTTAGATACTCAATAGTAGGTGTTTCGAAGGAGTTAAATGCAATAGTAATGAAGTTGTGGCCTCTCATGGTTGCAATTTAGATATTATTTGATTTTGCTTAAAATTGGTATGCAGGGGTATTTGCGTACCCCAAACTTAACCCCTTCCTCCATAAATACGCCTCTGTAATAGTGACTTCTTGAAACCATTGTGATAAATAGAGCATTTGCTCCATGGGAGCAAATGCTCTATTTATCACAATGGTTTTAATACTACATAATTCTAGCATGTTTCTTTTCTCTAGTAAATGCTCCTTTTTATACGCCCACCTAATAAAGGTGGTCGTATATTGTCGTGGCCCTGTCCGTCCGTCCGTCCGTTCGTTCGTTCGTTCGTTCGTCCGTCAACATTTTGTTTGTCCGCTGTTTTCTGGGAAAACTATTTGACAGATATTAATGAAACTTCACACAAATGTTAAATGCATCAAGATCTGAAGCTGAGTTGATTCTGAGATTCATTTGATATTTAATTTCAGAGTTATGGCCCTTGTCCTTAAAAAATATGCAAAGTTTGTCCGCTGTTTTCTGGGAAAACTATTTGAGAGATATTAATGAAACTTCACACAAATGTATAATGCATCAAGATCTGAAGCTGAGTTGATTCTTAGGTTCATTTGATTTTTCGTTTCAGAGTTATGGCCCTTTTACTTAAAAAATAATGCAAATACAGTCAAGTCCCGGTTATTCAAACACCTCTCATCCGAAGACCCGGTGTTATTCGAAGCATGGTGTCAGTCCCGATCTCCATCCTTCTTATTTCTATGTTAAATATTTTGGATTATTCAAATTCGTGTCATCCGAAAACCCGGCCTTACTCGAAGTCATATTTTGTCCCGCGTATATGTTTACCTTTGCTTTTCACACCTATAATCCGAAGGTATAGACAAACATGGATTAAGGACCAGCGAACACAGACGATCGGCGCCATATTGAAAACCCTGTCAAACAATAAGGTGTCAATTTATCGTAATTACCGACATGGTAAAACTCGGCCTTACTGCGTTGTGTGTTAGATTCGTGATTTAATTGTCATTATTAGGGGTTTTTCAGTAATTTGGTATTAAACGATTATGAATAAAGTCTTACCTTATGCCGTTGAACCAACTATATTTATCCTTGTATTCCAGAACACAAATTTTGAAAAGGGCCTTTTCACACAGAAATTCTACCATTTTTAGTTCGAAGTTAAACTGCACTGCATTTCTTGTTTCAAGGAGTAGCCATTGTCAAAGGATAATTACATATGAGACAAACACGTTTACTTTACTGAACCCTGAAGCCCAGGGATTAACACAGGAAATTGGTGTTTATGCTTATATTTGGCAGAATTAGGTCAGCCACCTGCAGTGTGTTGAGTCTGCGACAGCAAAATGTGTTATGATGTGAAAATTACACAGGGTACTCTCTAAACCATGCTAAGAAACTCGGCATTTTTGGAATCAATTCAGTGCTATATTTACATCTGGAAATTGACTGATAACGATCTCCTATATGATTTTTAATGATTGCCTCATTAGTATTTAAAAAAAATCTTTTAAAAAAACGTTTTATAATGTTAAAAAGTTTACACCCAGACCAAACTGCAGTACACACATGTGTAAGCCGATGATGATTCTTTACTGTAGTGATATTCGCTCGGATTTAGCTGTGCTTATTTCATTCATGTACATGTAAGTTACGTTATGCATAACACTTGTTTTCCTTTTATTAAGTCAATTTTGTTGATATAATGACAGTTTATGATGCAAACAAGTTGTTTTTATTACATTTCTTGACACAAATGCTCTTCATTTGTGCTTAAATAACCGAAATCTTCCTTTAAAACCATATGTGTGTAGGTATCTGGACCGTCTCTAGACTCGACACGAAGCCTTCGTATACTTTCAAAATTAGTTGGCTCATTCAAACACATGCCTTATTCGAAATGAATTGCTGGTCCCCGGCACTTCGAATAACCGGGACTCGACTGTACATGCAAATAGTTTGTCCGCTGTTTTCTGGGAAAACTATTTGAGAGATATTAATGAAACTCACACAAATGTATAATGCATCAAGATCTGAAGCTGAGTCGATTATGAGGTTCATTTGATTTTTCGTTTCGGAGTTATTGCCCTTTTACTTAAAAAATAATGCAAATACATGCAAATAGTTTGTCCGCTGTTTTCTGGGAAAACTATTTGAGAGATATTAATGAAACTTCACACACATGTTTAATGCATCAAGATCTGAAGCTGAGTTGATTCTGAGGTTCATTTGATTTGTCGTTTCAGAGTTATTGCCCTTGTCCTTAAAAAATATATAAATAGTTTGTCCGCTGTTTTCTGGGAAAACAATTTGAGAGATATTAATGAAACTTCACACAAATGTTTAATGCATCAAGGTCTGAAGCTGAGTCGATTCTGAGGTTCATTTGATTTTTCGTTTTGGAGTTATAGCCCTTTTACTTAAAAAATACTGAAAATACATGCAAATAGTTTGTCCGCTGTTTTCTGGCAAAACTATTTGACAGATATTAATGAAACTTCACACAAATGTTTAATGCATCAAGATCTGAAGCTGAGTTGATTCTGAGGTTCATTTGATTTCTCATTTCAGAGTTATGGCCCTTGTCCTTAAAAAATATGCAAATAGTTTGTCCGCTGTTTTCTGGGGAAACTATTTGAGAGATATTAATGAAACTTCACACAAATGTTTAATGCATCAAGATCTGAAACTGAATTGATTCTGAGGATCATTTGATTTTTCGTTTCAGAGTTATGGCCCTTGTCCTTAAAAAATAATGCAAATAGTTTGTCGGCTGTTTTCTGGGAAAACTATTTGAGAAATATTAATGAAACTTCACACAAATGTTTAATGCATCAAGGTCTGAAGCTGAGTTGATTTTGAGGTTTATTTGATTTTTCGTTTGGGAGTTATTGCCCTTTTACTTAAAAAAAAATGCAAATATATGCAAATAGTTTGTCTGCTGTTTTCTGACAAAACTGTTTGACAGATATTAATGAAACTTCATCCACATGTTTAATGCATCAAGACCTGAAGCTAAGTCGATTCTGAGGATCATTTGATTTGTTGTTTCGGAGTTATGGCCGTTGCACTTTACAAAAATCTGCAAAAATGAGGATTAGCTGTAACTTTTTTATTTAATAAGATATTCACTTCATTTTTTTAAAAAATAGTATGACCTTAATATGGAAATCAAGATCTGAAGCACAGATTAGAAAATGTCAACACTTATAAGGCATGTTGAATCAGAGAAAGTTTGCAAGTGGGCGTATTATGTACCGTATGCGGTACTCTTGTTGGTAGATGTATTCAAAGAGGTTGGGTCTTAGAGTAGCCTATGGAGAAATGGGTTAACAACAGGTGTTTCTAAAATGCTGGTTGCTCTGGTAACTGGATGGTGACCTGTGATTGGTCGAAATTTAGATATTGTCTGAATTTGCTCATCTAGACCTGTTTTCTGTTTTGTTTGTTCTTTTTTGGGGCATCCTGTAATGGAATCCATTTTGATTAGATATTGCTACAAATTGTAACAGATCATTGTTTTGGCAGAACAAATATTTCAGTATGATTCAGTAGTTAACTTAAGCTGAGAAGAGAGGGTATGTTCGGCTCTTTTTATAGGCAAAACTGTGACTGAATGTTTAAAAAGTAGTCATGCTTAACCCTTTCCCTCATAGAAACGTGTTTTCACGCATTTGCAAACAGAGTAGACCCAGATCAGACGGCTCCTAGAGGAGCCGTCTGATCAGGGTCTGCTCTGTTTGCTAATAGAATTTGAAAGATCTGTTTCTTTACTTTCTAAAATGTCTACAATGTTTCACCTTCCATATTTCTTTATATCTATTTTTTAATGAATATTCAGTATGTATTGAAATTTGGCCTACATACAGAACAGGGAAAGGGTTAAATGAGTACTGGTTTATTTTCAGATGTAGCAGATAACTATATACAGATTTCCTCAGGTTTTGTACAGTTAGCCACAATAGAAAACACAGAATTAGATAAGTAAGTGTTATGCATTTTTCCTTGTACCATCCTTTTAACACACCCATGATTTTGTATTGCATTTTTAAAATGCATAATTTACTAACTAAGAATATAGGAGTCAGTTTAGTTGTTGGCTGTTGTCCGTTCATTTGAACTCAGGAACAAACTTTTGAGGTATTGAGGATTGTCATGATAAGATGACCCCTATTGATTTTAGGTCAGTATGTGCCTGGTCAGGTTCAAACATTAAAGTTAGAAGTCATATTTCTCAAACAATAAACTTTTGAATTTATATTAGAGATAGATACTTTACACTTGGAATGTATACTCATCTCATGAAGCCACAGCTATGTCAATGTGAAACTCACACTTCAAGGTCAAATGTCCAGATTATAGGCTGGCTAGTATTAAGGGGGCACACATGTTTTACAGACTTCACTTCGTCTACATCTGTTGAAGCATTTTAATAAATTTTTGCAAAATTTGTCTAAATTTGTTTTTTCCATATCTGCGGCGTATTCATGCCCGAGTTTCGCCCATCACACACAATCGCCTCCGTTGGCTCACTGCTATGCGTCATACTCATTCCATGCCTCCTCAAACTCAATGCTGTACACAGTTACTCTTGATTTCGTCTCCATGGTTTTCTGTCCAAGTTGTCCCTCCTAGTCATGGTTCCTCAAGTGCTTTCACGTTCATGTTCATATGCTGGAGGAATCTACTGGGCACTTATCCCACATACACAGCTCTTTTCCAATCAGGCTATGCTCTTTCGGACCTACTGTGACAAGCAGTGTCACAAGCCAATGTGGCCTGTTGACCATTTTTTCGGGCACTTCAAGCTTCACAGACAGTTTTTCTCAGACTCTGTGTGGGTGGGAGACGCAGAAAAGCGTCTCTGAAATTTCCGGGAGGGACCGTGCGCAACCGGGATTTGAACCCAGACCTCCGGATTGGTAGTCAAGCGCATTACCACTAGACTGCCGCTCAACCCAAAGTAACAGTAACAGTTCTAGTTGACATTAAATTTTATTGTTAATCTTTTTTAACAGGAAGACTATTGGAATATTTTAAATTGGTTTGTTTTTTGTCTCATGCATTTTTAACTGGGTTTTCCACGGAAAATCCAGTTATTGAAATGGTGATGTATGGCGGTTGGGCGTTGGGATGGGCAGCTGCCAATCTTGTAAGCACAACTCCTTTGAAACTGTTCAACAGATTTTCATAAAACCTTGCATGTAGCAAGGACACAATATGTAGATGTGCATATTGTGGTGGGTTTTTTTTCATCAGCAATTTTTCTGGGAGTTTCTGAGGACCTATGTAGGTGTAGGTGTGCATATTGCCGGGGATTATTCATTCTGCAATTTTTCTGGGAGTTATGCCCTTTTGAACATAGAAATCACTAGTCTTTTGACCCTCTCCTTGCAAGCACAAATCCTCTGAAACTGCTCAACAGATTTTCATAAAACCTGGCATGTAGCAAGGACACAATATGTAGATGTGCATATTGTCGAGGATTTTTCCTTCTGCAATTTGTTTTGGAGTTATGCCCCTTTGAACTTAGAAATCACTACTTAATAGTGAAGGAAAACCCGGTTTGATGTCGTGTCGACATTTCTTGTATTAACCATGTTGTTAATAATCCTGACATTTGATGAATGATGTCAAAACATAATCAGTGATTTAGAATATACTTTTTATGCCCTTGTTGACGATAGTCAAGGGGCATTATGTTTTGCACCTGTCCGTCCATCTGTCCGTCAGTCCGTCACGCTTTTACATGCAGCTATTGGCATGGAATTGAATATACATAAACCACCATCCATACTTTCATTGCGCACCCAGCCCATGCTGTCCGCAAGCCCAAGGTCAAATGACTTAGAAACTTGTGTTCAGCTAGGAAAGCACAACCACGGGAGCATCGCTTTGTCTTACAGACACAATTTTCTAATTTTTTAAATTATATTTTTGCAACAGGCAGAGAACTGCAGCTAGCATCATAAAATGCAAATTTATATTTACCTTAACCCTTTTCTTTTTTTACATAAAAATTCATGACTTCATGAATATTAACTGAATATCTATAATTGTCATCAACCAAAGAAATTTTGGTCATGCTAGATACTGTAGATCATATGTTAATAATTTCATAAACAAACAGAGCTGATTAGATGGTTCCTACAGGAGCCGTCAGATCTGGGTCTTCTCTCTTTGCAAAAGCATTAACCCTTCTCTTGCTGAATTTTAAAATACATTTCTCCTTCTTTACCCACGCCCTGTTGTATAATTACATACGTCTTCACTGTGTACAAGTATTGCGCTGTGGAGTCACTGCTGTGGGGTGCACTGGTTGCACAATCAACTTATAAATAGTGCAGACCCTGATGAGACAGCTCCTGCAGGAGCTGTCTCATCTGGGTCTTCACTATTTACAGGTAGGTATATTGACGTACTACATCTCGATTAGGTCAAGGTTTAAACATGATGAATGATCTTGTTCTACACTGTTTGCAAGGCCTAATTGTTTCTTTTTTGAAGAGTGGTATTTCAACTAGTGATCAACTATTGATTCTTTTGATTTCAGAGTATTTACAAAAGTTGCTGAAACCTTGGAAAAAGCACGAGTAAGTATGAGTTCGAGCCTACTTGACATCTTTAATAAACCATGAACCCATTTAACCCTTTCCCTGTTCCATTTTTAGAACAGTGCTCATCAGACGGGTCATGCATGTCCTTTTGAAAGGCCATCCAGCACAAATGTATAAAACTAAACTTGGCAGTGTGTGCTTAACCCTTTCCCTGTTCTATATTTATTCCAATTTTCAATATTCATGTACAAAAACGTTATAATGAAGTATGGAAGGTGGAACATTGTAGCCATTTTAGAAAGTAAAGAAACATCTTTCAAATTCCATTAGCAAACAGAGCAGACCCTGTCTACTCTGTTTGCAGATCTTTGAAAACTTGTTTATATGAAGGAAAGGGTTCACTTAATGGATACACCTTTGGACATCTTTTTTGCAAACAGAATAGACCCAGACCTTATACCTTAAGATGTAACCTATCTAGAATAAGACTGTCTTCACATTCCTTGAGAGTACATACTGGTAGATACAAGAATAATAGATTGCCTCAAAATGAGAGAAATGTATTACTCTGCAAGTCTGATGACCTTCAAGACAAGTTTCACTTCATTTATGTCTGTTGTCAGTTTAATGATTTACGGAAACAATATATTAAGAAATATTACATAAGTACATTCTATGATGAAGTTTGATGAGTTGATGGGTTCTAAAATAAAACAATTATGCGTAATTTGTACAAATCTGAATAAAATTCTGTTCTGTTCTGTTAAGTTTTGTGCATTATTTTGTTATTGCAGAAATTAGAAGGCAGAGTTGCTTCAGATGAGGATTTGAAGTTGAGTGACACATTGCGGTATTACTGGCGGGATTCAGCAGCAGCAAAAGATTTACTATACAGACGAACAAGGGCCCTAGCAGACTATGAAGGTGCCAACAAAAATCTGGAGAAGGCAAGGACCAAGAACAAAGATGTACCACAGGTAAACAAGCAGTACAGTAAAACTTGTTTTAACCCTTTCCCTGTTCTATGTTTATTACAAATTTCAATACGTACTGAATATTCATCAACAAAGTAGTTATAAAGACATATGGAAGGTGTAACATTGTAGACATTTTAGAAAGCAAAGAAACAAATCTATTTAATTCTGTTAGCAAACAGAGCAGACCCTGATCAGACGGCTCCTCTAGGAGCCGTCTGATCTGGGTCTGCTCTGTTTGCAGATGCGTGAAAACACGTTTATATGAGGGAAAGGGTTAAGTAATCACTATTTTATTGAACATAGGAGTCTTAGAAACAGGTGGTTGCGCAAACTTTCAACCTGCATTTAGCAATACTTGCCTAACAGAACCAGAGTTTGATTTGGTCGCTTAATACAGATTTGTCAAATTTTGCATTTGCATTTATAATGATGTGTAGATGTGTGTGACATAATTTTGATGTGAGTCATTCCTTGACTGGACTTTAAAAACTTTCTTTCCACAAGTGTGGATGAAAGGATTATTGAACTATTGCCTTTTGTATTGAAGTCATTGGATCTTTTAACAAGGTGGTGGGTGGGGGTATCAATCACCTTTAGTGATAGTTCTAGTTCCCATTGGGATACCATTGTCCCCAACCTAGAGGTACCATATTTTCAATAGATACAAATATAGTGAAAACTTCGAAAATCTTCTCCTGAAACTGAAGGCTTAGCGATCTCATATTTTGTGTTAAGCATAATTAATTGTTCAAATTATGCTTCTGGGGCTAACATTGACCTTGCCTATAGGACCTTATTCTCAGGTGAGAGACACAGGGTCATCATGGCCCTCTCGTTTGTTATGCTTTTAGCTTTCATATATGGTGACATGTATTCCTTTAAACATTTGTTGTTCAGTCTGTTAGAAGATTACTATTTAAAATTACAAGTTACTTATAAAACAAGAAAGAGTGTTCCTTTGACCCTTTCCCTGTTCTATGTTTCTTCCAAATTTCAATATCAACTGAATATTCTTGGATAAAACAGTTATAATGAAAATGGAAGGTGGAACATTGCAGCCATTCCACTAGCAAACAGAGCAGACCCTTTATAAGACGGCTCCTATAGGAGCCGTCTGATCTGTGTCTACTCTGTTTTCAAATGAGTGAATATACGTTTGTATGAGGGAAAGGGTTGAAAGAATTGATAGCAGAGGTCTAAGCATGAATTTGTAACTTTCTTTTTTCACAGGCAGAAAAAACACAACAGAGCCTTTGTGAGAAATTTGAAAAGATATCAGAAACTGCCAAGAAAGGTATTCTTTTTATTAATTCACAGATACAGCATTTTTCTCATTTATCTAGATAATGTATGTTTTTAGGATGGATGTGAATGGTGCCTGCTCAGTGTGTACATATTTTGTTTTTCATTTACCGTATTAACCCATTCCCTCATAGGCTATTTTTAGATCCAACCACTTTGATTAAATCTACCAAAAAGGAGCATTAACTAGAGAAAAAGAAAATTTTAGAACATTGTATTTGAAAACCATTGTGATAAAATAGAGCATTTGCTCTTATAGGAGCAAATGCTCTATTAATCACAATGGTTTCAATAGGTTATTTTTACAGAGGCGTAGAAAGGTGTATCTATGGAGGAAAGGGTTAAGGATAATTAGGGTCTATATTATTTGCCTCCCCGTTAGTGTCATGTAAAGATATCAAAACAAATGCTGAGTTGAGCTTTATCCAGCTTTACAAATCAATGGTGAGTTGATAATGGGCATTGGATTATTTAGATACTGTAAAGTTGGCATGCATGTGCAACTTATGGAGGTGAACATACTTGCGGCTTAGTTTTTCACAAACACATCTTGTTTTTTTTCATATTCTGAAAATGTCTTGCTAAGTTTGTTAAGTTACTTGCAGATCCAAAGTCCAATACTCAGTATTTTATTATTTTATTATCAATATAATTGCATTGGTATGTTAACCCTTTCCCTCCTATAAACACATTTTCCCGCCTTTCAAAGAGATTAGACCCAGATCAGACAGCTCCTTTAGGTCAGGGTCTGCTCTATTTGCTTATGAAATTATACCAGATCTGATTCTACAGTCTCTACCAATACTAAAACTACTACATGTACATATGCCATTATAAAAACTGTGCTGATAGACATGCATGGTGTCATTATTTCTTACCTGAATATTTAACTGGGAAAGGGTTAATCTTTTGTGTAAATGGAGCTGCATGTACATGTATATTAATAGGTTCCATGATACAAAAATAATATTGTACAAATAATGTTATATTAATACTAAACAGAATAAAAATTGAATTTGAACTTGTGTCCCACTTTCCCTAAACCGGTTTATTTTCTGTGTTATGAAATATTGTGTGTTTCTAATTACAGAACTGACTGAGTTCAAACAGAGGCGAATAGCATATTTCAAGAAAAACTTTGTAGATTTAGTTGAATTAGAATTGAAACATTCAAAGGTAAGTCAATTACATTTTCAGGGGACAAAAATTCACTCGTCCTCTCGTCCTGCATGTAATTTTCTCTTCTTTGTCTATATTGCATTACTAGTGAGTATTTTACATTGCCTTCTTTGTCCATATTGCAGGACAAGTGAATTATTAAAAAAAAATTGTGCCCTGATTTTGAAACTTATCATTACTCTATATATAAACAATTTTTATGTCGTTGCAAACAGAGTAGACTCAGATCAGACAGTTCTCTGTTGGAACTATCTGATCAGGTTCTGTTCTGTTTACCTATGGGATAATATAGGCCTGATTTTTCAGTTTTTGCTAGGCATAAAAATTCCTAAATGTTCAAAATTAGTTAACCCTTTCAGTGTGGGATATGAGTCACTAATGTCCTTTGCAAACTGTGAAGATCTAGATGAGAGAGCTCCTAGAGGTGCCCTCTCATCAGGGTTTGCAATATTTGTCATGTTACACTTTTCTTTGAAAAAATCCCTGAATACTGACTGTAAGCTTGACCTGTTTGAAATTTGAAAAAGTCCATTTGACAGTTCAGCGTAGATAAGGTTAACTCTGTATTTTTCATATGTTATGTGTTATAATGATTAATCGAAATTCCTTGAAATATTGTTAACGAATATTGGAAAATGGTTTCAAGAGATTATTGAAACTCTCAGTAGTTAAAGTATTCACAAACAAATAATTTCTAATGAAACAGGATAGATTTCTTTGAAATTGCTCTTTAAACTTTTGCCTGCTGCGGCCGGATGAGTGATTACCTATGCAAACAGTTTGGATCCAGATGATAAGCGGAGTAAATCTGTTTCTCATCAAGATCCAACCTGTTTGATACTCTGACAGTGTGGTTGAAAAGAAATGCAAGATAACTGAACTATGACAACTGAAGTCGATGACATTTTCTACCAGCAAAAGTTGGTTCAGCAGGCTAACGGTTAATATTATATGAACCTGGAAAACTTAATCCTTTACTCCATAAATTTGCCTTTCTAGGCCTTTGCAAACAGAGTAGACCCAGATCAGACGGCTCCTATAGGAGCCGTCTGATCAGAGACTGCTCTGTTTACTTATGGAAAAATATAGATATGATTCCACAGTTTCTACTAGGGCCAAACATTCCTGTGTCAATTTGTTATCAAAATTAATCTAATTGATATTCATGACATCATTAGTTCTTTCATAAATATTCATGGAGTAAAGGGCTAATGCCAAAATATGCGCACCATTGATAAATTGATTTCTTTCAAAAATTGGAAATGTTGCTAGTGTTCCTCTTGTTTCTTCACTGACCCCTGTGACAAAATCCCATGCCACAAAGGATGTCTTCATGTTACCCATTACCTCATGAATATTCATGAAGAAATAACATCATGAATATTAACTAGCTGAATTTTTTTTATAATCGCATCATGATTTTTTCACAATGATTGAAACTGTAGAATTATATTTTCGATTTTTCATAAGCAAATAGAGCAGACCCAGATCAGATGGTTCCAACAGATGCCCACTGATCTGGGTCTTCTGTGTTTTCTGGGTCTGATCTGGTGTTTGAAATGGCATCAGAATGCATATCTATGAGGTAAAGGATCAGTTACATATAGTATTTGCAAGCAGTATTCTTAGATCAGTGGGTCATCCAAAAGTCTTCTGACATCAGGATCTTCAGTATTTCAAACTTTGAATTATGTTGGCAGAGTTAAGTTTTCAATTTCAGAAGGAATGATCACAGAATTACAGTTTTGGTTCTAGTGAGATGCCTAATTACTAAGATTTTTATCATAATCTACTCTGCAAAAGTTTATAACAAATTTTTTCCATTGATTGTACAGTAAAACCCTTCTTAACCGGAATTCTAATAGAGAATAATTTAGATACTGTTAGGTAGGTAGATACTTAATGCAGGGTGAAAGTCATGCAGAAAGCTCCTAGAGGAGCTTTCTGCATGACTTTCACCCAGCATTAAGCTGCCACCTGTCTGTAAGATGATATTAATACCAAATTTGACGTCCAATTTAGAGGGGTTTTACGGTAGTTGCAAAAATATTTCATTGAACTGTTTTTGTTTCAGGCTCAGTTACAATTACTGACTACATGTATACAAGCATTGAAGGAGGAGTAAGTCACAGTAGTGGGTAACTTTGTTTTATTGTTACACAAATGGAACACTAGAGAGACACACAGACAGTGAAGTTTCACACACAAATCTACAGTGCTATAGTTTGAACTGATACTGCAAAGGAACTGGTGTTCATGGGAACAAGAACAAATGTGACTGAACTAAAAAATAATTTCGAAAGCTAATGCATAGGCAATGAGACTAGTGTGTTGGGAGGAAATAAATATTTACAGAAGAACCCCTTTAACCCTTTACTCCATGAATATTCATGTAAAAAGAATGTTGTCATGAATATTAATTAGATTAATTGTTATAATAGCATATGACCACAGGAATTTTTGGCTAAGGGCTGTTCCAGGAAAAAAGGCCAGGGGGGGTCGGAACGGCGATGAATTAAAATTTTGTGGGTGGGGGGTAATAAAGAGATAAATTTCTGTTGGTTGGGGCGATTTTTTCAATTGTAATTGTGTTGTATCGGGGGTTATTGAATATTTCGATTCGGAGGGGGGGGGGGACATTAAGCACGGTAATTCTGTTTAAAATTTCCCAAATAAGAAAAAATCGTCGCCGATATTCTTTCCCGTTTTCAAGTAAATCCACGTTAATAACGCTTATCACGTCAACAGCGAGATTTCGGTTCGGCTAATCGAATAACGAGACTCTTGTCCTGCAGCCAATCAAAACGCTCGTATTATCGAATGTTCGTTCAACAAATCCAATATGGCGTCCGTTTATGAAATTCGGTATCTGTACCTGCCAATTAATGTGTATGTAAGACAAAAATGGAAAGCACAGACCGAGATTACGATAAGAGTGTGAAAAGTAAGTTCAGCCCAAGATGGCTAGAGTAAGAAATGACGTTGACATTTAGTAAAGAAACAAGAAAAGTGATAGTTGGCGATTTCGTGAAAGTGAAAGTAAACCTTCTCGGGAGAGAGTTCCTTGTTTAATACTGTAAACAAACAAATTAATTACGGAAAACGCGGCTGTGTAGACTTTGGGAACCACCTGAAAACCGCTAGACATGTCCAGTTATTGAAACAGCGTGTTCAAGTCACAGGTAAAACCCTGTAATATTGAGTATTCACCAGAAATTTGTGTCTGTCAATATAGCTTTGTTAAAGGAACTAGTCATCATGTACCGATTCAGAAAAATTATAAACCAGTTTAATAAATTAGAACTGAAGATGGTTTATAATGACATAAAGAGTTTGAGTTTGAATGTAAATATGATTAGAAATTGTGACTATAAATGTGTATAAAAAGGTGAACTATGTCTAGTGAGTTAACTAATTGTTAAGTGTTAAAATACCATGCTGACTTTTAAATCAAATTTCATATCTTTAACGTGTGAGTTTTAATTGCTTGTGTTTTACAAGAAATTAATCTGGCAATATTGAATAGATCCAGGATAAACTGATTGTAAATTGTATGGACATGCACTGCAACCAGTTTTTTTAAAATACAGCTAACGTATGACACGCAACCGGAGTATAATTGTAAAAAAACACATGAATGTCCATTCAATGAAAGACCCAAGTGAAAATGCAGGAGAAGACTCCTGAACTCAGAAAGTTATACTGGTATTTCATGTGTCCGGGAGGGGGAGGGGGGCTCCCCCCCTTAACCCCCATACAAGCAGGCTCCCTTTGACCCCATCAAATTTTCCTTTTTTTTCACAAACAGCTATTCTCACCCATTTTACTGGTGTTTTGGTAATATTTGCCTCCCTTGTATAAGACCTGCTAAGAGATATCCAACCAGAGGGCTGTGCAAACAGTGTAGACACAGATCAGCTGTTGCATATAAATGAGGTATCAGATCAGGATCTTCCCAATTGCTTTCCAGACAAATTGGCAAACTAGAAATGGTGGTGGTAATTTGCAAGCAGTGTAGATCATATCAGATTTTCATTGCACCAGCTGATCTAGGTCAACACTGTAACAATCTCTTGTGATTTGATTTCTGTATATACCGATAAAAGAAATTTAGTAATCATGTAATTCAATGTAATGTGATTGTCTTAATATTCAATTTCTGCCATACAAATAGTCAACACAGGAAAATTAAATTTCACAGATTGGACCAACAGTGGCTATCAAAAAGTGGTTATGTTAGATATAAAGTTATCAAAAGTCATTGCTCATATTTGCAAAATTAATGTCTGCTATGTTCTTACACCTTAGAAAGGGTTAAATTTAATGATCATATAATTGAACGTCTTGTGTCAAGGTAAAAGATGTTTATATACTAGGAATGGGGGGAAAAAGCATTCCACACTAGAAACAAGATGGCAAATGGTTTATTGTTTCAGCATGCCAATGTAATGTGTACAAACTCAACAAAAAGCAGATGATTTCAATATTTAGCACATGGCTTGGAGCTCTCGGCCAATCAGATGCCTCAAATAGTGTCGACTATATCGTTTAGTTCGACCCTTTTTGAAAAAACCATGGACTAACTAACAAACTGTTTATTTAGTCAATGGTTCCTGTCGACCAATCATTATAATGTTTTTTTGACGTCACATCCTAGGCTCTCAAGTGATATTTCACCCCAATGCATCGTAGCCTTGATCAGCTGGTTACACTGAAATACAGTAAAACTTAGGTTAATCGACAATTAAGGGAAATGAATATGCAAATTTAAATACAGATGACAGTTTAATGCATTACTAAAGGTATGCAGAAAGCTCCTAATTGAGCGTTATGACATAACGTGTTACATAATGTGTTACTTTTAACCTGCATTCAAGCATAAAAAATTTTCTTTAAAAAGCGGCACAATGCATAGCGTATTTTATTGACCATTGTACATAGGTTTTACTGTATACAATCTAATCTATGCGTGAAAAGTTGAAAACAATCTTTATTGATTTTTTTTAAACAAAATAAGATAATAAAAATCTTAATAAAATGATCTAGATCTAGATCGAATTGATTCAATATTTAAAAGTAACTTTTATTTCAAATGCATCATATTGAAATTGAAATAATCGTTGAATATTTAATTGTACACAATTTTAAAATCTTGCCTTTAAATTTCCAACTTTGTCGTTTTTCCTTCCTCTTCTTCCAAAATATTAATGGATTCAGGCGCAATCATGGTTTTCAATCTTGTGCGAAGAGAAGTGAGGGAAAATCGGCATGCGCCCGATGACGTGAAATTGCGAATTTGATGACGTTTATTTCTTGTTTTTCCTCGAGCCCAAGCCAGTGCTAAATAGGTTAGCCAATGGTTGAGCGCGACTAAACGAAATACTTCTTGTGGGCTATGCCCCATCGAACTATATCGTTTAGTCACGCTCAACCATGGTCTAACCTATACATAAACAATATAATTATGCTGTCAATATGATTTGCATTCAGAAAACAGCACATTTATAGTAAAACTTGTCAAGCTTTGAGTGGTAAAGAAATCTAGAAAGTACTATTGAATCGGAAATTTCAGTTTTCTTGGTGGTGGGTGGCAAGTTAAATATAAATCTAGTGGTTGTGGGTATCTGACTTATCTTAATTCTCTTGTTTGGGGGGGTAAAAAAAATAAAATTGTGTTGGTGGTACCCCTATTTTTGGCTGGCGTTCCTACCCCCCCAGGCCTTTTTTCCTGGAACAGCCCTAAGGCTGAAGCTGTAGAATCATATCTATATTATGTTATAAGCAAACAGAGCACACCCTGATCAGACGGCTTCAAAAGGAGTTGTCTGATCTGGGTCTATGCTATTTGTAAATGTGTAGAAAGGCCTAATTATTGAGTAAAGGGTTAAATTGATATTGTTGTGGACTAAACTTCAGTTTGCCTTCTTTATAGGACCGAGCCACAGATAAAGGCGTGTAGTCAGGTACTAAAATCATCATTTCTCCATCAAATACTATGTTGGGGCCACTCTTTAGGATCTTCTTATCCCTTTCCCTCATAGGCTATTTTTAGATCCAACCACTTTGAATAAATCTACCGAAAAGCAGCATTAACCACAGAAATGGAAACATTTAGAATTTTGTAGTATGAAACCATTGTGATAAATAGAGCATTTGCTCCTATAGGAGCAGATTCTCTATTTATCACAATGGTTTCATAAAGTGACATTTACAGAGGCGTAGAAAGGTGTATTTATGGAGGAAAGGGTTAAAAGTGGTCACAAAGGTGGAAAATAAATTAGTTATTCTTTAAAAAGGTTTAATTGACACCACATTATCATATCTATGCCTCTGAGAAACTTAACTGTCTCATTTAAGTGGTTGGACTTGTTTCATTGGTTGTGGGATACTTGAATACAGTGTAGACTTGGGTGACTCTCTAGTTAATCATTTACTCCATGAATATTCATGTAAGAAACATTGACATCATGAATATTAATGAGATGAATTTTGTAAATGGCACATAAACACGAAATTTTGGCCATGGCAGAAACTGTAGAATCAGATCTTTATAATTCCATTAGCTAAAATTCCTTGAGAGTGTCAAACAGCCTGAGTCCTGTGAGACTAACTGGTGGAGGCACTGATCATAAGCCATCTTCCAACAGGGTGGCTGATCTAGGACTACACTGTTTGCAAAGTTCTGAATGGTTCTTGTCTTATGACCCTGACCATCTAGTTTGATATATTGGATATATACATGCTGCAGTTCAGGGAGGTTCTACAGTATAGTGGACCATGTCCTATAACCCTGGCCAATTAGGTTGACATGTTGGATAGATTGATGTTGCAGTTTTGTGAGGTTCTACTGTATTTTGAAGAAATGTCAAAGAGGGCACAGGAATCATAAACTTGACTGTCATACTATCACCCTAATCATCATTGCTACTCACTTAAGATATGGCCAGCGCCACTGGAAAAGGAGCAGTGACTCCAGATTGTCTTCGAGTCTTGAGCATGGCATCATTTTACACTTTACCTGGAAAATAGTCTTTTGACACCTTTGGAAACAAAGTAGACTCAGAACAACTTTGGAAACAAAGTAGACCTAGAACACCTTTGGAAACTAAGTAGACCCAGATCAGACGGCTCCTGTAGGATCTGTCTGATCAGGGTCTGCTCTGTTTACCTTTGAAATAAAACAGATCTGATTCTGCAGATTTCTGCCATGGGCAAAGATCTTGTGATCAAATACCATAAGTAGAACCTATCATAAGCAGCCATCTAATTATGGGTCTGTAAGGCAGGTGGTAGGTCAAAAGTAATGTGGAAAGTTCCAATAGGAGCTTGCTGCATTACATTTGCTCTGCTTTAAGCAACCACAAGCTTTTTAAGACTCCTATGTTCAATAAATGAATGGCCGCTTAACCCTTTCCTCCATAAATACACCTTTCTACTCCTCTGTAATAGTCAATTCTTGAAACCATTGTGATAAATAGAGCATTTGCTCCTATAGGAGCAAATGCTCTATTTATCACAATGGTTTCAGTTTTCAGTTTCAGTTTCAGTTTCTCTAGTTAATGCTCCTTTTTGGTAGATTCATTCAAAGAGGTTGGGTCTAAAAATAGCTTATTGAGGAATGGGTTAAGACAGGTTCTACTATATAAAATATTTGTAGCATCATCATTTCTTGCATGAATATTCATCAGGTAAAGGGTTAAGACTCTGCTTTTTTTCCGATGTTAGTAAGCGTGCTACTGTTTTTGTGAGAAGTAACAGTCTTTGTAGACCTTGTTTGGACACTGCACATGAATGTGGTGAATGATCTGGCTCAACACTGCAGACAAAATGTCTGTGTGCTCCTTTTTCAACACAGCTGGTATATTACTCATTATTTATGTTCAAACTGTCAAGCTTGATCATGCTTTATGACATTTAACCGTTATGCCAATGAGGATTAATGAGAGTATCTAGAATCCTTCTAAACTGGATGTTCAATTTACATTGTAGAATAAATATCGGAATTGGAGACAGGTGTCGGCTTAATGCAGGGTGAAAGTCGTGCAAAAAACTCCTCTAAACTCCTCTGCCTAAAAGTATCTACATTCTTCTCAACTAGATTTCCGGTTTAGAGGGATTTTGCTGTACATGTATATGTAATCTAATAAAAAACCAATGAATATTGGAAATGTTTTTACAGTGGCCCAGATAAGATACGTAAATTCAATTAATTTCAAGAATAGCTCCTTTATTTCTGTACCAAACTCAGTTCTAACATAAGGTTTGGTGTAAAAATGGCAATTTTAGTATTTGTTGCTCTTACTATTAAACAAAATAATGGTGGATATTGGTTTACATTGTATAGGTGATTTATAGTTGCTTGTTACAGATAATATTTCTATGAAATGCCATCCAATGGTAACTGTTGCCATATCCCTGGTTCTATGTTGTGATATGTAGGCACAAATCCAGACGTTATAGTCATCATTTTCAGAATAGCATTTAACCCTTTACTTCATGAATAATCGTGTAAGAAACAGTGATTTTATGAATTTTAATTATCTGAATTTTTATAATGGTATTGTGAAGAAGGGAATGTTTACTGTGGCAGGTAGTGTAAAGTGAGATCTATAATATTTCATAAGCAAACAGAGCAGACCTTGATCAGACAGCTCTTACTCTATTTGCAAAGGCATTAAAATGCGTACATGTGTAGTAAAGGGTTAATTTGATAGGAAATCAACATTTGTGGAAATAGATTTTAGTAGGTTTGGCAATGTTGATTGGTAAAATACAATTACATATATGCATTCATTAGAGAACAGTTACCATCACCATTTTAGTTAAGTGTCTTGACATTTTTGAGTATGTCTACTGGAATTTGACACATTAGTTTGTAAGCCTTGTCTGACACCACAAACAAGATTTCTTTTGTACTTTGTCATTTTTGAATTTGTCCCAAGTGACACACTTGTTGAATAGAATTGCAAGGCATTAGCTATACCACATGTCTGCGTTTATATTGCTATTGAAAAATTTGTGATGTTATACGCAAACTTGAACTGTTTGTATGCAAATGAGATGCTGAATAAATGTGTGTTTTAACAGGATCTAAACTGCTTAACACCTCTCCATCATTTAAACGCCTTTTCATGCATTTGCAAAAAAGTAGACCCAGATCATACAGTCCCTATAGTAGTCATCTAATTAGGGTCTGCTCTGTTTGCTTTTGACATGATACAGATCTGATTCTACAGTTTTTGTCAAAGCCAAACTTTCCCTTGAAAAGTTTACATTATAAAAAATTAGGTAATAGATATTTATATTGTTATTATTTCTTACATGAGTACTGAACAGGGAAAGGGTTTAACACCTTGATTGTCACCTTTAACCCTTTCCCTCATATAAGCGTGTTTTCACGCACTTGCAAACAGAGTAGACCCAGATCTGCTCTGGGTCAGGGTCTGCTCTGTTCGCTAATGGAATTTGAAAGCTCTGTTTCTTTACTTTCTAGAATTGCTGCAATTTTCCACCTTCCATATTTCATTACAACTATTTTGTCCATGAATATTCAGTAGGTATTGAAATTTGTAAAAAAAAACATAGAACAGGGAAAGGGTTAAAAATTTGTATTGTACCATTCCTTTGATGGTTTAGACGGGCAACATGTTTAGGCAGATAGCAGATGATTATCAGACGCTACGTTAACACTATGTTTTGTCTTTTGCTGCTCATATGTATACACTTGGTATTGTGATGTAAATGGTGCTTCGGGAAATTGAAGTAGCTTTCCGGGATAAGATGACTGTTTATTTTGATTGTTATACACTAATTACCCTAAGTATTCGGACATAAAAAGTCTGGCAAATAGTGCAGACCCAGATCAAACTGCTCCTAAAGGAGAAGTTTGATCAGAGTCTACACTATTTGCTACTGCGTCAGACTAACTTAAAGTTATCAAGATGGCACCAAATTGAATTATTCAGTTTTCCAAAGTAGAGGTGAGATTGGGTGTCTGAATGATTAGGGGAAGTTGAAATATATTTCATTGTACATTTCTGAGATCAGTGTTAAAAACTGCTGTATAAGAAAATGGCACATGTATTTATTATTGGTTTGCAAAATATTGCATTTTCACATTTCCTAAATGACCAAAATATTTCATGAATAGCAATTATGACTGACTTAAAGGTGGATGTTATGTATAATATTTATTATTCCTTTTAGTAGTCCCAGATCAGACGGTTTCTTTAGGAGCCATCTGATCATGGTCTGCTTTGTTTGCTTTAAATGAAATAATATAAATTTGAGTATAATTTCTGCCATGATAAAACATTCCCTTGTTCAAATGCCATTGATAATAACTCACATTCATAGTTATAATTTTTACACAAATATTCATCAGGTAAAGGATTTACCCTTTTATACTCCATAGATACGCCTTTGCAAACAGACCAGACCCAGATCAGACGGCTCCTATAGGAGGAGCTCACTGATCAAGGTCTGCCCTGTTGATGTAGATCTGATTTTACAGTTTCGGTTATGATAACAAGATCTTTTGTTTATAGTGCAGTTATGAAAATTCAGTTAACCCTTTCCTCCATAAATACGGCTTTCTACGCCTTTGCAAACAGAGTAGACCCATCTTTGTCTGAACTGATTTTTGTTTGGATTATGCGTATATGTGTTACATGTCTTGTTTTGTCCAAAACATTGGAAATATAGATGGCACAAAGAGTAACGACTATTCATTCATTTGTGTATACATCCAGCATTAGTCAAAAAGTATGTCTCCAATCAGTAACCTCAGAGAGATTGTTTATTTTCTATCAGATTTGATCCAGTTGCAGTAAAATACATGTGAAGCTATTGTTTGGAGATAAACCACTATTTTTGAGGTCTAGCCTGATTTCCATTTGACATTTAAAATCTAGATGTTAGGGAATGTGTGTTGAAGAACAAAACGATCACGGTCTGGTTTTCACTGTTTTATTTGAAGGTCGATGTTTCGGCGTACACTACGCCTTTATTTGACATTTAGTGAGGACATTAACCCTTTACTCCATAAATACGTTTTTCTACGGCTTTGCAAACAGAGTAGACCCAGATCAAGGTCTGCTCTGTTTGCTTATGATATAATATAGATAGGATTCTACTCTTTCCGGCATGGTAAAAAATTCTTTGCTCATAATGCCATTATAAACATATTCATGGACAAAATAGTTATAAGAAAATATAAAAGGTGAAAAATTGTAGCCACTTTAGAAAGTAAAGAAACATCTTTCAAATTCCATTAACAAACACAGCAGACCCTATAGGAGCCGTCTGATCTGCGTCTACTCGTAGAAAACAGGTTTATATGAGGGAAAGGGTTAACTAAAAGTGATTTATTATTGGAATTTCAGTGTCGATGGGCCGTAAAACATCATTCATTCATTCATTCATTATTGGATAGAAGCTTGTTGCTTTGAGTTGGCTGATTCATATTTCCATGAAACTTATTTGTGACATATATGTATTAGACACTTTTCTAAATAAGAGAAAACAATATATTTGAAATTGTAGAAATTGTAACTTTGAATATATCTGTTTGTTTCCAATGAAACACACAGATCAATGTACATAAAAAGGTAAGTACATGTATGACATTGTTTAGTGCAATATTACACCTGAACTAATCAAAGACCTCGAAGGACAATGCTTTTATATGTGCACTTGAAAAATTGCATTGCTATAGCGTAGTCTGCATTGAAATAAGCTGTGCAATTGCATGGTAATCATTCCATCAGATCTTGATTTCATGTTTCAGGTGTTTAATAGGAGCTGTAGATAATATGGGTACTGGTCACCTTTTACCTAGGAGCTGTAGGTAATATGGGTACTGGTCACTAAAAATCTCTTATTACCCAACTCACTCACTCACTCTTATTTTTCAGCCAAACACTATCTTGCTGCTACTCATTACAATTGCCTCAGAGAATGTAATTGGATCTTGATTTCATTTCTTACCTAATTCCTATCTTGGGCTTCTAATGAGTAGCAGCAAGATAGGATTTGGTTGAGAAATATAACAAATGCTCGAGCCAGATTTCTTAACCCTTTCCCTCATAGGCTAATTTTAGATCCAACCTCTTTGAATAAATCTACCGAAAAGGAGCATTAACTAGAGAAAAGGAATTTTTTAGAATTGTGTAATTTGAAACCATTGTGATAAATGGAGCATTTGCTCCTATAGGAGCAAATGCTCTATTTAACACAATGGTTTCAACAGGTGACTTTTACAGAGGTGTAGAAAGGCTTATTTATGGAGGAAAGGGTTAATATGATCAAGTGGTTATGTTCTTCAACTGACGATCACTTAACCCCTCACCACTGTGGTTTGAATCCCAGTCTGGGCATTGGGGTTTTTCATACGAGGAATCGTTCCAGCTGGCCTGGGGTAGGTCTGGTTTGACCTGCGTGTTTTTTTTTCTGTGCATGAAACGATCCATACACAGAAAGAAAAAAACTCTTGGGTCTTTCTGCACCTATAATTAGCTTGGCATAGTGATATAACTGTTAAAGTGACGTAAAAGCAGTACAGACAAACAAACAAATATCTTATTAAGAGCTGTGTTTCATACGTCAGGGAAATCTTACAGCTAGAAGTGCTTACTATGTTCTTGTACTTGTTAAAACGTGATGAGTATATTTATAACCACTAATCTATTTTTGAGCTGTATATGCTGCTATTGGACCAATTTGCAATGGATGTATCTACAGTAAAACCTCTATAACGGCCATTAAATTGTGTTAATTAGTTGGTATGTAAGGGCAGGTGGCTGCTTAAAGCAAGGTGAAAGTAAAACAGAATGCTTCTATAGGAGCGTTCTGTTTTGCTTTCACCTTGCTTTAAGTAGCCACCTGCCTTTAACACAAAATACTTGATGTAATTTAGAGGCCGTTATAGAGAGATTTGACTGTATGTTTTGTGTATAAGTGTTTCATGAAGTATCAGTACAGGTTTCTTTTAGCCCTTTACTCCATGCCTTTGCAAACAGAGTAAAACCAGATCAGACCAAAAAACATAATTAATAGAGGAAAGGGTTAACTGGGCTCTAAGTTCTGCCAGTGTTAGATTGTAGTAGACCATAAGGATATTTCATAAAATGAGTGCTAACTGTACTGTTCCATTCATCTGCATACATGTATATCAATACAGTAAAAAACCCTCTTAAGCGACTGCTTTATAAATAAACATTGATGTCTTGTGATATATGTAGGTGGTTGCTTAATGCTGAACAGAAGTAATGTGGAAAGCTCCTGCAATAAGCTACCACCTGCCTTTAAGATCCAGATGTAGACTCTTTTTGTTGGTTGCATTAGAGGGGATTTACTGCAAATGTAGAATAATAGATTTGCTAGCAGGTAACTGATTATTGACATATTGTGTTGTTATTCTCTAATTTGAAATGTCCATTGAAAGTTTGAGATATTGCCATAGCCTAGATGTCTTTGTTTTGGTTGTGCTGGCGTCGTCGTCGTTGTTGTGCTAACATTTTCACATTTTGTCAGTTTCAACATTGGTACAAACATCCCTATCAAACCTCTTGTATTCGCCATCACTACGTCTACTATCTGGTATGGGGCCATTATTCTATCATGTATATTTAAAACACCCCTTTCCTTCCTATCAATACCTTTTCACACATTTGCAAAGAGTTAACCAAGATCAAACAGCTCCTGTCTGATCAGGGTCTGCTTTGTTGCTTAAGAAATTATAATAAATCTGACTATAGTTTCTACCAATATGAACGTTTCCTGTGTACATACACCATTATAAAAAGTCATCTAATAGATATTCATGGTGTCGTTATTTCTTACATGAATATTCAAGGATTTTCTACAGACAAGTGTTTTTAACTGCCTGGGGTGCTTGTGTGTCTTTTCTGGTGGGAGGCTAATAGAGATGTTGAATATTCTCATGTCCATTAAAGTCTGAACCACTGTTGTTGTGAATCGTTCTGCTTGTCTCATTTCCAGAAATATCATCAATTGTTCATTATTGTTATATTGGACATAGCAGAATTTAAGTCCTATGCGGTGTTGCTGATCTAAAAAAAATCTATACACCCATTTTGGTGTATACATGCATCTCAGATATGCAGAGCCATAGTTCAAAGTGTGTATTTAGATACTTAAATGGTCATTTCTCCACCGAATCCTATTTTCTTGAAGAGACAATTCTAAAGAGTGGTCACAAGTTCACAACATAGGGTTTTGTGGGGAAATAAAGGAGCTTTATCATAACCGTCTACCTGTTTAGTATTCATGTAAAGAATAATATTATAATATGAATATTTATTAGCTAAATTTTTATGATGTCTTATGTACATCTATAGGATGTTTTTTACTCGGGCAGAAACTGTAGAATCAGATCTATATTATACCATAAGCAAACAGAGCAGACCCTGATCAGACTGCCCCTGTAGTAGCTGTCTGATCTGGGTCTACTGTGTTTGCAAATGCGTGAAAAGGCGTTTATTTGAAGGAAAGGATTAAAAAATGTATGAAATACACATTTTATCTATGCCTGTAGAACTGTGCTATAACTTTTGAACTCGGTTGGAATCAAAATCCTGGAGTCAAAGTTAATTTTCTTGTACAGTAAAACCTCTCAATAACGACCACTAAATAACATCAAGTATTTTGTGTGAAAGGCAGGTGGCTGCTTAAAGCAAGGTGAAAGTAAAACAACGCTCCTATAGGAGCGTTCTGTTTTACTTTCACCTTGCTTTAAGCAGCCACCTGCCCTAAATACCAAATAATAAACGCAATTCAGTGTCCGTTATAGAGAGGTTTTACTGTATTTCTGTCGAAAAACGATATCCCATAATCAAACTATTTGGATGAGGTGCAAAGTGACTTGGCGTCTCAAATGGATCCGGAATGTTTGCAAGGCTCATAACAAGTTTACCCCTTAGCTTGTAGCTACAACAGCTTGCTCTAAAACCTCAAAATAAGATGCAAAATAAGCTGCTGTAGAATAAGGATTAAAACAGTTTGACATTTGTATTGCAGCTTTACAGTAATACAGAATAGTTTGTGTACTACCCTAATTACCCAAAGTATTCAGGCTGACAAACTTAGGCAGATGGTGTAGACCCAGATCAAAAGGCTCCTGAAGGAGAAATTTGATCAGGATCTACACCATTTGTTACGACAGTGAAACCTGTCTTAAGTGGTCATTCATTTATTGATCATAGGAGTATTAAAAAGCAGGTGGTTGCTTAATGCAGGGTTATAGTTATGCAGTAAGCTCCTATAGGAGCTTGCTGCATTACTTTTGACCTGCATTTAGCTACCACTTTCCTTACAGACTCATAATTAGACCTCATTTTGATAGCCACTTAACCCATTCTCTCCTACTGATGCCTTTTTGTGCCTCTGTAATACTCATTCTCTGAAACCATTGTGAAAAATAGAGCATTTGCTCCTATGGAGCAAATGCTCTATTTATCACAATGGTTTCAAAACAACACAATTTTCTATAGTTAATGCTCCATTTCGGTAGATTAATTCAAAGAGGTTTGGTCTAAAAATAGTCTAGGAGGGAATGAGTTAATGCAGGTTCTATTGTACGTCAGTCTAATATATAGTTATCAAATTGGTGCTAGTTTGACTTGTTCAGCTTAACAAATCAGTGGAGAAGATAGAGTGTGTGTCCTGATACTTAGGACAATTAGGGTTACATGAATTAGGCGACCATGTGAGCAATATACTCAGCAAGCTATAGGTTACCTAAAGGCTGATGTGTGTTTGTGATCGTCTTGTGGTAATGTGTTCTAGAATTGGATTGAGGTATAACCTATACATTATCATCATTATAATGTAGTGTTTTTGTTTTAATATGTTTTAGGTAGATTTTTTGATGTATCGTTAGAGAAGTAGAGCTAGAAGTCACATGTACATTTTGAAGTCTGTGTTATGGTTGGGGAGAAATCTAATCAATATAAAATCATGTCTATGAAAAAGGACATTTGAAGGTGTATGAGAGATAATTATTTTGTAAGATATTTATCAGATAAGGTATGTACATATAATGACACTATTTCACAAATAAAATGAAAACTAATGGTGAACTCCAGTCTTGGTTGTCCTCTTTTTCCTAACCAAAAGCTGGAATTTTCATAGTAACCAATGTAGCCTGCAGGTATGAAAATATATTGGGCAAACAGAGAAGCATTTATCAACTGAGGTATTGCATCTAATACAACATGGTGACTTGTGAGCCTCTGCTGCGATTGGAGCTCACAACCTCCTTATTTTGAGGCACTTTTATCACTAATCTAATTAGTCCAATTCATTAACTTGAGAATTTTTGTGTGGGTGCCCCATAGTAGTCACCCTGTTTGTCTTGTCTGTCAGGGTGTCCGTTTTTTTCTTCAGCTCTCTAATGCAAACAGTTTTCATCAGATCTTCTGAAAATGTGTGTAGGTATGAAATCTAGGTCCAGTCTACTAACCTGCCGAATCGTTTCAGGCTTTTCAGGATTATTGCCCTTGAAAAACATTAAAATTGAGAGAATTGGCCTTATCCACTCTCTAAGTTAAGCAGTTTCTATCGGATTGTCACCAAACTTGTTGAAAATAGTGGTGGTAATAATATCTCTAATGACCCTTGAATAACAAAAATTCAACAACATCAGCCTTGTCTGTTGAGCAGTTTCTCTTCGATTGTCATCAAACTTGTTGAAAATGTTTGTGGTAATGATTATGGCCCTTGAATAACAAAAAATAAATAAAATCACCCATATGTGCTCGCTAAGTCGAGCAGTTTATAATAGCTGCAATAGGAGCTGTCTGATATGGGTCTACTCTGTTTGCAAAGGCATAGAATGGAGTAAGGGTTAAATCATTGTGGAAGATGGTTGGTTGTTTGTTCTTAAAGTTTTCACCAATTAAAAAAGAATTCTGAACATTTATATCTAATATAAAAGACAACCATTACATACAAGCACTGAACTTCTTGCCAGGTAGCTTCCATGGCTTTAATATAAAGGCAAGTCTACTATATGAAACAGCTGGTTAACAAGGTTCACACCTGGAATGGATGGAGTAAGTTGATGTTACAGCCTAGTTTTTTTGTCGAGCCCACTTGCAGTGAGCTCGATATAGTCGCCACAATGTCTTTGCATCATAGGTGTATGTTAGTCCGTCCGTCTGTCTGTCCTGTCTTGTCCGGGCTCTAACTCCATGGATGGATTGTGAAATGACAAGGCATAAATGTTCCTCTAGAAGGTATGGCGTGTCGCACGAAAAAAACACATCAATAGCTGAAAGGTCAAGGTCATACTTAGAGGTCAAAGGTTAAAAAACAATGTATATTTTTGCTTGTCAGGTCTCTTACTCAACTCCACGGATGGACTGTGAAATGACTAGGCATAAATGTTCCTCTAGAAGGTACGGCATGTCACGCGAAAAAAACAGGTCATTAGCTGAAAGGTCAAGGTCATACTTTGAGGTCAAAGGCTAAAAACATGTATTTTTCTGCTTGTCCGGGCTCTAACTCAGAACTCCATGGATGGATTGTGAAATGACTAGGTATAAAATTAATCTTCCTCCAGAAGGTATGTCACGTCCTGCGAAAAAAACAGGTCAGTAACTGAAAGGTCAAGCTCATGTAATTGTTTTGCTTGTAACTCAGAACTCCATGGATGGATTGTGAAATGACTAGGTATAAATGTTCCTCTAGAAGGTAAGGTGTGTCGCGCGAAAAAATGGGTAATACCTGAAAGGTCAAGGTCATACTTTGAGATCAAAGGTCAAAAACATGAATTTTTAGCTTACCAGAGCACATAGTGCTCAGGGTGAGCTTTTGTGATCGCCTGATGTCCGTCGTCCATCGGCGTGCATTGTCCGTTGTTCGTCGTCCGTCGTCAACAATTTGAACCTTCTCCTCTGAATCTACAGGGTTCTCAGCTTTCATCTTTGGCACATAGCATCATATTCAGGTCCTCTACAAAAGTTATATAAATTATGTCCCTGGGGTCAAAATTGGCCCTGCCCCAGGGGTGCCTTGTTTTCAATAGAAACATATATAGTAAAACTTTGAAAATCTTCTCCTTTGAAACTGGAAGGTTCTCAGCTTTCATATTTGGCACATAGCATCATGTTCAGGTCCTCTACAAAAGTTATATAAGTTGTGCCCCTGGGGTCAAAATTGGCCCTGCCCCAAGGGTGGCTAGTTTTTCAATAGAAACAAATTGAGAAAACTTTGAAAATCTTCTCCTCTGAAACTGGATGGTTCTCAGCTTTTATATTTGGCACATAGCATCATGTTCAGGTCTTCTACAAAAGTTATAAATATTATGTCCCTGGGGTTAAAATTGGCCCTGCCCCAGGGATGGCCAGTTTGCAATAGAAACATAATTGAAAACTGAAAATCATCTCCTCTGAAACTACAGGGTTCTCGGCTTTCACATTTGGCACATAGCATCATGATCAGTTCCTCTACAAAAGTTATATAAATGATGCCCCCTGGGGTCAAAATTGGCCCTGCCCCAGGGGTGCCTTGTTTTCTACAGAAACATAGTAAAACTTTGAAAATCTTCTCTGAAACTGGAAGATTCTCAGCTTTCATATTTGGCACATAGCATCTTGTTGAGGTCCTCTACAAAAGTTTATAAATTATGCCTCTGGGGTCAAAATTGGCCCCGCCCCAGGGGTGGCTAGTTTTCAATAGAAACAAATAGAGAAAACTTTGAAAATCTTCTCCTCTGAAACTGGAAGTTTCTCACCTTTCATATTTTGCACATAGCATCATGTTTAGGTCCTCTACAAAAGTTATAAATTATGCCCCTGGGGTCAAAATTGGCCCGCCCCAGGGGTGGCCAGTTTTCAATAGAAACATATAGTGAAAACTTTGAAAATCTTCTCCTTTGAAACTGGAAGGTTCTCAGCTTTCATATTTGGCACATAGGATCATGTTCAGGTCCTCTACAAAAGTTAAATATAAATTATGCCTCTGGGGTCAAAATTGGCCCCGCCCCAGGGGTGGCTAGTTTTCAATAGAAACAAATTGAGAAAACTTTGAAAATCTTCTCCTCTGAAACTGGAAGGTTCTCAGCTTTCATATTTGGCACATAGCATCATGTTCAGGTCCTCTACAAAATTTATATAAATTATGCCTCTGGGGTCAAAATTGGCCCGCCCCAGGGGTGGCCAGTTTTCAACAGAAACATAATTATAGTGAAAACTTTGAAAATCTTCTCCTCTGATTGTCTGGTGAGCGATATCAGGGCCATTCTGGCCCTCTTGTTTGGCTTGTCTGGGCTCTAACTCAGAACTCCATGGATGGATTGTGAAATGACTAGGCATAAATGTTTCTCTAGAACGTACGGCGTGTCACACACAAAAACCAGGTAAGTAGCTGAAAGGTCAAGGTAACACTTGGAGGTCAAAATCAGATTTCACAAACACAATGTACATATGCCTATAATTACCCTTTACTTGATATTCATGTCTTTACATGCTTTTGCAAAGTAGATCCAGTCAGGCATTCCTATAGGAGCTACTTGATAAGGATACGCTCTGTCTAATTTTTGCATGTACTATTGATGAATGGCCAGTGGGCTCGACATGTTGCGCATGGGCATTCTAGTTTTGAATACACTTTGTCTCTTCATTTGGTAGAGCAGTAGCCAGCTGTATACAAATAACTATGCTTTATTCAATACTTTGGTATTTAATTATATCTAACCAGACATCTTATCTGGGCTGAAACATAATACATTCCATGAATTACCACAAATTTATGTAAAAAAACCTTAAAGGTATATTAAAGAACATTGTGTAGAGAACTATTATTACTAGTCGAGAATTAACATGGTTCTAGGTTAATTTTACCCCCGCATTATCCACTCTAGATCGACACTACTGACAATGGTACCATTTACAAAACAAGTTCTTCTTCTGTATATTTTTCTTCTTCCTTATGTAAATAGCCATATTCAACAGACTGGAGATTATTGTCAAGATACATCTAGGTTAACTCTAGAAACTGTATTAATGTAATTTAGTCTAATGTACTTAACTTTTGTATTTTTATAAGAAATTATGATTATCTATGTAAGTCGGTTTTAAAAGCTCTGAAGAGCTCTGAAGCTCTGTTTCATAATGCACTTTGTGCTAATTGTTTGTTAACCCGACTTTATAAATAAATATAACTTGACTTGACTTGACCTTATAACACACAGAAAGATATACATACATATGTATATATGTCTCTGTAACACATAACAGCTGAAAGAGAAATCGAAGAGAAATAAATATACAGTGTGAAATAATGAAAAAGAGAAAAATGAAGAAGTTATGGGTGAGGCACTGCTAATGACATAATTGGGTTATACCTGCATACCATTTAGTCGCAAAAACAAAAAAGTATAGATTTACTATGGAAGGCCGGTGGCCATGCTAAATGCGAAATGCCTGTGCTTTAGGAAAAACATAGAATCTAATTAAAACCCAATCTTTAAAGTAATGCAAACAAATGTTTGTCTCCATGTATACCTATCTTTATCCCACCTTATGTTAATCAAAGCACTGTCTTGTGTGAAACGTGATATTTTGGTGATTTCAATCATTTGGCATTAAGCAAATTGCATTTAGCGAATCGCATTTAGCAAATCGCATTTAGCATTTCGCATTTAGCATTTCGCATTTTGCATGGCGAGAGGTTCACAGAGATTAGGATATCAGTTTATGTTATTTCGACGCACGAAGAAGAAAAATATGTAGTACTGTGTGTATATTGGAAAAAGATACAAATCTCGCATTCCAAATTGACTTATCCAGTCCAACCATCCAGTACAATGTGATTAGCAATTAGTATTTAGAAGTCTCCAAATAGCAACTGACATTTGTCATTTAGCATTTGTCATTATGCATTTCGTATTTTGCATTTCGCAAATCGCATTTAGCATTTCGCATTTAGCATGGCGCACCGGCCTTCCATAATTTACACCCGCATATTGTAAGCAGACACCTGACAGCTCCCGCGTGTTAGCCTGTACCTTATCGTAGCAACCTTGCTATTAGGGATAAGAACCGAGGAACCGAATAATTATGTTTACAATATGGCGTCTGTTGGTTGTTTGGACTTGTGTTTAAAAGTTTATTTTTAATTACAAGAGTGCTTTGATAATATAAAAAATGCCAGCGCAAATAGAAATACCATCAGTCACCTCTGCAGTTGAGCATATGCTTGAACTTGGTAAGATTGCGACAGAAAAAATAATTCGCTCTTATACAATTCTTTCATTCTTAGACAGAAGTTGGAACAATCTACCCATTCTAATATCCGGAATTGGACTCGATAAGTCAAGATTTATTTAAAGTCGGCAAGATACATAACAATCGTATAATATACTAAAGTTCACAGATTTTCCCCATTACTGTGCCATCTACATCTATTGTACACAAAAAGATGGTCAAGATTTACATATCTCCTCACAAAACATAAAAGAAAAGGCATACCTCTGTATCTGTATCTGTATCTATACGTCGTAGAATCCTATTAAGGCTTTTACACGACGGGTGAGAAGAGACGCCATTATAATTGGCGATGATCTCGTAGGGCTGTCTTGAAAGCCTCTACGGAATCAGCATGCACTATGCTGTCAGGCAGTTTGTTCCATTGCACCGTAGTGTCTACAAAAAATGAATTTCTGTATTGAGGGGTCTTGCCATTTGGGACTGCCAACCCTCTTGAGTTATTGCATACTTGGTTTTCTATTATATTTCTTGTATCGCAGTCTTTAAACTTGGTAGCTTTGATGTTTCTTCTCGGTTTTGCCGGCTTTGTGAATGTGGATGTCGGTAGAGCAGGTACCAAGCCCTCAACTACCTTATACATAAGTATTAGACGAAGGCTTAGTCTCCTGTCTTCAAGGGTCTCTAATCCCAGTTGTTCTCTCATTCTTGTGACTGCTCCCGTCTCTCTGTCTCTATAGTTCTTTTTTATGAATCTGACTGCACGGTTCTGAATTCTTTCCAGTTTGTCTATGTCCCCTTTGAGGTACGGATTCCAGATGGTTGCGCCATACTCCATGATAGATCTTACTACTGAAATGTATGCCGTTTTCCTGCATTTTTCAGGAACGTTTCTCAGGTTCCGTCTTAAGAATCCAAGTGTGGCATTGGCTTTTCTACATAAATTGTTTATGTGCACACTCCACTTGAGGTCTTTGGATATCTGTATGCCTAGATACGGATTATCTTGTACCTCTTGTAGGATATGGCTGTTTAGTTGGTAGAATTTGGATATCTTCTGGTTTATGGAGAGGATGTAACATTTCTTGGCGTTGAATCGCATACCCCATTTAATTGCCCATGTTTCCAGGTTTGTTAAATCTGACTGAAGTTTTTCTTGATCTTTACTACTCCTGATGGTTCGGTAAAGTAGGCAATCGTCTGCAAATAGTCGTACCGATGATCCTACACAGTCTGGAAGGTCATTTATGTGGCAGAGAAACAGGATCGGTCCAAGAACAGTTCCTTGGGGCACTCCGGAGTCCACCGATGTTTCGTCTGACTGTCGGCCTTCTACTATGGTTCGCATTGTTCGGGTTGTTAGGAAGTTTGCCAGCCAGGTATGGATACTCCCTTGGATTCCATAGTGGTGTAATTTGTGCAAGAGTTTGTTGTGTGGTACAGTGTCAAAGGCTTTGGAAAAATCTAGAATGGCGACATCTGTTTGGTGCCCCCTGTCATGTTCATGGAGGAGGTCGTTCAGTGTTGTCAAGAGCTGTGTTTCGCAAGAGTAGCCTGTTCGGAATCCATGGTTTAGACTTGTGAGGATTCCATTGCTTTCCAAGTGTGTCATGAGGTGTCTACATATTATGTGTTCCAAGATTTTGCTTACAACAGATGTTAAAGAAACTGGTCTGTAGTTTTCGGCAAGATGCTTATCTCCTGTTTTGAAAATACTGGAGACATTTGCTGCTCTCCAATCGTTTGGGAGTTCACCAGTGTCTATCGAAGCCTGCATTATGATTTTCAGGATCGGAGCTAGGTGTACTGCGCATTCTTTAAGAATGCGGTTTGGTATGTTGTCAGGGCCTGATGCTTTAGATGGGTTGACCTTTTCCAATAATTTCTGCAATCCATTTTTATCTATTTTTATCGGTTTGACTATATCTTCTGTGTTCATGTCCATGTAAGGGAGGTCTCGGTTTGAGGATTTCGTAAACACTGACTTAAATTGTCTTAACAGGATGTCTGCCTTCCCCTTACTATCTGACACCAGTGATGCCCCTTCTTTTAGTGGAGCAATGCCTCCTGCATCTTGCCGTTTCTATTTTACGTATTTCCAGAATGGTTTAGTGTTATTATTTTCTAAACCTTCCATGATGTTTGAGTTGATGTAGTCCTGCTCTGCCCTGCGCATGTGCCTTTTGCACTCCTTCTGGAATGCTCTGTAGTTCGACCATTTCTTTGTTTTGCGGGCTTGGTTATAAAGTCTCTGCTTCTTTTTAATCATCCTTTGTTCCCTTCTTCTTATCCAAGGTACATTATTTCTAGCTCTTATTTCTTTACTAGGTATGTTTTCGTTCATTGATCCAAATAGGTGCTTCTTAAAAGTTTCCCAGAGATTTTGAACATTTTCGCCATTTCTAAGTTGGTTTTCAATAGCAGTTCTAGTATTCACTAGGTCTTCTTTTACAGAGTTCCAGTCGGCTTTGCTGTAGATGTAGCATTTTCTTGGTGCTGACTTTTGGTGTTGGACTTTTGTTTCTATATCTGTTACAACGATCTGTTACCTCACTTTAGTAAGACCCCAACTAGAATATGCCTGTACTGTATGGGACCCATACAAGAAAACACATATAGATAAATTAGACAAAATTCAAAGACGCATCGCAAGATACGTCATGGGCAAACATAGAAACAGATCCAGTGTAGGGGAAATGCTGAACATACTCAAATGGAAAGACCTTAAAACAAGAAGAAAGGAAGCCAGACTGTCTCTGTTTTACAAAATAATCAACAATTTAGTAGAAACAAGAGATGTTTGTAAAACATATATACCCCCCAGACTCCCTGACCTTTGATCTAGTGACCTCAACTATAGAGGTCATCTAGCATCCATGACTAATCACCACAGCAACTTTGAAGATCCTAAGCCAAACCACTGATCATTTATTGATCTGAAAACATTTCACATATTAAGGTCATGGTGACCTTGACCTTTGACCTAGTGACCTCAACAACTATAGGGGTCATCTAGTGGTCACGACCAACTACCACAGCAAGTTTTAAGATCCCGAAACAAACCATTGAGCAGTTAGTAATTGGAAACCATTTCATCAGTTGAGGTCATGATGACCTTGGCCTTTGACCTACTGACCTCAAAATTAATAGGGGTCATCTAGTGGTCATGACCAACCACCACAGCAAGTTTGAATATCCTAAGCCAAACCCTTGAGCAGTTATTGATCGCAAACCATTTCACCAGTTAAGGTCATGGTGACCTTGACCTTTGACCTAGCGACCTCAAAAATAATAAGGGTTATCTATTGCTCATGACCAACCACCACAGCAAGTTTGAATATCCTAAGCCAAACCCTTGAGCAGTTATTGATCGCAAACCATTTCACCAGTTAAGGTCATGGTGACCTTGACCTTTGACCTAGTGACCTCAAATACAATAGGGGTCAATCAGTTGTCATGACCAACTACCGCAGCAAGTTTGAAGATTCTAAGCCAAACCCTTGAGCAGTTATTGATCGGAAACCATTTGACCAGTTAAGAGCATGGTGACCTTGACCTTTGACCTAGTGACCTAAAAACCAATAGGGGTCAGGTAGTGGTCATTACCAACCACCACAGCAAATTTGAAGATCCTAGGCCAAACCCTTGAGCAGTTGTTGATCACAAACCATTTCACCCTTTAAGGTCACGGTGACCTTGACCTTTGACCTAGTGACCTAAAAAACAATAGGACTCATCTAGTTGTCATGACCAACCTCCTAAGCAAATTAGAAGATCATAAGCCAAACCCCTGAGCAGTTATTGATCAGAAACCATTTTACCAGTTAAGGTCATGGTGACCTTGACTTTTGACCTAGTGACCTCAAAATCAATAGGCGTCATCCAGTGGTCATGACCAACTACCACAGCAAGTTTGAAGATTCTTAGCTTAACCCTTGAGCAGTTATTGATCGGAAACAATTTAACCATTTAAGGTCATGGTGACCTTGACCTTTGACCTAGTGACCTCAAAATCAATAGGGGTCATCTAGTGGTCATGACCAACCACCACAGCAAGTTTGAAGATCCCAAGCCAAACCCTTGAGCAGTTATTGATCGGAAACTATTTCACCATTTTAGGTCATGGTGACCTTGACCTTTGACCTAGTGACCTCAAAAACAATAGGGGTCATCTACTTGTCATGACCAACCACCACAGCAAGTTTGAAGATTCTAGGCCAAGTCGTTTATTAGTTATCGTTCGGAAACCATCGATCTACCGACCGACCGACCGACCGACAGACCGACCGACCGACATGTGCAAAGCAATATACCCCCATTTTTTCAAAAGGGGGGTATAATAAATCCAGATAAATATTTAATAAAACCTACTAGAAATACAAGATATGCACAACCCCATAGTTATGCAGTACAAACATCAAGAACAGACTCCAGGAAATGGTCATTCTTCTACCAAACTATTAAAGACTGGAATGCTCTACCACAAAACATCGCAGAAGCAAAGTCGCTTGAGATATTTAAATCTCAGGTGACAAAGCAAATCTGACAAAAAAAAGGCTATTCAAAAATATCAATGGGAAGGGGGGTTGTTATTGCGCACAACTGGCAGAGTATTCGGCACGACGAAGGCGGCCAGTCAAAGGAAGAAGAAGAAGAGGGCATTTCAAGTTTTTCATTTGTAATATAGCAGCCTTCTGTCCGACATAAGATCATTTTAATGTAACCCAGTTTGCTAATGGTAATTCACGTAAGCAATGATGGCTTTATCAATACTAATTAGTTATAGTAATTAGCTAAGTTTTATAATGGAATATGAACAAAGGATTTATTGTCTGTGGCAGAAACTGTAAATCTATCGTTCTATCTACCCGACAGAAGTACCCATTTTGACGCAGACCAATAATTGATTTACCTTGATTTACCTTGATCCTGATGGTCTTCATAATAATGACGCACCTACTTTGATTTGTGAATTAATGATAAACAATGAAAGCTAATGTCATCATAGTCATTATTGTTGTAAATAGAAATAAAACTGGGTCACATCATTCACACCGAGGATGACAGTTTCTCTCCCTACAAAGGTTGAAATAGATATTTAATTCAGTGTGAGCACAATCCTTCTTCATCTTCCAATAAAGTACCAATCCCACTCTGGGGCAATGTCGTACAGCTGTTTATGTACAATTGCAAGTGTAACCGAATTGAGTGTTAGGCCTTAGGGAGCGGCTACTCTCCCGTCGGTTCGACTCTGGGTTTCCTTAAGACCTGAGGGATTCAAATTGCCAAGCAAGAAAACTTAACAGTTATTATTTTATTTAATGAAGCTAGACTCTAATTAAATTGTCTCTGCACATAAAGTGTTTATGGATGGAGCTTTCAGGTGAGGAGCTATCGTCTTTTCGTAGACCCTTACAACGTGTCGACAACACGTATAAGTAAGGAGTTAGGAGACAACCTGTCGGCAACAGGTTTTATTCTCCTTCGGGTTGGAGCCGTCGTCTTCTCTCCCTACTGCGCCACGACAACGTGCCTCGTAAGGAATTATATTTCCTCAGAGATGTGGTTATAGGCTGAAAACTACAGTGTATGTTCGACAAATATACTAGCAACTATCTAAAAGTAGTAGTTTTGAAAGGGGAGGGGAGCACAAGTTCCTATTAACGTGAAACTAAAACTCAAGTAAATCATCTGACCCCAGTGCAGTTACACTTTTGTCTTAAAAAATTTGTGCTCACCATTTTTAGCTCACCTGAGCAAAGCTCAGGGTGAGCTTTTGGGAGACTTGAATGTCCGTCGTCCGTCGTGCGTCGTGCGTCGTGTGTCGTCAACAATTTGCTTGTGAACACTCTAGTGGTCACAATTGTAGTCTAATCCTCATGAAACTTGGTCAGAATGAAAGTCTTGATAAAATCTCGGACGAGTTCGAAAGTGGGTCAAGTTGGGTTAAAAACTAGGTCACTAGGTCAAATAGTAGGAAAACCTTGTGAACCCTCTACAGGTCACATTTTTAGCCCAATTTTCATGAAACTTGGTCAGAATGATTGTCTTGATAAAATCTCGGAGGAGTTTGAAAAATGGGTTATGTGGGGTAAAAAACTAGGTCACTAGGTCAAACAGTAGAAAAACCTTGTGAACACTCTAGTGGTCACAATTTTAGTCCAATCTTCATGAAACTTGGTCAGAATGAATGTCTTGATAAAATCTCGGACGAGTTCGAAAGTGGGTCAAGTGGAATTAAAAACTAGGTCACTAGGCCAAACAGTAGAAAAACCTTGTGAACACTCTAGTGGTCACAATTTTAGTCCAATTTTCATGAAACTTGGTCAGAATGATTGTCTTGATAAAATCTCGGACGAGTTCGAAAGTGGGTCAAGTGGAGTTAAAAACTAGGTCACTAGGTCAAACAGTAGAAAAACCTTGTGAACACTCTAGTGATCACAATTTTAGTCCAATCTTCATGAAACTTAGTTATAATGATTATCTTGATAAAATCTCAAATGACTTTGAAAGTGGATTATATGGGGTTAAAAACTAGGTCACTAGGTCAAATAGTACGGAAACCTTGTGAACACTCTAGAGGTCACATTTATAGCCAAATCTTCATGAAAATTGGTCAGAATGATTGTCCTAATAACATTTTGGACAAGTTTGAAAGTGGGTTATGTGAGGTCAAAAAGTAGGTCACTGGGTCATTTCTTAGAGAAATCTAGTTTACACTTCAGTGGCCACATTTTTAGCCCAGTCTTCCTCAAACTTGCTCAGAGTGTTTGTCTTGGTGATATCAAGGTTGAGTGTGATCACGGGTTGGATGGGAATAAAAAGTAGGTCACTAGGTCAAATCTTAGAAAAATTACTTTAGAGAGCACATTTTTAGCCCAATCTTCATTGGTCAGAATCATTGTCTTGATAAAATCAATATACTAAATCTTTGAAAATCTTGTTCTGCAGAACCACTGCTCATGATCCACTGCTCATAATCCACAATCAACATTGTTCATATATTGTCCCTAAGGTCAATATTGACCCTACCCATGGGCTACCCTGCAAAAATCTTAAATCTATGGTAATCAGGTGAGCGATTAAGGGCCATCTTGGCCCTCTTGTTTCTTTATATTTCATGGATTCCAACTTGAGTATGATTGCTGACAACCTTTATTGAACAAAATGATGTTTTTAAGATTAAGGTAGCAAATTAAGGACGCTCAGCATGTACTATTGGAAAATCTTATTTTGTACTATCAAAAGTCATTTTTTCTAAACCTATTTGGTTAGGTATATTAATTTATTTGATTTATTTTCAGAAACATCAACAGACCTATCAAAACTGACATTTAAAATCCAGTTAAATGTGTGAGAGAAAAATTTAAAACCGGGATTACAAAGACACCTTTCAGATGAAAGATATTGCATTTGGCCAGTGTTTAAATAGAGTATAAATCTTTCATGCAAAGAATGTCACAAAATTTGGATAAAACCCTTCGATTAGGACTTTTAATGCAATGTTTCAGTTTCAAGACCCTTGAGGTTTCACGTTCCACTATACACCTTCCTTTTGATAATAAACAATCAAGTTAAGCAAGATATAAAAAAACTGTGACATATGGATCCCTCACAGAGGCAATGCCTTTTGATATGCCGCAAACCACATCTAAATTGTACACAAATTGATGCAGAAATTATGTATGTTTGAAAAGCAGACTCCTTTAAATATGCATCTGCAGAAAACATAACAACACAAAAGAGAAACCCAATTGTGTTGCATAATCTAATAATTATCTATAGCTTTCGATTGTATATGTATCCTATGGGGAGCATATATCGTGAGTTAGATTTTTCACTAAGTTTCCTCCCATAATCTTCAACCATATCAGTTAACCCTTTCCTCCATAAATACACCTTTCTATTCCTTTGCAAACAGAGTAGTGTAATTAATATTGATGAGGTCATTATTTCTTACATAAATATTTATGGAGGAAAGTGTTAATAAAAACTGATTTAATTGCCAATTACCTATAAATCACTCATTAGAAACGTGTTGTACTGAGCTTATCTGGTCATGTGACATGCAGAGTTGAGGCTACTGTCATACAATTGACAAATGCAGACTAACATGATCGAGTTAGAGTCACAACTTTTCAGAAAGAAAGAATTCTAGTTGAAACTTTCTTAGGACGATCCAAGTCTTATATACAGTCAAAAGACAACATTTGCACCTCAATCCATAAATGTAAAATAATGACCTCTAAGACCTAAAACTAAATTAATACATGGGGGTGACTTTAATTTGGGAGATGTTGATTTAAGAAATTGGATGTGCACCTTAAGTACAGGGTTTGAAGCAGTCATTATATGTTGTTTTGCTATAATAGACATAAATTTGTACGTGTGAAAGATCAGCTATTTTATGCCTACCGGTATATCATTGCCTAATGCTATTTCTCTCTCATTCACACAGGTGATCGTATGAGGAATGACTTTGGATTCGGTGAAAATGATGTTGTAAACATTGATAAAGTTATAGAGGCTCTTCATGATTTGGTAAGTTCATGTCTTCAATAAGTTCTTCATTCCTTTATAATTTTGATTCATTTTGAAATTGTGTGCCAACTTCATTTGCTCTCAGGAAATTGTACCTTCTCCACACAATAGTAATTTTCTATTCTTTGAAGTATATTTTCTATGTCTTAACCTTTTCCCTGTTCTATGTTTATTACAAATTTCAATACCTAATGAATATTCATGGACAAATGGTTATAATGAAATATGGAAGGTGGACCATTGTAGCTATTTTACGAAGTATAGAAACAGATCTATCTTATACCATTAGCAAACAGAGCAGACCCTGATCAGAGGGCTCCTCTAGGAGCCGTCTGATCTGGGTCTACTCTGTTTGCAAATGCGTGAAAACATGTTTATATGAGGGAAAGGGTTAAATGCAAACCAGATGGTAATCAGTTTTGAAAGGCTATTACAATTTGACAGCTTCAATGATTTTCTCCTTATATAGGTGGTTACCTCATTAACCCTTTACCTCATACATGCAGAGCAGACCTACAGTAGATCAGAATCTCCTGTAGGTGCTACCTGATAAGGCTTTGCTCTGTTCGCTAATGGAATAGTATAGATCTGATTCTATAGTTCCTGCTATGGCCAACAGTTTCTATATTCATTCACCATTATAAACAATCAGGTAATTAATATTCATGATATCACTGTTTGTTGTATGAATATTCATGAGATAAAGGGTTAACCCTTTCCTTTATATAAACGTGTTTTCACACATTTGCAAACAGAAAAGACCCATATCTGATCAGGGTCTGCTCTGTTTGCAGGTGGAATTTAAAAGATCTGTTTATTTACTTTTTAAAATGGCTACAATTTTCCACATTCCATGTTTTGTTTATAACTATTTTGTCCATGAATATTCATTAGGTATTGAAATTTGGAATGAACATAGAACACAGAAAGCATTAAAGGTACTGTTTACAATAGAACATAGTATCTTTTTTTGTTACCAATTGTTTGTAGAAAAAAATCGAATTTGAAACTGATCCATTATTGCTCAGCAAAGCACTTGTTTTTGTACAATGTACCCATTAAAAATTTCCAATTTAATAATGACAACAGCAAAAATGGGTGCCATTCTCAAAAAGATAAAAAAAATACTGGCAATTGATTTTTTTTATTCACTTATCAACACCATATGTCTAGTTTATTATAAATTGTATCAAATTATTGCTTGTTTACAAGGAAGTATTTTTATTGGTAATAAATAGGATGCATTATCTAAAATGAATGGCAGTGAAAACGTCCAAATGAACTACTGCAAACAGTGTAAAAAAATCTGAGTAAAACGTAAATTGTTTATTTAGATAACAATTTGTATTTTATTAAAGTAAATAATAGGTTCCTGAATTGATATTCTTTGTGTTTTTATTGCAAATTCATGCTGCAGTCTTCAAATTACAGGAAAGTTTAAGACATGATGCACACCAAAGACTTGAGGCAGAGACAATACAGGCCAGTATTAAAAGGCACAAACTACAGTTTCTACCTCAGCAGATCACACAAGAAATTTCAGGTAATTTTCTTGAGAAGAAATAAACTAGTTTATCATGCAGTAAGTTTTTTTTGTGCAACTTATTTGCCAGATACTGTTGTTCATTATATATGGTTTACCATTTTGCGCTGAATATTCATTTAAGAAATATTGACAGAATGAATGTTATTACTTGAATTTTTGCATAATGGCCTAATATGATCACAGAAATCTTTAGTCATAACATAAAAATAGAATTAGATCTATATCATTCCATTGGCAAACACAGCAGACCCTGATCAGATGACTCATACAAGAGCGATCTGATCTGGGTCTACTTTGTTTACAACGGCATGAAAAGGCAGTCTTAAAGGGTTTAATTCTTCTTGTTAGAATCATAAACTATATAATGAAAGGAATGCATATATTTAGCTAAACTGTGGTACAAGATGAAATTTGACTTGAACGTAAAGAATGATTAAAAACATGACACAAAGTATATCAAAATATTATAGCAGGGCCAAAACATATGCTCAGGTCAGGAAAATGGAAAATAACAATAGTTTTTATTAACCCTTTCCTTCATATAAATGCATTTTCACACACTTTCAAACAGAGTAGACCTGTAGGAGCCATCTGATCAGGGTCTGCTCTGTTTGCTTATGGAATTATATAGAATTGATTCTACACTGTCTGCCACATTCAATGATTCCTTTGTTAGTAATGCTTTAAAACAGTTCAGCTCATTAATATTCATGGCAATATTATTTCTTTCATGAATATTAAACAGCGAAAGAATGAGTTAATTATTGTTTAGTATACATGTATATACATTTTTGTCTTTTTCAGATGCTGTTACATCAGCTCGACAATCCAATGCAGATGCTCTTGCCTACCTGAAGAAGCGTTTAGATAGTATCAACAAGAACATAGTGTATTTAGAAGATTATCAGAAGAAACTAGATGAGGAGAATGCAGTTCTACAGTAATTTTCACTAATTATGCTGCAGTTAAACCTGTTTTAAGTGACCATTAACAAACTTTTGTTCTAGGCCTTTAAGGCAAGTGGCAGCTTAATGCAGGACAAAAGGAGCTTTCTACATTACCTTTGTCCTGCATTAGGCAATAACCTGCTGATTAAGACTCCTATAATTGAAGAATAAGTGGTCCCCTAAGACAGAGTTTTACTGTATTTTTAACTCGGTTTCCACGGAAAATCCTGTTATTGAAATGGTGATGTACAGTAGGTGGGCGGACGTTTAGGTGAGCGGGTGGCCGGGTAGGCAGGCAGGTGGACGGGTGGCTGCCAATCTTGTAAGCGCAACTCCCCTGAAACTGTTCTACAGATTTTCATAAAACCTTGCATGTAGCAAGGACACAATATGTAGATGTGCATATTGTCGGGGATTTTTCCTTCTGCAATTTTTCTAGGAGTTATGCCTCTTTGAACTTAGAAATCATCAGTTAATAGTGAAGGAAAACCGGTTTGATGTTGTGTCAACATTTCTTGTTAACCATGGCAGACTCTTTATCATTTCATAAACAAACAAAGCAGACCCTGATCAGATAGCTCCTACAGGAGTCATCTAATCTGCATCTACTCTATTTGTAAAGGCATTCAAAGGAGTATATATGAGGCTAAAGGTTAAAGTGTTAGCATTATAATCATTCCATATTGTATAGAACAAGTTCATGTAGTTCATTAGTTAAAATCATGCATGTAAATACAATGTATGAATGAGACATGTCCTGTGACTCAAAACATTACCATATGTATATGTTGTTTTTACATTGTGAGGGATTCCCATTTACTATTTAACATTGATATGTGACTATTCAACTAACTAGCTTTGTAACACATTTCAGTCCAGAGAGAGAACTTATACGACAGCAGCATGAAGAAATTATTTCCCAGCTGAATCAAAGGATGGCAGAAAAGGCCAGGTTTGTGCAGTAACCTTTTACACCTTAGTCTAATAGCTGTAACCCTTTACCCCATGAATATTCAGGCCAGAAATAATGACATCATGAATGTTAATTAACTGAATCTTTATAATGGCACCATGATCAAAGGAATTCTTTGTCATGACAGAAGTTGTAGAATCAGATCTTTATTATAGCATAAGCAAACAGCAGACCCTGATCAGATGGCTCCTATAGGAGCTGTCTGATCTGGGTCTACTCTGTTTGCAAAGGTATACAAAGGCGTATTAATGGAGTAAAGGGTTAACCCTTTCCCTGTTCTATATTTATTCCAAATATCAATGCCTACTGAATATTTATAGACTAAATAGTTATAATGAAATATGGAAGGTTGAACATTGTACATAGCCATTTTAGAAATTAAAGAAACATATGTATCAAACAGAGCAGACCCTGATCAGACAGCTCATACAGGAGCCATCTGATCTGGGTTTACTCTGTTTGCAAAGGTGTTTATATGAGGGAAAGGATTAATCCGTTTTGTGCTGAATAAAAAAATGTCTGCAAAGTTTTTTTGTTTTTCAGAAACTATTGGCAGAGTGCCAAACTGTTAAAATATGTTAATCACTAATTTGTTGCTAACGTGCAAATAGTTAATGCTTTAGTATGCTATGGGCAATTTAGCGATATATTTTCAAACTGTTATGATGCAAATGAGATACCCTTGAACTAGAAATATCATAAGAATTCACATTTTTTGACAATTTATGAAGACACATATTGCCTTTAGTGATAGAATATTGATTGAAATAAAATATAACCCATACTTACATTATCTGTGTCAGGCTTTGTTATGCTTAACCCTTTCCCTGTTCAATATTCATGTATATTCACGATATCATGAATATTAATTAGATTATTTATTGTAATGGCGTATGAACGCAGGACATTTTGGCTCAGTCAAAAACTGCAGAATTAGACCTTTATTATACCATAAGCAAACAGAGCAGACCCTGATCAGACAGCTCCTATAGGTGTCATCTGATCTAGGTCTACTCTTTTTGCAAATGTGTAATAAAACGTTTATATAAGGGAAAGGGTAAGCTTACCAAAATCCAATAATTTGGCAAGAGCTGGTACCCACATTTGCTTTTCTGTGTATGATGAATATCCAGACTATTGGTTCTCTCACACAGATTGTGGTATGCAATTTAAAGTTAGGTAAAGATCGTAGACTTGGAGTGTCACCATAATTATTAATAATTTAGGAAATTGTCATGAAATTATCTGTACAAAACGGACCTAGAATGTATTTAATTTCCCTTTTCTGGACATGGTTTACTGCATGGTCAAAACAATTTTAATCCTTTGAATATGGAAAACAAGTATACAGTAGAACCTGTCCTGTGTGGCCATTCATTTATTGAACATGTAGGTCTTAAAAAGCAGGTGGTTGCTTAATGCAGGGCAAAAGTAATACGGAACACTCCTATAGGAGTTTTCTGCATTGTATTGGACCTGCATTAAGCTACCACCTGCCTTACAGACCCATAATAAGACCTTTTTGATGGCCACTTAAGGCAGGTTATACTGTACTGGAATTATGTCTCCCCCCATATTTATATGGGGGAGACATATTGTTTTTGTGAGAGTTGTCTGTCACACTTTTTGTCCGGACGATAACTTCAATATGCCTGATGCCAGTTGATTGAAACTTCATATATGGAAAGAGCATAATGAGAGGAAGTGTCATGCACAAGGTCCATAACTCTGGCTTCACTAATATAGGAGTTATTGCCCTTTGTAAAAAAACCAACACTTTTTTGTCCGGACGATAACTTCAATATGCCTGATGCCAGTTGATTGAAACTTCATATATAGAAAGAGCATAATGAGAGGAAGTGTCATGCACAAGGTCTATAACTCTGGCTTCACTAATATAGGAGTTATTGCCCCTTGTAAAAAATTGCACACTTTTTTGTCCGCACGATAACTCCTATATGGCTCATGCCATTGGATTGAAACTTCATATATGGAAAGATCATGACAAGAGGAAGTGTCATACACAAGGTCCATAACTCTGACTTCACTAATAATGGAGTTATTGCCCTTGTAAATTTTTTTCACAATTTTTTGTCCAGACGATAACTCCTATATGGCTCATGCCATTGGATTGAAACTTCATACATGGAAAGATCATGATAAGAGAAAGTGTCATGCTCAAGGTCCATAACTCTGGCTTCACTAATATATGAGTTATTGCCCTTTGTAAAAAAAACCCACAATTTTTTGTCAGGATGATAACTCCTATATGGCACATGCCATTGGAGTGAAACTTCATACATGGAAAGATCATGATAAGAGAAAGTGTCACGCATAAGGTCCTTAACTCTGGCTTCAATAAATTTAGAGTTATTGCCCCTTGTACATTTGTTTAACGCTTTCTTGTCCGGACGATAACTCCTACATAGCTCTTGCCATCGTATTGGAACTTCATTCATGGAAAGAGCATGGTGAGAGAAAGTGTCATGAACAAGGGCCATAACTCTGGCTTCAATACTTTTGGAGTTATTGCCCTTTGTTACATTTTTTGTCCGATCAATAACTCCTGTTCGACTGATGCTATTGGAATGACATTTCATTTACGGAAAGAGCATGATGAAAGTAAGTGTCATGCACAAGGGCCATAACTCTGGTATCAATATTTTTGGAGTTATTAGCTGTTATATATCATTTTCTTCTTGAAAAATGTGGTGTGGAAAGCGCATAATGAGGGGAAGTATCAATCATCAAGTCCATAACATTTTTAGTGATTTCTATTTACATATTGCTTTTATTAGAGGGGAGACAACCGTTTTTGTGACAAAAACCTCTAGTTAACAAACAATGTAGACCCGGATCACAGAACTCCTATATGAGCCCTCTGATCAGTGTGACTGTGTCTGCACTATTTGTCATTTCATATGAATGGACACTGTTATTAAATACTGATGGACCATTCTACAGTGAATATTTCAAAACTTTAATGATTTATGTTAATTATACCCCATGCAGCGAAGTTGCGAGGGGTATATAGTTTTTGACCCGTCCGTTAGTCTGTCATTGTATCCTAATACATTGTTGCTCCTCTAGCAGTTTCATTTCTTGAAAATTTGCTTTAACAATTGTCATGAATAAAAGCTTGGAGGAGTATAATTTTCAGATGAATCTGTCAAGGGGAACCACTTTTTTCTCTAACAATGCAGTGGCATGGGGTATGTGAGCTTGCTCACTAAAATTCTTTAATTTAATACTTGTATTTATAACGGAGTGTCTATTTCCACGTATTTTTTCTAACCGGTGAAAGGGTAAAAATCACATGCATCGTGAGAATTACACAATACGGCCAGAAATTCCGATAAGATCCTAATAGTACATTGACATGCATTTAATTGGACGAATAAACTATTCATATAAGTAAATTATAAATCTTAATACTGTTTTATGAAGGCCAAATGTAAGCATATTCCAAAATGTTAAAAATCCTTGCCTTATATGCAAAAATAATTAGCCTGCACAGTCCATGTACATGGTATCAGGTTGATAAAAGTAAAGAAATAATAATCCCGTGAACATTGTGCATGGTATAGATATATAATGCATTAATATAAATAAAAAGAATTACCCACCTTATATATGAACAGTACATAAGTAAAATTCCATATAACAAATAGTAACTATGACAAATTCACTCAAATCCAAAATACACTATTTCACAAAATATCCCTCGTAGTATTACCACGAAGTCTGTATTTACTTCGTGGTATTACCGCTCTCTTCCCACAAACTTCCGTGAAATAATAAAAAAAATGACCACAAAATTTTAACTTGATTGAAAACTCAGTATACAAGCCGAGTTTCTGTCAGCTTTGATACACACATTTCACAGTCGGTAATTACGAGTTGTTTGCAATGCAAACACCAAACAACACGCGCTAACAGCTTTGGTAAGCCGACAAACGCATTAATTGGTGTTACTCATTCACACCTGTAAACGTATAACAGCAAGCCAACCTACTGTGGAGCAAAATTTGACCAAGCTGAAGGAAACATGATTTACCTATATAAACTTCAGAGAAATCTAATTTCATCGAATAATCTGTTTCTCACGAGGCAAAGAATATTCTCTTGATACAATGGCTGTACTGTACGTCGGAGACTCGATCTTCAAGTACCTGGAGGTTGGAAACGGGTGCGTCCGTTCTCTGAGCGAAATTGTAACTTGAACAGCTGTATATTGACTTGCCATATATATTTGCATTAAAGCTGAAGCTAAAACACACAAATTCTGGTCTAACGGAAAATACGTGGTACTAAGCAAAGGGACATAACCCGCCGACAAGGTCTATCTTATTAGGATAGGTTATCGTTCCTTTCCTACCACGTAATTTGAGTTCTCCCGTATTTTAAGACATAACAATACATTTTTTCACTGCAAAAGCTTTTTCATATACAAAGTGTTCGAATACTTTTTTATATTAAATATGAAGACAATTTAATTATTAATCTGAAGCTAAACTAAAAATAGTCTGGTCTAACCAAAATTACGTGGTACTAAGCATTTTTCATTGCAAAAGCTTTTTCATATATCAAGTGCTCTAATATTTTTTTAATTAACTATGAAGACAATTTATAAATAAATCAGAAGCTAAACTAAATCTGGTATAACCAAAATTACGTGGTACTAAGCAAAGGGAAATCACCGCTGACAAAGTCTAACTTATTAGGCTAGGTTATCGTTCCTTTCCTACCACGTAATTTTAGTTCTCCCGTATTTTACAACATAATATTACATTTTTTTTACTGCAAAAGCTTTTTCCTATATCAAGTGTTCGAATACATTTTTTTTATTAATTCTTAATAAGACAATTTATATATAAATCTGAAGCTAAACTAAACAAATTCTGGTCTAACCGAAATTACGTGGTACTAAGCAAAGGGAAATCACCGATGTGAAAGTCTACCTTATTAGGCTAGGTTATCGTTCCTTTCCTACCACGTAATTTGAGTTCAGTCTAACCTATATTACGTGGTACTAAGCGTGACCCGGTTTCTAACGTATTTTATTAAGGCATAACACTACTTTTTCCATTGTAACAAATTTTATATATTAAGCTTATTGTTACACATCTGTTTGAAAAATATCTGAAGCAAAACTGTAAAAAAAATAGTACTTAAATTTACGGGGCACTACAGTAAGCAAGTTGTAATTATATTACCGTGCAAAACTTATGGTCAAATTAAGCTATTTTTCTCGTTTGATACAATTTCATACTACAATTTATTTATTTATTACTTTAAAATGATTAAAATCCCAAATACATGAATTGTTTTTTCCTAATCAGACTTTTGGCAAATATTGGCCGGAAACTTTCTTGACGTGGGGGTGATTTTCACGAAAAGATGATTATTATGTGCATACGTGGAAATAGCGAGTCGCTATTTCCACGTAAAATACGTGGAAATAGACTGAAGCAAAACTGTAAAAAAAATAGTACTTAAATTTACGGGGCACTACAGTAAGCAAGTTGTAATTATATTACCGTGCAAAACTTATGGTCAAATTAAGCTATTTTTCTCGTTTGATACAATTTCATACTACAATTTATTTATTTATTACTTTAAAATGATTAAAATCCCAAATACATGAATTGTTTTTTCCTAATCAGACTTTTGGCAAATATTGGCCGGAAACTTTCTTGACGTGGGGGTGATTTTCACGAAAAGATGATTATTATGTGCATACGTGGAAATAGCGAGTCGCTATTTCCACGTAAAATACGTGGAAATAGACTGAAGCAAAACTGTAAAAAAAATAGTACTTAAATTTACGGGGCACTACAGTAAGCAAGTTGTAATTATATTACCGTGCAAAACTTATGGTCAAATTAAGCTATTTTTCTCGTTTGATACAATTTCATACTACAATTTATTTATTTATTACTTTAAAATGATTAAAATCCCAAATACATGAATTGTTTTTTCCTAATCAGACTTTTGGCAAATATTGGCCGGAAACTTTCTTGACGTGGGGGTGATTTTCACGAAAAGATGATTATTATGTGCATACGTGGAAATAGCGAGTCGCTATTTCCACGTAAAATACGTGGAAATAGACTCGGCCTATTTATAAACAGTTGACAATAAGTGCTCTCATTTTCTGCTTACAGCATGCAGATTCAACTGAATGAAACAAGAGACAAAGTTCGACAAACCAACCAAGATGTGAGTGATTGCTGATTTTATTTGTTTGACCTTTCATTTACCATGTAAAAAGTTCATCAGAGTTTGAACAAAAGAAATCAACTGCCTCTGTAAATGTTGCATCAGTTATATTTTGATAAAGAATCACTGATAAAATTTCACTGAAATTCAACTCTAACTCTTAAAAATTCAGACATTGCTAACGACACCAAAATGTTGATATGCAGTGACATAATACATAATATTTTTTTTACCTCACCATATTTGTTCAAGTTACCCTTTTCTTTCTTAGATATTTATGGAAGAAATAATGAACTTATGAATATTAATCAGTTGAAATTTTTTAATGGCATATGAATACAGGAATGTTTGGCAATGGTAGAAACTGTAGAAACAGATCTTTATTATTTTGTAAGCAAACAGAGCAGACCCTGATCAGATGGTTCCTACAGGAGTTGTCTGATCTGGTTCTTCTCTGTTTGCAGAGGAGTGAAAAAGCATCTCTGCCAGGTAATGATAATTTGAATGCAATGAAAGCAATGACTTCATTTGATTTCAGGTTTTGTAAGGCTTTAGAAACCAAGTCAGTGTTCTTAGTTAGCTGGTACTATCCACATGCTAACATTCACCATATGTGCTTTATTCAGATTGTTGACTTAGAAGATGGCATTTTACAACTGAAAGAGGACCTTATTCATGAAAGAAGTGAAGCAAGAAGTGAAAAGAGGCAGTTGAAGAAAGCTGTGGTAAGTATTGTTAATGTTTGAATCACCAGCAGTTCCAGGACTTAAAAACAATTGAAAACACACATTATCCATTTAATTGGTCAACCACCCTTCTTACACCTTAGCAAACAGAATAGATGCAGATCAGGCAGTTACTGCATGTCAGCTGAGCCTGGCATGAATTTTTATCAAGGGAAAAGGTTTAGCCCATTCCCTCATAGGCTATTTTTAGATACAACCTCTTTGAATATAGGCTATTTTTAGATACAACCTCTTTGAATAAATCTACCGAAAAGGAGCATAGTAACAAGAGAAAAGGAAAATTTTAGAATTTTGTATTTTGAAACCATTGTGATAAATAGAGATTTGCTCCTATAGGAGCAACTGCTCTATTTATCACAATGGTTTACAAAGCGACTTTTACAGAGTCGTGAAAAGTCCTCAATATGAGGGAATGGGTTAAAGGCAAAATTTGTAAAAATCTCTGCAAACAGTCTGTAGCCTGATGAGATGTTAGTAACTCAGTGTCTTATCACATCTAAACTGTTTGACAATCTAAATATGGTTTTCAAAAGAAATGAAAGATAAACTTACCTCCAGAATTGATCCATTTACTTCAGTAGGCCATTGTAGACCCAGGTCCGAGGAATCCCAAAGGATACTTTGATCAGTGTCTATAATGTTTGCTGGACCATTGGATGTCTGTAGTTTATACCAGTATATGTTGTTAGCAGTGCCCCATCGACATGGGAGTATGATGGGTTCCAATATTAAATGCAACAATATTACAGTATAACCTCTCTATAATGGCCACTAAATAACATAAAGTATTTTGTGTTAAAGGCAGGTGGTTACTTAAAGCAAGATGAAAGTTAAACAGAACGCTCCTATAGGAGCGTTCTGTTTTACTTTCACCTTGCTTTAAGCAGCCACCTGCACTAAATACCAACTAATTAACACAATTTAGTGGCTGTTATAGAGAGGTTTTACTGTAGAATTTTTGTGGTGCGGTAATAGTATTGCTAATTTGACATGCTTAGGAGATTTGTGAATGTAATAGTGAGTTATTTTGCAACATCAACCTTCAATGTATGCCTTTAAAATTCATTGTTGAATTTTATACTGTGTTTTTATATGAGGGACTTGAAGTAAAATGTAATACTTATATTTATATAGATATAGTTCAGATATTGACTGATCACAATTTATAAGACGAGGATTTTTGTTTCTTCAATTACAGGCAAGTACATCAGAAAAAACAAAGGAACAGAGAATTTTCAATATAGAAAAGAAAAAGTAAGTTTTGAAGAAAATTATTGTTGGATAATATATATTAGTCTTAGCATTGCTTTTGAAAGTCGTAATTGATCGAAAGTTTACAATTATACCAGTGTGTGAGTTCTTTCTCTTTTGAAGCATATTTGGGGTTGTGCAAGTGTAATCTCTTCCCTGATAGAGATACCTTGTCATGCCCGTTAGGAGCTATCTGATCAGGATCTGCTCTGTTTGCTGATGGCATTACATAGGTCTGATTCTGCAATTTCTGCCAACCAAACTTTCCTGTGTTCATATACCATTATAAAAAGTTTGCCATCATTTTTTATATGAATATTCATGAAGTAAAGGGTTGTAATAATCAAAGTAACTTCATGATTCACTGGAATCCAGACTATTTGAAACTTGAATCATATTTTAACCCTTTACTCCATGTATATTTGCTTAAGAAATAATGAGTATGGTTTTTGATAATGGTGTATAAACACAGGAAGTTTTAACCATGGTAGGAACTGTAGAATGAGATCTACATGTATATCATTTCCTAGGCAAACAGAGCATTCCCTGATAAAACAGTTCATACTCTGTTGGCAAAGGCATAACATGGTGTATCTATGGAGTAAAGAGTTTAAGACAAAATGAAAAAGGAATGGTTCTGTCAAAAACTGAATCAGTGACAGCTATTTAGTGTCCAAATGGTTAGCTGAGATGTTGATAGACATTTTTAAAATGCAATAGTCAATGATTAACCCTTTCCCTGTTGAATATTCATGCAAGAAATAATGATATCATTGATATTAATTAGATTGGGTTTTTTTATAATGGCATTTGAACACACAAGACAGTTTTGACTCTGGCAGAAACTGTATAATCAGATCTATATTATACCATAAGCAAACAGAGCAGACCCTGATCAGACAGCTTCTACAAGAGTTGTCTGATCTGGGTCTACTCTGTATGCAAAGACATGAAAAGGCGCGTATATGTAGGAAAGGGTTAACCATTTACCTCATGATTATACATGTAAGATATAATTACATCATGAATATTTATTTGCTAAAAACTCATATGACCAGAGGAATTATAGCAGAAACTATTAAATCAAATCTATATTATTTCATAATCAAATATGGCAGACCCTGATCAAACAGCTACTACAGGAGGTTTACTCTGTTTTCAAAAGGCATTGAAAAGCATATCTATAAAGTAAAGGGTTAAAATATGTTTGATTTCAGGGAATTGGATGTACTTCATGAGAAACTTGTCGACAGTGAGGGCAAACTAGATACACTTAGGAAGGTAAGTTTTGGATTTAGGATGATTTTGGCTTTATGTACACAAATTATACCATATCTTTTGATTGTGGTGATGGATGCTCCACTTTAGACATTTGGTTTGTTTGAAATCACACAGTTACTAGTAATAATGGTCTTTGTGATGAAATTGAAGTTTCAAGGCCAAATGCCGGGACTTGCCATTTAGAGGAGTTGATCAATCTTGAAATTGGAAATCCCCCAGTGTAGACTTATATCAGACAGCTCCTGTAGGAGATGCCTGATCAGTGATCATGGTCTGCTCTGTTTGATTTTTGATTAATATTGATTTCATTCTTTTACTTTCTGCAATGGTCAAAAATCCCTTTGTTCATATTTCGTCATAAAATTCAGGCAATTAATATTCATAAAGTCAATATTTCTTACTTGAATTTTCTGTAAGTAAAGTGTTAACTGGTAGAATTATTTTTACCAAAGTTTTAGTTTTAATTGTTTATCTCACACTGCTAATGTATGCATTTTGAGTTTAACCTTTGTCAGCACAAAAACAAGTTTGTAGTTCAAGGTCAAAGGTATTACAGTACAAGATGTGTTCTGGGTTAAGAAATAAACAACGAGAAAAGTTGAACATTTTGAACTATTTGCATGCTAAATCCTTGTCATCTGCAAAACATTGTGTCTGCTGCAATCCTCGTTTTTTCACCATTTTCTTAAAGATACAGTTACAGTGACAGTAGTTTGGATCCTGATGAGACATCGAGTTATTTAACATCTCATCTGGATCTAAACTGTTTGAATGGTTTGTCATGGATTTGTTGCTAGTGTACAAAAAGGTACAGTAGAACTCCTCTAAACTGGATGTTACATGTAGTATAAATATCGGTTTTGGAGACAGGAAGCAGCTTTATGCAGGGTGAAAGTCTGGCAGAAAGCTCCTATGACTTTCACCCTGCATTAAGCAGCCACCTGCCTAAAAATATCTAAATTCTTCTCTACTAGTGTTCCAGTTTAGAGGGATTCTACTGTAAATAAACAATAAGTGAAGGAAAAATGACATCTTTCAAAAAAGGAGACTGCTTAAAGCATAACAGAAGTAATGCAGGAAACTCCTATTTATTTTTCTGCATTAATGTTGTCCTGCATTAAGCTCCAACAGACATACTTCTCTTTGAATAGATTTATTATATTACATTTTTTGTAATTTTTTTCTGCACAGAGTTTACGTCGGTATGAGACATCAAAGGCAAAGCTAGAGGGTCAGGAGAGAGCATTAACAGCCCAACTACAGAAACAGTTCAAACAGAATGAAGAACTCAGGAGGAAAGGGTACAGTATTTACCATAAATATCTACAATATTTACCATTAGTATTCAAATACTCATTCTTACCACTCTATTGGCTTATAAAGATAAATTAATTAATTTAGCACCATTTGGAAAACCTCTGATTAATGAAGTAGCAAATAATGCAGACCCTGTATCCATGCTTATAAAACTTTTAGTTGAGTCTGAGTTCGTTCTCAAATTTTTGATTGGTCAGATTTGAGAACCCAAATCTGACCAATCAAAAGCTTGAGAACAAACTCAACTAAAAAGTTTTATAAGCATGGACCCTAATAAAGTTATTCCTTTAGGGGCAGTATGATCTGGGTTTACACTGTTTGTCAAAGTTTGTCTGGCCAAAGTTTTAGAGTAATCATGGCAAATGCAAAGCAAGAATGACCAGTGCATAGTCTGTTTGGCAGATTTCAAAGTGATTGTCATATTACTGAGCAGTATTTATCCTCCCTATCTGTTTTTAAAGCAACATACATGTACATCAATTTAGCACCATTTTGATAATTTTACATATAGCAGCAGTTAGTGTAGATCTGGATCAAATTGCTAAGAAGAAGCAGTTTGATATGGTTCTGTGCTAATTGCCTTTTAACATTGGTCTGTCCTGATATTGAAATAATTAGATTTAATCATAACAAGGATGCCATTTCCACAATTTACTCATATTTACTCTCAATTATCCATGAGAAATTGTAATGTTTAAAGTTAATTAGCTAAAGTTTTATAATGTAAACCTTTCAATGGAACTTTTTTCCTTTGAAAAAAAACTGTAGAATCAAATCTATATCACGTCAAAAGCAAAGCAACCAGAGCAGACCCTGATCAGACAGCTCCAATAGGAGATGTCTGATCTGGGTCTACTTTGTTTTCAAATGCATGAAAATGTGTCAATATGAAGGAAAGGGTTAATTTAGTTATCCATCAGGTTTTGCCTTATTGTTCTGTCAAATATAGTTATATCATATTTCACTGATTTTGTTGCTGTATTTTCCAGAGCCTCCATAATTAATGAAGATGTAAAACTGCAGCAAGAATTTACAGAAAATGAAAGACAGTTGTCAAAGAAGTTGAAAAGAGTGAGTTGTAAAACCAGGAAAATATTAGAGATAAAGTGCAATGTTGGCTTGAGTACAATATTTATAGAGAATGGTATACCCAGGACTCTTAAAATACAGATTATTTCTATAGCAGGGAAATTGTGATGCAGACAGCTTCTTTTTCAGTACATTAACTTTGTTCTGCATTAAACTACCACCCACCTTAAAAACTCAGATTTACGCTTTTTAGCTTACCTGTGTACAAAGTGCTTGTGGTGAGCCATAGGGTCATATAATGCTCATTGCCTGTTTGTCCATGATACATATATATTTGCTTTTACACTCTACCACCCACAATTGTAAAGCAACCTTAACTCAGTATTCATGGCCATTTGATCTTGGTCAGGATAGATTATGGGCAAAACTGAACAAGTATGTATAGTGTTACGTATCCTGTCATAATTTACTATGTTTGTACTCTAGTACCTTTGATTCTTCATGTATCCTTGTTTTATTTCCAAATAATGTACAATGCTTTATGATCTTTACCGGGTTGGAGTATGGGCAAAATCAGATCAGTTATGATATATAATGTACATGTCTTTATTTGCTATTCTTGCATAGAATTTGACCAATATGGATTATGAACAAAACTGGACTGGTTGGTCTAAAGTTATGTATCGGTACCATTGATTTATCCAAGGATGTCATATTTTACAATGTTAACACTCTAGCTTCTTCATTCTTTCACAGATCCTGATCATATTTAGGTATAAAGTGTATGACTGTACCACATCTGCCAAGTTCCATATTAGACAAACCAGAAGCTGTAGGTCTAGTGCTTTGTTCCTTTCCTTTTCCTAACTTGCATTGAACAGTTGTAACACTATACTCATCATGTTTTCTCCAAATTTAAAACTGAACTGATGGTAACTGAGGTGAGACCCCTTTTTGCTGCCTTTCCAAACAGAGTAGACCCAGATTAGACAGTTCCTGTAGGAGCTGTCTGATTAGGGTCTGCTCTGTTTGCTAATGGAATTTGATAGATGTGTTTGTACAGTTCCTTCTTTGGCAAAAACATCTCTTGTCAATGTTTTGTTATAAAGTTATTTCAATGATTATTTATGAAATCTTGTATAATGTTCAAGTTGGAATAGGTTAACCCATTCCCCCATAGGCTATTTTTAGATCCAACCACTTTGAATAAATCTAACGAAAAGAAGCATTAACTAGAGAAAAGGAAAATTTTAGAATTTTGTAGTTTGAAACCATTGTGATAAATAGAGCATTTGCTCCTATATATTTATCGCAATGGTTTCAACAGGTGACTTTTACAAAGACGTAGAAATGCATATTTATGGAGGAAAGGGTTAAGACGGGGTTTTACTGTAGTTGGTTATGTTTTGGTATTACTAGTGAGGCTTCATTAGGGAATAGGTTAAGATGGGATTTTACTGTACTTTGGCTATGTTTAGGTGTTACTAGTGAGGCTTCATTAGGGAATAGGTTAAGACAGGGTTTTACTGTAATTTGGTTATGTTTGGTATTACTAGTGAGGCTTCATTAGAGGATACATGTAGTCAGGTGTTTACTATCTTCTGCTTTTCAGCTGGAAAATGAAATTGAGCATGAGACGGGCAGGTATGATGAACTGGATCAAAAAAGGACAGATTATGCTGATGGTAATTTGATCTGTGGCAAACTGTAGATAAATTTGTGATAACCGCAACAGTTTTGATCCAGATTGGACAGAGTTATCTGGAATCTCATTGGATCCAAACTGTTTTACACTCTTTGTAATGAATAGAAGAGAATACGTTAGGTGGACAACATTTTGACAAATAGAGAATTCTCTATCTCTTTCATTACAGACATATATACAGATTTTTGTGTATATGAACTTATGAAGTATAATATCCTAACAGCAACCTTCTCTATAAATTGACGTTTATTTTTATATTTTATAAATGCATTATTTTGCCCCAAATATCTTGATAGGGGCGTATCGTTTTAGCCTGTCTGTTTGTTGGTTTGTCTGAATCTTTAAAATTGGTCATAACTTTTGAACTATTACAGATGTATATGTCTTATATGGCATGCATACTCATCTTATGAAGATGCAAGTTTTTAGTGGTGCCATGTCAAGGTCAAGGTCAAACTATAAGGTCAACGGTCAAATTACTCAAACTTTAACATTAGTCGTAACTTGAATAAGTAAATGTATATATATATTTCATATTTGGCGTCTTCAAAATAAATATATTCATCTCATGAAGCTCAACTTTTGAGTGTTGCCATGTCATGGTCAAGGTAAATGTCAAGGTCAAAGGTAACTTTTAGGTCAGAGCTCTTGTTGGGGGCATAGTGTTTCACACACAAATCTTAGTTGATTATTCCTTTTAACACTATGGACCAATTTTGTGATGACCTTTGAAAACAGTTTTGATTGAGATGAAATTCAAAGTAACTCAGTATCTTATCAGGATCCAAATTGATAAACAATCAGAAACTGCTTTCTGAAAGTAAATAAAAGAAAAGATGTAATTTTAGCAGACCTCATTTTTTGCAGGTAACAATTACTTAATAGCATACAAAGTTTACTTGTGGACAAACTGTTACCACATAGAAGGTGGAATGCTATGTCACCTGGATTGCTTTAATTTCTTTCCCTGTTGAATATTTATGAAAGAATTGGTGACATCATAAAAATTTAATTTTCATATTGGCATATGTAAACATGAATTTTTGGTATTAGTAGATACCGCAGTCAGATCTTTAATAATTTCATAAGCATAGATTAGAGAGCAGACCGTCTCCTAAAGGAGCTGTCTGAACTTGGTCTATTCTGTTAGCAAAGGCATGAAAAGTGTGTGTATGAGGGAAAGGGTGATGTAATGAATACTAATTTTATTTCTCATTCCAAGATTAATTTGTCTTCTACAGAACTAGAAGAAATGATGACAGTACGGATTGAAGACGGTGAAAGGGTGGCAGACCTGGATGAACAGTGAGTTAAATGTCAATATTCAGCTGTCTCAAACAATAAATGGCAAAGTGAAGATACAGATCAGTCACTTCATTAGAAATTTAAGCATTAGATTAGGATGTTTTTCATTAACTGTGGCACTAGACATAATACATTTGACTCTGGTGGGTTATGCTTTTTGAAAACCCTGATTAGACACCATTTCTAGCCCTTCATATATTACTGGCTGGCATTAAGGAATATTGTACACAAAATAAACTTGAATTTTTTTTCTTCTCAAATCCTTTAATAGTACTAGTCTAAGTATCATAGAAAATGGAACTGTGATCATGATTCAAGGAAATGCAATCAGTTAGAATCTAGATCAAATACAGCTTTTAAGTCTGTTTCTGACATGGGTATATGTGCCAAACTAACTGAATGCATTTATTATAAACTAGGGAGGAAGAGATTTAGCAGAATACAGTAAAATCTCTCTACATTTAATTCTTTACTCCATGAATTTTCATGTAAGAATTAATGACATCATAGATATTAGTTAGCTGAAATTTTATAAGGACATATGAACACAGGAATGTTTGGCCATGGCAGAAACTGTAGATTCAGATTTATATTATTTCATCAACAGCAGATCCTACGGGAGCTGTTTTATCTGGTATAAACTGTTTGCAAAGGCATTAAAAGCAGTATCTATGATGTAAAGAGACAAAGTAGACTGTAGCCTAATGCAGGATATATGGTCCCATAGGAGCTGTCTACATTACTTTCATTTTACCTTAACCCATTTGCTCCCACGATCCCATATATGGGACGTAGGCAAACAGTGTAGACTCTAATCAGATGCTGCATAATGTGGCATCTGATCAGAGTCTACACTGTTCGCTGATAGGAATATCAATATAAAACAAAATGAAATTGAAAATTTAGGCCAGGCACCTCTTAGATAAAAAATGGACTAATCCAATATATAAACATGGTAGAATCCACCGGTAGCAAATGGGTTAAGCTGCCCTTTGTTTTTGATGATAACCATGTTTATTTATAAAGTGGTTGCTGTAGATAGGTTCTAGTGTAGTGTCATGCTGTTTATTGCACAGTAATGATCTAGACATTTATTTTATCAACATTTCATACATAGGGGGTTTTCTGTATCTAAATCCTCCTTGGGGTTTTATTACAAATGGCAATAATGGCGTAACAAGTATATAGTAAACTGGTATAATGCTGATCATTGTAGGCTCCAGTCTGAGAAGAGACAACTTGCCATGAAAGCAGAGGAGGTTGGGCGAATGCAAGGAGAGAACATCGACATGACTGAACAAATAGAGGCCCTTGGGGAGTCACATAAGTAAGCCCATAGTTAACCCATTACCTCATAGGCTATTTTTAGATACAACCTCTTTGAATAAATCTACCGAAAAGGAGCATTAACTAGAGGAAAGGAAAGTTTTAAAATTCTTTAGTTTGAAACCATGGTAATAAATAGAGCATTTGTTCCTATAGGAGCAAATGCTCTATTTATCACAATGGTTTCACAAAGTGACTTTTACAGAGTCGTCAAAAGTCATCAGTGTGAGGGAATGGGTTAACAAGCAACTAGTTCACATACATATTATGATGACTTACTATTCTCGACGATTTAATTTGTATAATAAGAATAAAGTCTGTAACCACAAAGTAATTATCAGATATTGAAACCCAGATTAAAAAGATTTTATTCTATTACTATATTATTTCATAAAATAACTTATGTATTCTCCTAGAATGAAAAGAACATATGGCAGTGTCTTCTAAAGACGGAATCTGTTCTGGATCAGTGTCTGTAGTTTTTACAGGTCTTACAAAATACAGTAAAACCTCTCTATAATGACCACTAAATTGTGTTAATTAGTTAGTATTTAGAGCAGGCGGCTGCTTAATGCAAGGTGAAAGTAAAACAGAATGCTCCCATAGGAGCGTTCTGTTTTACTTTCACCTTGCTTTAAGCAGCCACCTGCCTTTAACACAAAATACTTGATGTAATTTAGTGGTCGTTATAGAGAGGTTTTACTGTAGTTGCAAAACACTATTCTTTGTTGATTCAGATTGAAATAAGTTGAATTTCCTTGACACAAAAAATGTGTAGAAAGAATGCAAGAACAATGTAAAGCCAGATCAGTGTGTAACTCTTTGACATGGCGGTTATTCTTAGTCATTCTCTGCTTGTGAAGTACCTAATGGTTGTTTATGTCCCCACATGTGGAATGGGGAGACATATAGATTTGCTCTTGTTCTCATGGAGTGGCTCATGTTGTAGAAAAAAATCAGACTCGGGTCTGTATCTTTGTCTAATAAATGAATTATTGTTTTTATAGACAACTTGATTTAATTATCCATATGAGTTCATTTATCAGACATCAAAGGGTATTCAGAAAAACATAAATCTTTAAAGATATTTAAGTACATGTATTAAATTTCATTTATAGTAAGTAAATACAGCCTAAGTTTGGAATAAAAGTATTTAGCAAAGTAAATAGAAGTTGGCAGGGTTAGCTGGCAATGGGATAATGTAGTTCTTTGTTGATTTACACACCCTAATTACCCATAGTATTTGGACATCCAATCTCCTCTCTCCACCATTATGTAAAGTTAAATAATTATACCCCACAAACAAAGTTTGAGAGGGGTATATAGGGGTCAGTGTGCTGGTCTGTCTGTCTGTCTGTCTGTCTGTCTGTCTGTCTGTCTGTCTGTCTGTCTGTCTGTCTGTCTGTCTGTCTGTCTGTCTGTCTGTCTGTCTGTCTGTCTGTCTGTCTGTCTGTCTGTCTGTCTGTCTGTCTGTCTGTCTGTCTGTCTGTCTGTCTGTCTGTCTGTCTGTCTGTCTGTCTGTCTGTCTGTCTGTCTGCTGTCTGTCTGTCTGTCTGTCTGTCTGTCTGTCTGTCTGTCTGTCGCACAACTTTAGATTTGCCATCAAGGCAGCAGAGTGGGGGTATTCTATCACCTTAAGTGATAGTTCTAGTTCAATTTAGCACCATTTTGATAATCTTAAATTAGCTTGACCTAGTAGCAAATAGGGTAAATCTAGATCAAACCTCTCCTTCTGGAGTCATTTGATCTGGGTCTGCACTGCCAGTAATTATGTCTCCCCCCCATATTTATATGGGGGAGACATATTGTTTTCGTGAGAGTTGTCTGTCTGTCTGTCTGTCTGTCCGTCCGTCCGTCTGTCCGTCTGTCTGTCTGTCCGTCACACTTTTTGTCCGGACGATAACTTCAATATGCCTGATGCCAGTTGATTGAAACTTCATATATGGAAAGAGTATAATGAGAGGAAGTGTCATGCACAAGGTCCATAACTCTGGCTTCACTAATATTGGAGTTATTGCCCTTTGTAAAAAAAAATCACACTTTTTTGTCCGGACGATAACTCCTATATGGCTCATGCCATTGGATTGAAACTTCATATATGGAAAGATCATGATGAGAGGAAGTGTCATGCACAAGGTCCATAACTCTGGCTTCACTAATATTGGAGTTATTGCCCTTTGTAAAAAATTGTATGCCCAAATTAGTTACAGTGCATATACACTGGCTGCATGGCTTTGGAGACTTGGAGACATATTTTCTCTTGACACTGCTCATGTGTGTAGAGTAGTGGGTTAAGGGATGTCTAGAGTATTAGCCTGTGCTATTGTCAGCTTTCAAAAATGAGAGAAATATTGCTGTACATACAGTGGTTTGCTTGTCTCTGCCAAGCAACACTTTAGGTTTGGATTTTAACTCTTTACCCTATACAGTAAAACCTCTCTATAAAGACCGCTAAATTACATCAAGTATTTTGTGTTAAAGGCAAGTGGATGCTTAAAGCAAGGTGAAAGTAAAACAGAACGCTCCTATAGGAGCGTTCTGTTTTACTTTCACCTTGCTTTAAGCAACCACCTGCCCAAAATACCAATTAATTAACACAATTTAGTGGTCATTATAGAGAGGGTTTACTGTATATGCCTTTTAATGCCTTTGAAAGCAGAGTAAACTCATGTTAGACAGCTTCTGTAGGAGCTGTCTGATCAGGACCTGCTCTGTTTTATTTATGGAATCATATAGATCTATAGACTCAGTTTCTGTCATTATTTAGGTGAAGAGTTAAACATGCTCTAAAATAAACATAGGAATGATTTCAATACACTATTTTTGTCAAGTTGTGTTCTTTTCAATTAGCAAATTTCTGAATTGAAAGTGTATGATTATGATTGTGCAGACTATACTGATTTCTCATGCTACAAAAGTAAATTGGTTTCTTCATTGTGAAGAATAAAACCAGAAACAGTTTCTGATAAGGTGAAACAGAACTGATGACTGATTAGAGCCGTTACATATGGTATAGAACATTCTTTTTTAACACAACCAATGGTATTTATTTACCTTTGCTAAAATTTTCGGACATCAACATTGTCCTTCATCAGAGCACTTTACATATGAATTTGGAGAGAATTGTAGACAACATGAACTAAATCTGGGAGTAGTCTCATGAACTTCAGACTAGGTAATTACTAACCATAACATTTTAATTCATTTTCAGTGAATACTTTTGCACTGTACATGTAAAGCACATTTACAAACTGTTTAATTTTTAATTTGAAATCCATAAGTAATGGTATATGTAGAATGGAGCTAAATCAGTAAATGCACCAAAACCTTAGGGCACTGGAGACAGAACTAGAACGTCGCAAGAACATGAGGGCACCCACACCCCAGGGCCTTACGGAGGAACAGAAAGCGATGCTGGAGTCTGTCGATGAATCAGAGCGAGAGTGAGGCCTCGTGTATCTGTGTACATGTGTTAATAATGTGATGAATGTTAACCCTGTTACGAAATGGAATGCATGAACAATAAAGCTGTCGTAAAAAGTTTGTTCTTGAATTTTTTTTATAGTTGTACATGTACACTCACTTTTGCTAGCATGCCTCAGACAATTATAAGTACCTGTAATATAAATTAATTGACTGATTTGTTGATTTATATGTAAGCATGTGTAAATTTTTCTCATGTGTTCTGTTCAAAGCAGAAGAAACACTTGTGCATCAGAATATGGTTCAATGTAGGCCTGAACTAAGGGTTTTTCTGAAACTACCTTTAATAAATCATTGGAAATATTTGTCTGGAACTGTTATGGAGGAAAAGCATGTGCACCATTGGACAACTGTTTATATTGTGTTGCATGTTTATTATGATGATGTCATAATGGTAGAATACTTTGGGTAATTGTTGTGATTTTTCAGGGGTCAATCTAGGATTTTTACCAAGTTTTTAACAGTCACAAAGAGGTTTTTTTTTAAATATTTTATTTCGGTAATAAATTTATACTAGAAACCAAATATCTTAACCCTTTGCCTAATAGACTCCTTTTAATGCCTTTGTAAACAGAGTAGACCCATACAATAATTATATTTTGCATGAATATTCATAAGGTAAAGGGTTAAAAGTAGTGTTTGTGGAATTATATCCTTGGTTGACCCCTTGGTACATGTAGTTTGAAATCTAATTCTTTATGTTTAAGAGACAGATTGTCATGCAGACATAACAGGGCAAAGATTTGAATGACATACCCGTATTTGTTTTTGTGATTTTTTTAAAGATCAAATCAGAATTTTACTTTCCACTTGATAAAAAAAGATCAATGCAGTTGGCAGATGAGATAAAATGTGTGATGTATTTCCATTACTTATTTGTAGACTTTGATTTGATCTGAAACCATTAGTAGGCTAAGAGAATCATCATCTATGGTTTGTTTGCTTCAGTTCTGAAGAGAATATCTCTTCCATTTCTTTTATAACACATAACCAGAGTTTGAAATTGTTTAGATCCTGATGAGATTCATAATAAAATGACATTTCAATAGAATCAAGACTTTTGCAAAACCCCTGACAGTAAGGTCATAGATTTATTTTCTGCTGAATGTGACATTCACTGCTATTAGAGTTTACATTAATCAACTGAAAGTACTTTGTATCTACAGAGGCCAGATAAGATGTGTAAATTAAAGCATTTTCAAGAGTGTCTCCTATATTTCTGCATCAATCCCTATGTTTTAATGACCCTTTAGAATGGTCTCGAAGAGAAGATTCTAAAGAGTCATCAAAACAAAAGTTTTTTTTTTGAGAAATGACAATTTTACTATTTGAATACACTATTGCTCTGATCTAGTAGAGGTTGGTCCAAGAATATTTGTCCTTAATCTGCATGTCCAATCACTGACTGATCAGTAGTAGCATTGCAGATCTGTTCTTTTTCTTAACTTGGTGTTTTACTTTGTATGCAGTTTAGGGATCCCAAATTGTTTAGCCTGTTACTCAGTTAAAAACCTTATAACACATTTGCAAATAGAGTATACCCAGATCAGATTGCTCCTGTAGGAGCTGTCTGATCAGTGTCTGCTCTATTTGCTATTAATGAAATAATATAGATCTGACATTACCGTTTTTGCCATGATAAAATGTTACCTTGTTCATGGTGTCATTATGAAACTAAAGTTAATTGATATTCATGACATCATTATTATTTTATTTCATTGTACATCATAATATTCATGGAGTAAAGGGTTAACCCCATTTAATCAAAAGCTATTTGACCTCTTATGCTGCTGCAAAAATTGGTATCCTTCATTAACACATTAACTCCTAGTGACGCCTTTTGGCGCCTCTGCAAAAGGCACATTTTTGAAACCATTGTGATAAATAGAGCATTTGCTCCTTAGGAGCAAATGCTCTATTTACCACAATGGTTTCAAAACTACAGAATTCTAGAATTCTCCTTTTCTATAGTTAATACTCCTTTTCGGTAGATTTATTCAAAGAGGTTGGGTCTAAAAATAGTCTAGAGGGGAATGAGTTAACCCTTTACTCCATAAATATTCGTATCAGAAGTAATGACATTATGAATATCAATTAGATTCATTTCTATACTAGCACATGGACAGGGGGAATTTTGACCATGACAGAAACTGTAGAATTATATCTATATTATATCATAAGCAAACAGCTCCTACAAGAGCCATCTGATATGGATCTACTCTGTTTGCAAGAGTGTTAAAAAGCATATATATGGAGGACAGGGTTTATTGTGAAAATGAAGGAAATTAATGAAAAAGCTTCAGATCTGCATTAGCTGTATGTACATTAGTAACATAGAATAATCCTGTTGTAGGTTTTCCTTGACTTGTGGTGGCGGGCGGTAGTGGATGATTATATGTTTAACATACATTGGTGTTTTATATGTATTGTGATTCTTTACTGTTTACATTTGCAGGAAGATACAGGCAGAATAAATTTGAAATAGATAATGTGTAGACCTTTGAATAGAGATAATCTAGAGACTTTTGTTCCATAGGGATTAAATGACTTTTTTTGTAAAATTTCAGATAAGTTTTCCACTGAAAGTGTGCATAAATGCAATTAAATGGAAAGTGATGTCATGAAATTAAATCTTTTAGGACTGGCGATCAGAATCTTGTTAATTTTGTAAATTTGTAGTTTTGTATTATACTATGTGTACATTTTCAAATGTTTCACTACATGCACACTGTTAAAACTGTACCTATATTACCGGTATATACATATAATAATTAGATACATTTGATTGTGCATCAACAATGTAGGTACTGGAAGACTGTAGGATCTACATTTCACTTTACAATGAAACCCCTCTAAACCTGATTTCTAGTAGAGAAGAATTTAGATACTTATAGGCAGGCGGCTGCTTACTGCATGGTGAAAAAAGTCATGCAGGAAGCTCCTAGAGGAGCTTTCTGCATTACTTTCACCCTGCCTTAAACTGCCACCTGTCTACATGACCGATATTTATGCTAAATTTAATGACCCAGTTTAGAAGGGCTTGACTGTATTAACCCTTTACTCCATAAATACATCTTTCTACGCCTTTGCAAACAGAGTAAACCCAGATCAGACGGCTCCTATAGGACCATTCTGGTCAGGGTCTTCTCTGTTTGCTTATGATATAATATAGATATGATTCTACAGTTTCTGCCAGTGCCAAAAATCCCTGTGTCTTTATGCTATTATAACAAATTTATCTAATTAGTATTCATGACGTTATTAAATATGAATATTCATGGAAGAAAGGGTTAAAATCTCCCCATTGTTACAGTACAATGACCATACAATTCACAGTGTATCATTTAGGATAACCAATGCTGATGTTTTGGTGTTTCAGAGCTGTAGTTGCTCAACTCAACAAGCAAGTGGAGGATTACAGACAGCAGCTGGCCAGGGAGAGGAAAGAAAGGTAATATGACTTTTTATCACCCACTAAATGTTATCATATAACTGGCTTAGAGTAGACTGGTCCATCTTTGTTTAACAGTAGAGTCCATTATGTAAGAAATGATTAAATAGAGGATTAGTAATGACAAACAGTCCAGATCCAGATCAGTGTGTTTCTTCAGGAGATTGCTTTCCACATTGAAAAGAGTTAAAATGATCAATTACTGACTACTTTTTCGGGCACTTCAAGCTTCACACAGTTTTTTTCAGACTCTGTGTGGGTGGGAGACACAGAAAAATACTTCTGAAAATTCCTGGAGGGATCAGGATTTGAACTCCCGACCTCAGGAGGGATAGTCAAGTGCGTTACCACTAGACCACCGCACCACTCCACATTAAAAAGAGTTAAAATGATCAATATTCATGCAAATTGGTAGTCTATAAAATGAATGTCTTTTAAAACATATTTTTCTGCGTGATTTATTTGCACTGTTGCACAAACAGGTATTTTCTGACCACTGCTAGATCAAATATTGATGCATGCTGTGGATTGTCTTCAATTGTACCCAGAATACATGATTAATCATTTTGGTAATTGGTGCTCTTCTCTAATCTAGCTTTCATCCAAATAAATGAATTCTCCTTGGTAGGGAAGGTGGGTTAGAATGGGTATAGATGAGTATCTAAATCTGAGAGAAACACCTTTTAATACCTTTGCTAACATAGTAGATCAAGATCAGAAATCTCCTACAGCAGCTGTCTGATCAGGGTCTGCTTTATTTGCAAATGGGATAATAAAGATCTGTTTCATCAGTTTCTGCCATGGCCAAAAGGTTTCTTGTTAATATGCCAATATAATTTTATACAAGTAATACTCATACAGTCACTATATTGTAAATTAATATTCATTAGGTAAAAGGTGTAAGTAGCATTGGATGTGCTCATACTGTTATACCCACTTGTTACAAACCATAAATGGGAGACAATTAGTGATTAGTAAACCAATGAAACACCTCCTTTGTGTTAGTATACATCTAGTAAAGCATTTGACTGCTATTACATCAAATAATCTTGAACTATGTTTTAACCATTTACTCCATGAATATTCATGCAAGAAATAATGATATCATGAATATTAATTACATTAATTGCTAGAATGTTTGGTCATGGCAAACACTGTAGAATCATATCTATATTACATCATAAACAAACAGAGCAGGCCCTGATCAGATGGCTCCTATAGGAGCCATCTGATCAGGGCCTACTCTGTTTGCAAATGCATAGAAAGGTGTATTTATAGAGTAAAGAATTAACTGACAATTTCTTTGGTGACAGATTTTGTTCTGAATCAGGCACTTTCTGAAAATGTCTAAGCATGCTAAAGATTAATGTACTTACTATTTAAGAATTTCTGGAAACTTCATCTGGTCTTCTTTATAAAGAATTCCACCACTTCAAAGTGAATATGACCTATAAGGCATCTGCTAACAGTCTTGGATGCAGAGGAGATGTCGAGTTACTCTGCATCTCACACTATGTCAATAATGTTTCAAAATCTCCAGCAAAACAGGAGTAAGTAAACAGATATGAGTTTATGCAGAACTTTTATAGTATGATAAGGGTTAACCCTTTACTCTATGAATATTCATGTTAGAAACAATGACATCATGAATAGTAATTTTTAGAGTAGCATACTAACACTTGAATTTTTTGCCATAGCAGAAACTGTAGAATCAGATCTGTATTATTCCATAAGCAAACAGAGCAGACTCTGATCAGATGGCTCCTTTAGAAGCCATCTGATTTTGGTGTTCTCTGGTTGTGAAGGGCTATTTATGGAGTAAAGGGTTCAATGAAGGGGTATTTATATATGCAGATTGGAAGTGCAGAAGAGGAAGAATTCTGTGTCCAAAGAGCTGGAGGACTACAAGATAGACAATCAGAAGTTTATGCAGGATATGAACAAGACGATTACTACAGGAAAAACAGAACATATTGATCTATCTAATGAGGTAGGCTGGGGAACTGGGGGATTTGGTCCCATTTTTCTGTCTAATGCTGAGCACTGGATAAGAGAAATACAGTAAACCCCCGCTAATGCGACCACGTAAAACAGGTTTAATTCTGGGTGCTAGATGCAGGTAGTAGCTTAATGCAGGACAAAAGTAATGCAGAAAGCTCCTAGAGCTTTCTGCATTACTTTTGTTCTGCATTAGCAACCACCTGCTTATAAAGGCAGCTATGCTTATTCTTTAAGTGGTCACATTAGAGAGGTTCTACTGTATTTGGGAGAATTAGATATTTTCTATATTTCTCAGCCAAACCCAAATAGTGTTGGCACTCTCAGAATTGCTTCTCTGGAGTGATTCTAACGGGAACCAGTAAGATAGGGTTTGCCCGAGAAATGAAAGCTGCCTCTTATTTACAGCTGTGTAATTTAGTGAGTTAGGATAGTTTTCCTTTAGGCCGCCAGATATCATGACAATTATGTACTACTATGATCTGTATCTGCCCTATGTAGGAGCACCAGATGAAGATTGGGTGTTGGTAGTTAATCCTTTACCTGATGAATATTCATGTGAAAAATGACATCATGAATATTTAGTAGCTGAATTTTATCAAGGTATATGAATACAGGGACATTGGACCTTGATAGAAACAGTAGAACTAAATCAATGTTATTTCAAAGGTAGACAGAGCAGACCCTTATCAGATGACTCCTACAGGAATCATCTGATCTGTGTTTACTCTGTTTGCAAGTACATGAAAAGGCATTCTGATTGGTACGTACCCTGTCTGATCAGAGTATAAAATATATTAGATTTGAGTCTGTACTATTTTTCATAATGTATTCACTTGTTTTATATAATAATAAGAGAATATTAGTTATTTATATTCGTAATGGGTGGAGTGTGCCTGCCATGAATATTCTTCAAGTAATGGATTAAAAGGTTGAGGTACTCTTGAAGAAATAAATAAATACACCTGATTTGTTTTGGTCATTGTTGATCATAAGGCAGTGGGTGATCAATCAGTTCAGATATAGTTCTGATTATAATCAGAGCTCCAGATAAGATGGGTAAATTAAAATATTTTCAAGTCTAACTTCTTTATTTCTCCACCAAACCCTATGTTGTGACCACTATTTAGAATCGTGTCAAAGAGACAATTCTAAAGAGTGATCAATACATAGGTTTGGTGGAGAAATGATAATTTTAGTATTTGAGTATGCACCCTTATCTGTAGCTCTGTATAATGGAACTAAAAACCAGTATTGGCAAATGATGTCACCGTGCTCATGAAAGGATCTTTGTTTTGCTGGATGAATTTGAAAAAGTCTGATGTTGAAAAAATGTAAATTTTGTCAGTTTTTGTGTCACATGCCAAGAGGCAGTGTGTCAAATAGGGATCACTTTTCCATCTTCTGTCTGTTCGTCTGTCTGTCTGTCCATCACACTTTCTTTTTTGTTTTCTGACATGTCTCCCAGCAGGTGATGCATGTGTTCTTTTGAACACTCTTGTTATTTCTTTTTCATGCAAGCAAATATTTTACACTAGTTTTAGCTATGTCCCAGTTCAGTGTCCTTTCCTAAGTGCAATTATTAACCAATTTAATCTTTTTTTCTGTAAAAATTCTTTAGCTGATATGATTATCGAAAGGAATTTGTGATGCAAACAGTACAGACCTTGATCAGGGTCTACACTGTTTTGCATGTACAAATGTCCCTTTCTAGAGACACCAGGTGTTTATGTGTTGATATCTGCATTGTCTCACAGTAAAGAAAGCAGCTGGCCCCGCTTTCACAGATATACTTGAGATAGAATTTGAGATTGAGTTTTGCTCAAGTTGAGAAGGTTTGTGCTAGCGGGACCTGATGTACAGAGTTTGGACACCTGGCCCCGAGGTTATAAAACTTTTTGCTTGAATCTGAGATCACTCTCAAGCATCTGATTGGTCAGATCCTGAGCTTGCTCAGAAACTGACCAATCAGATACTTGAGAATGATCTCAGACTCAGACTCAGAAGTTTTATAATCTTGGACCCAGTTACTCGAGAGAATCCCTGACATACACAAATTCAAACTTTAACCCTTTCACTGTTCAACATTTATGTAAGAAATTATAACATCATGAATAATTATTAGCTCAACTTTAATAATGTAAACATTATTTTGCTTTGACAAAAAATAGATCCAATTCTCAGTTTATGTCAAAGCAAAACATTTACTTGAAAACTTTACATTATAAAAAATCAGCTATTGTTTCTTACATTAATACTGAACAAGGAAAATGTTAAAACAGGTTATACTGTGTAAACAAACTTCTTGAAACTTTGATTAATCATAGAACCTAGAGGAGGTAGAAGCATTGGTAGGTAAAAATGTTTGTATCGATGTGTTGTCCTCATCACATGGAGTCTTCAGTGATTGAAATTCAGCCATATACAGGCTTTGATTAATGGTTTTATGAATTTTGAGACTGAAATGAATTTAATTACACAATTGCAACCTCTAATCATCTGATCAGGGTCTACACTATTTATAAGTGTCACTTGGATTATTTCTCTTATCCCTTTATATCATGGATACACTTTTCTATGTCTTTGCATACAGAGTAGACCCAGATCAGATGGCTGCTACAGGAGCCATCTGATCAGGGTCTACTCTGTTTGCTTATGAAATGATATATAGTTCTACAGTTCCTGTCATGGCTATATAAAACTTTCTGTGTTTCATGTGCCATTGTAAAATTAATCTAGTCAATACTCATGATATCATTATTTCTTACATGAATATTTATGTTATGGAGTAAAAGGTTATTCATCTTTCAGGGTTAACACCTATTTACAATTGAAAAGTGTTATTTGTTTGAATTCTGAATGAAAACAAAATCTCATTTTCTTTGAATATGTTTAGATGGAGTCGGGGGTGAAACAGCTTGGATCCAAATGAGATGTGTAAGCAGAAATCTCATCTGGATCAAATCTGTTGGCAAAGGTTGTCACAACTGTTCTACTGTGAACCCTACATAAATCTGTTCTTGTCTCTGTTAACCCTTCTCTTGCTGAATTTTAAAATACATTTCTCCTTCTTTACCCATGCCTTGTTGTATAATTACATATCTTCACTGTATACAAGTATTTCGCTGTGCAATCACTGCTGTGGAGTGCACTGGTTGTACAATCAACTTGTAAATAGTGCAGACCCTGATGAGACAGCTCCTGCAGGAGCTGTCTCATCTGGTTCTACACTATTTACAGGTATGTATATTGATGTGAATAGCAAGCGAAGGATTAACAGAGTCCTAGGTAGACCCTTTATGCCATGAATACTCATGCAAGAAAAAGTGACATGATGAAATATTAATTATTATAATTAACATATTTTTCATAATGGTAATGTGAACAAAATAATTTTTTATCATGACATAAATTGTAGAATCAGATCAACATTATATCAAAAGTAAACAGAGCATACATTGATCAGATGGCCCCTATAGGAGCTATCTGATCTGAGTCTACTCTGTTTGCAAAGGCTTATAAAGGCGTATCTATGGAATAATATATGAACAAAATATATTTGAATGCAGAAATGTTTGGCCATGGCAGAAACTGCCAAATCAGATCTTTATTATTTCATAAGCAAACAGTGCAGATCCTGGTCAGACAGTTCTTACAAGAACTATCTGATCTGGATCTGCATTGTCTGCAAAAGCATTAAAATGTGTGTGTATGAAGTAAAATGTTAAGTGTCTTATCTACAGCACAGCTGATAGGAATGTTGTCAAAAATCGCATGGTCATTAACCCATTCCCTCGTACTGACGACTTTTGACGACTCTGTAAAAGTCACTTTGTGAAACCATTGTGATAAATAGAGCATTTGCTCCTATAGGAGCAAATGCTCTATTTATCACAATTGTTTCAAACTACAAAATTCTAAAAGTTTCCTTTTCTCTAGTTAATGCTCCTTTTCAGTAGATTTATTCAAAGAGGTTGTATCTAAAAATAGCCTATGAGGTAATGGGTTAATTAAACCTATGAGTAATCACTGAAGACATCCTGCTAAACATAAATTGTAGCAAACATGTACATGTACTACACTCTCATTGTTACTGACATTAAAAGACTGACATCAATGTGCCAGCTATTTCTTAAAAGAGCGATATTAACAAGATGCTTTTACAAATATATTATTAACTCATGTATGATAAAAATCAGATTAACCCTTTACCTCTTGAATATTCATGTAAGAAATAATGACATCATGATTATCTTTATACTGGTGTATTAATTTAGGATTTTCGGCCATGACAGAAACTGTAAAATCAAATCTATAAAATTTTATAAGCAAGCGGAGTAGAGTCTGATCTGTGTCTACTCTGTCTGCAAAGGCATCAAATGGCATCTCTACGAGGTAATGGGTTAACTCATGCATGGAAAAATCATTTAACAGTACATGTGTAATTATGTAATATAATAAGTTCTATATCAACTCAAATTGAAACATATTTCTACATTAGCAAAATAATCTATTAACTTTCTTAGACTGAGATTGTCTATTCTACTTTGAAATGACGTTTGCCAAGTTTTCTACAGGAAAAGGGTAATCAAAGTCAGTCATGATTCCATGGTTATTCCATCACTATATGCCCTAAAGCTAGGCTTTGGGGCATATAGTGTTGGAACCGTTTGTCAATCAGTCCGTTAGTTAAGTGTGTGTGTGCAGATTTTGCTTGTCCGGAGCATATCTCCTACACTACTTTGGCTAGGATCACCAATCAAGTATGGTGTGTGAGTACATCGTGGGATGGAGGAGTGTCGGGTACTATATATAGTTCAATGATACTTTGACCTTGACCTTGGGCTTCATTTACAAAAAATACTTGTCCGGAGCATACATCCTATATTGAATCAGCTAGGACCGCCAAATATGATGTCTGAGTTCATCTTGGGATGGTGGAGTGTCACATACTATTCATAGGTCAATATGACCTTGACCTTGGGCTTCATTTACAAAAAATAAAGGAGCCCTCTAATCAGGGTATGCACAGTTTGTCATGATACACTTTTCTTTAGAAAAATTCTAAATATACACCATAAGCTTGACTTGTTTGAATTTTGGAATAGTTCATTTGAAAATTCAGCATTGTAAGGGTTAAAATAGCTCAGCATTCAAGGAGTTCAATGACAAGAAACTTGATGTAGGATTTATAAACAGTTCACTGTTCATGTCTTGTTATAATTATATTGACCTAGGCTTTTACATATATTTTGAGCAATGAAATATTCTGTAATGGCCTGTATGTTGATAAATAAATGTCACCTCGCTTTTATTCTGGTTATTGAACTCATTTATAATGAATGTGAAAGCGGGCAGATTATCACATTTAAATATCTAAATATGCCTTTTGATACCCTTGCAAACAGAGTAGACCCTGTTGGAGCCCATTTCATAAGGGTCTGCCCTGTTTGCTTATGGATGATATAGATCTTATTATACATTTTCTGCCATGTTCATTTGCCATTTTCAAAATTGAGCTAATGGATATTCATGGTGTCATTATTTCTTTCATGAATATTAATAAGTTAAAGAGTTAAAGCATACCAACACCTGCCAAAGTCAAAATATGCCAAATTGTTACAATTTCACTGTTGCTGCTACAGTAAAGCTTTATTTCAGTTTTACAAAACAAATTAACTAGACTTATAGAAATGCAGCTATTTAACCAGCTTCTTCAGCCATGATGTTATTTATACAAATATCTATTGAACCTTTTCTCTCATGTAAATGCCTTTTCAAGCCTTTACAAACAGAGTAGATACAAATCAGATGGCTCCTGTTGGAGCCATCTGATCAGGGTCTGCTCTGTTTATAATAAATAATAGACATTATAATAGATATACAAAAACGTATACAGTTTCTATCAATACTAAAAATCCTGTGTACGTATATGCCATTATAAAAACTTATCTAATAAACATTCATGATTTTACTTTTTCTTGTATGAATATTAAATAGGGAAAGGGCTATGCATTATCACATTGGCTTTAATATGTATTTTTGTTGTACTACATTGTAATTTGATGCTTTTGATATACATATATTTATGTAATACTAATGTTGATTAGTAACCAGGTTGAGTCTTTATGTTCATTGGTAAAACAGTTTAAAAATCTTTAGAGCCAATCTTTAAAAGCAAATAGATTTCTTTCATATTTCTCTTTTATTCAGTTCTATTCATGTGTTATATAGACAATTTTCACATTGTTGGGCATGTTATTGTTTTTCTTGCAAGAACCCCTACTCTTTCGCTGCAAATTGCAAATCTGTTATCACCTTTGCAAACAGTTTGGATACAGATGAGATGCTGATTATCTCAAGTGTCTTATGATACAAATAATATGCTGAGTATCTAGGGGGTCTTATGATACAGATGAGAAGCTGAGTATCATGGGGGTCTTATGATACAGATGAGCTACTGGGTATCTAGGGGGGTCTTATGATACAGATGAGATGCTGAGTATCATGGGGGTCTTATGATACAGATCAGATGCTGAGTATCACATGGGTCTTATGATACAGGTGAGATGCTGAGTATCATGGGGGTCTTATGATACAGATGAGATACTGAGTATCTAGGGGGTCTTATGATACAGATGAGATGCTGAGTATCATGGGAGATGTCTTATGATACAGATGAGATGCTGAGTATCGGGGGGGGGGGGGGGTGTTATGATATAGATGATATGCTGAGTATCTAGGGGGTCTTATGATACAGATGAGATGCTGAGTATCTAGGGGGGGGTGTGTGTCTTATGATACAGATGATATGCTGAGTATCACGTGGGTCTTATGATACAGATGATATGCTGAGTATCACGGGGGTCTTATGATACAGATGAGATGCTGAGTATCTAGGGGGTCTTATGATACAGATGAGATGTTGAGTATCTAGGGGGTCTTATGATACAGATGAGATGCTGAGTATCATTGGGGTCTTATGATACAGATGGGATGCTGAGTATCATTGGGGTCTTATGATACAGATGATATGTTGAGTATCATGGGGGTCTTATGATACAGATGAGATGCTGAGTATCATGGGGGGTCTTATGATACAGATGAGATGCTGAGTATCTAGGGGGTCTTATGATACAGATGAGATGCTGAGTATCTAGGGGGGTCTTATGATACAGATGAGATGCTGAGTATCATGGGGGGGGGGGTTCTTATGATACAGATGAGATGCTGAGTATATTGGGGGTCTTATGATACAAATGAGATGCTGAGTATCATGGGGTCTGATGATACAGATGAGATGCTGAGTATCTAGGGGGTCTTATGATACAGATGAGATGCTGAGTATCTAGGGGGTCTTATGATACAGATGAGATGCTGAGTATCATTGGGGTCTTATGATACAGATGGGATGCTGAGTATCATTGGGGTCTTATGATACAGATGATATGTTGAGTATCATGGGGGTCTTATGATACAGATGAGATGCTGAGTATCATGGGGGTCTCATGATACAGATGAGATGCTGAGTATCATGGGGGTCTTATGATACAGATGAGATGCTGAGTATCTAGGGGGCCTTATGATACAGATGAGATGCTGAGTATCATGGGGGTCTTATGATACAGATGAGATGCTGAGTATCTAGGGGGCCTTATGATACAGATGAGATGCTGAGTATCATGGGTCTTATGATACAGATGATATGCTGAGTACCATGGGAGTCTTATGATACAGATGAGATGCTGAGTATCATAGGGGGGGTTGTTTCCTTATGATACAAATGAGATGCTGAGTATCATGGGGGTCTTATGATACAGATGATATGCTGAGTATATCGGGGGTCTTATGATACAGATGAGATGCTGAGTATCATGGGGGTCTTAATTACAGATGATATGCTGAGTATCATGGGGGTCTTATGATACAGATGAGATGCTGAGTATCTAGGGGGTCTTATGATACAGATGAGATGCTGAGTATCTAGGGGGGTCTTATGATACAGATGAGATGCTGAGTATAATGGGGGGGGGGGGGTCTTATGATACAGATGAGATGCTGAGTATCAGAGGGGGGGGGGGTTGTCTTATGATACAGATGAGATGCTGAGTATATTTGGGGTCTTATGATACAAATGAGATGCTGAGTATCATGGGGGTCTTATGATACAGATGAGATGCTGAGTATCTAGGGGGGTCTTATGATACAGATGAGATGCTGAGTATCTAGGGGGGTCTTATGATACAGATGAGATGCTGAGTATCTAGGGGGTCTTATGATACAGATGAGATGCTGAGTATCTAGGGGGTCTTATGATACAGATGAGATGCTGAGTATCTAGGGGGTCTTATGATACGGATGAGATGCTGAGTATCATGGGGGGGGGTCTTATGATGCAGATGAGATGCTGAGTATATTTGGGGTCTTATGATACAAATGAGATGCTGAGTATCATGGGGGTCTTATGATACAGATGAGATGCTGAGTATCTAGGGGGGTCTTATGATACAGATGAGATGCTGAGTATCATGGGGGTCTTATGATACAGATGAGATGCTGAGTATCTATGGAATCTTAGATACAAATGGGATGCTGAGTATATCGGGGGTCTTATGATACAGATGAGATGCTGAGTATCTAGAGTGTCTTTATAGAGGATCCAAACTACATGTAATTGATGTTTTAATTATGTTGTTTGCAACAAATTAGGGGCAAATAAAATAATTAAATTGAAGCAGACCACAGTTTAAAGCAGACAACATTTCTTGGCAGCAAAAACGTTAATGGAAGGATGGTAAGATGATTTGGATTGTATGAAATTAGCCAGGTCATCTTCATTATTCTTCATATGTTCTGTGTGATCTTTTTGTGTTGCAACAATGTTAACTGTTTTGCTGTCTGCAAAAGTTGTCAACTATACTTCACTTCTAGTTTTGAATTTTCTTCCTTTATGTCTCAATAAACATATTCACAGCATCAAACAGTTTAACCCTTTCCCTCATATGAACACATTTTCACACATTTGGAAATAGAGTAGACCTAGATTAGATGGCTCCTGTAGGAGCTGTCTGATCAGGGTCTGCTCTGTTTGCTAGTGGAATTTGATAGATCTTTTTCATTACTTTCTAAAATGGCTACAATGTTCCACCTTCCATATTTCATAATAATTTGGTCCATAAATATTCAGTTGGTATTGAAAATTGTAATAAACATAGAACAGGGAAATGGTTAAATCCGGTTGAGATCTGGATGAGATGTTATCTAGAATCTCATCTGGACCCAAACAGGCAGCAAAGGTAATAACAGATTTTCCTATGGCAGTGAAAGATTTCAATCAAACTCGTTATCTTCATTTTCCTGTATATCTTTGTTTCTCTTCATCTTTACTCTTTACTCCATGAATATTCTCGTAAGAAATAAAAGACCTCTCAAATATTAATTAGATTAAATGTTATAATAGCACATGGGCACAGGAATCTTTGACTATGGCAGAATCATATTTATATTAATATTGTATAAGCAAACAGAGGTGACCCTGGTCAGATGGCTCCTATAGGTGCCATCTGATTGGGGTCTACTCTATTTGCAAAGGAAGGCATATAAAGGCATATTCATGGAGTAAAGGGTTAATTATTGAAATATTTTTATAATCATGTGGTGAATGGTTTAACTTAATACTGAGGTGAGCTACTTCTACAATGTATATACATGTACTAGTAATACTATTGTGTATTAATATGATGATCTTATGGTTGGAATAGCAAAGCAAAGACAGAAATGACCCCTGTTCATAGGTTTGTAAAGCTCAACAAGTCAATTTGGCATCATTGTGATAACTTTTTATTAGATTGATGCAGTAGAAAATAGTGTAGACCATGATCGAACATCTCCTTCAGGAGCAGTTTGATCTGGGTCTGCACTATTTGCCTAAGTTGGTCTGTCTGAATATTTAACCCATTACTCCATAAATACGCCTTTCTACGCCTTTGTAAATAGAGTAGACCCAGATCAGATGGCTCCTGTAGGAGCCATCTGATCAGGGTCTGCTCTGTTTGCTTATGGTAATATATAGATCTTATTCTATAGTTTCTGATATGGCCAAATATACATGTGTTCATGTACTATTATAAGAAATATTCTAATTTATATGCATGAATATTCATGGAGTAAAGGGTTAAGATAATTCGGATAATCTATTTATATGAAGCAAACATACAGCCGGAACTAACATCAATTAAGGAGTAGCTTATTGGTAACAGGTCTTCTGTTATGCTTTGTAATTGTGGAATAACAATTTGAGTTTATAACTGGTGCTGATGAATATGTGCAGGAAGAGAGTGAGATCACAAGCTCAGAGGAAGAACTGCTAGAAGCTGATCAGGCGGTAAATATAGACTCACAATGAGTGAGTCATAAAGTGTGAGATATTGTTTACCAACAGTTTTCGTTTCCTAATATGATTTTCATATGCAGTTACTACATGTATATGTTTGACAAACTTCTGTATACATGTATTGCTTAGTATAGAACATGCTTCTTATCATTATAAGATATAAGAAATACATGCGTATTAAACCCTCTACCAGATGCCTTTGCAAACAGAGTAGACCCAGATTAGATACTCCTGTAGGAGATGTCAAATTAGGGTCATCTCTGTTTGCTTATGGAATATATAGATCTGATTCTACACTTTCTGCCATGACCCAGAATTAATGTATTCATATGTCATTATAAAAAATAATCTGATTAATATTCATGATGTTATTATTTCTTAGATGAATATTCATCAGGTAAAGGGTTAACCATGATTGCAATGATAATGCATGAGTTGATGCCAATCATGATTGATTTTTATTAACTCTTTGCATGCTCAGTAACGATCATCTGCAAAACGTATCATCGCTACAGATATCTTAAACTTAAATTTACAGTAAACCCCACTAAACCAGATGTTAAATTAGCATAAATATTGGTCTTGGAAACACTTGGTCACAGCTTAATGCAGGGTGAAAGTCATGCAGAAAGCTCCTCTAGGAGCTCCTCTAGGAGCTTTCTGCATGACTTCCACTCTGCATTAAGCTGCGACCTGTTTAAAAGTATCTAAATTCTTCTCTACTAGAATTCCCATTCAGAGGGGTTGTACTGTATTTTCATTTGTTCTCAGAAGTACAATCAGAGTGTCAAACAGTTTTGAGTCAGATAAGACAACGAGTAAATCAGTGTCTCATCTGGATCCAAACTGTTTGTACTAGCTAACATGCTAAGGCTTACCCTAATAACCTAAGTATTTAGGCAAATACTGTAGACCAAGATCAAATGACTCCTGAGGAAGCTGTTTGGTCAGGGTTTACACTATTTGCTACTATGTCAGTTATCACAATGGTACTTACTTGATTTATTCAGCATTACAAACAGGTGAAATTCTTAACCCTTTCCTCCATAAATACGCTTTTCTACGCCTCTGTAAAAGTCACTTTATGAAACCATTGTGATAAATAGAGCATTTGCTCCTATAGGAGCAAATGCTCTATTTATCACAATGGTTTCAAACTACAAAATTCTAAAATTTTGCTTTTCTCTAGTTAATGCTCTTTTTCGGTAGAATTATTCAAAGTGGTTGGGTCTAAAAATAACCTGTGGCTGAAAGGGTTAAGGTAACTAGGGTTATTAAAGGTGTGAATGAAAAGTGAATATTGCAGAGAATTATGTGAAACTGCATGAGATTTGTGTAGACACATGTATGAATTTAGACTTGAGTTTTGTGTGATTCTAATTTTTGATTTTTGATTTTCAGCATACTGTAGATTTTATAGCTTTTTGAATGCAAATTGATGTGATTATTTTTTCCTTAACAAGGTGTTACGTGTTTCTAATTATTAGATCCATGTGTCAAATCTATATGATGCATGTCATGTGAAAAGCAGCATTCTGACATTTTCAGGCAATGTAGACTCAGATCAGTGGCAGTGTATAAATAAGGCTCTAATCAGGGTTTACACTGTTTGCAGCTGTTTTGAACGTTTTCTCCACTACCATTGCAAAATAGAGTGGATCCTAAGATGGAGTCTCATTGATTTCAATCGGACAACTTATCTAGGTCTACACTTTTTGCAAAATATGAAAATAACTTGAGTGCGCTCGTTCCAGTTAATCTCTTACTTTGCAACAGTCCCAAGTGTTGTCCTCTTTGATGTATAGATTGTCAGATTATGGATATTTCCATTAGGATAGTTATTTCATAATTCATGGTTCTGCATATTTGCAGACAGTGTAGACCTATGCCAGCTATTGTATACTGTATTCTCTCTAATAAATGCACCCACTTGAATGAATAAATACCCCTTTACTTCTGGGTGTGTATGGAGGGATAACAATGAATGAAACAGTAAATAATCTACATGTATATAATAAGCACTAGATACAGAAATATAGGTTTTTCAAAATACAGGTGCAATGCTTCCCCTAGGTTGCTTTCTGCATTGCTTTCATTCAGCATTAAGCAACCATCTGTGTACAAAATGTAAGAAGCTCTTTTTAAAAAATGTCCCCCCCCCCCCACCCCCAGGGGCATTTATAAGAGATAATACGGCATATATACATTTGGATCCTGGTGACATGGAAAGTTATTTTACATCTCATCTGGGTCGGGACTATTTACAAAGATTATCGCTAGTTCCCTCAGTATGTTGTAGTTACAACAGTTTTATGCTCAACCCTCCAGATGTGGATGATAATCTCCATTTAAACCATTGCTTTTCCTTTGTGTACCTTTAACCCTTTACCTTATAGAAACCAGATGTCCAGATATGACGATGTGTAAATAAAAAAAATTCAAGAATGACTTCTTTATTTATCCACCAAACGCTATGATGTTGTGATGTGACCACTCTTTAGAATTGTTTCGAAGAGATGATTCTAAAAGGGGTCACAACATAGGGTTTGGTAGAGAAATGACGATTTAAGTATGCACTTTTATATGTTGCTCTGTAAAGACACCTTTTCGCTCCTTTGCAAACAGGGTAGACCCAGATCAGATGGCTCCTGTATAAGCCATCTCATGAGGGTCTGCTCTGTTTGCTTAGGAAATGATATTGATTTGATTCTACAATTTATGCCATGTTCAGCTAGTCAAAGACGCCTTTCTACGCCTCTGTTAAAGTTACTTTTTGAAACCATTGTGATATATAGAGCATTTGCCTCCTAAGGAGAAAATGTTCTATTTATCACAGTGGTTTCAGAACTACACAATTCTAAACATTTCCTTTTCTCTAGTTAATGCTCCTTTTTGGTAGATTTATTCAAACAAGTTGGATCTAAAAATAGCCTATGAAGGAATGGGTTAATATTCATGAGGTATAGGGTTATTTAAGACAAAGTACTACAGTGAAATTGAGGCAAACTACTGTAATGAAAAAGAGGATATGTTAGCATATAAATTAACCTTTAGTAAAGTGAAATGGAAGCTTAAAACTCCTATACATGTGCACAGTTCAAAGGGAACTGGGAGAACTTTAGAGTGAAATTGGAAAAAAAAATTTGTTGTTTTAGATATGGGACCTATTTATTAAAACATCAAAGCTTATGAAATGCATTAACCCGTTACTTGATAAAATGCATATTTATGTATTTGCAAATAGAGTAGACCCAGACCTGTTAGCTCCTGTATGAAGTGTCTGATCAGGGTCAGCTTTGTTTGCTTATCATTATGCAGTTTCTGCCGTATCCAAACGTATTGCCTTAGGCATATTTGTGCCATTATGAAAATTCAGCTAATTAATATTCATAAAGTCATTATCTTTTACATGAATAAACATTTAAAATTGTATTATTTACAGGGTGCTCAGCTACAGAGAGAACTTAGAGAGGACGAGAATGAAATCAAAGGCCTGGAGGATAAACTGATTGAAGAACAAACGATATACCAGAACAATTTCACCAAGAGACAGAATCAAGTGGAGTCTATGGAGGTAACAAAATCTCTGTGTTCTTATGTAAACCTGTTCCTCCATAAATAAACACTTCTACGCCTTTGCAAACAGAGAAGACCCAGATCAGACAGCCTCTATAGGAGCCATCTGATGAGGGTCTGCTTTGTTTGCTTATTATATAATATAAATATGAATTCATAGTTTCTGCCATGGCCAAAATTTCCAGCTTCTGTGTGCTATTATAACAATTAATATAATTAGTATTCATGATGTCATTGTTTCTTACATGAATATTCATGGAGTAACGGATTAATGCTATGCGACTGAATTGATGATATACTTTTGCTATTAGTTTGCATTTATATTAGACTCTATGCCACCCAGTGTCTAATCTTGACACTCTAACTGCTTGTATGAACATCTGGAAAAAAAATCATTCTTTGAAAAACAAATCTTGATGACAATATTTGAAAATACATAATTTACATTTGATTTTCCTATGATAGTATACACTTTACCCATCTGATCTGATCAGGTTCTGTTCTGTTTGGTTATGGAATTATATACCTGTAGATCTGAATTTACTATCTCTGCCAAATCCAAAAAAAAATGTTTGTACATACCATTGTAGATATGTTCATGATGTCAGCATTTCTTACATGAATAGACATTCATATACATGTACAGTAAAACCCCTCTAATGCGACCACTTAATAAATACACATGGTTGTCTTTATAAGCAGGTGGTTGCTTAATGTAGGGCAAAAGTAATGCAGAAAGCTCCTCTAGGAGCTTTCTGCATTACTTTTGTCCTGCATTAAGCTACCACCTGTATATAACACCCAGAATTATACCTCTTTTAGGTGGTCGCATTAGCGGGGTTTTACTGTATATTCTTTAACCCTTTACTCAATGAATATTCATGTAAGAAATAACTACATCATGAATATCAATTCAATTAATTTGTATAATGGCAGCATGGCCACAGGAATAATTGACCCTGGCAGTAATGTTGAATCATAGACTAGCTATATTATTTCATAAGCAAACAGAGCAGACCCTGATCAAGCGGCTCATACAGGAGCCATCTTATCTGAGTCTACTCTGTTTGGAAAGGGGTAGAAAGGTGTATTTATAAAGGGTTAAGGTCTGAAAAAAGAACGGTTCACTAGTTGATATTCATGAACAAGCCTTATGTGGATTGTGTACTTAGAATTAACCCTTTCCCTGATATAAACGTGTTTTCACGCATTTGCAAACAGAGTAGACCCAGATCAGACGGCTCCTAGAGGAGCCATCTGATCAGGGTCTACTCTATTTGCTAATAGAATTTGAAAGATCGGCGTCTTCACTTTCTAAAATGACTGTAATGAACCACCTTCCACATTTCATTTGATCTGTTTTGCCCATCAATATTCAGTAGGTATTGAAATTTGGACTAAATATAGAACAGGGAAAGGGTTAAGAGAGACATTTTGTCTGAATATTTTATTCAGACATGTATTCTTTTAGATTATCCTAATTAGCTAAGGGGCATTATGTTTTGCACCTGTCCGTCCGTCCGTCTGTCAATGTGTCACACTTTGCTATAAAGTGTTATATATGTCAGTAATTTCTACACTTATACACACAAAACTTTGCATACACATTAATCACCATATGTGCTATCATTTAGCACCCCACCCATGCTGCCCAAAAGCCTAAGGTCAAATGACTTGGAAATTTTACGTGCAGTTTGTTGTCACATTTACGTGCAGTTGGTTGTCACAGTTTTTTAATCTTCTTATATCTCCCTAACCGCTGAAGTTATTCGCGTGAATTGAATATACACATTAAATACCATCTATACTTTCACTGCACACCAAACCCATGCTGCCCACAAGCCTACGGTCAAGGTCAAATGACTTTGAAATTTTATGTGCAGTTGGTTGTCACATTTATGTCCAGTCGGTTGTCACATTTTTTTCATCGTCTTATATCTCCCTAAACAATGTAGCTATTCGCATGGAATTGCATATACACATTAAATACCATCTATACTTTCATTTCATACCAGCCCATGCTGCCTGCAAGCCTAAGGTCAAGGTCAAATGACTCTAAAATTTTATGTGCAGTTTGTTGTCACTGTTTTGTCATCGTCTTATATCTCACAAACCACTGTAGCTATTCGCATGGAAATGCATATACACGATAGATAACATCTATACTTTTATTGAACTCCCAGCCCATGCTGCCCGCAAGCCCAAGGTCAAGGTCAAATGACTTAGGAATTTTATGTGCAGTTTTTTGTCAGTTTTTTCACCGTCTTATATATCCCTAACCACTGTAGCTATTCACATGGAATTGCATATACACATTAAATACAATCTTTACTTTCATTGCACACCCAACCAATGCTCTCCGCAAACCCAATGTCAAGGTCAAATGACTTAGGAACATTATTTGCACTTGGTTTTCACATGTTTTTTCATAGTCTTAAATCTCCCTAGCTACTGTAGCTATTGCCATTGAATTGCATATACACGTTAAACACCATCCATACTTTCATTACGCACCCAGCCCATGCTGCCCGCAAGCCCAAATTCAAGTCAAATGACTTAGGAATTTTATGTGCAGCTAAGCAAGCTCCACCACCGGGGCATCGCTGTGTCTTACAGACACAATTTTCTAGTTTTTCATTCCAATGGTCGTTTTATTTAGATTTATATTATATGCTGATTTATTATCAATGTGTATTACATAATTGCATGTTGAATGAATGAATGAATGATAATCAATTTATTCATGACAATGATGATTCAACATCCATAATCCAGTTGTCATGTTGAGGTTAGCTGGAAAAAGAATAAATACATGTAAAGGTACAGTAAAACCCCTCTTGACCGGATGTTAAATTTAGTATAAATATCAGTCTCGGAGACCGCTGGCAGCTTAATGCAGGGTAATAGTCATGCAGAAAGCTCCTCTTGGAGTTTTCTGCATTATTTTCAACCTAGATTAAGCAGCCACCTGCCTTAAAGTATCTAAATTCTTTCTTATAGAATTCCAGTTTAGAGAGGTAAAAGGTGCAGGGTATTTTTTTAGAATATCGGAAAATTGCTAAGTACAGTAAAGACTTCTCTATAACGGACACTAAATTGTGTTAATTAGTTGGTATTTAGGGCAGGTGGCTGCTGAAAGCAAGGTGAAAGTAAAACAGAACGCTCCTATATGAGCATCTGTGTTACTTTCACCTTGCTTTAAGCAGCCACCAGCCTTTAACACAAAATATTTGATTTAATTTCACCTTGCTTTAAGCAGCCACCTGCCTTTAACACAAAATACTTGATGTAATTTAGTGGCCATTATAGAGAGGTTTTACTGTACATGAAAAAATCATATATTTTTTTCGTGTTACCATATGATACCTGCTATTTTCTTGATTTATTTTACACAGAAAGAGATTATAGACATGGAGCACAACATTGCGGACAAGACACAGAAAATTGAGGATATGACACCAGGGTTTGAGGAGCTTGAAAAAAAGTTTGATGAAAGAACTGCTGCTTATGAAGCTCAAAAAAAGAGCATAGTTGGTATGTGAAACCAGTCATTTCACTATGGTGGACCTGTAAGATTCCCACAGTAACTGTGCACACACTTTGGTATAACATACTCTTCAGCATGCACCTTGCACACTCATCATGGTAGTTTTCATCTTTGCTTCCAAATATAGTTTTACCTTTCACATTCTGTATTTATACTACATGTACTAGTAAATTTCTTTTCTTTTGCACCATTAGCAGTAGGTTTATTACGATTTGGATTTAATTTTTTTTTTCATAAAAGTTCAGTAACATTTAAAAGTTCATGATAGTTAAGTGAATGAGGGAAATGAATGTACAGTAAAACCCCTCTAATGTGACCACTTAATGAACACACATGACTGTCTTCATAAGCAGGTGGTTGCTTAATGCAGGATGAAAGTTATGCAGAGAGCTCCTATAGGAGCTTTCTGCATAACTTTCGTCCTGCATTAAGCTACCACCTGCCTTTTCCACTGTGAATTATGCCCCTTTTTGCTGATCGTATTAGAGGGGTTTTACTGTACTCGCATTCGCAAGCAGTGTAGACCAAGATCAGATGGCTCTTGGAGAAGCTCTCTGATCAAGGTCTGCACTGTTTGTCATTCTAACAAATCCTCTAACAAATTTAAGCCTTTCATACTTAATGGACTCAATAGTTAAATACAGACGGGCCATTCCACATTGAAAATTTTGTCTGAAATAATGATAATGTTCATATTCAGTACTTATGAACAAATCATTTGATATTTCTTATTGTACAGACGTTCAACAAAGTTCGTTACTTACCACAGACTGGACTTTATTATCAGTCAAAAAGGTCAATAATGGCTATTCTCTTTTTATCAAAAGCTATTTAACCCATTCCTCCATAGGCTATTTTAGATGCAACCTCTTTGAATATATCTTCCCTAAAAGGAGCATTTACTAGAGAAAGGGAAAATGTTAGAATTGTGTAGTTTTGAAACCATTGTGATAAATAGAGCATTTGCTCCTATGGAACAAATGCTCTATTTATCACAATGGTTTCAAGAAGTGGTTATTACAGAGGTGTAGAAAGGCGTATTTATGGAGGTAAGGGTTAAATACATATATTCATTTTGTGATCAACTCTCTGTAGACACCTTAACCATGGGTTCTCTTTTCTCCTTCTTGAACACTATATACAAGCTTACACACTGTAGAAAATCTACTGTCTATTTAACTATGTTTTGACAATCAGCTTAATGAAGAAAAAACAGTTTACTGCATAGCACTTCCATTTCATTTATCATATAAGTTTGTTAAAAATCTAAAAATGTAAAGTAAATAAAAAAAAACAATAGTCTGTGAGACTATCATCTATATATGGAAAGTGGTATGGAAGTTATTGTGGTACATTGTTGAAGAAAACAATGCTTTCATGATTGAAGCTGATTGACATAACTGGGTGAAATAGTCTGTAGATAGAAATGCACCATCCCATGTTTATTGCACTGTATATATTCCTGTTTCACTGCAATGGTCATTTGTATTGGCTCTTTAACCCTTTAAACTTATAAATATTCATGTACAAAATAATGACTGTATGAATATCAATTAGATGATTTTTTTCACCTTGGCAGAAACTGTAGAATCATTTCTATATTGTTTCATAAGCAAATAGAGCAAACTTTGATCTGACAGCTCCTACAGGAGTTGTCTTATCTGGGTCTGTTCTGTTTGTAAAAAGCATTGTAATTTGTCTTTGCCATGTGAGAAGAGGTGTACATGTAATCAGTGTTTTGCTAACAGTAATGAGTATACTCAGTATAGACCCAAACAAGGGCCATTGGTTATAAAACTCCTTAGTCTGTGATCATTCTCAAGTATCTGATTGGTCAGATTCTGAGCAAGCTCAGAATCTGACCAATCAGATGCTTGACAATGACACCAGACTCAAGCACAATAAATTTATAACCTCAGTGTCAGCACTGATGTGCCAAGTGGTGTGGATCTACACTGTTTAAATAGCTTTCATCCACATTTGTAGTATACAAATTATGCAGCTTCACAGTGTACACTCTGACCATGCTCAGTCTCTGGAGCTGCAGCTGGTCAGGGTCCACACTATTTACATAGCTCTGACAAGGTCTTCTCTCATGGCATTGCTTAAATAATGAGATGAACACAGTATGAAATCTCCTGACTCTTATTCTAAAAAGTGCCACCTGATTTGCATTTGTAAAAAGTTTGGATCCAGATGAGAGGACAAGTTAACCCTTTCCCCGTTCTATATATTGATTTCAAATTTGAATACCTACTGAATATTCATGAACAAAATAATTATAATGAAATACAAAAGGTGGAACATTGTAGCCATTTTAGAAACTAAAGAAATTGGTCTATCAAATTCCATTAGCAAACAGAGCAGACCCCTATAGGAGCTGTCTGATCTGAGTCTACTCTGTTTGCAGATGTGTGAAAAGGCATTTATAAGAAGGAAAGTGTAAATCTGAGTCTCATGAGGATCCAAGCCATTTGACACTCGTTCAGTAGCCTCTCAAAGCCATGAATGAATTGGAAGTAATAAAAAAAATGCAACACACACGATTTTGAGCAGAAATCAATTTTAGATTAGGATGAGGGTTAGTTATGTCTGTATTTCATTCATTGCTCTCTTTTAATCTCTGGCTCTCTCTTTGTATTGGTTTTTAACCCTTTCCATATTCAATATTCATGTAAAAAAAATTGACATCATGAATATTTATTAGCTGAATTTCTATATTGTTAACTTTTCAAGGAAATGTTTGCTTTGACAAATATTGCACAATCAAATCTATATCATGCCAAAAGCAAACAGAGCAGACCCTGATAAGATGGCTCCTGTAGGAGAGAAGGTGTTTACATGAGGGGAAGGGTTAACACTGTACTCCACGAATATTCATGTAACAAATATTGATATCATGAATATTAATTAGATTAATTGTTATAATAGCACATGGACACAAGAAAATTTGGCCACAGCAGAAACTGTTTAATCATATCTGTATTATATCAACAGCAAACAGAGCAGGCCCCGATCAGACAACTTCTACAGGAGCCATCTGATCTAGGTCTAGTCTGTTTGCAAATGTGAAGAAAAGTGTGTATATGGAGTAAAGGGCTAATCACAATTACTCGGATAGTTCAGTGACTTTAAATGAATGATTTGAGCATCTTATCTAGACACTGAGCATCATGAGGTTAGATTACCTGATGAATATTCGTAAACGATACAATGTCATTTTGTATATTAATTAGCTGAACTTGTCATAGGTTTCTTTAACCCTTTACTTCATTAATATTCATGCAAGACCCTGCCTATTATGAATATTAATTAATATAATGTGATGGCAAAAGAGAATTAAATATGCAACATTTAACCCTTAGCCTATAAATATTATTGTTAAAAAATGACTATATCATGAATAGTTTTAGCTGAATTTTTATAATGGTATATGAATGCAGAATTATGATATATAATTCAATAAGCAGAAAGAGCAGACCCTCATCATACTGCTTCTACAGGAGTGGGTCTACTCTGATTGCAAAGAGGTGAAAAGGCATCTATCAGGTAAAGGGTTAAGCAGATTAGACATCTCCTACAGGAGCTGACTGATAGGGGTCTACTCTTTTTTGCAAAAGCATAAATAGATGGGATTATGGAATAAAGTACCAAAGCTTCTGTCATATTCTTTCCTTCTTATACAACATTTAATTTGCAAGCAATGAAGAGAGCTTTTTAAATGGGAGTTTAATGTCTCTTACATTTCTTTAATATTGCTGTCTAATGTCAAACTGTTCATGACAAAAGTAGGAACTACAGACAACTTGACTGAAGATTAGGAACTTTAGACAACTTGACCCAAGATAAGATGCCAAGTGGCTTATTTAGAGTTGCTTAGATAGAAAAATTGGAAGGAATTTAGTCAAATTTAGGGATTTAAAAAGATGACTAATTTCTTATGTAATTAAAACACGTTATGCTGCAGCCAGTACAAATGACCATTGTGTGCACCTGTACACATTCTCCCTTGTAATACTCATGGGGCTGAAATGACTGCTGTATCAGTACCAATCTATGTGGCTTCACTATGTTATGTAGTGTTTAACTTTGTATTGTGATGTCTCATTAATGCACACTTCTTGAAACACAGAAACCCCTTTGATACAGAATCTTGGAACAAATTTCTAATCTACAAACAATAGTATTTTAAGTACAGTAAAACCCCTCTAAACTGGAATTCTAGTAGAGAAGAATTTAGATACTTTTGGGTATCTAGCTTTCTGCATGACTTTCACTCTGCATTAAACTGCCACCTGTCTCTAAGACTGATACATTTTTGTATTTATACTAAATAGAATGTCCATGCATTGATGTAGACATGTCTGTACATCGGGAGATTTCTCAGGGGTTCAATGTGCTGGGATTAATGAGGCACCACACTGTTTAACTCTATGCATGCTAAATAATTGTTGTTTGCCAAAACGTTTACTTTCTTTTCATTTATTTCTATTTTATAGTATAAACTCTTTGTATGATGAAACTTTTACATTGCACTTTCATTTTCACAGTATTGCAATTTAATTATTGTTTAACAAAATGAACTTTATTGTTTATTGTGAGGAAATAGTTGTTAAAGAGATAATCTCTACTTGCAATGCATTCTAAAATTGCATAAAAATACTTAATCATTTGTTTACATTCTAAAAAGAAGAGTATTGCAATAAAACCAATGCTCAAATGGACAAAACTTTCATGTGTTTAATATCGAAGACCTCGATGTTATTCGTCGATGTATTAGTGTTCATTCAGTTTGCATTTTAGTTTTGTAACTGTTTGAGGTCAAATTTCGATAAAAGCAAGAAGCTGGTAAGAATAGTTGACTAGTTTTGTCTGCTATTAAGACTCTTCAGAACATACTGAACCAAAGACGTTTTTGTGGCTCTATTTATACCTATTGAGTGTGGTCACATGATGTTTTGATGTACATGTGCACAATGTAATGTAGCTATAGATACTCATTAGGAAAATATATTTAGTTTCATATCATATATCCACTTTCAAAATTTATTTTTTTCATACAGGAATTTAGCTCATCTGAACTATTATGAGTCCTTTCTCTCATATCCTCAGAATGATTGGGTTCATTTATTTTTCATACAGTTATGTCTCCTTGAATGATAAAACTGCTGGTCAATTGACAGACAGATGGATAAGTACCACAACATCATATGTTCCTTTGGGCATATAATAAAAATGTTTAAAAAATAAATGAAAAATAAATGAATACTTTTTAAGACTCATATTATCAAAATAATTGAATAGTCACTTAAGACAGGTTTTACTATATTCAATAACAAATTGGAGGAACAGGTTTTTAATGTCATTATTACTCAAGCTTACTGGTTCATTAATTTATAAATGAGTTTTCATCTGAACTAATTTGACTGGAGCATTAACCTTTTGAATGTGGCATTTTTGCAAACAGTATAGACCCAGATCAGAGGACTCCTCTATGAACCCTGTGTTGAGGGTCTGCACTGCTTGTTATTCAAAATCCGCTAACATATCTAATCCTTTCACATTAGATAGACTCTACCATATAAACAATGATGGATGGATCTACTTTGGAAAATTCAGCATTCAAAGGGTTAAGACGCTGCTGTAGAGAGCAGCATTCATATGTGTGTTTGTAAATTCAGAGCTAAAAGGTAAAAAGACTCAACTAGATGAACAGATACGGAAGGCCAAACAGCAGAAGGAGAAGTTGGCTGATCCACATGTAAGTGTTTTTTAATCTTTAATATGATCTACGGGTCACTTAACCCTTTACGACTTTGCAAACCCAGATCATACAGCTCCAGAAGGAGTTATGGTTTATATTTTGCCTCATGGGCATCCAAACTGTTTCATGTGCTGGATTATGTCTTTGAACAAAAAATCTTTATTGGAAACGGAGGTAAAGACTTTAGACATACAACTGTTTTGAGCTAATCCCTTGGAACATTTAGTGTTAAGAGCCAGTCCCTTGCCATATATAGTGGTATGGGTCAATCCATTGAAATATATAGTGTTTTGAGCTAATCCCTTGAAATATATAGTGTTTTGAGCAAATCCCTTGAATAATATATTGCTTTGAGCTTATCCCTTGAAATATATAGTGTCTTGAGCTAATCCCTTGAAATATATTATGTCCCAACCTTTAGCTCTTGTCTGCTGTTTATTCCTTGGTAATTTGTATTTATTTATCTTAATTCTTCATATTACAGAATTGTTTCATCAAAATTGGGTCGTAGAGGACAATTATAAAGTTGGTACTGAAAGATTAAAGCTTATTAAATGGGAAATTAGTTATATAGCATTTGCGAACAGCTGAGACCCTGATTAACTGAAGCACTCTGCATGGGTTGACTTTCTGTGTCATGTTTCTACTAGCTTACCCCTTTGAATGCAGAATATACATGTACTGGTATTTGCAAATAGTGTAGACTGGACTCCTAGAGGAACCCTTTAATCAGAGTTTTTGAGTGGGATGCTGGAGGAACACTTATCAGAGTTGGTGCTGTTTCTCATTTAGAATATTCTTGAGTCATAGCCTTGGTATTTTTGTCATCGTCATCATTGAGGTACTGCAATAGCCTTGGTGTTTTTGTCATTGTCATCATTAGGTTCTTTTAGTGATGGTCATCATTGAGGTACTGTCATAGCCTTGGTGTTTTTGTCATTGTCATCATTGTGGCCATAGCCTTTGTGTTTTGTCATTGTCATCATTGAGGTACTGCAATAGCCTTGGTGTTTTTTTCATTGTCATCATTATGGTACTGCCATAGCCTTTGTGTTTATGTCATTGTCATCATTGAGGTACTGCAATAGCCTTGGTGTTTTTGTCATTGTCATCATTGTGGTACTGCCATAGCCTAGGTGTTTATGTCATTGTCATCATTGAGGTACTGCAATAGTCTTGGTGTTTATGTCATTGTCATCATTGAGGTACTGCAATAGTATTGGTGTTTTTGTCATTGTCATCATTGTGTTACTGCCATAGCCTTTGTGTTTATGTCATTGTCATCATTGAGGTACTGCAATAGCCTTGGTGTTTTTGTCATTGTCAGTATTGTATTGAGGTATTATCATAGCCTTTTGTGTTTTAGCTCACCTGGCACAAAGTGCCAAGGTGAGCTATTGTGATCGCCCTGTGTCCGTCGTGCGTCGTCTGTCATCCACATTTTTCTTAAAATGACATCTCCTAAAGTACTTGATAGATTTTTACCAAACATGGCAGGAATGTTCCTTGGGTCAACTTCTTCCATAGTTGTTCAAAGAATTTGATTCCATGCAGAACTCTGGTTGCTTTGGCAACCAATGTCCAAAAAGAAATAAAAACTTTAAAAATCTTCTTGTGAAAAACTGTAATGCCTAGGGCTACCAAATTTGATATGTAGAATCATCTACATAGATTGTTCAAATTTTACTCCTGGCGTCAAAATTGGTACAACCCTGGGGGTCACAAGGTTTACATTGGATTATGTAGTAAAAACTTTAAGAATCTTCTTGTCCAAAACCAAAAGGCTTAGAGCTGTGATATTTGGTTTGAAGCATCATCTGATGGACCTTTACCACGATTGTTCAAATTTTGCCCCTGGGGTCAAAATTGTTCGGGTCACAAATTTTATAGTAAAACTTTAAACATCTTCTTGTCCGAAACCAAAAAGCTTAGAGCTGTGATATTTGGTATGTAGCATCATTTGGTGAACCTTTACTAAGATCGGTAGAATTTTCCCCATGGGATCAAACATGGCCACGCCCTAGGGGGTCACATATTTTAGGTAGGATTATATAGTAAAAACTTTAAAAATCTTCTTGTCCAAAACCGAAAAGCTTAGAGCTGTGATATTTGGTAAATAGCATCATCTGGTAGACCGTTACCAACATTGTTCAAGTTTTGCCCCTTGGGTCAAAATTGTCCCCACCCTGTGGGTCACAAGTTTTACATAGCATTATAGTGTAAAAACCTTAAAAATCTTCTGAAACTGAAAAGCTTAGCGTGCTCTGTGATGTTTGGTATGTAACATCATCTAGTAAACCTTTACCAAAATTGTTCAAATTAAGCCCCTAGGGTCAAAATTGTCTCTGCCCTGGGGGTCACAAATTTTACTGAAAACTTTAAAAATCTTATTGTCAATTTCTGTTAAGCCTACAGCTACCAAATTTGATATGTAGCATCATCTGATGGACTCTACAGAGATTGTTCAAATTTTCCCTCTGGGGTCAAACTGACTCTGCCCCTGGGGTCACAAGTTTTACATAGGATTATAATTAAAACTTAAAAAGACTCTTGTCTGAAACCCAAAGGCTTAGATCTGTGATATTTGGTTTATATATCATGGCCATCATGACCATTTTCTTGTCATTATCATCACTGAGGTATTGCAATAGCCTTTGTGTTTTTGTCATTATCACTACTGAGGTGCTGTCATAGCCTTAGTGTATTTTACATGTTATCACAGTTTTGACATCAGTACAGCTATCCCTATTAACCATCCCTAGGACTACAATCTGGTAAGTGGCTATTACTCTATCATGCATACATGTATACAAAGATTTATGGCCCCTACTTAACACTTTCCTCTATTAATACGCCTTTCTACGCCTCTGTAAAAATCAATTTTTGAAACCATTGTGGTAAATAGAGCATTTGCTCCATAGGAGCAAATGCTCTATTTATCACAATGGTTTCAATACTACATAATTCTAAAAGTTTCCTTTTCTCTAATAAATGCTCCTTTTTATTGGTAGATATATTCAAAGAGGTTGGATCTACAAATAGCCTATGAGGGAAAGAGTGTTCAAGTGTTTGCATATGCACATGGTACTCTTGTTCTTTATTTCTCTCCAAAATTGCAATCTAAATGTCAAACAGTTTGGATCCAGATAAGGTTCTGAGTTACTTGTCATCTCATCTTGATCCAAACTGTATGCATAGTTAATCACAAATTTGTGGCTAGTTTGCAAAAAGTTCACCGTTTTTTCAGACGAAGCTGAGGTCTGAATTGAAACAGAAGCGCCATGAGGTGTTGTTCCAGCTGAAGCATCAGGGAGAGGACACACAACACATAGAGCAGGAGATTTACTTGAGTGGATGTAAACTCAAAACAGTAATGGATGAAAATGCTAAATTTGAGGAGGTGAGTTATGTATATATTTAGATACCAACTGTATATAGATTTGTCAACTAAATGTATTTCTCATCACATATTCAATGGGAATTCTAATCTGACATTGACCCCGAAGTATTTAATTGTTTACTCTGTAATCCAGCCTTTTTTACACCTTTGCAAACAGAGCAGACCCACATTTGAGTTGTATGATCAGGATCTGCTCTGTTTGGTTAGTATGTTCATAAATTCTCTACTGTTTTCCTTTGCAATTATTTTTTTTCTTCACATTTTCAGTACAAGAATCAAATTAAGTGATATTCAAAATGGGCAGACGGAGCCTTCATGAACATTCATGAAGTAATGATTAATATATCTGACAGGCATCACAAGGGACTCTCTAATCAGTCTCAAAAGTCTACAGTAGAACCAGTCTTAAATGACTGTTCATTGATTGAAATAGGAGTCTTAGAAAGCAGGTGGTTGCTTAATGTAGGGCAAAAGTACATGTACATTCAACCTTTCAGATGTTGAGATAGATTTCTTTTTAATGTTCACTTACTACAGATGCTACTGCATATTGCAGGATTCTTTAACATCCTTATTGCACTTTAACTCTGTACCTCATGAATATTCATGTAAAAACTGACATCATTAATATTAATTGGATGATTTTTGTGTATATGAATACAGAAAGTTTTGGCCATGGCAGAAATAAGTATCATATCTACAGTTGCACTTCGATATCACTTGGAATACACATAGAACAGGGAAAAGGTTAATGCAGGGTGAAAGTCATGCAGAAAGCTCCTGTGGAAGTTTTCTACAAGACCTTCACTCAGCATTAAGCTGCCACTTGTGTTAACCCATCCCCTCATATTGACGACTTTTGACGACTCCATAAAAGTCACTTTGTGATACCATTGTGATAAATAGAGCATTTGCTCCTATAGGAGCAAATGCTCTATTTATCACAGTGTTTTCAAACTACAAAATTCTAAAAAAAATCTTTTTCTCTAGTTTATGCTCCTTTTTGGTAGATTTATTCAAAGTGGTTGGATCTAAAAATAGCCTATGAGGTAATGGGTTAAAGACAGATAATGATACTTATTATAGTGTGTGGATTAGTGAGATGTTACTGTATGTTACATTTGATAGGCCTGTACTCAAATGAACATTGACATAGATGATCTTCAAAATGAAATGGACCACAATGAGCTGCTCAAAGCAAGGCTTCTTCAAGAAATTGTCAGGACCAAAGGTTTGTACAGCATCTCTTGTGTTATTTGTTTATGAGTTGAAAATGTCATTATAACCCTGTACCTCATCAATATTCATGGCAAACTCCACAAATTCTGAACATAATTAACCTTTAGCCTGCTATGGGCAGGTGAGTCAATACCTGTACAATCAGTTTGGATCCAGATGAGACGCAGAGTAACTCGGCATCTCATCAGGATCCAAACTGTTTGACACCCTGATTGCATTTTTGTAGAGAACTTGATTATAGCTTGAATTTTGAAAATGTAGTAGGTGAAAAATTCTTTAAAAATAATTTGGTCAGCAGGCTAAATGTTAACTAACTTTTTCATGCTGTTATATAAAACATGTGAAGCTTTGATATATTCTATAAGCAAACAGAGCAGATCCTGATCAGATGGCTCCTATAGGAGCCAACTGATTTTGGTCTACTGTGTTTGCAAAGGTGTCTAAATGTGTCTATGGAGTAAAGGGTTAAACTTCATTTCATTATGGAATATTTTGATTTTACAGTCACTTACTTTGTGTGGCCTGTCACATTTTCTCTTCCTTTTACCTGTGGTCTGGAATAAAAAAATATGTGAGATGTTTAAGTCCTTTATTCCATTAAATTAATTATGTGATCATGTGGTATACTACTACATGTATATTTGAATTTCCTTTAAAAATGCAAGATTCGATTCCTCCCATTATTTTTTAGAGTTCTTGTAATAGAATGGAAAACAATGTGCAGGATTGCAAGTCAGGTCAACAAGTTTTTCTCAATCCAAAGTGCATTGTCATACCAGAAAGCGAAAGAATCAAGGTATCAATGAAGTCTCATGAAAACATTTTTAACAAGAAAAAACACAAAATGCATCACAGTTTGCAAAGGCTTTATTAGTTTTACTCATTATGTGGAAATATATAGTGAACTGCATACAAATACATACATTTCAATGTGAAATGGCCCATCGGTGTAGAACTATAGAGTCCATTTTAGTATAAAACTATTCAATATGCTTGATGATCATGAATGACAAACAGTGAAGACCCAGATCAGAGGGCTCCTCTAGGAGCCCTCTGATCTGGGTCTGCACTGTTTGCAAATGTCACTTCACTTTTCTTTCATTCCAGTGGTTAAAATTGTTCCTAGGGGACACTTCATTTAATCAACTAACTTTATATTTGTTCCATGGGATATCCTGTCATAGACACCAGCAGTTTGGGATTCATTTCTGTTGAGTGTTTGTTTAACCCTTTCCCTGTTTAATATTCATGTGAGTAGTAATGACATCATTAATATTTATTTGCTGAATTTTTTAAATGGCTTATTTACACACATATTTTCACACAAGTCTTTAATATTTGTAGATACTGTAGAGTCAGATCTATTATACAGTGAACCCTCGTTATAACAGAGGTGTTTGTTTCCAAACATTTTGCTGGTATAAGGAGGTTGCTGTTATAACGAGTTTAAATATGAAAGTAACCATATGGCCAGTTTAACTAGTACCAACAGGCGAATGCTTAATGCAGAACACAAGAAGTACAAAAAGCTTTTTGCACTTCTTGTGTTCTGCATTAAGCAATCACCTGGCTTATTGGTATTGCACCTATTTATTCAGTGGTTGTTTCAAAAGGTTAACGGTAATTTTGTTTCAATGCATACTGCCCGTATAACGAGAATGCCATTGTAAGGAATGTCGGTATAATGAGGGTTCACTGTACTTTCAAAAGCTAATAGAGCAGACCTTGATCAGATGGCTGCTACAGGATCTGTTCGATCTAGGTCTTCAACAAGAGTTATCAGACCAGAGTCTGCTCTGTTTATTTATGGAATGATATAGCTCCGATTTTACATTTTCTGTATTGACCATAACACCCTGTGTGCATATGTGGTTATAAATATTCATGTAATTGATATTCATGATGTTATTATTTCTTATATGAATATTCATCAGGTAAAGAGCTAACTTATACTTGAATGTATTGGGTGTAACTCTTTTCATACCATGGATGTATTTGTGCATATCTTTGCAAATTTGGATCCAGATTAAGCATATTAACCCTTTCCCTCATATAAACACCTATTCACGCATTTGCAAACAGAGAAGACCAAGACCAGGGTCTGCTCTGTTTGCTATTGGAATTTGATTGATATGTTTCTTTAGTACCTAAAATGGCTTCAGTGTTCCACCTTCATATTTTGTTTAACTATTTTGTTCATGAATATTCAGTAGGTATGGAAATTTGGACTAAATATAGAACAGGGAAAGGGTCAAAGAGGTTAAAGTGTAATTTGTAAGTGCTATTGGCTCACTTAAATATATTGAAATCCATATACAGTAAAACCTCGCTAATGCGACCACTTAATAAACAGCCACTGACATAGTTTAAAGTAGGTGGTTGCTTAATGCAGGACGAAAGTTATGCAGAAAGCTCCTATAGGAGCTTTCTGCATAACTTTTGTCCTGCATCAAGCTACCACCTGCCTCTGCCACCCAGAATTATGCCAATTTTTGGTGGTCACATTAGAGGGGTTTTACTGTACATGTATTATCGAAATTCACACATATACCTTTTAACCCATTCTATGTTGATATATTGATGTCATGAATATTAATCCTTCGCTTGCTGAATTTTAAAATACATTTCTCCTTCTTTACCCATGCCCTGTTGTATAATTACATATATCTTCACTGTGTACAAGTATTTCGCTGTGCAATCACTGCTGTGGAGGGTACTGGTTGCACAATCAACTTGTAAATAGTGCAGACTCTGATGAGACAGCTCCTGCAGGAGCTGTCTCATCTGGGTCTTCACTATTTACAGGTAGGTATATTGACGTGAATAGCAAGCGAAGGGTTAATTGGCTGAATTTTTGTAATGACAAATGTGCATGTACACATTAGTTTTTGCTGTTGGTTGAAACTGTAGAGTGAGATCTTTATAATTTTATAAGCAAACATTTCTATTTGTATAAGCAAACAGAGTAGACCCTGATCAGATGACTCCTACAAGAGCTATGTGATCTAGGCCTACTCTGTGTACAAAGGCATGATAAGGTGTTTATATGAAGTAAAGGATTAAATTTATCTGCTAACCTTAAGGGTTGTTGTTTCAATCATTAATTTAACCCTATACCTCAAAGATGTTCATTTTAATGCTTTGCAAAGAGTTGACCCAGATCAGACAGCTCCTCTATGAGCCGTGTGATCAGGGAATGCTCTGTTTGCTTATGAATTAATCTTCATCCGAAAAATCACTTGCTCATAATTCCACTATCTGACTTTAGCTCATTGATATTCACAGTCATCATTTCCCACATGAATATTCATATTCATTAAATTGTCTTTTACAGAGTCACTAGAAAAGAGCTGGAATGATGACCGCAAAATTCAACAGGTAGGTAATAAATGCCTGGCATGTCAAGACAAGCTAAATCATTTTCCAGCATTTATTATACCCTCTGGATTAGGGGACTGTATCTGAAGAGAAATAATTCACTTTCAAAGCATGCAGTGATAAATGAACATTTTGTTTTTAAACTCTGCACATTAGCTGCAAATTTGTGATTCCCAATGCAATTATTTTGGATCCAGATTAGATGCTGAGGAACAAGGTGTCTCATCAAGATCTATAAGTAAAACCTCTCTATAATGGCCACTAAATTGTTTTAATTAGTTGGTATTTAGGGCAGGTGGTTGCTTAAAGCAAGGTGAAAGTAAAACAGAATGCTCCTATAGGAGCGTTCTGTTTTACTTTCACCTTGCTTTAAGCAGCCAGCTGCCTTTAACACAAAATACGTGATGTAATTTAGTTTCCATTATAGAGAGGTTTTACTGTGTTGTTTGAAACTCTGACCCTGTGTTGGAAAAAAAATGGAAGAATTATTAATTTTCAGAATTGCAGCAGACAACAATAATTGTAGACTATTACCTAGCGTACAAAGATTTATCAATTCAACAATGTGCAGTAGAGTCTTGCTAAAGGGACCACATGTTTTATTAACATAGGAGACTGTAAAAGTTTAGCATCACTCTTGTCCTACATTAATTCTGAAGTGAGAGATCCTTCGAAAGCAGAAGTAGCAATGTGATAAGAGAAAAATTGTAGACTTGGTTTTATTGAGTCTGTTCATGAGCAGTAATTAAAAGTGAAACACTACTCATGTCAACTAGAACCGGCTTGAGCGGTATTCAATAACAATACTGAGAATGAAGTACTAGGCAATTTTTAGCTCCACTTTTTCAAAAAGTGGAGCTATTGTCATGACCCTCTCGTCGGTGTCGGCGTCGGCGTTGGCGCTGGTTAACCTTTTTGTTAAGGTCCATTTCTCAGAAACCATCAAAGATATTTGGTTCATATTTGGTATGTATGTTTACTATCACAAGGGCAACCCATTTCACAAGGGTAGGTAACCCTAAAATTAATGTTGCCATAGTTACGCTCCGTTTTCGACTTTTTCATTGTTGGTTAGGTTTTATGTTAAGGTCCATGTCTTAGAAACTGTCCAAGATATTTGGTTCAAATTTGATATGCATGTTAACTATTACAAGGGGACCCATTCCACAAGGGCAAGTAACCCTAAAATTAAGTTGGCTATGGTTATCTGCCCTTTCTGTCTTAGACTTCCACTACCCTATCCAGCACTAAAGAAAATGGAGCGCGCTGTCTGCGGACAGCTCTTGTTTATGGGTGCCACAGGAGCACCTAATACCTGCTGTTGTGAAGTAATAAATTCTGAAGGTGAGATTCACCACCTGTTTAAAAATCCAGAATTAGACGTCTTTTTAGTGGTCATATTGTATAGACTTTACTGTACATGTAAAACTGAACAGTAATGCCCAAGTGTAACAGGACTGGTGAAAAACATGCAGCCAGACCGGGGATCGAACCCGGGACCCTCACTTACAAGGCGAGTGCTCTAACCACTGAGCTATCCGAACCGCTTACTGTTTTTCTCCCAGTACCTGTACCCGGCCTGTCACACTACTCCCCCTTTTTCTCTGAGATTCTCGCCAAATCTGCAGCAGAAATCATGGGCGTGCACAGGGTCCGATTTTCAAGTTGGGCGCCAACTGTAACAGGACTGGTGAAAAACATGCAGCCAGACCGGGGATCGAACCCGGGACCCTCACTTACAAGGCGAGTGCTCTAACCACTGAGCTATCCGAACCGCTTACTGTTTTTCTCCCAGTACCTGTACCCGGCCTGTCACACCAAGAATAGTTGATGGTAAACAAACCTTAATTACTGTAAGTATTCAAACATCCAATCACCCCTCTCTATTAGTTAGTAAAGCTGAATCATTTATATACACAATGTATCATTTATCTGTCTTAAAAGACCTTCAAAAGGAGGTCTAATTATGGGTCTGTAAGGCAGGTGGTATCTTAATGCAGGTCAAAAGTAATGCAGAAAGCTTCTATAGCTTTCTGCAATACTTTTGCCCTGCATAAAGCAACCACCTGCTTTTTAAGAGTTAGACTCCTGTGTTCAATAAATGAATGACTGCTAAGACAAGTTCTACTGTAACTTTAAATTAGACAAACATAATAGCAAATAGATAAGACCCTGATCTAACAGCTCCTTCAGTGGCAGTTTGATCTGGATCTACACTGTTTGCATAAGTTTGTCTGTCCAAATATTTAAGGTAATTCGGATAAAAGAAACAGGATGAAGACCATAGTAATGCTGTTTTTAACCCTTTACTCCAATAATATTCATATAAGAAATAATGGCGTCATGAATATTAATGAGATTACCGGTAGTTGCACATGGACACATAAATGTTTGGCCATGGCCGAAAATGTAGAATCATATCTATATTATATCATAAGAAAACAGAGCAGACCCTGATCAGATGGCTTCTATAGGAGCTCTCTGATCTGGATCTACTCTGTTTGCAAAGGTGTAGAAATGCGTCTGTGGGGTAAAGGGATAAAACCTGGCAGTGTATCTGGATCTAGGATGTTTGGAATGTGAGAAGGGTAATGCAGGTTTCATGTGTCTGCCTTTGCCTATTTAGGAATTCACTGACAGAGACCAAGAAGTTGTTGATGAGCTTGGAAATCTGTTGGAGAGGACGGAGAAGCGAGAACAGAAGATCAGTGAGATCACAAGCCAGTTGGAGGTTGAATTGGGCCATCTTACCAGCTTCCTTGATAACTTGGCCAGCAGAAGACCAAAAGGTAAAAAGATTAGTTACAAGTGCATTCTATAAAGATATGATTGAGCCATGTCACAAGAAAACATGCCTTCAAGGTAGTGTAGACAAAGATCAGCCCTTCAGACTGTATCTGGTCTTTACCGACACTGTTAGTATATCATTGATGTAGGGTCTGCACCATTCTGCACTCATAAACATCTACAATAGTTTGATTACCCTTTACTTAACCTGTAACTGTGTAGATAAGTCTCTTAATGCTTTTGCAAACATAGTATACCCAGATCAGATGACCTCTGTGGGATCTGTTTGATCAGGGTCTGCTGTGTTTGCTTATGAAGTAATTTAGATCCTATTCTACAGTTTCTGCCATGACCTGAATTCCTCTGTTCATATGTCATTATAAAAATTCAGCTGAATAATATTTGTGATGTCATTATGTCTACATGATTATTCATGGAGTTAAAGATTAATGAATTTTTATGTAAGAAGCAAAGAACATGTATATGAATACTAATTGGCTGGATTTTTGCAATGGTATATGGACAAGGTAAGTTAATCCTAAAGCAAGAATATAGAATCAGGTCTTTATTATTCCACAGATCCTGATAGACAGTTTATACTGTTCTAAGTATAATGTTTGCAAACATGTATTATGTGTATTTATCAAGTGAAGGGTTATCTAACTTGATATTGAATCTTTATTCAGATCAGGCGCTACATCTCTTAGATGACAGCTTGCTTTGGTCTAAACTTTTTGTAACATGTCAAAATTTGAAGGCACTTTTTCTGATGTTGTTGCTTATATGTGAAATTCAGTGTGATTGCCTTATAACATGACATATTTTATATGTGCTTGGGCTTGTGATTGGTTGTGTTTTGTTTGAAATGAAGATCAGTGAAGAATCCATATGTAAGAACTTTCTTTGCTATTTCTTCATTGGTATTACTGTAGAACCTGTCTTAAGTGGCCATCAAAAAGAAAGAAGCCTAAATATTGTCTTTAGGGCAGGTGGTAGCTTAATGCAGGTCAAAAGTGATGCAAAAAGCTCCTTTATATAGCTTTCTGCATTTCTTTGGCCCTGCATTAAGCAACCAACTACTTTTTAAAACTCCAATGTTCAATAAATGAATGGCTGCTTAAGGTAGGTTCTGCTGTATACATAATTGTAATGAAAACTTACAACAGATTGAATGTATCATATAACATACAGTAGAACCCCTCTAATGCGACCACTTAATGAATAGACATGGGTGTTGTTATAAACAGGTGGTTGCTTAATGCAGGGCAAAAGTAATGCAAAAAGCTCTAGGAGCTTTCTGCATTTCTTTTGTCCTGCATTAAGCTACCACCTGCCCTACCACTTAGAATTATACCTCTTTTAGGTGGTCACATTAGAGGGGTTTTACTGTATTACCTAGGTACAGAAAATACATTTAACCAAAACTAGTTGAGTAGCATTTTTATACACTTCTCTCTCAGGAAGATGTATCACTGTTGTTTGAAAATATGATGTAAATGTGTTTCAAGTTAGCTCTTTCCTCTCTGGGTAAAAGTGTCTTATTGCATTGCATACAGTGTAGACTCAGATTAGCTAGTCTGTCTCTGATGTGGTGTCTGGTCTGTGTTGTTTGTCACTTATCAGGATCTGTAGTAATTTGTACCCCATCTTTCTATACAATGTATGAAACTTTGAACAGATACCTCATAGATGTGGTGTCTGACATGGGTCTATTCTTTGAGCAATGCCATATGACTGTCTTTTCTCAGAGAGAATCTCATATACCATGTCATAAAGATTGGAGGGTACTTCGACATTCCAAATAGTGCAGCCCAATGTTTCCAACAGTTTATCATTTTGCACAGTCAGCAGTTATTTGTTGACAAGCATTGTCAGCTGTGCAGACTGTGATAGAATACCATAATTCCCCATATAGATATTTGGCTGCACAAATTTGGGCAAATAGTGCAGATGTTGATCAAGCTGCTTTTGAAGAATCATTTTGATCATGATCTACAGTTTACTGCTCCATTACGTTTATTTAACCCTTTCCCTGTACTATATTTATTCCAAATTTTAATATCTACTGAAAATTCATGATCAAAATAGTTATAATGAAATATGGAAGATGGATCATTGTAGCCATGTTAGACACTAAAGAAACAGTTCTATCAAATTCCATCAGTAAACAGAGCAGACCCTGATCAGATGTCTCCTACAGGAGCCATCTGATCTTGGTCTACTCTTTTTGCAAATATGTGAAAATGTGTTTATATGAAGGAAAGGGTTAAATTTACTTATATCAAATTAGTGAAATATGCTGCAGTTTGTCTGGGCCTGTCAATGCCATGGTGTTCCCATCCATTTATGTGAATCATGCTTAGTAACTGTTTGATAGACAAAAACAAACTAATAATACAGGTAATTTCTTTTTTCCCCAATGCACAGAGGATTAATTGTACAGGTGACCACTCCCAAGTATTTTACTTTATGAGCATGAACAATAAACCATTTACTTGATACCCCCACCTTTTAACATCATTGCAAACAGAGCAGACCCAGATCAGACAGCTCCAGTCGGAGCTGTCTAATCAGGGTCTTCTCTGTCTTCTTATATAATGTTATAGATGTCATTCCACAATGTTTGCCTTGGCAAAATCTTTTTTGTTTCATATGCCATAATAAAATTGGACTTTACCCTTTCCCTCATATAAACGTGTTTTTCATGCATTTGCAAACAGAGTAGACCCAAATCAGACGGCTCCTATAGGAGCCATCTGATCAGGGTCTACTCTGTTTGCTAGTGGAATTTAAAAATCTGTTTCTTTACTTTCTAAAATGGCTACAATTTTCCACCCTCCATATTTTGTTATAACTATTTCTCCATGAATATTCAGTAGGTATTGAAATTTGGATTAAATATAGAACAGGGAAAGGGTTAAATAATATATGTGATTGCATATAGTCTTCTATGACTATTTATGAAGTAATGCATTATAGTTTTACTCCATGAATATTCATGTACAAAATATTATAGAAGCCATTTGATCTCAGTCTTCTCTGTTTGCAAAGGCATTTAAAGGTGAATCAATGGAGTAAATGGTTGAAGTATTATAAGACATATGTTTGTCACAGAACTGTATGTTTTTTGTCACATGTATGATGCATGTTTTTTTCTTGCATGAAAGACAAGCTGTAGGATTGAACCCTTTACTTGATTGAAAATTCATTGGAATCCTGTGCAAACAGAGTAGATCCAGATCAGAAGGCTTCTGTAGAAGCTGTCTGGTCGGGGTCTGTTCTGTTTGCTTTTGCAATTCTTATTCAAAGTTTCTGCCATGGCAAAATATGTTCATGTCCATATGCTATTATAATAGAATCTAATTAATATTTATGATGTCACTATATCTTACATGAATATTCATTAGGTAAAGGGTTAAGCTATTACCCAGTTTATATTGTGTAGTATTTTGCTAAATGTATTTATATATCTTATATGCTGAATGAGAGTAATCAAAATTTGGTACATTGTACAGGTAAATGCATAGTAAAAAAAATCTAAAGGGTAAATAAAACCTCAAAGGCTTATCGTAAAACTGTTGAAACCATCTCCTGACATTTAACCCTTTCCCTCATATAAATGTGTTTTTACGCATTTGCAAACAGAGTAGACCCAGATCAGACGGCTCCTAGAGGAGCCGTCTGATCAGGGTATACTCTGTTTGCTAACAGAATTTGAAAGATCTGTTTCTTTGCTTTTTAAAATGTCTACAATGTTTCACCTTCCATATTTCTTTATAACTACTTTGTTAATGAATATTCAACAGGTACTGAAATTTGGCCTAAATACAGAACAGGGAAAGGGTTAATTACTTGTTGCAATATAATCATGGTAACTGTTGCAATATATTCATGGTCTTCAATTTGAAGAGTTTTGCATGCATTTCTATTAACCCTTTATACCATAGATATGCCTTTCCATGCCTTTACAAATAGAGTAGACCCAGGTCAGTCGGCTCCTGTAGAAGCCATCTAATCAGGGTCTGTTCTGTTTGCTTATAGAATAATATAGATATGATTCGAAAGTTTCTACCATGGCCAAAATTTCCTGTGTTCATGGGCCATTATAATAAATAATCTAATCAATATTCATGATGTCATTATTTCTTACATAATATTCATGGAGTAAAAGGTTAAAAAGTATGATTAGTGCCAAAATAGTTCACATCCAGTTGAGACTCCAAGTTACCCATCTGGATCCAAACTGTTTGGATAGGTTGTCATTCATTTACTCATGATTATGTTGTAGTTTCAATATTTTTGCACCAAGTCCTGGGGATGTTATTTCTATATTAAAATTCTCTTTAATGTCTAGACTATTGAACAGTAACACTATTAATATGTTAATATGTACAATAGCCCTACAGAAACGTTCCACATGTCTATGTACACATGCATTGGCAACTTTCTATTTTTTATTGCACAAACTTTAAATTTTGAAAAAAAAATTAAGGCTTTGTCAATTAAATATTTATTCCCTCAAGATCTTGATTTGTGGACATATTGGTTTTTGGCCTGTCTGTCTGTCTGTTTGCCTGTAACTATTTGAGTGGTGCTATGTCAAGACTAAGGTCACACTTCAAGGTCAAAGGTAAATAATATAGGTCACAATGCTTGGGGTAGTGTGTGTCACAAACACATCATGCTCAACCATTGGTTGGATGTAGTGTTTATTTCAGTATTGTTTACATATAGCAGTTACACAGATGAACAGATAAATGTGCATACTCAGATACTAAAATCATCATTTCTCCACATCACCCTATGTTGTAATCATTCTTTAGAATTGTCTCTTTGAGACGATTCTAAAGAGTGATCACAACACAGGGTTTGGAGGAGAAATAAAGGTGTCATTCTTGAAAATGTTTTAATTTACGCATCTTATCTTGACCTCTGTTGCAAAACAGTTATACACAGAGATGTAGATATGTCACAGTGTGTAGGTTTATCATCATTTGTACGGCCTTGGGCTTTTATGGCGACGTGGTAGAGTGCATGACTGCGAACCTGGCAACCCGGGTTCATTCCTAGGTCTGAGCGGGTATGTTTCTTTATAAGAACACCCGGTGACATTTGGCGCCCAACATGGGACTGTGACGGTATGTGCTACTAGTTCGATTCCCAGTTGTTCTCATACCTATAGAAATTTGGGACGGGTCCCGGGTCTGAGCAGGTATGTTTCTTTATAAGAACACCCGGTGACAGATATATTATTCTAAGCATGTTCATAATGTTTTTGATGTTGCCAATCCATGTGTACAGGTTTGTGCCTGTGTTGTATGGCTTCATTTATCTGTATTCCTTTATTTGATGAATATTCATGCAAGAATCCTGCCATTATGACTTAATTTATTGCCATGGCAACCGGTAGAGCATCAAATCAGTAACATTATAAGCAAACAGAGCAGACCCTGATCAGACAGCTCCTACAGGAGCTGTCTGCTGTGGGTCTACTCTGCTGGCAAAAATTTGAAAAGGTGGGATCATCAAATAAACGATTAATCTGTCCTAATATTTTGAACTCTTGTTTGCCTCTGTTTTCAGTTTTATTTATCTACTTAAGTTATATTATAACATGCTGTTGTCTGTCTGTAGTACTTACATTGTTATGTCCATAGGTTTGTGCATTTGTATATCTCAAAAGTTTTCAATTAATCTATCTTCTTATACTTATTTACAAGGGTCAGATTCTGACAAAAATGAAGCATATTCACAGAGTTATTGTCTTATTGACAGTGTGGGAATATGGGAGTATGCTTGTTCTATAAGCAGCTAATGTGGTTTTCTGAATTTGACAGATATTGGATAGCTTTGTGAACAGCTTGGATTTCAATCAGACACTCAGAGTTACTTTGAATCTCCAATGGATTCAAGCTGTTTACAAATGACAACCATGTGCTGAATAGCAGTTTAACCCTTTACTCCATAAATACGCCTTTCTATGCATTTGCAAACAGAGTAGACACAGATCAGACAGCTCCTTTAGGAACTGTCTGATCAGGTTCTGCTCTGTTTGCTTATGATATAATGTAGATATTCATGGAGCAAAGGGTTAAGGATTGATATTAATTTCTGTTCTTACTGTATTTACCCTAAATATTATGACACTCATTCTCCCTTCTCCAATTGTTTATAAATCAGGTTTAGTCCTTTCTGTGGTGTTTGATAGCGCTAAATGAAACTAGTGTAATAGAAAATAGTGTAAACTTTGAATAAACTGTTCCTTCAAGAACAGATTGGGCTGGGTCTGCACTATTTACCATAATTTGTGTGGTCAAATATTATGGGTAATTAAGATAGTTTTCAGTCATTTTATCTTGATTAACATTATTGCTTTTTATGTCGACTTCCATATACCACCAAGAAGTAACTGCTTTAATTTAAAATAATTTTGTCCTTTTAAAGATTCTTATATGAGTCAGTGTAGAACACCGACTCCAGGTAAACTATACATATTATTACCGTATCTCCTTATTTACATTGTAACCCATAGAATGCTAAAATATTATCTAGTTTAAATATTTGTCTTCTAAAGCTTTTAATTCAGTTTGTTACCTATTTTCATTTTTGAGAATCATTAATAAAATTGTCCAACAGATTGTATTCTGATCTGATGCTGTTTGATACTGTATTTGATCTGTATCCAAACTGTTTGTTTATTGTACTAGACAAGTCTTAATTAGCGTTCTAATCAATAATGTTTCCGCTGCACTTTAATTAGCTCACTGTTTACTGCACTGTAGTTTGCACCATCCATCTCACCTGCACATGCTTGTAGTTCCTTAACCCTTTACGTTATGAATATTCATTAACTAAACTTTCAAAATGGCCAATGAACAATGACATTTGTTTGGCCATTTCAACAAATATAGCAGACCCTGATCAGATGGTTCCAATTGAAGCCATTTGGTCAGGGTATACCCTGTTTGCAAAGGCATTAAAATGCATCAATGATGTAATGGGTTAAGTTCTGCTTACTGGCTTTATAATTCTTACACATACCAAACAACATATGAACTCTGCTATACAAAAACCAACCACTCCCCCAATGTATTGCAGAATACTTAATACAGGAAAAGAGAAGAAAAACTCTTAAGACTCTAAACAGTGCAGAATGAGATCAGACACCTTATTTTAAAGGAGAAGTCCCTACATTCGACGCTCCCCATTTTATTCCCCGATGTTTCAGTTTTATTCGGGTTAATCTGTTCGCACTATTCACATCTCTCTGACCACTTCCGAGAAAAGCTGCTATGTAAACAATGGAGGGATCGGGTGATCATCTGCAAAACGCGGAAATTTGAACGAAAAAGGCCGATAATACTTTGTTGTTGATTTTTTTTATAAATATTGATAAAATCCGTTTATTTTGTATCACAGGGGCATTTTTCGATATAAGTTCAAATTGACAATCTTCATAATAATGGTTGAGCATAACAAATACCAAGTATAATAATAAAATTGAAAATATGCGTTCATTGTAGGGACTTCCTCTTTAAATGTGGAGTTAGTTTGGTTCTATACTATTTTCAAAACATAATGGTTTGTTTTTGATGGTGTGAGGCTCATATAGATAATATGCTGACAGATATCACTGATATAATTTCTTTAGTAATCTGCAAGTATCCTCTATACATTGACTCTGTGTTAACTCTTTTACTGCTGTTAAAAATGTCCTCTGCTCAAACTGTTTTCTTCTGCAATTTTTAAGCATTATACGATCTTTATGAAGTTTTCACGAAACTGTTCGTCGAGTTGCAAACAAATTGCATCCAGATGAAATCCCTCGTTACTTTACATCTCATCTGGAATTAACCCGTTGCTTCATAAATATGCATTTCTATGTCTTTGCAAACAGAGTAGACCCAGATCAGATGGCTCCTATAGAAGCCATCTGATCAGGGTCTGCTCTGTTTGCTTCTGAAATAATATAGCTATGATTCCACAGTTTCTTCCATGACCAAATATTCCTGTGTTCATGAGCTACTATAACAATTAATCTAATTAATATTCATGATGTCATTATGCCTTACATGAATATTCATGGAGTAAAGGGTTAAGTTGTTTGCCAATGTCAGGCCTGGTGTATACAGGAGAAGGGTTCAATCCTTGAATGAGGAAAATGTGTCTTTCAAAATATTCTCACACATTGTGCCTTTCATTATTATATAAACACCTTTTTACCTTTATATAAACACCTTTTCAAACCTTTGCAAACAGAGCAGACCCAAATCAGATGGCGCCTATAGGATCCATCCGATAAGGGTTTGCTCTGTAATTTGCTTGTGGATTAAACACAGTCTTATAAGTACATAAGGGTTCGCCAGAGGATTTTAAAGGACAAACAGTGCAGGCCATAATCAGAGGGATTCTGCAGAGACCCTTTGATCTTGATCTATACTATTTGCGATACCAGAGGACTACATTCATAGGGTAAACACAGGTCAAACATATATGTAAATACTCATTAAGGCAATTTCAGGTGGCTTACTTCGGTGGGCTACTAAATAGACATGGCTGTCAACAAAGAGGTTTGACTGAACTGTAAATCAATCAATACTATGCTAATTATATAGATATGATAAATAAGTTTTGCAATATTTGTGAATATTCTGTTTCTAGATAATATATATTGAGGGGTACATTTGGTTATGAATGTGTACTAACACTAACATGTATTGCTTGGGTACAATATGTATCTAGCTTAATTGAAATGTAATCCTTTGGACGCTGGAATTGTTCAAAGTGAAATGCTCCATCAGTGTTTAACCCTTCGCTTGCTATTCACGTCAATATACCTACCTGTAAATAGTGAAGACCCAGATGAGACAGCTCCTGCAGGAGCTGTCTCATCAGGGTCTGCACCATTTACAAGTTGATTGTGTAACCAGTGCACTCCACAGCAGTGATTGCACAGCGCAATACTTGTACACGGTGAAGATATATGTAATTATACAACAGGGCATGGGTAAAGAAGGAGAAATGTATTTTAAAATTCAGCAAGCGAAGGGTTAACTATAGAGTCAACTCAGTAAGAAAGGCTTAAATTTGCTAGAGTTTGAGCCCTCTGATCTGGGTTTGCACTGTTTGTAAATACCAGAACACTGTTTCAATTCAAAGGGTTAAGTGTTAAAAGTTACATTCACTTACTCCAGAACAGCAGTTGTTGGCAATATTGATTTTACCATTGTAAATGTCAAACTCCTACCTCTTTTAACACAGCAACAAGATTTAAAAAATCTTTAAAGGGTAAATATGGTTTGCCAATATATACACAGAATTTATTATTCTTTGGTTATTTTTTTGAATTGTGTCGTGTAATTTTATGTCCCAGGATTTAACTTTAGCTTTACATGTGCCATCTAAATAACGGTCCTCTGCAAACAACAATGTCATACTGCTGATTTTCTTTAGTTTTCATAAACTGTGATCAGAGTGTTAAATGGTTTGGATTCTAATGAGACACTGAGTTACTTAGTGTTGCATCTGAATGCAAAAGTTTTGAAGAAAATTGTACTTTGAGAATTCAAAAAGTTGACAAGTTTTGCAGAGGAAATTTATTTATTATTGAAATGGGTAACTTTGTATTTTCTTTCTTGTTATATATAAAATTGTATTTTCTTTCTTGTTACATATAAGAATTCCATACTTGTTATGCTAATCCTTTGGGGACTATGCTGCTGTCAGCATGGCTTTTTGCTCTAAATAAGTGCCAACCTATATGTAGTATACAAAATAGATTCTTGTCTGAAAGGTCAATTTCACATTCAATGGGCACTGGACGTTGAACGTTTTTTAACCTTTTACCTCATATACAAATGTATTTGCCTTTTAACACCTTTGCAAACAGAGTAGACCCAGATCAGATGGCTCCTATAGGTGCTGTCTGCCCAGGGGCTGCTTTGTTTTGAACTAATATAGATCTGATTAGAATGGTCAAAAATTCTTTTGCTCATAGCATCAGTTTAAAAATGCACCTAATTAATATTCATGCAGTTATTATTTCTACATGAATATTTATGTGGTAAAGGGTTATAGTAGCAATGTCCAACTCTGGGTCTCTGGCTTTTGCTCTTTTCAGTCTTCAGCATCTAATGCTAGAGAACTTTTACATTGTTAAAGTGGTGTGGTCTATCATAATACAGTAAAACCCCGCTAATGCGACCACCAAAAAGGGGCATAATTCTGGGTGGCACAGGCAGGTGGTAGCTTAATGCAGGACGAAAGTTATGCAGAAAGCTCCTATAGGAGCTTTCTACATAACTTCCGTCCTGCATTAAGCAACCACCTGCTTTAGACGACATCAGTGGCTGTTTATTAAGTGGTCGCATTAGCGGGGTTTCACTGTACATTGTTTTACTGTAAAGTCCATTCTGTACTGCATTCAGAAAAGTTTTATCAGTCATATCTGTAGGAGAATCAGCTCCCTTAATCCTTTGAATTCTGAATGGTCTATCATTATCTAACCCTTTCTCTGTTGAATATTCATAAAATAAATAATGGCATCATGAATATTTATTAGCTGATATTTGATAATGTTAAATTGTCAAGGCAATGTTTTGCTTTGACAAAAACTGTAGAATCAGATCTATATCATGTCATTTATTAGCAAACAGAGCAGACACTAATCAGACGGCTCTTACAGGACTGAGGAGCCACCTGATCTTGGTCTACTCTGTTTGCAATTGTGTGAAAAGGCATTTATATGAAGGAAAGGATTAATGACAGAGCCCATTCAGTATGAAAGGGAATAATTTGCAAGAGGCTATTAACCCATTCCCACTTAGGCTATTATTAGACCTAACCTCTTTGATTAATTCTACCAAAAAGGAGCATTAACTAAAGAAAAGGAATTTTTCAGAATTGTGTAGTTTTGAAACCATTGGGATAAATAGAGCATTTGCTCCTGTGGAGCAACTGCTCTATTTATCACAATGGTTTCACAAAGTGACTTTTACAGAAGCGTCAAAAGGCGTCAATATGCGGGAATGGGTTAATTGACTAATAGTGCAAACCCTAGTCTGAGAGATCCTTTAAGAGCTCTTTGATCTGGGTCTACACTGTTTGCAAATGCATACAACGGGCTAACACAATAATGTTTCAATTAATGTTCCTGTACCTTTTATCAAAACCAACAACTGTTTTAATCAGAAGAATTCTTTGCTTGTGATTTTATTGTTTTTTTTTCCAGTATTTTCACAGTATTTTCATGTTGTACAGATATTGAAAGACTTGGTCTGTGGTGTTGCTCCCACTTCTAAAAGGAGATTGTATTGAGATTTACCCTTGTCTGTCAGTCAGTCCATCCATGTTGTTTAACCCTTTACCCCATAGATACACCGTTTTATGCCTTTGCAAACAAAGCAGATCCAGATCAGATGGTTCCTGTAGGAGCTGTCTGATCAGGATCTGTTCTGTTGCTTATGATATATTCAATATAGTATTTCTTGTCTGAATATTCATGGAGTAAAAGGTTAAGCACTAAAAGGTAGATCCAAGCCACTGGCACTTGATCGAAACAGACTATAGTTGTGTAATATAATATTCTAACGCAATCTGTCAATTGTCTGCAATCTGATTGGCTCATGTGACTAAATTTGCGGCATATAAAAAGTGTTTTATATGTCGCAAATTCAACCAATCGAAAACGGCCGAATAACAGCATTAGCCTGTGAATATATTAATGCGCTTTGTTTATCAAACACTTAGATCAACTGATAAATTTGTATGCATACACTGACATATATTCAAGTTCAGTCCGGTATTTTGAAAGTTATTAATTTCCATTCTTTGTCACGACTTGACCGGTCTCTTATATGTCATGTGGAGAATTATTGATCCCCAAAGCGTTATGATTCAGATTCAACCTTATTTATCATACTATTCAAACATAACGTTATAACGTGACGTCATTGTTACAGACGACGTTTTTGCGTACGGCGCCAAAGACAAAGATAACGTTACGTTTCCTGACATGTGTATTGAAAGTGTAAAATGTAAAATAGCTGTCGCATAATGATTCATGACAAATGTAATAGTGAACTTACAACGGGGTCGGTGTTTTGACTGTGTAAACCAGGGTGAAAAAATCCAGTTATTTTAAGAAATCTGAGAGAAAACTTGGCACTACTTCTCGCCTCATCACTCATTCAATCACCTGCGCGCATAGGATATAACAACAATATGGCAATTTTCGTGTTAAGATTGCGTTAGAATAGGGTTAATCCTACTGTAATTTGAAATTTGCGACGGTATATGAGGTTTTTAACGGTCTTAAATTATTTTTACGGCTCCGCCTTCGGCGTCGCCATTAAAATAATTTGCGACCGTTAAAAACCTCATATACCGTCGCAAATTTCAAATTACAGTAGGATTAACCCTATAGTTATATATTAATGTACTAGTTGCTATAAATAAACTATAGTCTTTTTCGATCAAGTGCCAGTGATCCAAGCCATAGGTAAGAGTTATTTTGTATGTAGGTATTTAGCTGCAATATTTGCAGATACAGTAAAACCCCTCTAAACAAGACGTTCTGTAGGAGCTTCCTGCATGACTTTCACTCTGCATTAAGCAGCCACCTGCCTAAAAGTATCTAAATTCTTCTCTACTAGAATTCTATTTAGAGAGGTTTTACTGCAATACACGTGAATGCGTCTTATGAGGTAGGAAAATGTTCTTAACCCTTTACTCCATGAATATTCATGCAAGAAATAATGACATTATGAATATTGATTAAATGGATTGTTTATGATGGCACTATGAATAAGGGTATGTTTTATAAAAGAAACTGTAGATTGTAGAATCATATTTATATTATTTCATGAACCGAGTAGAACCTACTGGAGCCATCTGAATTGGTTCTTTTCTGTTTTCGATGGCGTTAAAAGGTGTATCTATGGAACCCTTTTACTCCATAACTATTCCTTTTTATGCCTCTGCAAACAGAGCAGACCCAGATCAGATGGTTGCTGTAGGAGCTATCTGATCAGGGTATGCTATGTTTGCTTATGACATAATATAGATCTGATTCTACAGTGTCTGCCATGGCCAAAACTTCCTGTACTCATGTGTCATTACAAAATTTCAGCTGGTAAATACTCATTTTATATTATTCAATATTCATGGAGTAAAGGGTTAAGGAAAAGAGTTTTGCCCAGCCAGTAGTCATGGGCTAATAGTAATTCTTGACTGTTTACTCCATAAATACAGTAAAACCCCTCTAATGCGACCACCAAAAAGGGGCATAATTTTCAGTGGCAAAGGCAGGTGGTAGCTTAATGCAGGGAGAAAGTTATGCAGAAAGCTCCTATAGGAGCTTTCTGCATAACTTTCGTCCTGCATTAAGCAACCACCTGCTCATGAAGACAGTCATGTTTGTTCATTAAGTGGTCACATTAGCGGGACTTTACTGTATTCATATAAGAAATAATGACATCATGAATATTAATTGGATTAATTGTTATGATAGCACATGGGCACAGGATGTTTTGGTCATGGTACAAACTGTAGATTCATATAATTTATATTATATCACAAGCAAACTGAGCAGACCCAGATTAGAAAGCTCCTATAGGCATAGTAAGGCATATTTATGGAGTAAAGAGTTGAAATTAGTTAAGTGGCAAAGTAATTGTCTACGGAAGTTTCTTCTAACAGGCAAAGAAAATTGTGAAAGGAAAGTTATCATTATTATGAAATTTAATTCTATTAGTGCATGAATATATATATATACATGTAGATACTTGTATATTGTAAAAAGGTTAATATTTGATGACATATATAAATCATTACATATATGTACCGGTATGTATGTGGCAATATATTCTTCTCTGAATCATGAAAAACAATAACAAAAGCACAAATGATGATGGGATTTAATTTATATATCTTACAGGATTTAATGAAGATATCAGCTTTTGAAAAGGTGATCACCAATTCATAAGGAGATATAACCATCATTCCTATAGATATCTGAGTAAAACATGAAAGCATAAAATGGCATTCCATCATTTGTCATATTGTTGTGAAATCTTGAGCTTCTATGGTACAGTCAAGCCAGTGTTGAGCAGCCACCCAAGGTGGTCTTCAAGATTACCATCCCAGCAGGCACACAATGTTGTATGATCAAACTCTTTACCTGATGCATATTCATTTAAGAAATAATGAATGTATGAATATTAATTAGCTGAAGTTTTATAATGCAGTTATATGAACAAACGATGTTTTACTATTGTTGTAACAGTAGAATGAGAACTGTATTATTCCATAAGCATTAGCTCAGCATATCCTGATCAGATCAGTTCCTACAAGAGTTGATTGATCTGGGTCTACTCTGTTCACAAAGGCATTAATAGACATCTCTGTCAGGGAAAGGGTTAATTACTGTCATGCTAAAGACAGGTGGTTGCTTCACTCAGGTCAAACATGTTGTCTAGTACTCCTTTTGAGTCACCTTAATTGTTTGCTTAACCCTTACAGTGCAGGACATGGGTCACTAATGTCCTTTGCAAACAATATAGACCCAGATGAAAGGGCTCCTGGTGGAATCCTCTCATCAGGGTCTGCACTGTTTGTCATGTAACATTTTTCTTTAGAAAAATCCCTAGATATTCACCATAAGCTGGACCTGTTTGAAGTTTGGAATAGTCCGTTTGAATTCAGCGTTGTAAGGGTTAATTATACAAATTGGCTAATAGTGTACAAATGTGACCTTTACACAGGCTTGACTGTAACCTTGAATTAAAAACATACACATTGTTGCTTATCCATAATCAAAACTTTGTATTGAGACATAACCAACATGTATTGTTCATCTCACACTAACAGGACCAAAACGCACTGTCGGAAAACCTATCAGCTTCAGGTAACCAAGTTACAGGTTTGCCAGTGGGCACTTCTCAGCACACAGTGTTTAATTCCAAAGCAGCTGTATTTCATTGCTTTGTTTGGTGGCTAAATAGATTGATATAGTAAAACCCCTCTGAACCGGACATTAAATTTAGTATAAATACATGTGTCGGTCTTGGAGACAGGAGGCAGCTTAATGCAGAGTGAAAGTCGTGCATGACTTTTACCCTGCATTAAGCAGCCACCTGCATACAGGTATGTGTATCAAAATTCTTCTCTATTAGATTCCTGCTTTAGAGGAGTTTTACTGTATATTTAATTATTGGATTTGAATTAAAAAATACTCTTTGCTGCAAAGACAGCTAGATTGTCCACAAACTTTTCTAGTATTCATTTTGATTACTGAATAACAGTTCAATATCTTAATAGAAAATATGTATGTATATATTACCTTTTAGTTTCATATTTTATGAAGTTTTTTTTTTTTCACGTTGTATTGCATGCTGACATATTCATCCACTTCCACATGCATTTTTTTTATGGCAATTCAGTCTGTTAGATTAATTAAAGCAATGATTTGCATGCTTTCCTTTGAACTGACAAGAGTTTTGGTTGTACACTGAGAAAGTGTAAAACAAGATATGCACTCTTATACATAGACAACATTTTCATTTCGAAATTAGACTATCAATATTTCATGTAACAGGCTACAAAGATATTACAGTTAACTGGATTTTTCCTTGATTATTCTGTTATCAGACTGGAAAACTAAAGAAAACATATATTTCAGACTTAATGATACAGATATGCCAGACAGTTTGTATTTTTAGCTGCTGCAATTAGAACCTGGGATTAGGGTTTAAGACTACGGTAGTTTAACTTGTTTCCTCATATTGAGGCCTCTGTGAATTTTGAGCAGCTAGGAGCAAATGCTTTATTTACGTCCGTATTTACTTCGTGATTTATCACAATGGCTTCAGAACTACACAATTCTAAAATGTTCCTTTTCTCTAGTAAATGTTCCTTTTTGGTAGATTTATTCAGAGGTTAAGCCTAAAATAGCTTATGAGGTAATGAGTTCAGACTAGTTAGATTTTTTCTTTTTTAGTTTACCTGAGTTAAGGAGAGCCTTTTTATAAGTAATTGGATGTCTATTTTTGGATGACTCATTTGTCTGACTGTCATGGTCCACATTTTTTTATTTATTCAACCATGCCCATTTCTAAAGCAACCATAATCATTAAAATGTTTATGACCATATATAAGATCTCACCTAAGTTTGATTATGAATATGTACAAATCAGTTTGATAGAGTCAGAGTTGGATGGTCTTGGTTAATATTTAATTACCCTATACCTTACTGTTTATATTTTATCTTTTCTGTTTATCTCTTACCTCCGTTTATCTCTTTACCTCTCTATTGACCTATTTTGTCTCCCTGTTTATCTCTTTACTGTTTATCTCTTTACCTCTCTATTGACCTATTTTGTCTCCCTGTTTATCTCTTTACTGTTTATCTCTTTATCTCTCTACTGATCTATTTTGTCTCCCTGTTTATCTCTTTACTTTTCTGTTTGTCTTTTTTATATGTCCACTTATCTGTTATCTCTCTTTATCTCTTTATATCTGTTTCTCTATTTCACCTGTCTATTTATCTCTTTACCTCTCTGTTTGTCTTTTTATTGCCCGTTTTATCACTACCTGTTTATCCCATTACCTCTCTGTTTATTTCTTTACCTCTCTATTTATCTTCCCACTTATTGTTACATGTTTATCCCATCATCTCTGTTTATCTACTGTATTTGCCTCTCTATTTATCTCATTATTTCCCTGTGTATACCTTTACATCTGTTTGTCTCTTTACCTATATACATGCACTTAAATCTCTTTTACCTGTCCATTATCTCTTTACATTTATGTTTATGTCATTACATCCCTGTATATCCTTGTAAATGCCCATGTATGACTTGAATATTAAGATCATGGCCAATCACTAGTGTTTAACCCTTTCCCTCATAGACTATTTTTAGATACAATCTCTTTGAATACATCTACCGAAAAGGAGCATTAACTAGAGAAAAGGAACATTTTAGAATTTTGTAATTTGAAACCAATGATTGTGATAAATAGAGCATTTTGCTCCTATAGGAGCAAATGCTCTATTTATCACAATGGTTTCACAAAGTGAATTTTACACTTTGAGTCATCAAAAGTCGTCAATATGAGGGAATGGGTTAAGGACAATTGATAGCTCCTGCATTTCTTCAGTGATTCTTATCATATGTGTACAAAATGCTGATGACCAGAAGATATTGATGTGTAAATTTGGACTGATATCCTAAAGTATCAATTTTGTACCATTTTGATAGCCTTAAATTAGACTGACAAAGTAGCAAATAGTATAGACTCTGATCAAATTCATCTCTTTGGAGCAGTTTGAACTGGGTCTGCATGCTTTGCTGATGTTTTATGTCCAGTACTTGGGATAATTAGGGCAGACTAGTAGGTTGAGAGCTATGTGCATGCATGGTTTTTTTTATTTACCTTCATTTATGTAAAACTATGGTGTTTTTCAATTTTAACCATTTTGATTATGTGTGGTGAAGAATTGTATTATCATTAGACTCCAGTCAGTTTTAATCATTGACCTATTGGGTTGCTAATCCTACTTTGTTTTTCCATTTTAAATGTATTTTTAAAATCATGAATAGGAAATTTTAATAGATTACCTTTCCATATTGTATTGTGGACCAAACATGTATTCCAGTTATATTTTGGAAAAGCCAGGTTTAGTCTAGTCGGATTTCTAGAAATTGTGAAAAATGAAAGAGTAGTAGGCATTTCGTGTTAAAAGTTGGCAAACAATTGTTCTTACATAATCTTTATGTGCTGAATCCGAATATGCCAAGCTGTATCTTCCGTATTCAAGATACAAAATGGCGGGAAACAAAATGGCCGCCATTGGGCACTATCCCAGGCAAACAAGGATACACTACACTGAAAATCTAGGTGTAACATTAAAATTTTCTGTTAAAATGTACAAACGACCAATGAAAGACAATTTTTAAAAGCTTAATTTCTTTTTATTGCATTCTGAATTATATCCCAAGGGTTAAGCCAAACTGGCAGTAAAACAAAATGGCCGCTAGTAAACACTGTTTGCGGTCAAACAATTATACACGTTATATATAGCAGTACAATTGTTTTCAAGTATTAGAAAATAATTAAGGGTTTATAAACGTTGGCTGCCTGCCAGTCTGTATGGTCACTATACTATTATGATGGGAAGACGGCGGAACACAAAATGGCCGCCTATGAACAATAATTAACAGAAAAGTAGTAATGTTTTACTGATAATTTTCATAACCGAAAATACATCTGATTGAAATATCTATTCAGTGGAACACAAAACAAGCCCACACACACAAGCACGCACACAGGCACGCATGTGTGCGCGCAAGCACACACATACAGAGAGAGACATACACGTAATAATCATCAGGAAGTATTTCCATTCTAGAACAAATGCTAGTCTTATCGCCTGTTGGTTTTTTTTGTACATCGAAAACCTGAATAATTTTGCACTGATTCTAAAGTTGTCTGGCCTTTTTGAGACAAATACATTGAAACAATTCCTTAAAATGAACATGCATACAAAATGAAAAAACAAACATATAAACATGATTGCATATACAAATGCGCGAACTCACGTCTTCATAACTAAACTTGTCAAATTGTATGCATTTTGCGTAACAACCTGATTATCTCACAAACACTTGTGACAAATATCATCCAACACGGGCTTTCCTGCATTTGCAATGTGCAAACATGCACCTTGTCGTATACTTGCAGGAGATAAGTTCCATGCAAGATCCAGGAACAGCATGTAGCCTCAATAAGAAAGGAAACAGTGACATTTCTTACATATTCGGTCCGATTTCTTCTTAGAAAGAGCTCAAAACTGATCCTGCAAGATTTCTGGCCCATTATCTTATTCAGTGTGCACATTATTATGTCTCCCCCATTTATGGGGAGATATATTGTTCTTGCCAGAGTTGTCTGTCTGTCCGTCCGTCTGTCTGTCCGCACTCACCAATGGGTAGTTGTGTGACTTTTTATAACTAGTCACACAAGTAAAATCATTAACCTGGCCATCTCTTGTGACATTAACCTGGCCATTTCTTGTGACATTAACCTGGCCAGTTGTGGGACATAGGGTTAGGGTTAGGGTTAGCTTCCAGATCATTCTTTTCCAAAGTTAGAGCCAAAAATAGTTTTTCTTGTGGGACTAGTCCCACAAGAAAAGATCAAAGGAAAAAGTCACACAACTACCCATTTGTTAGTATGTCCGTCTGTCCGTCCGTCCATCTGTCTGTCTGTCTGTCCGTCACAAACTTGTGTCGCGCGTATCTCTGAAACCAGTTGGGCTAGAGTCACCAAACTTCACAGGAATGTTCACCAGCATGAGTTGTTGTGCACCTGGGTTTTTTGAATTGTCTCCCCCTGATAATTTTGGAGTTATTGCCCCTGATGACTTAAAATTAGAAAAACTTTGTGTCGCGCGTATCTCTGAAACCGCTGGTACTAGAGTCACCAAACTTCACAGGAATGTTCACCAGCATGAGTTGTTGTGCACCTATGGTTTTTGAATTGTCTCCCCCTGATAATTCTTGAGTTATTGCCCCTGATATGAATACTTAAATTTGTACAAACTTTGTGTCGCGCGTATCTCTGAAACCAGTAGGGCTAGAGTCACCAAACTTCACAGGATTGTTCAAAAGCATGAGTTGTTTTGCTCTTGGGTTTTTTGAATTGTCTCCCCCTGTTAACTTTGGAGTTACTGCCCCTGATGACGTAAAATTAGACAAACTTTACTTAGTGTCGTGCATATCTCTGAAACCACTAGGGCTAGGGTCACCAAACTTCACAGGAATGTTGACCAGCATGAGTTGTTGTACAACTAGGATTTTTGAATTGTCTTCCCTTGATAACTTTGGAGTTATTGCCCCTGATATGATTACTTAAAATTAGAGAAACTTTGTGTCATGCATATCTTTAAAACCAATAGGGCTAGAGTCACCAAACTTCACAGGAATGTTCACCAGCATGAGTTGTTGTGCCCCTGGTTTTTTGTAATTGTCTCCCCCTGATAATTCTTGAGTTACTGCCCCTGATATGTTAACTTAAAATAAGAGAAACTTTGTGCTGCAAGTATCTCTGAAACCAGTTTGTGTCATGCATATCTTTAAAACCAATAGGGCTAGAGTCACCAAACTTCACAGGAATGTTCACCAGCATGAGTTGTTGTGCATCTGGGTTTTTTACTTGTCTCCCCCTGATAACTTTGGAGTTACTGCCCCTTATGAATTATATAAGAGAAACTTTACTTTGTGTCACATGTATCTCTGAAACCACTAGTACAAGGGTCACCAAACTTCACAAGAATGTTGACTAGCATGTGTTTTTGTGTACCTGGGGCTTTTGAATTGTCTCCCCCTGACAATGTTGGAGTTATTGCCCCTGATGACTTAAACATTAGACCCTGATAAGTTTGGAGTTACAGACATTACACTTGTGTATAGGAAAGAGGATGGGAAGGGGAGACGTCTGTTTTTGTGACAAAAACAAACCTCTAGTTGTAGGTTGGGTAAGGTTGGTTCATTGAAGAAAAATGGGTCAAACCATCTGTTTCAGAGGTTGAAATTGAAATGTTGGAATCCAAACACGAAGCGGCTAACACAAGGGTGATTCTCCACTGTATTGAATGCAAACTATCAAAGACAAATGTGGCTGGTGAAGATGTTGACATTTATGTATTCCTCATAACCCATTTTCAAAGAATATCATGCCTATATAGGCCCCGATTTAAAGCTGGTACTTCTAAGAAGAACACGTACATCCCAGTACCTATCATTGTAGAGCAACTCCCTTTGGTGAAAATAATCTTGAAACGTTACCCGCATTTCAGGCACTTACAGGATGTGGTAACCTCATTCTTTGGGGGACATCGCAACAAAATATGCTGATGTTTTTCCTAAGGGATTACAACTTTTTCAAAGATCTGACCAATGGTGAATTTACAAATTCATCTGCAAGGTATACGGCGTGTCCAATAAGGACACTCTAAATGAGGCAAGATCACAGATGTTCGTAAAATCACTTTCTCCAGATTGCCTACAAGTGATTCTCTGGGCTTCCATTTCAATCTCATTCATTACCAAGCTGCAGTATGGAGGCAGGCTCATAAAGGACGACTAGATTTGCTTTTCTAAATGAACTAAAGTACAGTTGTCTAAGTATGTATGCTAATTTAAAATTGCATCTCAAATCTCACCTGATTGTTTACGTAAAATAATAACTTAACAATTGCAGAAGTAAAGTGACTACATGTAGTAGTTTGGACCTAGGATCAGACCCAATATTTATGGCGTTTGATCTGGATTCAAACTGCATGAATACATTACAGGTGATCAGAGAGAATCCAAAGAGTTATTCATTTCCCTGTAGAGCATCCATGTAGGATATAATGACATCATGAATATTTATTACCTGAATTTGTATAATGGCATACCGTATGTGTATTGGTAGAAACTGTACAGTCAGTTCTCTTATAATGTCATAAGCAAACAGAGCAACCCCTGATCAGATGACTCTTAAATTAGGTGTCTGATCTCAGTCTACTCTGTTTGCAAAAGCGTGAAAAAGATTTAATGAGTTTTATTGCTCTACATTTTAGTATATGGGTTAATTTAATCTATTTCAAGAAACAAGCTGCTACCAGTCACACGGTTTCTCTCCAATAACGTTTAGTGTACGATTCAAACAGATTGGCTTATTAGAGCTTTATTGCTCTGCATTATAGTATATACGTTAATTAAATGTATTTCAGGAAACAAGCTGTTACCAGCAACAACCTTTCTCTCCATTATTGTTGGTGTATATGATTCTAACAGATGGGCTTTATTTGAGTTTTATTGCTCATCAGTAAAGTACAGTAAAACCTCTCTAAAAGAGGTATAATTTTAGATGCTAGATGCAGGTGGTAGCTCAATGCAGGACAAAAGTAATATAGAAAGCTCCTATGGGAGCTTTCTGCATTACTTTTGTCTTGCATTAAGCAACCACCTGCTTATAAAGACACCCATGTTTATTCATTAAGTGGTCGCATTAGAGGGGTTCTACTGTATATGGTTAATTAAATCCATTTCAAGAAACAGGCCTCTACATATTACAACCACATCTTCTATCGGAAAATTCGATAATCAGAATGAATAATAATAATAGCTCTCCATTGGAGACAGATTAAAGAAAAACAGAAGTTTACCTTACATGATGGGAATAAGATTATTGCAGTTTTCTGTTTCTCGGATTTCTAAATCATCTCATGTGCCTTCTGCTTTTCCTCGCCCACTCAATATCCCTCGAAAGCATAGCCTGTTTCGGACATGATTGAGATAAACAAAATATGATAGAGCAATTGAGAAGTATTTTTGAGAAACAAATATCTGCGTACCATTTATCTGTCTGAGTCAGTTTTCAATAGAGAGATATTTACATTTTTATTACAGCTAAAGCATTTAAATGTAGTCCCATCACATTTTTACATGTTTTGTTTTAATTGGCGCTGGCCAGCAATGTACTTGAGAAGAGATGGTCTAATTTACCCACACTATTTGAATGTCAGTGTGGGGAGATAAACACCTAGCTAAAAACTACCTTTTTCCGCAAAGTGCAACTATTGTTGAATCAAACACAAATAAGAAGAAAACGACTATGCATTTATAAAACCTATGAACACATTTCTGCATTTAGAGTTTTGGGCGGCCATTTTGTTTTCCGCCATTTTAGTTTAACACTCGGGATATAACTTTGAATGCAATAAAGGATGTCCAGCTTTAATAAATTGTCTTCCATTGGTCCTTTGTACATTTTAACAGAACATTTGAGCGTTACGCCAAGATTTTCGGTGAAGTGTAGCCTTGTTTGGCTGGAAATAGTGTTTGTTGGCGGCCATTTTGTTTTCCGCCATTTTGTACCTTAACTCTTTGCACGCTAAGTAATTTTTGGTCTGCAACAATAGTCGTCTGCTTCAATTCATAAGATAAACTTTCTCTCATTTTTTGGGCAAAACTAAGGTCAATACGACAAACAGTTTGGATCCTGATGAGACGCCGCATTAAGCGGCGTCTCATCTGGATCCAAACTGTTTGCATAGGTAATCACAGTTTCGCAGCTAGCATGCAAAGAGTTAAATACAGCAAATAGCATATTCGGATTTAGCTCACTCCAATTATGTAAAAAAAACTGTTTGCCAACTTTTAACACGAAATGCCTAGTGGTGTCAGAATTTTCCGAATTCCGCCTAGGCTAGTTCTTCAGAGTTACATAATTATGTTAAATTTGTTCAGTTTCAATAATTTACTGCATGCTTGATGTGCCTAAATGATATTTATCAAGAGACCAATACACTTGAGTGAGTAATATAGGACTGGCATCTCCTTCTTGTTCCCTAATTATTTGGACAGAAAGGCTTAGGCAAAAAATTGCAGACCCAGATCAAACTGCTCGTGCAGGAGCAGTTTGATGAGGATCTTTACTCTTTGCTACTATGTCAAGTTAACCCTTTGCACGCTAAGCAATTTCTCGTCTGCAACAATTGTCGTCTGCTTCAATTCTTAAAATAAACTTTCTCTCATTTTTTTCTCAAAAATATGGTCAAGATGAAAACAGTTTGGATACTGATGAGACGTCGCATTATGCGGCGTCTCATCTGGACCCAAACAGTTTGCATAGGTAATCACAGTTTCGCCGCTAGCGTGCAAAGAGTTAATTCAAATTCAAATTATGCCAAATTTACTTATAACGATATTCAACGCTTTACAAACCCATTGGAGAGGGGATATTGGGTGACCGAATAGTAGTAAATAGTAGAAATTATGGTATTTTGGGGATTAAATTACAGTGAAACCCCGATAGTTTGAACACTAAATACGTATCATAATCAATATTTAAGATAGGTGGCAGCTTAATGCAGGGTAAAAGTCATACAGAAAGCTCCTAGATGAGCGTTCTGTATGACGTTCACCCTGCATTTAGCAGCCACTTGCCTACAAAGACATACATTCTTCATTACTGAAAATTCGTAGTATCGAGATTTTACTGTAGTTTCAGGTATACATTTCAGTTTCATTAGCGGTGGAGTTTTTCTAAAAACATTCTAGGGGAAAATTGCAATATAAATGTAATCAATTCATTTATATTATCTACTATCCTCTTGTGAAACAATGAAGTGCAAAGAACCGTTGGGACTGGCTTGTGACCAACAGTATATATATGCATGCGTCATCTGTTGAGTGTATAGTGCATTGGCTGTCTTACCTATGGCCTAATGAGCAACCTTTTGTTTTTAGAAAATGTCACCCAATTCAATTGTCTCTGTTGGTTTATCGTGCATTTATTTTTCGGAAAACTCGGTCAGAATATCGAACAGTTTGGACCTTAATGAGACATTCGAGTTATTCGGCGTCCCATCTGGGTCCAAACTGTTTGGATAGGTAATCATTTATTTGCTTGCAGCAGGCTAAATGTTAATTAATATCTCTTTCTAATAATGAACCAATTTCAGTCAAACGTACAGTAATATTCGACGTGCGGTCTTCTTCCAGATTTATTCAAATATAAATGACCTTTGTAGATTTGTGGTTGCAATGAAAGCCAGAAGAAGCATTTTTAAAATCTTCCTTTTCTTAAGAAACTCTACTTTCTTAAAGATAGAAGAAGATGGGACATGCAATTATCAATAATAATGCTTAATGCTTGAGTCCATATTTCGAATAAGTATGTCTCCCCGAGGTACTGTTGGATGTTGAGGCATAATGATTTACTCCAAGTTGTCTGTCCTTCTGTCACAAAGATTGTGTTGCCCTTAGTATATGAGTTAGTGCCACGGAAGTACGGGAATGTTGTTCAGCGTGTGACAAGTAATCTTTCATTTCTAAAATCCAGTTACAGAGTCATGGCACTTGACTTACCTGGGCATAAATAGTATTACAATATGAACAATGCATATCTGCAAATGTGTTTGAGTTAGATTCATGAAACTTTACAGGACGATTATTGCGCACTTTGTGGTTGTTTTACAGCAGACGCAAGCCTGCTGACTTAGTTTGAATAAAAATAGTCTCCAAAAGCGTTTAAACTAGAGTCATGTAAGCTTGAGTCATGAAACGTTACATCAGTGTTGATTTTTTATGTCGGAGGTACGAATCTCAAAAAGAATCTGGCTGAGACGCATATATTTAAAAGATTCATTTGTCAGCATTTGCAGTTTTGCACCTTTGTTTTATTATACCCCCCACAACGAAGTTTGGGGGGGGGGGGGGGTATACTGGAATCAGGTTGTCCGTCTGTCCGTCTGTCCGTCCGTCTGTCCGTCCGTGGACACAATTTTGTCCGGCCTTCTTCTTCTACAGTTTTGCTTCAATTTTGATGAAAGTTCATATATAGCCATATGACCATATAAACCTGTGCACCGCATATTTCCGTTATGATCGGACCACTACTTCAGGAGTTATCTCCCCTTTGTAGTCCCGTACCAATGTTTTCCGGTTTTCTGGACTTTTTATGGAAGTGACTCCAGATATCAACTCTATATTTAGTACAAAGCTAAATCTGTATAAGTTACAGCTTATGTTACAATCTCAGTCCGGTTGAATAATTATTTCCAGAGTTATTGCCCTTGTACTTTAATTTTTTTCTTCAAATTTGGGATTTTCCGGACTTTTCTTGGAAGTGGTTGCAGATATTAACTTTATATTTGGCATAAAGCTAACTCTACATGATTTACAGCTTAATTCCCAATCTCAGTCTGGTTGAATAATTTTTTGCCAGAGTTAAGGCCCTTGAACTTTAATTTTTTGTCAAATTTTCAGTTTTCCGGACTTTTCTTGGAAGTGGTTGCAGATATTAACTTTATATTTGGCATAAAGCTAACTCTACATGATTTACAGCTTAAATCCCAATCTCAATCTGGTTGAATAATTTTTGCCAGAGTTATGGCCCTTGAACTTTAATTTTTTGTCTAATTTTCAGTTTTCCGGTCTTTTTTTGGAAGTGGTTGCAGATATTAACTTCATATTTGACATAAAAATAAATCTAGATGAGGTACAGCTTAAGTTTAAATATCGGTCTGGTTGAATAATTTTTGTCAGAGTTATGGTCCTTGAACTTAATGTTTTTCTGAAAAGGTACCTAGCTTTAGAACTTTGGATTTGACAAAAACCTCATGAAAGGGTCTTATTTCTAAGAATTATTCTTCATTTTTATTACATAAATTGGGTTGGGGCATGTATTGTTTTTAAATCTCTTCACGTTTCTGTATGTACATATGTTCAGATTGATGATAGGTGTTCTGACAAGCAGACAGGTGGGGGGGGGGGGTATTCGTTAGCCTTTGGCTTACAGTTCTAGTTTTTCCCTAGGTTCAGTTAAAGCAGAGTTAAAGGCGTTGACTTAGCTAGAATTATCATGAAGGGCGTGGAATATTTGTTCCCGTTTATCTCTAAAACTAGCCAGGTTATAAAACTTTACCAGAGTATTATTCAACATATAAATTATTGGCAGCTGTTTTGTGGTGAACCCCGGTATCATTCGAGTTATGGGCATTGGCCTGATTAGAATACGTGTCACGCGTATTACAAAAGGTGAATTAGAGTTGTGAACGTTTACAAGAATGTTTATCAGCATGTAAAGTTTTGTTAGGCTGTCAATCCGGTCTGTCTGTCCGTCTATTTATCAGTCGAACAAAAAAGAGAGTATTCATAACAAGCAGTAATGGTCACAGGGGACCGTCACAGTGAAGTATGAACCTCAAGAGAAAAAAATGTATGAACACTAAATATATATTTAGTGTTCATACATTTTTTTTCTTTTGAGGTTCATAATTCATTGCGACGGTCCCCTGTGGTACTGGTGTGCAATTTGTGTGAGTTGGTTGATTAACCTTACAATATTAGGTTTTCAAATTAACTCTTCCAAATTTTATATTGGAATGCAAATTTTAAATTTTAAATGTAATTTATCCATAAACTGTTAAATATGGCAAACGGTGCAGACCCTGGCCAGAGGGCCTACCAGGAGGACACTGGTCTGGGTATACACTGTTTGCAAATGTTATTTAACCAGGTACTGGCATTGTAAGTGTTAAAACTGACTATTACATGTTACAAAACATAGCCAAAACAGATAGGATTTTGTCAACATGTCAATTAAGACAATATTCACGCAATTAAGAAGGTATTAGTCTTGTTGTCACGTAGTTGCAGATTTTCAATTGTTTTATAGGTATTTTGGACTACATGTACATCTGTTCTCCTTATTTCTCTTCTCGGACAGGGAGATTTTCATCTGCCATTTTGCTTGCACACAGCTGAATTTGTGTGTGGACATTCTTCCTGCACATGTTCTATCGTTGTATTTATCCCTTTCGCTGCTAAACTCTGTCGTCTGCTAACTTTGTTGTCTGCTACAAATTTTCATTCTTTTGATTTTCTTCATTTTTGTTTCAAAAACATAGTAACAGTAGCAAACAGTTTGGATCCTGATGAGACGCCGAGTTACTCGGCGTCTCATCTGGATCCAAACAGTTTGCATAGGTAATCACAGATCCGGCATTGGCAGCGAAAGGGTTAAGCCTTTTATCTCATGAATATTCATAATAGAAATATTGACATAATGCAGTAGTATGCACACAGGAATATTTAGCTTTGGCAAAACTGTATTAGAGCTATGAAATCCATAGGCAAACTTGGCAGCGATTGCAGGTGCGGAAAACCCTTTCTAAAGTGACCTCAGAACATGGGTAAACAGAAGGTACTTTAATTCATGACGGAAAGACATGTAATAAAGATACCTCTGATTGAAGCTTTTACATTATTTTTATTCAGCATTTCATGTTTATTCACAAAATTTCTCCATTAAAGAGAACCACTTTTTAACCGTTTGTCTGAAAGATACGCCCTCTGACGCCAGGTCCAGGTCAAAAGACTCCGGTAGTTTTTGCTGTTTTCCCTGTGTTCATATGGCGTTATAAAACATCAGCAAATAAATATTCATTATATAATTTCTTATTACATGAATATTCATCAGGTTATGGGTTACTTTACTGGATAAGCATGGTTCTTTTGGCATATTCGGAATACATGTAAAACCACAATGGGGGAAAAAAGGATATAATTGTATTCTAGTTTGGAAAATGTTTTCCTTTTTCTTTTTTCTTTCTATTTTAACCATATACTTATAATATTTAACTATTCAGTCCATTTGGTATATTTGGTATAAAGGCTAAAACTTAATGGAGGTTTTTGAATGACAAACAGTATAGACCCCAAGTTAGATGGCTCCTCTAGGATTCATCTTATCTGGGTCTACACTGTATGCAAATGTCAGTGCACACGTTCCCCCATGTATATGAATAGGAATAAATTCAAAGTTTAATATGTGTTTGTGATATACTTTTTTTTTAAGAGTTTCTTTTTAATTTTGCCATTTAGCTTAATTATGTTATGGCAACAGGTAGTATTATATACCTTGGCACATCGGTAAGTTACTTAAGGTTGTTTTTTTCAGTGAAGGCGACTCGTATTGTTTTGAATTAGATATTGGGTGCATGATGGTAAATAAGTACATTAAAATCCCTCTAAACCGGACATTATATTTAGTATAAATATCGGTCTTTGAGACAGGTGCCAGCTTAATGCAGGGTGAATGTCACGCAGAAAGCTTCTCTATGAGTTTTCTTCATGACTTTCATCCTGCATTAAGCAGCCACCAGCCTAAAAGTATCTAAATTATTATCTAATAGTTCCGATTTAGAGGGGGTAGCTGTATACAATAGACAAACTGAAACCGCTAGTTAGTGACTTGCAATCATGCACTTTGCATGTCTTATTTCATGTGGCAAGGGTAGAAAGAACAGAAAATGCACTAAACAACACAATATTTTAACATTAATTTATAGGAACAATTATTTTACACAGCACAGAAGTGTATCAGATTGATTGTGTTTGTTTGATTTAGTATAAATTCTGATATAGTTAAACCCCGCTATAGTGACCCCTTTATGAATTACCATATATGTCTTTAAAACCAATCGGCTGCTGCATGCAGAATAAAAGTAATGCAGAAAACTCATATAGGGGATTTCTGAATAACTTTCATCCTGCAAGCTTCCGCCTGTCCTTAAGACCCTTAATTAGATCTCTCTTTGGTGGTCGCATTAGTGGTTTTTGTTTTTGTTTTTCTAACTGTATTTGGATGAGTTGTTTTTTTCATTTTATACATACATTTTCTGTTCAAGCCAAACGAGGGAATCTTGTGATACTTAAATGTACTGACATTCAGTCTTTTGCCTGCTGCCACTTCGCACGCTAAGGATGATCAACTCAAATGATCTTGATCCAGATGAGATGCAGAGTAACTCTGTGCCTGATCAGGATCAAAACTATTTTGAGGGTCAGAAACCGTAGTGAAAGACAGATTTTACAGCCAACAATTACTTAGCATGGAAAAGATTCATTCCGCACGTGCGCATCACTCGTATCATTGTTTATTGAGCAATGAATATAAAAACATCAACTTGTAATGTTGTTAATGTCGGTAAAAAGCCTATTGTAGTTAACGTTATTTTGTTGTGCACCCGACTTAAAATAAAAACAACTTATCAATTGTACATTTTTATATCACTTCTGCATGAATGTTTACCCTAATATTCTTTCAGACTCCCGGGAAAGCAGAAGACCTTTGAGTATAGAAAGCCGCATGAGTCGAGCGAGCAGCAGAAGCCAAGTATTATTAGAAGCCAATCGGGCGCTGGCCAGTAGGACCCAAACACCTCAGAGCACCAGGAGCGCTAGAAGTATCAGAAATGTCATGATCGCAAATGAAGTCACGGAAATAAAGTCCGACAAGACCACCTCAAGATCTGCAACTAAACTGCTCGACTGATGAACACAAATCATTATTGTCTCTTATCTAGCTAACCGCGACCTGACTCACATAAGTAAACAGGGTCCATGCTTATAAAGCTTTTTAGTTGAGTCTGAGTTTGTTCTCAAGCTTTTGATTGGTCAGATTTGAGCCAAAGGCTCAGATCTGCCAATCAAAAACTTGAGAACGAACCCAGACTCAACTAAAAAGTTTTATAAGCATGGATACTGCTTATATCTAGATGAGACTCCAAGTAACTCGGCGTCTCATCAGGGTACTTGTATAAGCTGTTTGACACTGGGTTCATAGTTTTTAAAACGTTTGTTTGTTTGTTTCGGAAGTACAGTAGAACCTGTCTTAAGCGGCCATTCATTTATTGAACATAGTAGTCTTTAAAAGCAGATAATGAGTAATGAATGTAATGAAGAAAACTCATATAGGAACTTCCTGTATTACTTTTGGCCTGCATTAAGCTATCACCTGTCGTACATATCCATAATTAGACATCTTTTTGATTGCCGCTTAACCCTTCGCTTGCTGAATTTTGAAACACATTTCTCCTTCTTTACCCATGCCCTGTTGTATAATTACATATATCTTCACTGTGTACAAGTATTTCGCTGTGCAATCGCTGCTGTGGAGTGCACTGGTTGCACAATCAACTTGTAAATAGTGCAGACCCTGATGAGACAGCTCCTGCAGGAGCTGTCTCATCTGGGTCTTCACTATTTACAGGTAGGTATATTGACGCGATTAGCAAGCGAAGGGTTAAGACAGTTCTACTGTAGTCGCAATTGGATTACGCTAAGCCCTCAAACAGTTTCTTAAAATCATGTGAAAATTACCAGGTTTTAGCAGATATGTTTTTTTTCAGCAGGATAAGGGTTAATATGGCAACGGTTCTTGCATTTATCTGAAAATTTACATTTTGTTCTAAAAACTGATAAATTACTTGTGTTTGCCGAGTAGAGCGGGAGTATTTGTCTCATCGGTGTGTTTTAAGAAGTATTGAAAATATTATTTGACTGGATACTTCAATGTACTTTTAATTTATATAATACAGTAAAACCTCAGGCTCTTTATTACGGTCACTAAATTACAGCAAGTATTTTGTGTCAAAGGCAGGTGGCTGCTTAAAGCAAGGTGAAAGTAAAACAACGCTCCTACAGGAGCGTTCTGTTTTACTTTCACCTTGCTTTAAGCACCCACCTGCCCTAAATACCAACTAATTAACACAATTTAGTGGCCTTTATAGAGAGGTTTTAATGTAATACAATTATCCTGTAGCCTGTTGCAGGCGTAACGGTGATGACCTTTGCAAACAGTTTGGTTCCAGATGAGACGCAGAGTAACTCGACATCTCAATCAGGATCCAAACTGATACTCTATTTACATTTTGTAGCAAATATATGCATTGTGTTCATGAAAATAGAGTTGGTGAAATTTGTGTGCAAACAGAAATTGGTTCAACAAATGGTTATAGGAAATGGGATTTTATAATTGTGTTAATGTGCTACATTTACTGTGATAGTCGCGTGTCTTTATAAATATAAAGACCAAGTTTGATGGTCAGAACTATTTTATGCATACAGAACTAAGATTTGATGAGTATTATAACCCCTTACTTCACAGATATGCCATTTAAAGCCTTTGAAAACAGAGCAGACCCAGATCAGATGACTTCTATAGGAGCATCTAATCAGTGTCTACTCTGTTTGCGTATGAAATTATATCGATCTGATTCTACAGATTCCAGGACCATTTTTTTTATATGCCATTCTATATATTAAGCATATCAATATTCATACAAACAATATTTCTTACCTGAATATACATGGAGTATGCGTTCGAAAATAGTTTTAATTTCGACTTTTTCTATACACGTATGTTTGTTATTCTTGAAGAACATGTGTGTTTTTGTTACATTAAATTATGTTACATGTTTGAGTGTAGGTGTTTCATTTTTCCGTCACTAATTACTTAACCGAATTTATCACCATACATTGAAACTAATCTAATATAAAAATGATTTGCCGATATTACGAAAGGCTTATGGACTCTAAGAAATAATCATATAAAAAAGAAGAAAATAAACTCGCGTAATTACTCCCAACTTGGCATAATGCGCGAAAAAAGTTAATTTAAGAGCTTCTTAAATCGTAATCAATACGCTAAAAAGGCAATGTATATTAAAGCATTTTAACCCTGCACTCCATAAATACGTTTTTCTACGCCTTTGTAAACAGAGAAGACCTATATCAGATGGCTCCTGTCCTCTGATTAGGGTCTGCTCTGTTTGCTTACGGAATAATATAGAGCTGACTCTATAGTTTCTACATTGTCAAAAAATCGCGTGTTTATGTTTCATTTTAAAAGTTAATTATTATTCATGATGGTATCATTTCTTAAATGAATATTCATGGAGTGAAAGGTTAAAAAGTGTTTCACATGTATGCGTGCATAGAAAGTAGTCCTATTTACATTACATCAGTATCCATGCTTATAAAACTTTTAGTTGAGTCCGAGTTCGTTCTCAATTTTTTAAGAAAATGCTCAAATCTGACCAATCAAAAGCTTGAGAACTCAAATCTGACCAATCAAAAGCTTGAGAACGAACTCAGACTCAACTAAAATGTTTTATAAGCATGGACCCTGGCTGCGTCACTAATGGCGCTAAACAGAGGTAAGGTACACACACCTTTAACCGTTTCCCTTATACAAAAGCCTTTTCACTCCTTTGCAAACAGAAGATACCCAGATCAGACGACTAGGTCTGCTCCTTTAACTACGTTTCTACCAATACCAAACCCCTGCGTACATATGTCATTATAAAAAATTAGCTAATAAATATTCATAACGACATTATTTATACATGAATATTCAACAGGGAAAGGATTAGACCAGTGAATATTTGAATAAACTAGTACACATGTGTCCAAATATATTTCGTACGAGTGAAAATGGTAAAGAGATCATTTCTTTAGTAAATACCCAGGTGAATTTCAGCCCCCCCCCGGGTACGTGCTTGACCACTGACGCGCCTCTATAGCTCATCACCGCCTGACGAGACATCCTAGGAGATCCATACTGTTATTTTAACCCCCCCCCCCCCTGACTGACAAGATACCATTTTTTATTAGGGTTTCGGCTTTTGCCGAAATCCTTATAAAATGGATTGCGACTCAAACTATGGCGGAAAACCCTATTGCACGAGCGCTACCTAGCGGGAATCCCCCTAAGAGAATACGCGCATGTGCAGTGCTTGGCTTACAATCCGGTTCCGGAATCTTACAAAATATTTATAATGAAATATGGAAGGTGGATCCATTAGCAAACAGAGCAGACCCTGAATCTATGGGAGCGAGCTGTCTGATCTGGGTCGAATCTATTTGCAGATGCATGAAAACAAGTTTATATGGGGAAATTAAGGGTTAAATAGACTTCTTCTGTTCTTTACGTCCTTTACAGTATAAAGGTTACAGCGCACTGGTGGTCAGTAGTGCAGGGCAACTGTTACATCATGCTAAAATCTCTAGAGGTCATACGCTTAACTCTGCACGCTAGCGGCGAAACTGTGATTATCTATGCAAACAGTTTGAATCCAGATGAGAGGCCACATAATTCTGCGTCTCATCAGGATCCAAACTGTTTGTCATCTTGATAATATTTTTGCATAAAATGAAAGAAAGTTTATTGAAGAATTGAAGCAGACGTCAATTGTTGCAAACGAAACATCACTCAGCATTATAAGGATTAAGCAAGCTGCAGAGATTTGTAATATCGTCTGCTTCAGGTTTGTCATCATTTGAATTTCTAAAAGATCAGTTTTAGGCATTTTGACCTAAGGCAAAATTGTCACAAGTTGTAAACAGTTTAGATTTTGGTCAGACAGTTACTTGGTATTAGATCTGAATCCAAACAGGGTGTCCCACTTTGCCAGCCTTTATTGTTTAAGTAGCTTGGATGGTAGTATTAACAATTACTATTAAAAGGAAACAAGGGTTTTTGTATCCTTTATATTATTAAAAAATCATTAAAATGAAAAAAAGGAGAAAGGCAAACAAAATGAGACAAAGCACTTTCTTATCTTTTAATTTATATACATTTCATCATTTATTGATTTACGTGTCGGGCTTATAGTATCTTATAGTGTCTTATAGTAATGTATGTAATTTATTTCTAATTCATATCATTTATTTCTATGACGCCGGTTACTGATCAGGGTCTGTAGTGTTTACTACAGAACTAACTGTAATTTGCATGTATGACTATAATTTATTTTTAATTATATCATTTATTGATATACTTGTTACATGTATGATGCTGCAAATAGCAAAGACCCTGGCCAGTTGTGGTAACTGATCGGGGTATGTATTGTTTGCAGCACAGACTCACAAATTGACCCTGAACAGACTCACACTCGCAGTCTCCTCAGGAAGAAGTAAGAAAATACAACACAATCACACAAAAAGACAAGGTATAGGCATGGATAAACTATTAAGGGTCCGAAACCTTCAGTACTGTCAGTACTTTGATTAATGGGCCCTTTTTAGTTTTCAACTAAATCTTTTCCAAGGCAAGTTTTTTAGTTACCAATATTTTCCTCCCTGGGGGAGATTATCTGTTAGTTCTTTACACAGACAGGCCACCTTTAGCATGCTGTGAGCTACGCTTGACCTATTTTGGTATGGACCAGGGGGTATCTCCCACGGAGAACACCCGAGTTACGTAATCACAAGTTGGTTCCGGTTTTCGCTATACTGGAGTTTAGCAAATAAATTGTTCAGGAACCAGTCGTGTAATTGAGTGTATATTTAATTGGATATTTTGCCTTTTTATATAATTTGGTAATGTTCAAAAGAAAAAAAATATGTATTTGCATTTCAGTTATTTATACTTACAGAAAATCGTTTTTTTCCCTTTATCCAATCTTGAAAATAGTTTTCTTCATATTGCATAAAATCAATTAATTTTGAAAATTCAAAAGGCTTTTCATTTGTGATCAATGAATGAAGGAATTACCAGTTCTTTTAAAAGCAAATATATTTATATAAACAACTGATATACTTATGTTTCTTATATTCATTTATAAATGAAGATGACTTTTAATAAAAAACTGTTTTCTTTATTACTTTTAATTGTGTTCTTGCCAATCTTGGTAGATCAACATGCATGTCCTTAAATAAAGACATAAGCAGATGCTAGTTCTGCGATGAATAATGCCGAGTCTGTCCTTGGCAAACTTTTTTAATCATGATCAGATATGTGTCTGTCAATGGCAATTTTTTTAATCATAATCGTATGTCTCTCTGTCTGTCTGTCAGTGGCAAAAATCTTTAGTCATGATCACATATCTGTCTGTCAATGGCAAAAAAACTTTAACCAAGACCACGTCTGTCTGTCAATGGAAAAACATTCATGACCACATCATGATATGTCCGTCTGTCTGTCTGTCAATTCAATGGCAAAAAACTTTAGCCTTGATCATAACTTTTGTGTTTGGATAATTTATATGAAGTCCATACATTGAAACATTTGTGGTCATTCATCATGCTTTAGGTCTATACACTGAAACCCAGGTGTAAGGAGCCGATATCCTATATTATAACATAAAATTATATCTTGATAGAGTGATTCAGATAGCAGGAAAATGCACCATTCAATGCGGCATGCTAAAAAAAAAAAATCGGCTACCGGGAGGTTCAAATCGTGTACTAAGTAGTAAGTACAGAGAACCGTTAACGTCTAGGGATCTGACATCCTAAGTCTGCTTTTGATATCGAGAGTTCCTATATCTAGAAAACGTGCTCCAAGAGAACCTGAAACCATTTCAGAAGCATTAGAAGAAGAGGCATGAGTGACTGAAAGTTTGCTTTGAAAATCGTCACATGGTGACGATTTCGTCGTCTCGGAGGAACTTTGATTTGTTCAGGTTTCTATTGAATATTTTATCACTTCCGTCTCAGTCTGAGAGGTATAATTTTTCAAGACTTTGAACAAGGTGGTTTGTCCTAGTATTTGGCGAATGTTTCCTTTCATTGCCGATCCTGAGATAACGACGACTAGATTTATTTGGATCTAGATCATTAGATCTAGGATAGATACTTTTTCTTTCAAAGTGTTTGCGCATATAGATCTAATACTATTGAAGTTTCTACATCAATTGATCTACTCGTGTAAGCGTTGATCTACAGTTATATTACTTTTAAGCATATCTTAATCTGGATCTGTAGGATCTAAGTAATGCTAGATCTTATTAAATTTAAATCTAAATGAAAGCAGGAGTAGATCTAGATCTTTGAAATAAAAACTCAAAGTGAAACAAAACACAATCATGTAATAGAATCTAGTGTGCAATTGAAACTACATGTAACTTACAGTAAGATCTAGGCTCGCTGCTGTTTAACTTTCTACGAATAGATCTCCAGTTAGTTAAAGTCCCTGGACGTCATGAGATTGAAAAAATGACACTTTGGTGTTTTTGATAGGGTGTCCGTCCATTTGAAAGAAACTGGTCTTAAAAAGTTTCAAATGTACGGTTTTGTGTTAAATTACATGTTGTTGTTTTTTTAAATCGATGAAGACGGAAGTAGGTTTAAATATAGAGAGAAAACGAAAGTAGGTTAAATACAGAGACTGTGAGTATGTTTATTTCTACATTTTCTTTCCGATTTTTTTTTAGAGACATTGCTCATTCCGCTTCGGCGTCCAATACACGCCTAAATGTATTGTTTGATATCGAGAGGCGCATGCACGAAGTGTTTGCTATATTTATAGCGAATATTTATAAAGAACCGTCATACTTTTTTGACCGCTGGAACAAAAAGTACAGCGCGATATATTTTAGAGTTTTATCGTTGTTTCTGAACAGAAAACGATCAAATAAAAAGCAAGACTGTTTAAATGGTATACTGTTTGTTTATAGAATAATACAGTTTCTGTCACGGTTAAATATTCCCTTGTTAAAAACCTCTCTATAACGGCCATTTAATTGTGTTAATTAATTGGTATTTAGGGCAGATGGCTGCTTAAAGCAAGGTGGAAGTAAAACAGGAACGTTTTGTTTTACTTTCACCTTGCTTTAAGCAGCCACATGCCTTTAACACTAAATATTTGATGTAATTTAGTGGCCGTTATAGAGAGGGTTAAGTGTAATGGTAAAACAGTTGCTAGGCTAATTAATGTCCGTACGGTTATTATTTCTTACATAGATATTGAACAGGTAAAGCGTCAAATCGTCAGTAAAAACACAGACTTGTAAAACAAGTATTTCTTCTCTTTATGTACATCTGTAAAGCAGGAAACAAATCGGATTAAAGGTGTCAGAGGAGTTCAAGATAAGATTTCCGTAGCATCATGTGGGTTAACCATTTCCCTGTTTATATTCATGAAAAAATAATAATATCATGAATATAAATAACTATTTTAAAGCATCACTAACAAAGAAATTATCGACTGAACATTGCAGAGAGTGTATAATCATTTCTATATACATGAAATTCCATAAGCAAACGGAACCGACCCTGATAGAACGGCTCCTGTAGGAGCCATCTGGTCTGGGTCTGCTATGTTTGAAACTGCGTTTATATGAAGGAAAGGGTTAAAGAAAATCAAAAGAAGGAAATCACCCCCGAACACGGTTACTCCATGTAATGGGGAACTAATCAAGGGCTTGGTGCAAAACTATTCTAACTCCTTCACTAAAGTGAAGGAGTTAGAATAGTTTTCCACCAAGCCCTCGTAATGAAGCCGGGGTAAAACATCAATCTAGATAGAGGATATTTGTACGTTACAGTGAGATATCGATTTTTATTTTCATTGTATAAGAAGGGAGATAACTCACTATTTCCACGAGGCTTTAGAATAAGAATAACATACATACATTTATGTAACACCTGATAATCTGGGGTAATCTACCGTCTTATTTATTTCATGGCAAAGAAAAAGCTTGGCGACCATTAACAATCTGAGAGTTTCTTCCATACAAAGATGCACCTTTTGACCCGGCAAACAGTGAAGACTCTGATGTGATTTCCTTCTATATAGAGTTATATGTCACTCGAATAAACGGGCTTTTCGTCGGTTGTCATAAGCATACATATTTTGAAGTTTTAGTGGCATAAACAAGCATTTTATGTACGGCTATGGACTTCAGGCTGCTGTTGACCATGTGCGTTGTCATTAACTAAACACAAAAAAATGAAATGTTCAATGTCATACTTCTGTATTCTATACATGATTTAACAAATGCAACAGTTTAAACAATAGTGTTCAGGTCGAATGGCATATCAAACAAAAACTCATACGGGTTCTTACGAGCTGAATTCACTGATAAAGAGGTCTGCATTCCAATGTGAAGAAAAAGATTCGGTTCTAGCTGATATCCTGGTATCCCACTATTGACGGAGAAATCGTGAATCGCCAGATCTTTATTCTTATTTGCGTTGTGGATTAAGTAGTCCATAAGTCCAGGCACTACTTTAGTCTGAAACAGCATGGCTTGTGTACAACATGCAGGACTGGGTCCAAATTTATATAGCCAAGGCGAAACACGCCGTAATTCCATAATACCAACCCGGCCTATAACATTTGCTACAAACACTGAAATCACTATCCAGATCAAATATTGTTTTACGGTTACACTTACATCTCTTAAACCAGACTGAAATACAGTAACTAACTTTAAAAAACAATACAAGACAAAACCGCCTACCAAACCAATACATAGGAGCTCTGCAAGTCTGACAGTCTCGAAGGCAAAACCTTGCCAGCGTTGTGGATAGTATAACTTTACATAGGCAAACTCGTTTAATACCCAACTCCGGGTTCCTTCGTGAAATCTGTGTAAAAGTGTATGTTCCAATATATCAAACATTCCTTTTACTGGCAACACGTCATCCTCCAATGCTAGAATATACCTCGATTGCAAACTACGAGTAGCATTTAGGCAAAATATGTAATCCTCTATTTCTCTCTTTCTTGAAATGTCGGTTAGTTTACTATTCCTAACAGTAGCTTTGTAGTTATGAAAACGACCATCGATCACATTGGAGGTGTTAGTGTTGACGTAAGGTATATGTTTTTGCAATAACATAGCTTCCCCGTGCAACTCGGGTTTATCGTTCGCGTTACAAATTACTATACCACTTCTTAAAGCCCCTTTGTATGCTTTCAATGAAGACTCCACGGCTGCAGCTGTTTGAATCAGGTATCCATTTGGTTCAGTCGACTGTTCCCTCCTTGCTACTGTTACAATCACTACTACAACATCTAGCGTGTGATGTCCCAATCTTCTTTTGAGCCCATCTGTTTCCAGTTCATTTAAAGAATTAAAATAATCCATAGCTTTCCTGTAGCGAACTTTGTTAAGTCTTTGTGCCATATTAAGAACTTCGGTTTCGGTGTTAAAATGATCAAACAAAGGTGAAAACGGAAGATTTGTACCAATTAAAATAGATGTCACTAAGAGAATAAATGTGAAACAAATCTGCCCATAAACACGCTTTAATCCCGCCATTCCTAACTGAACATATCTGAACGGCAAGTGAACGTTTACGCATACATGTAAACCAAAGAGGCTACTGTGTGTGGTGTTCCAAGGTCAAAGATAACATGCTAGGCATATTGATAAGATTATTCTATACTGACACGAAAAAGAAACGCAAAGCTTTATCTCTGGTGAAATATTTCATTGATATAATAGTCAGGGAGCCAGTAGTGCCTACCGTGCACCCCCCCCCCCCTAGACTTTTTTCATGGGTACCAAAATGTTCAGAAAAGTGTCCTGAATCAGAATCGCGAATGTACTCAAACTTAAATTCTTTTAGGCTATGTGTATTTTAACCGTTTCCATGGCAACCCCCCAGTTTTCGTAATGATGACCCATACCTACAAATTCGCCCATATCACAGCCAGTTTTTGTCCTAAAACTATAAAACTGGTACCAAATGGAAGATAAGACATTAAGCTTTTATTTCTAACTTGTTTTTTTAAATTAACCTTATTTGCATACTTATGAATATTAATGAGAACATTAAAATTAGTAAAAAAAGTATAGAAATAACGTAAACCTTTCATTTTTTTATCCTACAAATATCAGAAAATAACTTCAAATGCGGTTTAACATGATGATGAAACCCCCAGGAAACAAAATATCCAATTTGAGGACCATAGCATTAATTTTAAGCACCATTTTCACCGTTTCCATGGCAACACCCTAGTTTTCGTAATGATGGTCCATACCTGCAAAATCGTCCATATCACAGCCAGTTTTTGTCCAAAACCTATAAAACTGGTACCAAATTGGAGATAGGACATTGTGCTTTTATTTCCAGTATTTTTTTTAAATTACCTTATTTGCATACTCATGAATATTAATGAGAACATTAAAAATAGTAAAAACAATATAGAAATAACGTAAATAATGTAAACTATTCACTTTTTATCCTACAAATATCAGAAAACAATTTCAAATGCAGTTTAACCTGATGACAAAATCCTCAGAAAACAAAATATCAAATTTGAGGACCAAAATTTTAACTCTAAGTAACTTTTTAACTGTTTCCATAGTAACCATTCATTTCACTCTGTTCACACAGTTTTGTTAGTCGACACCTACCTGCAAAAATCTTCCATATCACAGGAAGTATTTGTGCTAACTGCATAAAACTGGTACCAAATTACAGCTAAGACAGTGTGCTTTGGTTTCAAAGCTATAATTAGGAATTACCTTATTTGCATACACATGAATATTAATGAGAATAATTAAAAAATAGCAAAAAATACAGAAATAATGTAAACCTCTCAATTTTTATCCTACCAATATCAGAAAACAACTTCAAATGTAGTTTAAAATGATGACAAAATACTCAGAAAGCTAATCATCTTAATTGATACCCAAACAATGAACTGAAAGTAAGATTGTAACGGTTTCCATGGTAACCGATCCTTTCACAAATTTTGGAAATTTGACATCCAACTGTAACACTCCGCTAGATCTCAGTTATTTTTGATGAATCATGAAATCAATTGTTACAAACATAGATATGAGGCATTGCTTTAATAGTAAATATTACTTTTCTGATATAAACTAATTTGCATATGTATGAATATTTATGAGAACAGTAATAGATGTTGAAATTTTCGACAGACACCAGTCTTTCTCTTATAAAGCAAACAGATATGGAAAATGGTTAGCTAAAATTTACTATGATCAACGAATATCACCAAGATTGTTAGATAAATAAATTTGGGACAAATTATATAGCACTGATGGTGATATATCTGTTTCCTAGGTAACCATTCTAACCTCATTGTTCATATTACAGAGCGTTTACATACCTGCAACATACAAAGATATTGCGGCCTACTTTGGCGATAATTATAAATGATATAAACATATACCCGGTAGTTGATGTATGAATCTTAATGTTTGGTTCACTTTATGCAAATTACCTTATTTGCATCCTCATGAATATTAATTAGTGATAAGAAAACAAAGAGAAACAATATTGAAAATAACATGTTTCGCACAACATTACACCATGCTCCAAGTATAGCTTGCAATAATAAATGTACCTTTTGATGATGAATAAATAAATGTCATGTCTAAAACTGTTACCAAAATGACCATGTACTGCTTCCATGGTAACTGTTGAAAGCCAAGTACTTATGATACCCCAAACAATCTTCTGTTATTGTTTTTAAAGTGTCAGTGATTTTAAAGCCCATAAAGCCTGTGTTGAATTCAGGGTTTCAAGACTGTTTCGACTTTTGATCTGTCGAGAACTGGTAATCCTGTGATGTGTTTTAAGACCCTTTGATTTGTCTGTCTCACCTATATCAATCTGCATATTGGGTCTTTGTGAACCACTAATAATTGCTACAATTCCTTGATTCCTTACGATTAGAAGCTGCAAGGCAGAACTATTTTTTCACATCTATGACGGTGAGCCTAACCAGTTCTCGCCAGATTATGGTATATCAACAGTGAGAAACAGTCTTGATGCCCTGAATTCAACACAGGAAGAAACGGAAACAAGGATCGTTATTTACACCAAGCATGCAAAAGAACAAGGCTACAAAACTGTTCATCTTCGAACTCCAGACAGTGATATATTCTTCATTCTTCTGTATTACCTTAACTGGTTTGAAGGTGTTACTGTCTTGTTTGATACTGGCTCAGGCAATCATCAAAAAATAATAAACATGTGAGAAGTTGCCCAAGCATACACAGAAGATTACTGATCAGCACTTCTGGGTCTCCATTTGTACTGTGGCTGTGATTCTACAAGTGCATTCAATGGCTGAGAACATTTGACAACCACTAAGACCATTGAAAAGAAACCAATGTTTATAAAACCATTAGCAGGTTTGGGCAACTCTTGGGATGTGTCTGGAGATCTTGTGCAAGACTTGGATGAATTTACGTGTGCAATGTATGGCAACCTAAGATTTCACACTGTGAATGAATTGATATTGTTTAAGATTAAGGAGAAGTGTGAAGATAAGCCAACAGATGCACTTCGCAATGCTGATATGGGAAAATTACCCCCTTGTAGGGCCTGCTTAATACAGCACATCTGAAGAGTTATTTACCAGTTGATACTTTGGAAGAGATCTCTTTCCCGACCCAGACATTCCCCTTGTTTTAGAGAAGAATGGTTGTCAACATGTAACTCTGACAGTCAATCAACAGATATGATTACATTATGGCCTGTAATAAGGGTATGCTCCACAGACATTCAACAGCAATGTTATCATCTTGACCTAGCTCTTATCAGAGTATTACCTGAGAAGATCCAATATAAACTGTTCCATTTTAGCCTCTAATTAAGGTATGCTCTGAGAGTCCGACCTTCAATTTATAAATTAGCTGATAAATACCCATGATGTCATTATTTCTAACATGAATATTCAGCTGGTAAAGGGTTAAGTGGGATATCATTCATCTATTTTTGTTGAGTCGGCATACTCAAAGAAGCTTTCTGTAAAGGTGTTTTAAAGCAGAGAGTGGGGTTAACCCTTTACTAGATGTATACATGCCCTTTAACATCTTTTAGACAGTTTTAGAATTGAAATTCATTTATTTATCACCAAATGGTACATTTATCATTGCAAGCTATATTTGGAGAATGGTGTAATGTTGTGCTCGGCATACTGCGAAACATGTTATTTTCAATATTGTTTCTCTTTGTTTTCTTATCACTAATTAATATTCATGAGGATGCAAATAAGGTAATTTGCATAAAGTGAACCAAACATTAAGATTCATACATCAACTACCGGGTATATGTTTATATCATTTATAAGTATCGCCCAAGAAGGCAGCAATATCTTTGTATGTTGCAGGTATGTAAACACACTGTAATATGAACAATGAGGTTAGAATGGTTGCCTAGGAAACATATATATCACCATCAGTGCTATATAATGTGTCCCAAATTTATTTATCTAACAATCTTGGTGATATTCAGTGATCATAGTAAACTTTAGCTGACCATTTTCCATATTTGTTTGCTTTATAAGAGAAAGACTGGTGTCTGTCGAAAATTTCAACATCTATTACTGTTCTCATAAATATTCATACATATGCAAATTAGTTTATATCAGAAAAGTAATATTTACTATTAAAGCAATGCCTCATATCTATGTTTGTAACAATTGATTTCATGATTCATCAAAAATAACCGAGATCTAGCGGAGTATTACAGTTGGATGTCAAATTTCCAAAATTTGTGAAAGGATCGGTTACCATGGAAACCGTTACAATCTTACTTACAGTTCATTGTTTGGGTATCAATTAAGATGATTAGCTTTCTGAGTATTTTGTCATCATTTTAAACTACATTTGAAGTTGTTTTCTGATATTGGTAGGATAAAAATTGAGAGGTTTACGTTATTTCTGTATTTTTTTGCTATTTTTTAATTATTCTCATTAATATTCATGTGTATGCAAATAAGGTAATTCCTAATTATAACTTTTAAACCAAAACACAATGTCTTAGCTTTAATTTGGTACCAGTTTTATGCAGTTAGCACAAATACTTCCTGTGATATGGAAGATTTTTGCAGGTAGGTGTCGACTAACAAAACTGTGTGAACAGAGTGAAATGAATGGTTACTATGGAAACAGTTAAAAAGTTACTTAGAGTTAAAATTTTGGTCCTCAAATTTGATATTTTGTTTTCTGAGGATTTTGTCATCAGGTTAAACTGCATTTGAAATTGTTTTCTGATATTTGTAGGATAAAAAGTGAATAGTTTACATTATTTACGTTATTTCTATATTGTTTTTACTATTTTTAATGTTCTCATTAATATTCATGAGTATGCAAATAAGGTAATTTAAAAAAAAAAACTGGGAATAAAAGCACAATGTCCTATCTCCAATTTGGTACCAGTTTTATGGGTTTTGGACAAAAACTGGCCGTGATATGGACAATTTTGCAGGTATGGACCATCATTACGAAAAAAAGGGTGTTGCCATGGAAACGGTAAAAATGGTGCTTAAAATTAAGGCTATGGTCCTCAAATTGGATATTTTGTTTTCTGGGGGTTTCGTCATCATGTTAAACTGCATTTGAAGTTATTTTCTGGTATTTGTAGGATAAAAAAATGAAAGGTTTACGTTATTTCTATACTTTTTTTACTAATTTTAATGTTCTCATTAATATTCATGAGTACGCAAATAAGGTAATTTAAAAAAACAAGTTAGAAATAAAAGCACAATGTCTTATCTTCCATTTGGTACCAGTTTTATAGTTTTAGGACAAAAACTGGCTGTGATATGGGCGAATTTGTAGGTATGGGTCATCATTACGAAAACTGGGGGGTTGCCATGGAAACGGTTAAAATACACATAGCCTAAAAGAATTTAAGTTTGAGTACATTCGCGATTCTGATTCAGGACACTTTTCTGAACATTTTGGTACCCATGAAAAAAAGTCTAGGGGGGGGGGGGTGCACGGTAGGCACTACTGGCTCCCTGAGTATAACGGCCTGTAAGTGGGCTACATGGGGAGTTTAAATGTCATTTGTGTGATAAATCTAAAGTGAGACAATCGTGCCAGCCACAAAATATTTACAGGCACATTCCATTTTTTATTTTTGAAAATCTCTGCATATATTCAATAAAGTGTATGAACCCCGTAAGCCCTACTGGCTTGCCGATTCCGGTGTGTCATTATATCCCGCACAGCGAATTTAGGGGGGATGTACTATACTAGTCCGTCTTTCCGTCCGTCTGTCTGTCCGTGAACACAATTTTGTCCGACCTTCTTCTTCTGCAGTTTTGCTTCAATTTTGTTGAAAGTTTACATATAGCTGCCTTTATGACCATATAAACCTGTGCATCGCATATTTCCATTATGGTCAGACCACTCTTACAGGAGTAAGCTCCCCCTTTTAGTCCCCTACCGCCATTTACCGGTTGTCTGGGTTTTTTGGAAGTGGTTTGAGATATCAACTCTATGTTTGGTATAAAGCTAAATCTACATGAGATAGGCTTACGTTTGAATCTCACTCCAGTTGAATAATATTTGCCAGAGTTATGGTCCTTGAACGTGAAATTTTTCGTCAAATTTTCCATTGTCAGGTATGGTTTTTTAGTGGTTGGCGGTATTGGATTTATACGTGGTATAAAGCTAAACCTGGTTATAGCTTAAGATTAAATATCGGTGCGGTTGAATACTTTTGCCAGAGTTATAACTCTTGAACTTTAAATTGTCAAATTTTCAATTTACCGGATTTTTGGGGGGAAGTAGTTGGAGATATACATTTGTATTAACTTTATATTTGGCATGAAGCTAATTCTAGATGAGCTACAGTTTAAGATTAAATATCAGTCTGGTGAATATTTTTGTCAGATTTATGGTCCTTCAACTTGATGGTTTTTTTAAAGGTACGTAGGTTTTGAACTTTGGAGTTAAAACTGTACACAATAAATAAAGCTGCTTGACCTTATTAGATGACATTGTCTGGCAGCAGCCATAGCTCTTTTATAATTTTAACAGAGTTATCTCCCTTTTGGGACTTACACTAAATTCCTCATTTTTCTTTATTGCTGAAAATCTTGTCAATTTTATGACATAAATTGGGTTAGGGCATGTAATGTTAAATATGTCTATGTTTCTGTATGTACATACGTTCAGATTCATGTTAGGTGTTCTGACAAGCAGTCGGCGGGGATTATTCGTTAGCCTTTAGGTTAAAGTCCCTAGATTACTTTATGAGTCGTCTGACCTGGCCGATTGGGAGGATGTAAAGTAAAAAAAAGTACCTAGTTATAGTCTACTTTCAGTCCGAATGACCGCTCAGCCGACTGTACATTTACTCCCCTGGTCATTGGGTCATTGGCCTACAATATTGAGCACTGCTAACATATGGCACAATCATGCAGCCGCAGTACCGGCGAGTGACCCTCACAGATACCCATTTAACCCCTGGGTGGAGAGGATGTGCAGTTGGGAGACACGGAAAAGCGTCTCTGAAATTTCCGGGTGGGACCGGGATTTGAACCCCGGACCGCCGGACTGATAGTCAAGCGCGTTACCAATAGACCACCGCCACCTCATGGCTAAGGATGTCCCATTCTTCCTGTAGCCAGGGGCGTGCCAGGTCCTTATATTCTTGGAAACGCACCTATGTTTGGAAATACTTAAGGCATGAACCCCACCCTCTCCCGGGAATAAGTTTTTTTTCTTTTCTAGAATGGTTTGAGGTACAATCGTGAAGGTATTTGGGAAAAGATAAGGCGAATTTTGAGCAAATACTATCCAACATATGTACGTAACTGGTTGCCATGTCCAAAGTTTATGTTAGCAAAATAATTATATTGAGATAACAAAACACGTTAGAAACCTAGACCTTATAATACCCCAATTAGGCGTATATACACACTAAAACAGCAATTCCACTAGCAGCAGGCCGAAAAGGGTTTAATTACAACTATCAACAGTTATTTACAAATCAACAAAACAAACTTATAAGACGTGAAAGTAATTGAATGGAACATAATCAATACATGCATGCATTAGGGTTTTAATTAAATGCATGTCTTTGTTCTAGCTCCAATTTGTAGATCCTAAATTGGTGTGTAAAGTATATCGACGACATTTAATAAGGCCCTGTACATTGCACATACGAGTGGCATATAGAAAATGGCTATCACGGTACCATCAGTATTTGCAGGATTGTATATGAGGGATTTAACACACACATTTTGTTTTAATCTTAAATTTAAATGTAAAGTTTAACCTACTCAAAACTTGGTCAACGTCGTATTGGAAACGTACGTCAAAGTGTCTTTCTGCAACCATTTAATCTGAATGTCAATCGCTGAGAAGTGCCGAAAAAGCTACACCTGTTGCATATTATTTATTTTAGCTGTTTGGCTCAAATAGGCACGACTTCCTCAGTGTGAACTTTTTGCTAGTGATTTTGATAAATCCGTTGGCATGCATTGTCCGTAATCAACTATAAACTTAAACGACATTTCTTCTAAAATGTCTGGGTCAATTGTGACTAAAGTTCACAGAAGCAGTCATTGTGAGGTCCTCTTTCATTTTTGTAAATTCATGCAGAACTCCTTTTATACTGGGAACCAGAAGAATTTTTTTCGCTCGGCTGATTTCACTGTAATTTGGCAGAAATTATCTTTAGATAACTTCTACCAACGTTACAATTTTGATTTTTAAAAGCCTTCTCTAAATCGACATGGTAGATTTGTTTTAATTTAAAAAATATATTACTGATTTGTTTTACACACTTTGCCGCCAGTGGCAGGACTAACTGTCCATGAATAACTAAAGTGGACTTTTCAAAATATTCTCCTGTGAAATCACTGGACCGAATTCAATGTAGTTATACTGGAGTGTTGCTTAAAAAGTAACCCTTATTTGAGCTGTTAATTGAAAATCATGGCCATCAGGAATGGGGATTTTTTTAAAAGACACCAAAATCAATGTTGGACTATTGCAAGCAATGTTGGAATATTTATTAAAGGATTGGACTTCTAATGTACGTGTTGAACTGGTAAATTTAACGACCATCGTGTCATATTAATCCTTTATCAGAACTTCAAAGCTTTTGAAAAGCACAACATTCTGAATTCTGAACATTTATGTGAGACTTTCTGGAACCTTGTCCAAGTGAGGTGTCAAATTTTAAGACCGCTTCAGCATTTGTTAAGTTTCGACTTGTTCAACCACGTGTACGCACGTGCGTATGTGCATATGCCCAGGCACGCCCCTGGTGGCACCTGACCAAAACCTCCCATAAATGCTCTCTCTCTATATGTATATATATAGGAACCACGTCGGGGCTACATGGATGCCATTCTAAAGCTCGAACCTTATTTTGGACAACGGACTTCATGCTGAGCCTGGCAAAGTGAGGTCTGGTATTGACACTGGGAATGTACACAAATGGTACAATAACTCGTTCCAGAATAATGTCACAATAACTCTACGCTGTTAGACTTGTCTTCTACAAACACTAACTGTCTTATGCCCATAACATATTTCTCACCACGCCATAACTCCTCTGCCACCGAATATGTCGCGCTTGATGGCGCCAGTATTAATGTACTGCTCGCCACGACGTCTAAATATTCTTTCACGCACTTGAGACCTGTAAATGAAGATATCTAGACTCGCCTGAGAAAGCACGAGGACCAGCCGGACTGTGGCACAACATACGAATGGGATTTTCAGCACAGAACTTCTTGCTATAGTATACTTGAGTATCGCATTTCCCCACTTATCTGTGGGAAACCACTTGCCTAGTTGCTAATTAGCAGACAGCTTAGATCAGTTCAGAAAAATGACTAGTTTTGCTTATTTACCGATAACATCAGTATACGTGGTTATCAGTTCCCAGGAACAGGTGTACCTGGGTAGGATCTTTGCACATTACTTGGACAATAAGCTCGTAAGGCTTCATGCAAAGGGAAGCTGTAAAATGCAATCTTCCTAAATTATTTTAATGTCAATTTTGAATAGTAATTTGTTTTTGTTTATCTGTTAGCAGTATTTGCATACAGAACTTGTGAAAAAAGATAGATGTTACATGTTCATATCTGTATTAAGGTAGACAACTCTACTGACCATCAGACTTAAATAAATACGTAGTAATATTGGATTAGTATGCTTGACAATTTACATATATTTATATTGCATGTCCTCTCAAATAGCTATTGTGTTTGTTAGACACATTGCAATTAAGATCCAACATCCGAATAGCCAATAATAGATTTGCGGAAAAACACCTTTGACCTTGACTCGAGACCTTGACTAGACATCACCTAAATCACACAGCTTTACAAGATGCATAAGCATACCAACTAAGAAGTATTTGGTCTCTACTGTACATGAACATTCAACAAGGAAAGTGTTAATATTCATAGTTCATGCTTAGCTTGAAACCTTATGTGACTATGCCTGATACAGTTGGTATGTACATATTTAAATGTTACGTTTAGTTTTGAAAACAAAAATAAAGTTAAACTGATTCATTATTTTTATTTTCCCCATACTAGCAAAGATGAAAGAAAGCATTTGACATAATACTAACAAACTAATTTAATTGTGTAGCATTGATTACAAATTTCATGAATAGTATACCTTAAATAATAATACAATAAAAATGTGTCTATGGGACACGGATGCCCCCGCCAGCAAACAGGAAGTAGATGAATGACAGACCTGAAAAGCACAGGCGTCTGGACCGCTTCATGGGGGTCTGTATATACGATTTGAAGCAAACTGACAAAACTCGCTAGTTTTACATCATTCTTTTGATGCTGGGGACTAAATAATTGGAGGTGGGAGTTAGAATTTATTCGTTTTATTGACTCACGCCGTTTTTTGAACTGCAAATTGCCAGGTTATTGCTGTGATATAGTGAAACCAGAGTGAACGAACGTTTGTCAATGACCCTAAAAACACGTGAAATTTTGAGAAAATCATTGTTGGATTGATACTTGTTCATAAGTTACCGTTATAAGATTATATTTATTTGATAGAAAACTATATTGGCTTTCAATAGCCGAAAGAATTACGAAATTATCATTTAAATTGTAAGAGTTACAGTCATATTTGTACTCGTGGTACACGGATATCCGTTCTGGTAGTTGGAACCCTTGTTATTATATAGTACATATAGACCCCCATGAAGCGGTCCAGACCCCTGTGCTGAAAAGGGGAGACACGGTACAGCTCACTATGACTATGCTTCAGACCAAATATCAAATCATTGCAGCTTACACAAGCGAAGCTATCTTTCACGAATTTTTTTGTCATTAAACAATCACCAAAATTCATAAAAAAGTTATGACGTTTTCAGTTAATCAAGGTCAAGATATTTAAATTCCAGATATCTAGTTCCATTTTGTACAGTAAAATTTAAGGACAGACATTTAAGCCATACAGTAAAACCTCTCTATAACGGCCACTGAATTACATCAAGTATTTTATGTTAAAGGCAGGTGGCTGCTTAAAGCAATGTGAAAGTAAACAACGCTCCTATTGGAGCCTTGCTCTAAGCAGCCACTTGCCCTAAATACAAACTAATTAGCACAATTTAGTGGCCGTTATAGAGAGGTTTTACTGTACTTCAAATGTCAATGTTCATTTTTTTGTCTTAAATTTCGGAACATTTTAAAAGTGAGGGGGGGGGGGGGGGGGTAAGTACTGATGAATAAATAAAAACTTCTGGATGTAGACAAGAGAGTTTAATTGAACAAAATATTTAATAACCAAACTACATGTATTTTCTTTGAATAATTGTTGTCCCGTATATCCAGGTTAACACTTTCACACATATAAATGCCTTTTCACTTCTTTGCAAACAGAATAGACCCAGATCAGACAAATCATGTAGGACCCATCTGATCTCAGGATCTGCTGTGATTGCTTATAGATTATAATATAGAGATCTTATTCTACAGTTTCTGCGATGGCAAACAAATCTGTATTCATATGCCAGTTACAAAATTAAGCTTATTTATATGCATGGTTTCATATTGTCTTGCGTGAATATTCAACTGAGAAAGGGCCAATATAATGAGTTAGTAAATGACATAATAAATATTAGGTCTAATGTCCCCCACCTTTGTAAATACGCCTTTCTACGCCTTTGCAAACAGAGTAGACCCGGATCATACAGTTCTCTACAAGAACCGTCTGATCAGGGTCTGCTCTGTAAATGCTTGTGACAAACTATATATTTGATTCTACAGTTTCTGCCATGGCCAAAACTTCCTATGTCCACGTGCTATTGGACTCTACAGTTTAAAACTGATAGCCCATTCCAGACTACTTTTAGGAATGATTTCGGTAAATCACCAATTTCTAGTTTCACCACAACTCGGCGACTCATAAGAATCCAAACTGGTTGACATTACACCTACGTTTTTAAAAGAAATTGAAGGAAATTCCACTCTAAAACTTAAATCTGACGGAAATTATTTGACGCCAAAAGTGTTAATTGTTTCATATCTGATGTAATGTGGCCACATGCCGTGTAAATCTTGTTCTTAGATTGTCGCTTTCATATAAACGCCGCCTATCTTGATAATAAAAGGGGTACAATAATTAAAGGGGTACCCCCCCCCCCCCCACACACACACACATATATACACACCAATGAGATATGCATGCAGTCGGGTGTTCTGATGCAGTCTGTATAAAGGCCAAATGTTGTCCGATGTGTCAGTAAACCCAAATACCTATGTTATGATAGGTCTTTGGTAAGATTTGAAGCACCACTTCAGTAAATCATACTCGTGCTATGCCGTCAGTGTCGCGCTTAATGTTAACGTGTTGCATGCTTCCGTTTTAACGACCACTTACGGAAATCAACGGTTGTGGTCATCAATATACTAACGGGCTTCCATGCGATACTGTACATTCTAGTGTTATGGTATACTTGATTTGTTCTATACACAGATAACCGACTTTGAGGCCACATTTTCTTGGAGATACATTGTACACTGAAACCGCGCGATCACAAAAAAAGAAGTCTAATCCCAGGTCTTACAGACGGTTGGTAGCTTAATGTAGGGCGAAAGTTATGCCGAAAGATCCCCCATGAACATCATGTATTACTTTCGTCCTGCATTAAAAAAAACACACATGATTTTAAAGAATTTTATGTTTATTGCATTAGAGGGATTTTAGAGGGATACGTTGTGCATTAGAGGGATTTTACTATTTGTCATAAAATAGTTCATATCACCTTATCTATGCATACAACACACTAAGATACAATGTGCAAGATATATGATGAAACCGTATTCTATTACACATGGACTCAAGTAATAAAAAAATATCAGACAGGGTCATATATATATATATACACGACACAAAACATGATCTAGTTATTTACTAATATATAGCAGAACAATACGTCTTCCTACGCATATATAGAGTAGACCCAGAACAGACGGTTCCTTTACGAGCCGTCTGATCAGGGTCTGCTCTGTTTGCTATGGAATTATGCAGATCTGATTCTACAGTTTCTGCTTTGGTTTAAACTTTGGTTAAAAGGACCAGAATTGAAATAAGATTATATATCTATTACTCTTTTTGTGTCATCTTTGGCATATATAATGTTGATTGACATGATTTTTGTTTTTTTAAAAATTCATACATATTGTTGCGTGGTTATAATGTGTGTTTTAATAACAGATTGTCGTGTGATTGTACATTTTATGTTGAAATAAATATATCTATCTATCTAAACTTCCATGTGTTTAAAATGTCATATTTAAAAAAAATAAAAATAAATAACCTAATCAATATTCATTTCATCATCATTTATAACTAAAATATTCATGGAGTAAATGGCTAATTAGACATCGAGAGTGCGTATAGTTTTAGATATGTACTATATGAAAAAATACTTTTAATTTCACTCGTTGAGTTGTAAGATTCCCTCTAAATCGACGATAACATACACAATGTCCGCATTTTCTCATTTCTCGTGATTTATACTGAGCCCTTCCGGGAATTACCCTTCGGATTCCCGTCGTTCTATTTATAGTCTATGACGTATAGGGAAATTGTTCATGGAGTAAAAATATTTCGTACGAACTTGAAGGGAAGAGATTTCATTGAAAACAGCTTTTTATTTTATGATAACTAAATAAATATGGCACAGGGTAAGTAAATTACACATTTACTTTGGTTGACGTAACATTTTCTTCCCGAGAAAAAGTGGAACACTAAATAAGAACGCCTGTAATTCCACCTAAAGACGAAAACTATGATCGGCCATTTTGTGCAGTGGCATCTAAAAATATTTGCTACCGGTCGTGTTATAAGGCGCGTGTCAAGTGTTTGGATTGTGTTTAATTCGTTCTGTGCTTATTTTTCGATAGGAAAAAATAAATAGATAATTTATATGTAGTAGATTCGAGAAGACATGCTAAAAAGTTGAACACGTTCTGAAAGCGAAACAAGACTCAAAAACAGAAGTGACCTTATTTTCAATTTATTTATAAATTGACATGTAATTTCATTTTAGAAACAGGGTGTTGATTTAACAGTTTGCACACCCACAAAATTATCATTTATGAAAGGCAAAAAAATATAAAATATTAACTTAATACATTAACTCATTCAGAGCTAAAATGTAGATCAAATCATTTGTGTTGTCAAGTAACAAATCTTCACTGATATTTAATATCTATTATACCACCGTTTACAGAAATGAATCAATTATTGGCCAACACATATATATTTCTCTTTCTCTCTATCTATCTATCTTCCATAAAGATAGATAGATAGATAGAGAGAATTTAATTTGATGAAGTCTGTTGAAACGACTAAGTGTGAAAACCTGAACATGGAAAAGATCTCGCAGTAAACACACGGCGATAAGCAAACTTGCATGCAGGGCAATGCTGCCAATAGAAGTTTAGCAGGGATTTCTGAACACCAGAAGCAAAAATGATATGCGCATTCACACATACACACAACCTTTACAGAACTGTTCCACACCGACTTATTAACAGTGCCATAAAACCAATCCTCAAACAAACTCATGTGACACCACAAGTTTTGCTAGAGTATGATTCGACATAACGTCACAAAACGCCTTACTGAAAAGTAAATATCAGTAGGCTGGGTTTAGGGTACTTTGACATTTAATTGGATAGTTAGGAATTTAGGGCACTGTGACATTTAATTGGATAGGTAGGAATTTAGGGCACTGTGACATTTAATTGGATAGGTAGGAATTTAGGGCACTGTGACATTTAATTGGATAGTTAGGAACTTAGGGCACTGTGACATATAATTGGATAGTTAGGAATTTAGGGCACTGTGACATTTAATTGGATAGTTAGGAATTTAGGGCACTGTGACATTTAATTGGATAGTTAGGAATTTAGGGCATTAATTGCGACACAGAAAAGGTCACATAGCGCCAAGGGATGTTGAACATGAAGGAATAACAAAATTATGTATACATGTCTGCAAAACCACCGGGGAGGTCTACATGTCTGCCAAACCACTTGGGGAGGGGGGTTACTGCTAAATATCAGGTGTTATGTTTGCTCGCTAAAATCTTGCAAGCAATAAATATAGGCTGTAACGAATGTACCTAGCAGCAAATATGAATACACATCATAATACAGGGTAACTAATATGAATATATAAATGAAATTGTACAAAAATTACTTTATCACTTAATTCTTTCCCCCATGTTATATTAGGCCATATATGTACGTAATTTATCACTAGTGCAAACAGAGTAGACCCAGATGAAGCAACTACTATAGGAGCTGCCTCCCCAGTCCACTCTGCTTATATGACATTGTCATACATTGTATTACCAATAGTGAATACCAGACTCTTTTTTTTTTTTTTTAACTCTTTTCTCTTTGACTTTGGTATGAAAGTTACATACTATGAGCCAATATGAGATACAGTTGATTAAGTATATGCATAGTGTTTTGAGTTTGGAAAATAAATTTTCATGGAGGAAAGGGATAAAGAATAACATTTGAATTAGTCTCCTTATCTGGAGTTCTGTGTCCCTGGTCACTGGAAAAAAGTGACAATGCAGGCCTGGTATGTTTATCTCAAAGTGCTCGGGTTGAGCTGTAGTGATTGCTTGATGTCTGTCATGGGTCGGCATGCATTGTCAGTCATCAACAATTTGAACATTTAAAAATCTTCTGCTCTGAATCTACAGAGTTCTCAGCTTTCATCTTTAGCACATAGCATCATGTGTAGGTCCTCTACAAACATTGTATAAATTATGTCCCTTGGGTCAAAATTGGCCTAGCCCCAGGGATGTCTTGTTTTTAGCTCACCAGAGCACAAAGTGCTCAGGGTGAGCTTTTGTGATCACCTAATGTCTGTCATCATGCATTGTTAGTCGTCAACAATTTGAACCTTTAAAAATCTTCTCCTCTGAATCTACAGGGTTGCCAGCTTTCATATTTGGCACATATCATCATCTGTAGGTCCTCTACAAAAGTTATATAAAGTATGTCCAGTCCTTGGGGGGAAAAAGTGGCCCGCCCCAGGGGTGCATTGTTTTCTATAGAAACATATAGTGAAAACTTTGAAAATATTCTCCTTTGAAACTGGAAGGTTCTCAGCTTTCATATTTGGCACATAGCATCATGTTCGGGTCCTTTACAAGTTATATAATTATGCCCCTGGGGTCAAAATTGGCCCCGCCCCATGGGTGGCCAGTTTTCTATAGCAGCCTGCAGTTTCTTTGCACAGCCAATTCAAACTGACCATTATTTACTGGGAGACTACACTTCAGATTTACACTCCAGAAAAATGCAGCTGCAATATTTTCACCTCATTAATGCCCAAGAACTCTTTGATGTTTGATGTGTTGTTAACATTATGCAGGTCATTTGCTGTCCAGCATATAATGTACTCCTAATACCCTCTGCTCTCTGAGCAACTAATGTCTGCAAATAATGTCGTCTGCTGCAAAAATTGTTTTCTTCCATATCTTTTCAAAAACAAATGTCAGAGTGAAAAACAGTTTTGACCCTGATGAGGTTCCAAGTTACTTTGCATCTGATCTCAAAGTTTGCAAAGGTTATTATAAAAAACCCAAAGCATACCTGTTTAGAGAAACGGTTGCTTATTTGAGAGGTCAGTTGATCGTCTTTAGTCAGAACTTTGTATATCCTTGCACAATTAAAATTCCCTGGGTTCAAATTAGGCCTACCCAAAGGCGGACAGTTACTATAGAAATACAGTGAAAACGTTGAAAATCTTCTCATCTGATTGTCTGGTGAGCGATATCAGGGCCATCATGGCCCTCTTTTCTATGGCAACATTTAGTGAAAACTTTGAAAATTTTCTCCTCTGAAATTAGGCGCATAGGTCCTCTACAAGTTATACAAGTTATGCCCCTAGGGTAAAAAAATGGCCATGCCTCAGAGGTGGCCAGTTTTGTATAGAAACATAGTGAAAACTTTGAAAATCTCCTTAAACTGGAAGGTTCTCAGCTTTCATATTTGGTACATAGCATCAACTTCAGGTCGTCTACAAAATTTGTATGAATTGTGCCCCTTGGGTTAAATTTGACCATGCCCCAGGAGTGCCTTGTTTTATATAGAAACATATAGTGAAAACTTTGAAAATCTTCTCTGGAATTGGAAGTTTCTTAGCTTCAATATTTGGCACATAGCATTATTGACAGGTCCTCTCAGAAGTTATATAAATTATGCCCCTGTGGTCAAAATTGACCCACAGACCGCATGGCTCAGTGCAGGGTTCAACATTAACTTTTTTGCTTACTAGCCCGGTCGGGCTAGTGGTTTTGAAAACTACTAGCCCTGACCAAAGTTTCTTGTGCCCTGACTTGGTGATAAACTACTTTGGTCTTTAAAAATTCATGAGATGTTGAACCTGTGTGAAGTGTAAAATCCTGCTTTAAATACATTTTCTCAAGAAGATTTAGAGAGGATCAGGATTATTAAAATGTGTTAATGGGTAGTGAATGATGTGTTATATTTGAATGTTCATGAAAATATGGCACTAGAATGTTATATTCAACACGATACAGGACCAGGAGCCATATAAATTCTCAAGCCATTTGGGAAGAACTTGACAGTTTCGCTTCTCTTTTTCATACGTAGTCTTTGTTTCTGGTAGGCCCCTTCGATTAATTATATTGTCATCGCTACTACCGCCGCATTTTGATGTAAAGCAGAAGTTTAAAAGTGACATTTCTTTCAACAGACGAATTTTACTTACGATAAATCTTCAACACGTTATTGTAATCAAGCGTAAATGAGTCTAAATGTCGTAATTTTTTGGCACATGTTTTATTTATTCGGGAGATTAATTCAATACAGCATTTTGCGTAATAACTCATTTAGTGTTTTCAAAATGTTGCAATTGAACACTACATGTACATGCAAATTAATACATTGTACCAACGCCTTTTTTGCGACAACTTCCTCAACGGTATTCCCTGTTCGATAGCAAAAATAGATACGAAATACCAAGACTGGTATCCGTACGTCGGTCACAATGTGGTGTTTTAAAGACTAGCTATTAGTGGGGAAAATATCGCGAAGAGCAGTCTGTAATTTTGTGCATGCGTACTATGTATAAACACAATTATAGATGAACCTGACGTGACCTCTGTAAGTGTTTTTCTTCTACTTTCTCTTTCGATCGGTATCGCGACCGGACTGGGATTTAAACGACAAGTCGGGCTAGTGGCTTGGAATTTTTGCACGACCGGACCAACATTCAACCAGTGAATGTCTGTCGGACATAGGTTAATGTTGAGCCCTGCAGTGATTGAGCGTCCACCTGCAGTACGGAAGGTCGTGGGTTCGATCCCCGGCTGCGACAGACCAAAAGTCGTTCCCTTTTCTACGCTCGACCCGGTGTCAGGATAATGTGACTGGGTGGGGTGTCCTTGCCATGTGCCCGCGGCAGGGGCATTCCAGTGAGGCAGCACTATAACTTGTCTCAAGCTGGTGCCGTCTGCAAATAACTGAAATACTGTTGGTCAGACATAAAACCCAAATCTCTCTCAAAATTGACCCCGCCCTAGGGGTGGCCAGTTTTCTATTGAAACATACATATGTATAGTGAAAATCTTTGCTTTCGCATTTGGCACTTAGCATCATCTTGAGGTCCTCTTCGAAAGTTATATAAATTATGTCCTGGGGTCAAAATTGGCCCTGTCACAGAGGTGCCTTGTTTCATATAGAAACTGTTCCTTGCCTGTTCCACATCGACTTATTAACAGTGCCATATAACCAATCCTCAAACTTCAAACCTAAACACTTCTGCTGATTATGTACCGTACTGGTGGAAATGATTGTTCTTTCATTGCTCCAGGTAAGATGTGTAAATTAAAATTATTTTCAAGAATAACTCTTTTATTTCTCTGCCAAACCCTATACTGTGACCATTCTTTAGAATCGTCTCGAAGAGATGATTCTAAAGAGTGGTCACAATGTAGGGTTTGGTTAAGAAATGAGGATTTTAGTATTTAGGTACACACCCTTATCTGTAGCTCTGTTCTCTTTACAGTTGATATAAGAATTTGATATCTCTTTGTAGATGATACAAGATTATTATGTTCTCGTTACAGATGAGATCAGATTGTCCTCAAAAGACCTGGAGCTGCTGCTGAACCAAGGAGGTCTGAGATTTGATCAAATTGATCTACTGCAGTTGGACCCAAATGTTGCCAATCAGTTGGCACAGATGAGACCTGTACAGACAGGTTGGTATGAACCCTAACTTGAGAAGATCAAAATGTGGTCAATCAATTTTTGGTGATAATATCTCTGCGATGACCAGCAAAATGCCTTTAGTCACTCTAGATCAAATGTCCTTCAATGGCTGAATTGGACAGATATGTCTTGTGTCAATTTTGCTGTATTGTTACCATGATAAGAACAACAACACCCGGAGTAACTTTTGAAGAAAAAATCAAGGTGTTTTCACGGTCTTGGAATTTTTATTCCCCTAAGCCCAAAAAAGTGCACTATTTCCCCTAAAATCATAGGCATATTTTTCGTGAAAAAGACCAGAAATATCATTGATTTTTAGCTTACCTGGCACAAAATGTTAAGGTGAGCTGTTGGGATCACCCTGTGTCCTTGGTCTGGTGTCCAGTGTCAACATTTTATTTCAAATGACATAAAATTAATTTCAAATAAATAAAATGGTTTGGATTCATATAGAACTCTGGTTGCCATGGCAACCCAAAGAAAAATATTTAAATCTCTTCTTCTCCAAAACCGAGGGTCAGATTTCAAAATAATTTCATGGGAATAATCATTAGGTGACTATCTACCAAATTAGCTTAAACCAATATCTGAAACAACATGGCCACTAGGGGGTGGGCCTGTTTTCCTTATATGTCTATATAAAAACAGCAAAACTTCTCCAAAACCAATAGTCTGATTTCAGAATAATTTGGTTGGGGTAATCATACTAATCATTAGGTAATCCCCTACCAAAATAGCTAAAATGGATTTGATCCATGAAGAACTCTGGTTGGCATTCCACTGAAAAGAAGTAGGTTGCTGATTTCAAGCAAGGCAAGGAGAGCAATGATGATGATCCGCAGCTGGGTTGCCCAAAATCTGGATCCATAATTATATATTCAGGTGGAGGCAATTCTATGCATGTAATGAATTATAGATACATGTATGTTACAATCAGACAAATGGCAGATGCGATGGTTTTCAGTTCTGGCTCTGTTCATGCAGCTTTGACCACCATTCTTGGAATGAGCAAACTGTCCACAAGATGGGTTCCCAGAATGTTGAACCCTGACCAAAAGCTGAATAGACTGGAAATTTGGAGAACACATTAAGATTGTTTTCAGACTGACTCAGCTGGCCCAGGATGAGACATGTATGTGTTCACCATTTTGATCCTGATACCAAGTCTGAAAGCAAACGGTGGAAACATCCTGGGTCTCCTCCTCCCAAAATTTTGCATCTGCTGGTAAGGTGATGGTTTCTGATTTCTGGGACTGTAAAGGAGTGCTCATAATTGCAAAAAGGGTCAAGCCATTAATGGGACCCATTATGCCACAGAATAGTGACAGCTGAAAGAAGCAGTCAAAGCTATAGAAGAGGAAAGCTTTGGTCTGACATTCTGTTGCATTAGGACGATGCTCAAGTCCGCACAGTACAAGTGGCAGAAGCTGTTAATCCATGCCCCTTATTTACCAGTTTTTGCACTGCCCGACTTCTGCCTTTTTCTCAAATTTGAAATTCCACATGCATGGTCAGCTTGGTCGCCACCTTTTTTTAGTGATGATGAAGTCATCATGTTGTCTTAGAGAACCTTGAAGCGCAACCTTCTTCCATGAAAGGATTGCAATTAACATTGATGTGCTAAGTGCATTGAAGTTATGGTGATTAATTTGAAAAATGATGCTGCTTGCATGAATAATATCCCCTTCACCTTGTAATTCTAGCGAGGCAGAGGACTTTTGAATTTGCTGTTGTACATGTATGTCAATGAGAAATTTACCAATTTTTCATTTTATCCAAATTATGCAGTATTCATATATTCCTTTATGGATTATTGCTGTAGAAACTTTATCATTGTTATATAAGATTATAAATTATCCCTTTCCTCCATGAATATTCTTGTAAGAAATAATGACATGAATATTAACCCTTCGCTTGCTATTCACGTCAATATACCTACCTGTAAATAGTGAAGACCCAGATGACACAGCTCCTGCAGGAGCTGTCTCATCAGGGTCTGCACTATTTACAAGTTGATTGTGCAACCGGTGCACTCCACAACAGTGATTGCACAGCGAAACACTTGTACACAGTGAAGACATATGTAATTATACAACAGGGCATAGGTAAAGAAGGAGAAATGTATTTTAAAATTCAGCAAGCGAAGGGTTAAGTACTATTTTCTATAATGGCACATGAGCATGGGATTTCTTGGCCATGGCAAAAACTGTAGACTCATATTATATCATAAGCAAACAGAGCAGATCCTGATGTAGGAGCCTTCTGATCTGGGTATTCTCTGTTTGTAAAGGCATAGAAAGGCATATTTATGGAGTAAAGGGTTACTGCACTAAGAAGTGAACCTGGTATAGGAATCCTGCAGAGATACTACCCTAATAACCCTAAATATTTGGACAGACATCCTTCAGGAGCAGTGTGACCAGTGTCTACACTATTTGCTACTCCGTCATTATAATTTAATCTATTTCCTCATATAAACGTGTTTTCACGCGTCTGCAAACAGAGTAGACCCAGATAGGAGTCGGCTGATCAGGGTCTACTCTGTTTGCTAGTGGAATCTGAAATATCTGTTTCTTTTCTTTCTAAAATGATTTAAATTTTCACCTTCCATTTTGCATTGTAACTTTTTATGCCCCCAACGGTGGGCATATAGTAATCACATTGTCCGTCTTTCCATCCATCTGTCCTTCCATCCGTCCGTCCATCCCAAATTTTGTGTCCCTTCTATAACTTTTTTATCTGTGAATTGATTTCAAAATAACCTGGCACAAATGTTCACCACACAAAGACGATGTGTCACGTTCAACTCCCTGGTCTGTGGGTCAAGGGTCAAGGTCATCCTTCAGGGTCAAAGGTCGGGGCATAGTATTTCACAAACACATCTTGTTTGTATATGAATATTCAGTAGGTATTGAAATTTGAAATCAACATAAAAGAGGGAAAGGGTTTAAGTTATTTGTATGGTGTCAAATTGAATGATACAGCATTACAAACCCATAGAGAATAGACTTGGTGTCCGTATACTTATGGTAATAAGATGTACATGCATTCTAATTTTGCTATCGAGGGTGACACAACTGTTCAGAAAATAACCCGATTGCCCAGTAAAATTGTATTTAACATTACAGTTTCAGATCCAAACTTGAACTCTACAACAAATCGTCCCAGACCTAAACCAGCAGCACAAGCCCAACAAAGGCAGCCAACTAGAGGGGTACATGCCCAGGGCCCACATGTGGAGATTGCAGAGCAGCCCAAGGCCCGTGGGTTGCGTTTCAGATATGAATGCGAGGGAAGATCAGCTGGTAGCATCCCAGGAGAGAACAGCACACCTGAAAGAAAGACATTCCCAACAATCAAGGTGGGTTTTCCCTGAAGAAGTTTATTTTTAGAACTTTGGGATTTCCATAAATTACTCATATTTATAAAAAGATATAATACATAGAATTACTATCTTCTTTGTTAACATTCTAGCATCCAATACATAAGCAATATTGGTGGTATTTTTATATAAAATAGATCTCGGTCAAATAAGATTATGAGCCAAATTGAACCAGTAGGTGTAGAATAGTCTTCATGATGTATCATAAAATGGCATATTTTGACGCCCATGGTAGTTGTGCCTGAGCAGTCTTAACCCTTTCCGTCATATAATGACTTTTCACACATTTGATCCAGATCAGACAGCTTCTATAGGAGTTGTCTGATCAGGGTCTGCTGTTTGCTTTAGGCACAATATAGATCTGTTTCTACAGTTTGATTAAGTTGATTATCCCTTCCCTGTTCAATATTCAAGTAAAATTGATATCATAAATACTTACCACCAGAAATTTTATAATATAAACTTTTCAAGGGAATTGTTTTGCATTAACAAAAACTTTGCCTTTCAGATACATAATTACCAAGGACCAGCTGTGATTGTGGTGTCCTGTGTGACCAAAGAAGAACCTTACAAGCCCCATCCGCACAATCTTGTGGGCAAAGACTGTAAAAAGGGGGTGTGTACTTTGAGAATCAGGGACACCAGCACAATCAGCTTCCCCCATCTTGGAATACAGTGTGCAAAGAAGAAAGATGTGGATGGAAACTTAAAAATGAGACAGGAGATCAATGTAGACCCCTTTCAGAGTGAGTGAGCTGGATTTCAGATCAGAGGTGCACAGTACAACCCCTCTAAACTGGATGTTAAATTTAGTATAAATACCTGTCTTGGAGACAGGTGGCAGCTTAATGCAGGGTTAAAGTCATGCAGAAAGCTCATCTAGGAGCTTTCTGCATGACTTTTATCCTACATTAAGCAGCCACCTGTCTAAAAGTATCTAAATTCTTTTCTGCTGGAATTTCCGGTTTAGAGGAATTTTACTGTACTTGCTTAAATCGCGGATCATTCTCAAGCAACTGATTGACCAATCAGATACTTGAGAATGAACTCAGATTCAGAATTTTATAACCTCGGACCCGGATCTATCTAAATCCATTCTTCTTAACCAAACCCTGTCTTACTGGTGCCCTTTAATTAGAAAGGTGATTCAAAAGAATGCCAAAAAGATAGAATTTGGCAGACAAATGTAGGAAATATTTTCTCCAGATTTTTAAAGTCCATTTATTAGCTCATCTGTTTCGAAGAAATCACGAGCTATTGTTGTAACTCTGGCGTCCGCGTTCACGTCGTCCGAAATCTTAACATTGACCTTAACTTCTTCAATTTTTCATTTACAACCTTCAATTTTGGTATGCATGTTCATCTTGACAATGACGACAGACGAGTGTTGGCACCCGCTTGCGGTGCTCTTGTATTTCTTTGGAATTAACCTCTGCACTCAGATCTCAAATGGCTACACATGAGGTTTTGTATAGAAAATAACATCACTTTAAATCTTGTTTGCTGAAAAACAACAAGGATTTTATCACAGAATAAGGAGAAAAGTCTAAATTTAGCTCGTATATGATGTCAGTGAGTCACATGGCGATCGACTGTTGTTTACATAGAATTCTTTTCTATTTTTAATCTATCGAAAAGTGCGACCAACAACAAAAGAGAAACTTGAACTGAAAAAATGCACCAACTGTTTTCATATTCCCCACTTGGCTGTTTGCAAAGGCGTTAAAAGGTGTCTGCCTCAGGCAAACAGTTGAAATCTTCCCTACCTTGAGCTCAGGGTGAGCTTTCCAAACAAACTTTTCATGAGAAAGCGGCATTTGGGTCTACTCTGTTTTGCAAGTAAATTGGATACTTCTGTTACACTAGAAAAAAAGGTATTGCTGATTATACAAACCAAAAGGGGGGATATTGTTTTTGCCCTGTCTGTTGGTTTGTTTGTTGGCGATAATTTTGTAGCCATTGCACATACATGTACATACTGACTACTTCAAAATTTGCATGCATGTGCAACTTATGGAGGCAAACATTTTTAGTGGCTACTTATAAGGTCAATTGCATACATCAAAGTCAAACGTCAAATTACGGGTCAACTTTAGATTGGCGATAATTTTGTTGCCGTTCAACATACATACTTCAAACTTGGCATGCATGTGGAACTTATGGAGGCAAACATTTACTTGTTATGGTCAAGGTCATACATCAAGGTCAAATTATGGGTCAAATTTAGATTGGTGATAATGTTGTCGTCATTCAACATACATACTTCAAACTTGGCATGATGCATATGCAACTTCTGGAAGCGAAAACATTTTTAGGGTTATCTTATTAAGGTCAAGGTCATACATGAAGGTAAGAGGTCATATCAGGGGCATAGTGTTTCACAAGGACATCTTGTTTCAAGTCTCAGAATACAGTAAAACCCCTCTAAACCAGAATTCTAGAAGAGAAGAATTTGGATTCTTTTAGGCAGGTGGCTGGTTGATGCAGGGTGAAAGTCATGCAGAAAGCTCCTAGGGGAGCTTTCTGCATGACTTTCACCCTGCATTAAGCTGCCCACTGTCTCTAAGACCGATATTTATACTAAATTGAATGTCCGGTTTGAGAGGCTTTACTGTATATATTGCTTCAGTTTCTGTTAGAGCTTATGTAGAGCTGCTCATTCTGTGATATTCGTTAGTATGAGCCAAATGCACAATGTATTGCACCTAGGTCTAAATTTTGATGTTTGACTCTCTGCTTGTTCTGTTTTCAGCCGGTTTCAAGCACAAAGGCACCAACATTGACCTGAATGTGGTGAGACTGTGCTTCCAGGTATTCTTGCCTGATGACCAAGGAAAGATAACTCGTATTGTACCACCTGTGGTGTCACAACTCATCCATGACAGAAGTATGTATTTCAATTAATCCTCATGAATATTCTTGTAAGAAATAATGACTGTATGGACATTTATAAGCAAACAGAGTAGACCCTGATCAGACAGCTCCTATAGGAGCTGTCTGATCAGGGTCTGCTCTGTTTGTTAAGGTGTTTGATGGATCTGTTTCTACAGTTCCTTCTTTGCTAAACAAATCTGTCCATGTTTCATTATAGATTTCTGTCAATGATTATTCATAAGGTCATGAATTGTTGAATAATGTTCAAGTGGGAAGGGGTTAAGACAGATGACAGTTTAATGCAGGATGGAAATCATGCAGTAAGTTCCACTAAGAGCTTTATGCATGACTTTAACCCTGCATTTAGCAGCCACCTCACTAAAATGTTCTCTTTTCTTCTTTATTTTAAGTTTGGATTGGCATGATTTTACTGTAGATACAGAGTATTGGTTGCTGTATAAAATATCTTGTTCAAGGTTTTGCAGGCAGTATAGATCTAAAGTGTGGTCCCAACATAGGGTTGGATGATTGAATATTCTTACACATCTTATATATACTTCTGCATAGTTCTATGAATGTTACAGTGGAACCTGTCCTAAGGGGTCATTCATTTATTCAATATAGGAGTATTAAAACCAGGTGGTTGCTCCTATAGGAGCTTTCTGCATTGCTTTTGACCTGTGTTAAGCTTCCACCTGCCTTACAGACCCATAATTATTCCTCTTTTTTATGGCCTTTAACTTAAGACAGGTTTATATTTAATCATTCTACTTTAGATAGTTTGAAAATATTTAGTGATACCTTTAGTGTTATGTTATTGCTTGTTTAATATATTACAGAGGCTTTGAATGAGTTAGTCATCTGTAGGGTGGACAGAACATCAGGCAAGCCCAGAGGTGGGGATGAGGTTTTCCTGTTGTGTGAGAAAATCAATAGAGGTAAGCTAGAGACAGTAAGCTGTGGATAAGAGCAGTACTAACCTATCCAAATGTCTCTTTCACAACCAAACTCGATCTTGTTGGTACTTATTAGAATTGTACCACAAGATGTAGTTTTGCAGAGAAATAAAATAAATGTTTTACCAATGTTTCCTATATACTACTGATCAAAAGTAAAGTTTCTGAATGTCTGTTTTACATATAAAAGTTCACTTGATGGAGGTTTTCAAGGAACAAAAGTGCCTGCTTTATTTAGAATGGATGTATTACGGGAACACCAATGGCGGGAGGCATCCAAATGTTATAGCTCTTGAATTAGCCAAAATTGCTTATTTTAGCATTGTCCACTGAGTCAACCATCTTAAAAAAATCATGAAGTTGTCTGGCCATATGATCTCGGCCAAGCTTGATTACCAGCCAGGTGACCTGAGGCATTTGTGGGTATGGCCCAGAAATTTGCCAAATTTGCCTATTTTAGCCTTGTCGGCTCTCTATAAGTCGACCAGTTTTAGTTCAATCTTCACTAAACCTCATCATGTGACCATAATATCTCGGCCAAGTTCAATAACCAGCCAAATGGCTCCAGTCATTTAAGAGTCATTGCCCTTGAATCAGCCAGAATCTTAATTTAACCTTTTTGACTCTTTCATTGGTGCCTACACTGCCTATTAAACTTTAGTTTGAGTATGAAATCATGCTCAAACTTCAGATTGGTCTGGTTTTGACATATCTATGTACATTGATTCAGTCATTCAGGTTTAATGGCCCGATTATTGTTTAAATAACTGAACAAATCTTACATTGATCTCAGATGGGAGTATTTTGTGCCAGTTTGGTACTCTTTGTTAGTGCTGTATTTATTTTTCATACAAATTCATTAACCCTTTCTCTGAAACATTGCAAATGATGGACCCAGATCAGGCTTATCAGGCTCTGCTCTGATTGTTTATGGAATGATATAATTCTGATTCTGAAGTTTCTATCTCGGACAAAAATCGCCTCGTTAGCCCATTACCCCATAGGCTATTTTTAGATACAACCTCTGTGAATAAATCTACCGAAAAGGAAAGGAAAATTTTAGAATTGTTCAGTTTGAAACCATTGTTATAAATAGAGCATTTGCTCCTATAGGAGCAAATGCTCTATTTATCACAATGGTTTCACAATTTGACTTTTACAGAGTTGTCAAAAGTCGTCAATATGAGGGAATTGGTTAATGTGTACTTGTAAAAATAAAGCCCATGAATATTCATGCAGTAATTGATTCTAATATGGGTGGTGAGGGCGAGGGAGGTTAAATGTTGGTTTCCTATGATACGAGGGACAGATAGTATTTTTAAAATCTTATCGTTTATTGACCTGTCATAAGTTGCTGTATTTGTTGACAGTGTTGGATGAAAGATGACGGTAATGGGAATCTGATTTACATAACACTTGTGATTCTCGATGTAGAATGAAATGTCTCTTATCTTGCAATAATGAATCGATTAGAATTATATTTGTAAAAGTAGCTCCTTAAAGTCTACCCCAAGCTCTATGTTGTTACCATTCTTTAGCATTGTCACTTTGAATGAATTCTAAAGGGTGGTTACAACATATGGTTTGATGGGGAAATGAGGATTTTTGTATTTGAAACATGGCCTTTTCTCTATGGCACTGAACTGCTGTTAGGTTATTGTATATGTGTAATGAAGAGCGGGTTGTGTTATGCAAGGCATTGTACATTGATTACAGATGATGTCAGAGTTAGGTTTTTTGAGGAGAGGGATGGCCAGGTTGTATGGGAAGCCTTTGGTGACTTTGGGCAAAATGATGTACACAGACAGGTTGGTATCATACAACAATAGAGAATTAATACACATTTTATCAGGCAATAACATCTGCAATATCACTTGGATTGTTGTTGTCCCAATCCCAAAGGGCAAGGACAACAACAGTTCCAAGAGGCACTGCAGATGTTATTGTCTGTAACAAACATGCACTATAGCTATTCTTGCATAAAACCTTTTTCTGCTTTCCTGTGTTCATTTAATATTTCAAAATACAACCCAAACTATACGCTACTTTGGTAGCTCATTCGATCTATGCTGTTACCAGACACTGTTTTGTGTTTTAGCTCACCTGGCACATAGGGCTAAGATGAGCTATTGGGATCACTCTGTTACAGTTCTCGTCCATTGTGCATTGTCCATTGTCAACAATTTATTAAAACAACATCTCCTTAACCTCTGACAGGACTTTCACCAAATTTTTCTGGAATGATCTGCAGGTGACCCTCTATATAATCGTTTACATAAGTAAGTCACAGGAGCTAAAATGGATTTTAAAGAATAAATTCTTTAAAATGGCATCTCCTCCTAAACTAGATAAAATATTTCAAAGAAATGTTCTTCAGGCGATTGTCCATGGAAGTTATATAAATCATTCCAATCCATTACATAGGTAGATCACAGGAGCTAAAATAGATCTTAATGATTAATTTTTTTTTAAACGACATCTCCTCCTAAACTACTGAATTTTACAGAAACTATCTTCAGGTGAACCACAATAAAAGTTATAGAAATTAGTCCGGCCAATTGCATATGTAGGTCACACAAGTTAAAAAATAGATTTTAATGAACAATTCCTTTAATGACATCTTAACCACTGAATGGATTTCAACCAACATTCACAGAAATTATCTTCAGTTGACCCGCCATGGAAATTATATAAGTCATCCCATCCATTGCATATGTAGGTCACACAAGCTAAAAATAGATTTTAGCAAAATCTTTTTAAAACATCTCCTTAATTACTGACTTGATTTTCACAAATTGGTATTCAATTAGCTTCAGCCAAACCACTGTAGTACTCGCATGCTTTGTTTACGAACAGTCAACAACAGCTCATGACCATGAGAATCGCCTTCTATTTGATATAAGGCAGGTTTCTTCAGATTAATTAAGAAATGAATGACGTGCTTCTGGTGTTCATGAGGTTATGCAACGCATAGCTTTACGAGCAAAGTTAGTGAAGCCCGAAGGGCTTCATGTGAATCTTTGCTCGTAAAGCTATGCGTTGCATAACCTCATGAACACCGGGAGCACGTCATTTATTTCTTATATTTATATTCCATTGTATTTCTTATATTTCAACGGAATTTTTAGCCGCTATCTAGGTCGTTGCCATGTTCGTTTCTAACGTAGTAGGATTGTTGGAGATAACGCTCCTTACGTCACGTGTACATAACACGGAAGTGACGTTACGTCGCTTGGGAACAGACGTTGATTAATTGAGTTTGAATGTAGTACGCAAAGAGAGAATTGAGAGAAGTAAATTGTGAAAGAAGAAGACGTGTCAATCATCTATTCCCGTCCCATATAGGCTGTTAAAGTTGGCAATATTATGTATTCAAGCGATAATTCTCAGTAAGAAGATGCCACATTTCAAATTTTCAGGGCCGCTTACACAGCGGAATTCTGGGAAAAGGAGAACCGACTCAAACCGGTATTGAAATGAACGTTCATGGGAAAATGCAACTTTCTTTTTAGAATAAGGTTATATAAGGACGTTGCAGGGCGCATGTAAATATAAGGCATTGGGACAATTATAAACAGTATGCACCCAGTGTGCCATTGGAAGATGTGTCTATTTGGTTCGATCTGTTTGTCACACCTCAGCAGTAGAAATATTTTGTCTACTCCAATTAAAATAAACCCTGATCAGACACCATGGTTTTGCATCAATGGAAAATATATGAGTTAATGTCTGGTAATATAAAAGAAAAGCTGTGTTAATGTTAATCCTGATGAAGACAGATGTAGGTCAAACATATTGTATCAATCAAGTTTTGTAAACCCAGACTAGCTATTGTAGTTATTTACACAAACTTTTTCCTGTAGATAATGTTAACTTTTTCTTTCAAATAAATGCATTTTCACGCATTAGCAAACAGAGTAGACCCAGATCAGACGGCTCCTATAGGAGCTGTCTGATCAAGGTCTGCTCTGTTTGCTGATGGAATTTTAATTAATAAAGATCTGATTCTTTACTTTCCGAATTGGCTACAATATTCCACCTTCCATATTTCATAAAAAAACTATTTTGTCCATACATATTCGGTAGGTATTGAAATTTGGAATAAACAACGAACAGAAAGGGTTAATAAGTAAAATCCCTCAGCAATGTTAAGCTAATTCTAGATCTTACAGGCATGCTGTAGCTGCTGCTTAATTCTGCATAAAGGAGCCACCTTGCAGTAAAGGACAGATGTTTTTTTTCATTAGCTCTGCCAGATAGATATGCCTTTTCATGACTTGGCAAGAAGAGTAGACCAAGATCAGATGGTTCCAGTGGGACTTATTCTATCAGGGTCAGCTCTGATTGCTTGTGAATTATATGGATCTGATTTTACGATTTCTTCTAAAGCTAAATACTAAAGCCGAATACTTTATTTTCATATAATGTGATAAAAAGTCAGGTAACAAGATATTACATGAATTTCTTACATAAATACAAATCAGGTAAAAGATTAAATGAGCGCCATAGAGAGGTTCTGTTGTATGCAGTCTTGATACAGGGAGTTGATGATTTCTCATTACATGTGTTACAGTATGCTGTTGTATTTAAAACTCCGCCGTTCAGAGACCAGTATCTGACTCAACCAGTGGAGGTTTCCATGCAGCTTCAGAGGACATCTGATATAGAGGGCAGTGATGCCATTTCCTTTACCTACCAACCAGAAGATCCAGGTACATATAAAGTGCAGCATTTGTTTCTACCATTCATTTATATACAGCCCACTCTCATTAGAATGACCATGTTTGTTCAGGAAGTGTTTTAGTATTGAAAGTATCATTGTAATGAGCATGAAGTTATATATGTTCAAATAGTAAGTGTAGTAAATGTTCTGTTACAGTAAAACCCCTCGAAACAGGAATTATAGTAGAGAAGAATCTAGATACTTTAAGACAGTTGGCTACTTAATGCAGGGTGAATGTCATGCAGAAAGCTCCTAGAGAACTTTCCTGCATGACTTTCATCCTGCATTAAGCTGCCACCTGTCTCCAAGACTGATGTTTATACTAAATATAATGTCTAGTTTAGATGGGTTTTACTGTATATCGGATGTTGTTATAATGAGAGTTAACTGTATAAGGAACATTTGTTAAATCTTTGCACACTATGTAACTTTCATATGTAAAATTGTTGTCTGCCACACATTCCTTAGAAGGAATATTTTCTTCCTTTCTTATCAAACACCATGATCTAAGTGTCAGACAGTTTGGTCTGGATCCTGATGACACTTCCTCTATGTCTCATCTGAGCTTTGGACGGCTTGGATCCTGATGACACTTCCTCTATGTCTCATCTGAGTGTAGAACAGTTTGGATCTTGATGACACTTCCTCTATGTCTCATCTGAGTGTATAACAGTTTGGATCTTGATGACACTTCCTCTATGTCTCATCTGAGCTTTGGACAGTTTGGATCCTGATGATACTTCCTCTGTCTCATCTGAGCTTTGGACAGCTTGGATCCTGATGACACTTCCTCTATGTCTCATCTGAGCTTTGGACAGTTTGGATCTTGATGACACTTCCTCTATGTCTCATCTGAGTGTAGAACAGTTTGGATCTTGATGACACTTCCTCTCTGTCTCATCTGAGTGTCGGACAGTTTGGATCTTGATGACACTTCCTCTATGTCTCATCTGAGTGTCGGACAGTTTGGATCTTGATGACACTTCCTCTCTGTCTCATCTGAGTGTCTGACAGTTTGGATCCTGATGACACTTCCTCTCTGTCTCATCTGAGTGTCGGACAGTTTGGATCTTGATGACACTTCCTCTCTGTCTCATCTGAGTGTCGGACAGTTTGGATCCTGATGACACTTCCTCTCTAGTCTCATCTGAGCTTTGGACAGTTTGGATCGTGATGACACTTCCTCTCTGTCTCATCTGAGTGTCGGACAGTTTGGATCTTGATGACACTTCCTCTCTGTCTCATCTGAGCTTTGTACAGTTTGGATCCTGATGACACTTCCTATATGTCTCATCTGATTCTAAACTGTTTGTATGGGTAAATACCATTTTGTCACTAGTGTGCAAACAGGAAAAACCTAAGATATACAGTAAAACCTCTCTATAACGGCCACTAAATTGTGTTAATTAGTTAGTATTTATGACAGGTGGCTGCTTAAAGCAAGGTGCAAACAGTGCAGACTCTGACATGAGGGCTGCTCTAGTAGCCCTGTCGTCTGGGTCTACACTGTATGCATAGGATATTAACGACTCATTTCCCGCCCTAAAAGGGTTAATCTTGTCTTGACTAGTAGGTTGGAACAGAAGTGTAAACACGTTACCTTGTTCGATATTGCACCATCTTATAAAACCCCGCTAATGCAAAGAGGTACAATTCTGGGTGCTAGATGCAGGTGGTTGCTTAATGCAGGACAAAAGTAATGCAGAAAGCTCCTAGAGGAGCTTTCTGCATTACTTTAGACACTTATGTTTATTCATTAAGTGGTCGCATTAGTGGGGTTCTACTGTACAATATTGACTAGGAGGAGATAGATACACATAGATAGATGGCTCAGCACAAAAGTGTTGCAACTGCCTTCTATAATAATTGTAAGAATTTGCAAAATTTGTTCTCTTATTATATTTAAAGCATTTATTTTCGTAGACAGATAAGCATTTTCATACGATGCCCTTGTGTTTAGCAGAGATTGAAAATGTACAGTTCTGCGAATTACTGAAAATGCTATTTAACCCTTTCCCTCATATAAACGTGTTTCCACTCATTTGCAAACAGAGTAGACCCAGATCAGACGGCTCCTAGAAGAGCCGTCTGATCAGGGTCTGCTCTGTTTGCTTATAGACTTTGAAAGATGTTTCCTTACTTTCTAAAAGGACTGCAGTGTTCCACCTTCCATGTTTCATTATAACTATTTTGGCCATGAATATTCAGTAGGTGCAGAAATTTGGAATAAACATAGAACAGGGACAGGGTTAAAAGTGAATTGCAAAAGCTGCTAAGAAGGAGAAACATCTATGGAACCTTTACCTTGTGGGCATTTAAACATCATTTGGTGTGTAACACTTTGAAACTTTTTGGATCAGGCAGGTATCTTTCAGACTTGGTAATCAGTTCACGCTTTTCCTGTTCAGTATTCATGTAAGAAATTATGACATCATGAATATTTATTAGTTGAATATTTATAATGTAAACTTTTCATGGAAATATTTTGCTTTGACAAAAAATGTATAATCAGATCTATATCTTGTCAAAAGCAAACAGAGCAGACCCTGATCAGATGGCTCCTATAGGAGTCATCTGATATGGGTCTACTCTGTTAGCAAATGTAGGCATGAACATGCATTTTCATGAAGGAAAGGGTTCAGACTGAACAATCACCATATTTCCTTAACCCTTTACTTCATACCTTTTTACGCATGCATATTTGTTTGTTTGTAGATCCAGACAGAATTCTTGAAAAGAGGAAAAGAAAAGCTGCTAGTCTTACTTTCCTTCAAGACACAGGTAAAGAGAATTATTTTCTTCCTTGAGTATAATGATACAGTAAAACCTCTCTATAACGGCTACTAAATTACATAAAGTATTTTGTGTTAAAGGTTGGTGGCTGCTTAAAGCAAGGTGAAAGTAAAACTGAACGCTCCTATAGGAGCGTTCTTTTTAACTTTCCCCTTGCGTGTGATTTCGTCTCGTGTGTGATTTTCGTCACGCTTTCATTTTTGGCTGTCATTTCTAAACTGATAATTATAGAGCTTTTAAATTTCACATGTGTCTTCCTCTCATTGAGGACCATTGATATAGCTAAGGTCCATCACTCTGCATGTAATACTTTTTGAGTTATTCCCCTTTGTTCTGTTTTTCACACTCCAGCATATTAACAGTTTTTGTGTCAGTTGCGAGCAGGTGACATGTGTGTTCCTCCAGACACTCTTGTGTTTATAAAAAAAACTAATTTTGACAGAAACAAACAGTTTGGATCCTGAGTTACCTGGTGTCTCATCTGGATCCAAACTGTTTGCGACATCGGTAGCAGAAGAGTAAATGCAGGACAAAAGTTTACAGAAACTTTATTTGACTTTAGTTTGACCGAAAATACAGAATCTGGTCAGGGTCTTGGCTCACATTTTAAAACAGTTTTGTTCCAGATGAGATGCTGAGTAAAAAGCTTGAATGAATCAGTAGTAAAGCAAAACTTGCAACACACTGGAACCTCCTATGGGAGAAAATGCTCTATTTATCACAATGATTTCAAGAAGTGGTTATTACAGAGGCGTTGAAAGGCATATTTATGCAAGAAAGGGTTAACAAGCATGTGGCTTCATTACAGGTAGCACCAGCATATCACAGGAGACATTGAAACAGAGGTTGAAGCTGAAGGCCACACGGACATCTTCACGAGGTATCAAGCCTGAACCCAACATGACCGTCAAAGAGGAAGGTAGGCATCTTCTCTGCTCTCTGCAAATGGAATCCTTAAAGTCCCTGGACGTCCTGACATCGAAAAAATGGCACTTTGGTGTTTTTGATAGAGTGCCCATCCATTTGAAAGAAACTGGTCTTAAAAAAGTTTCAAACATTAGGTTTTGTGTTGAATAACTTGGGTTTTTTTTTAAATCGATGAAAACGAAAAAAATGAAATTGAAGATTATTGGTTTGCCAAACTATACAGTCATCATTACATATTTACTCCACGAATATTCATGTAATTAAAACATAAACAAATTCAATTGTCATAGTAAAAACTGTCAACTCATATAGTACACTATTCCATTTAAAGCAAACAGAACAAGCCAAACTTGGTTGGAATCATCTGATCTGGGTCTTCTCTGTTTGCAAATGCGTTAAAGGGGATGTCGATGGAGTAACGGGTTAACCACTGCTTGGAGATCAGTACTACAACCCTATTTTGCTTAATCTGTCAAATTACAGTGATATACTGCAATCGTCATTACCTACACTCTTTCAAGAGTCGAATTTTAATAATAACAAAGATTAATGATGGAAAAAATGGTATTAATGATAGTTAAACAGCAGACAGCTTATAGACATAAAGTATCTAGCAAATTAAATTGCCATTACATAAACTGTCAAGTCATTGTACACTATTCCATATGTAAACAGAACAAACCAAGCTGTAGTTGGAGCTGTCTGATCTGGGTCCACTCTATTTGCAAATGTGTTAAAAGGGATATATATGGAGTAACAGGTTAACCACTGCCTGGAGATCAGTATTGTAACCAAACTGTCTTAATTTGTTAAATTACAGTGATCTACTGTATTCGTTATTACCTACACTAATTCAAGAGTCGAGGTTTGATAATAATAATAACAAGAACAATAATAATGATGATAATCATAATATTAATGATAATTAAACAACAGACAGCTTATAAACATGAAGAAGCTGACACATTAAAATACTATGGCAGAAACTGTCAAATCATATTACATTATACTATATGCAAAAAGAAAAGCCAAGCCGTTATTGGAACCGTCTGATCTGGGTCTGTTGTGTTTGCAAATGCGTTTAAGGGGATATCTATGGAGTAAAGGGTTAACTACTGCATAGAGATCAGTATTGCAAACAAATTTGCGTAATCTGTTAAATCACAGTGATCTACTGTATTCGTTTTTACCTAAACTCTTTCAAGAGTCGAGTTTTAATAATAATAACAACAACAACAATAATAATGAGGAAAATAATAATCATCATTTCAATTCAATTTGAATTGATAATAATAACAATAAAAATAATTATAATTAAAACAACAGACAGCTATAAACTTAAAAGTAATTTACCCGGCGTCAGACACAGCATTCCGCAAATTGTTGTCTCATTCAGCCATATTTCCCCCTCGGTAGCCTCAACTATGTAGGTCACGTGACTAGATAAGCCCAGTGTGACACGTGATTTATGGGTAAAATGCAATAAAATCAGCTTTTTTAAATGATCCGGTGTAAGAAAAGAGGAGGAGCTTAGTGGAAACTGTTACTTGTGATATAAGCTCTCCATTGGTCAAGGTATTGATAATGATCGGGTTACGCAACTCGGTTGGGGTTCTCTTTTGTATATTTTTAGCTCACCTGAGCAAAGCTCAGGGTGAGCTTTTGGGAGACTTGAATGTCCGTCGTCCATCGTGCGTCGTGTGTCGTCAACAATTTGCTTGTGAACACTCTAGTGGTTACAATTGTAGTCTAATCTTCATGAAACTTGGTCAGAATAAATGTCTTGATAAAATCTCGGACGAGTTCGAAAGTGGGTCAAGTGGAGTTAAAAACTAGGTCACTAGGTCAAACAGTAGAAAAACCTTGTCAACACTCTAGTGGTCACAATTTTAGTCCAATTTTCATGAAACTTAGTCAGAATGAATGTCTTGATAAAATCTCGGACTAGTTCGAAATTGGGTCAAGTGGGGTTAAAAACTAGGTCACTAGGTCAAACAGTAGAAAAACCTTGTGAACACTCTAGTGGTCACAAGTTTAGTCCAATCTTCATGAAACTTAGTCATAATGATTGTCTTGATAAAATCTCAAACAAGTTTGAAAGTGGGTTATGTGGGGTAAAAAACTAGGTCACTAGGTCAAATAGTACGAAAACCTTGTGAACACTCTAGAGGTCACATTTATAGCCAAATCTTCATGAAAATTGGTCAGAAAGACAAGTTTGAAAGTGGGTTTTGTGAGGTCAAAAAGTAGGTCACTGGGTCATATCTTAGAGAAATCTAGTTTACACTCCAGTGGCCACATTTTTTGCCCAGTCTTCCTCAAACTTTGTCTTGGTGATATCAAGGTTGGGTTTGATCATGGGTTGGGTGGGAATAGAAAGTAGGTCACTAGGTCAAATCTTAGAAAAAATACCTTAGAGAGCACATTTTTAGCCCAATCTTCATTGGTCAGAATCATTGTCTTGATAAAATCAATATACTAAATCTTTGAAAATCTTGTTCTGTAGAACCACTGCTCATGATCCACTGCTCATGATCCACTATCAACATTGTTCATATATTGTCCCTAAGTTCAATATTGACCCTACCCATGGGCTACCCTGCAAAAATCTTAAATCTATGGTAATCAGGTGAGCGATTAAGGGCCATCTTGGCCCTCTTGTTTATGTTTTCCACCAATGCAAATTTTAAGTTGTCGGCATTTTCAAACAGCTATAACTTCTGTAATTTGTGTCCGAATTATATGCTGTTTGCGGCATATCAAAAAGCATTGTCTCAGCGAGGGATCTGTGTCACAGTTTTTAGCTCACCAGAGCACAAAGTGCTCAGGGTGAGCTATTGTGATCACCTGATGTCCGTCGTCCGTCGGCGTGCGTCGTGCGTCGTGCGTCGTCCGTCGTTCGTCGTCCGTCGTCAACAATTTGAACCTTTAAAAATCTTCTCCTCTGAATCTATAGGGTGCTCAGCTTTCATCTTTGGCACATAGCTTCACCTATAGGTCCTTTACAAAAGTTATATAAATTATGTCCCTGGAGTCAAAATTGGCCCCACCCTGGGGGTGTCAAGTTTTCAATAGAAACATATAGTGAAACTTTGAAAATCTTCTTCTCTGAAACTGGAAGGTTCTGAGCTTTGATATTTGGCACATAGCATCACCTATAGGTCCTCTACAAAAGTTATATAAATCATGTCCCTGGGGTTAAAATTGGCCCCGCCCTAGGGGTGGCAAGTTTTCCATATCTGACTGCTGCTTAAACACTAGTATCTTCTTGTCAAAAACTACATGTCCCAAAGCTTAGATATTTGGTGTATGGATTAACTTAGTTTACCTTAAAGAATTGTGTTAATATCATAGTTCTGAGGTTAAAATTGGTCCTGCCCTTTGGGTTAAACTTTAAAATTGGCTTTTTCACTTCAGAAACTGCGGCTAAAGGTTTCTACAACCCAGTCCACTGAGACTGACCTAGTTTTTATAGCCAGTTCCAGTGGTTTTACCCTTAGTCTAATCAGTAGAGTAGAAATTGTGTTTAGCCAAATAAATAACAAACACTCATTTTAGATTGAGAAAACTAAGTGGATAATTCTCAAAATGCTCTTTGCATATCTATGTCCTGCATTAAGCTCTCAGATATCAATATAGAGTCTTATCAGTATATCTTTTGTGAAGTTTAGCTGAATACAAGTCAAGTGTTCTATGCTGTAGCATTCTTTATCAGTATCAGTATTATCTGCTTCAGAATTGTTGTCTGCTTGTCTAAGATTGTTCACATCGTTTTTTAATACATGTCAATCTTACAATTAACTCTCTTGTACAAAACAATTATGAAGTACAATATTGGATTCTGATCTGACACATATGTAATTTGAAGTTACACATACGTCAGATCAGAATCCAAACTGTGCTAGGTCTCCCTTTGCACTTTTGATAACAACTGGGTTGCCTCCCTTCTTGGTAGACAACTGATATTTTTAGATCTGGCCTATTTCACAGACAATTAACCCTTTGCTCCATAATTATGCATTTCTGAACCATTGCAAACAGAGTAGACCCAGATTAGGTGACTCATTTAGTAGCCATATGATGAATCTGCTCTGTTTACTTATGATATTATATAGTGCAAATTGCATTAAATTATTTCCATTTTTGTGTACAATATACAATGTACTTATAATATGTTTACTTAACCCTTTCCCTCATATAAATGCCTTTTCATGCATTTGCAAACAGAGCAGACCCAGATCAGGCGGCTCTATTAGCAGCTGTCTAATTAGGGTCTACTCTGTTTGTTAATGGAATTTGAAAGATGTTTTTCATTACTTTCTAAAATGGCTACACTTTCTATTTTTCATTACAACTAATTTGTCCATGAATATTTAGTAGATATTGAAATTTTGAATAAACATAGAACATGGGAAGGGTTAAAAATAAGTTAAGATTTGAATAATGATATGAACTCATGTATCATCATCTTCAGGTCCTTTACAAAAGTTATATTAATTATGGCCCTTGGGTCAAAATTGGCCCTGCCCCAGGGGTGGGTAGTTTTCAGTAGAAACATATAGAGCAAACTTTGAAAATCTTATGAAACTGAAAGGTTCTCAGCTTTCATATTTGGCTCATAGCATCATGTCTAAGTCCTCTACAAAAGTTATGTAAATTATGCCCCTGGGGTCAAAATTGGCCCGCCCCAGGGCCGGCTAGTTTTCTATAGAAACATATAGTGAAAATTTTGAAAATCTTCTCCTCTGATTGTCTGGTGAGCGCTTCAGGGCCATTCTGGCCCTCTTGTTTAGCTCACCAGAGCACAAAGTGCTCAGGGTGAGCTTTTGTGATCGCCTGTTGTCCGTCGGCGTGCGGCGTGCGGCGTCCGTCGTTCGTCGTTTGTCGTTCGTCGTTCGTCGTCCGTCGTCAACAATTTGAACCTTTAAAAATCTTCTCCTCTGAATCTACAGGGATCTCAACTTTCATCTTTGGCACATAGCATCATATTCAGGTCCTCTACAAAAGTTATATAAATTATGCCCTTGGGGTCAAAATTGACCCAGCCCCAGGGGTGCCTTGTTTTCAATAGAAACATATAGTAAAACTTTGAAAATCTTATTCTCTGAAACCAGAAGGTTCTCAGCTTTCATAATTGGCACATAGCATCATGTTCAGGTGCTCTACAAAAGTTATATAAATTATGGCCCTGGGGTCAAAATTGGCCCCGCCCCAGGGGTGGGCAGTTTTCAATAGAATCATATAGTGAAATCTTTGAAAATCTTCTCCTCTGAAACGGGAAGGTTCTCAGCTTTCATATTTGGCACATAGCATCATGCTCAGGTCCTCTACAAAAGTTGTATGAATTATGGCCCCAGGGTCAAAATTGGCCCCGCCCCAGGGGTGGGCAGTTTTCAATAAAAACAAATAGTGAAATCTTTGAAAATCTTCTTCTCTGAAACTGGAAGGCTCTCAGCTTTCATATTTGGCACATAGCATCATGTTCAGGTCCTCTACAAAAGTTATATAAATTATGGCCCCAGGGTCAAAATTGGCCCTGCCCCAGGGGTGGACAGTTTTCAATAGAAACAAATAATGAAATCTTTGAAAATCTTCTCCTCTGAAACTGGAAGGTTCTCAGCTTTCATATTTGGCACATAGCATCATGTTCAGGTCCTCTACAAAAGTTATATTATATATGGCCCCGGGGTCAAAATTGGCCCGGCCCGAGGGTTGGGCAGTTTTCAATAGAAACATATAGTGAAATCTTTGAAAATCTTCTACTCTGAAACTGGAAGGCTCTCAGCTTTCATATTTGGCACATAGCATCATGTTCAGGTCCTCTACAAAAGTTTTATAAATTATGGCCCCAGGGTCAATATTGGCCCCGCCCCAGGGGTAGGCAGTTTTCAATAGAAACAAATAGTGAAATCTTTGAAAATCTTCTTCTCTGAAACTGGAAGGTTCTCAGCTTTCATATTTGGCACATAGCATCATGTTCAGGTCCTCTACAAAAGTTATATAAACTATGGTCCTGGGGTCAAAATTAGCCCCGCCCCAAGGGTGGGCAGTTTTCAATAGAAACAAATAGTGAAATCTTTGAAAATCTTCTTCTCTGAAACTGGAAGGCTCTCAGCTTTCATATTTGGCACATAGCATCATATTCAGGTCCTCTACAAAATTTATATAAATTATGGCCCAGGGGTCAAAATCGGCCCCGCCCCAGGGGTGGGCAGATTTCAATAGAAACAAATAGTGAAATCTTTGAAAATCTTCTTCTCTGAAACTGGAAGGTTAGTCTCAGCTTTCATATTTGGCACATAGCATCATGTTCAGGTCCCCTACAAATTTTTCCCAGGGCCGGCTAGTTTTCTGTAGAAACATATAGTGAAAACTTTGAAAATCTTCTCCTCTTGTTGTCTGGTGAGCGCTTCAGGGCCATTCTGGCCCTCTTGTTGATATCTTACTTTGTTCGCCGAACATCAAAAGAAACGTAGCAGGAGGCAGAATTTTAGGGGTCTTAAAACTAAAATATTGCATAACTCCTAAACGGAGAGTTTTATCAAAAATCCCTAGACATGCACATGATTTACATATTGTCCAATTATAAAACGTTTAGTCCAAAAGATAACTTTGTAATCGCAGTTTGAAAAATTTCAAAATGGCACATTTAAATGGATTTCAAATGTCGGTTTTGATAGGATTATCGATGTTTCTGATAAATAATCAAATAAATTAATATAACAAACCAACCAGGCTTAGAAAAAATGGCTTTTGGTACATTGTAGTTTTAAATATGATTTGTCGAGATTTGGGGCTAAACTATCTCGCCACCTTAATTCAGGGTGAAAGTCGTGCAGGCAGCTCCTAGAGGAGCTTTCTGCATGACTTTCACTCTCCATTAAGCTGCCATCTGTCTCCAAGACCGATATTTATACCAAATTTAAAGTTGGTGGGTTTTTTTTGGTGGGGGGGTGGGTGTTGCTGTACATTAGTCATTTATCAGGAATAGGATTGAGAAAGGTTGAACCGCTATTTGTTTCATGTGACACAATTACTGTAGAATGTTATTGGGGAGGGCAGTAACTATTGTTGGTTGACTTTGTGGCCTGACCTGTTTTCATGGAATGATATATGAAATGAAATATGTTTATAAATTATAATATACTATACTACTATACTTCATATTTATACTTCATTTGAATTTGTCAATGACTAAAACATGTTTAGCACTGGCTTTGAATATTGCTGTAATTTAAATATATCTCACAATAGCTTTGAATTTGGCCGCTATTTAAACAAATTTAGCACTAGCTGTAAATTTGACCATAACTTTTAACATATATTGCACTTGTTTGAATTTGGCCACAATTTAAACATTTTGTATTAGCTTTTTGTAATTTAAATATATTTAGCTCTAGCTTTGAATTTGACTGTAATTTAAGCATATTTAGTACAGTAGAACCAGTCTTAAGCGACCACCAAAATAAGGTCTAATTATGAGTCTGTAAGGCAGGCGGTAGCTTAATGCAGGTCAAAAGTAATACAGAAAGCTCCTATAGGAGCTTTCTGTATTACATTTGTCCTGCATTAAGCAACCACCTGTTTTGTAAGACTCCTATGTTGAATAAATGAAAGGTCGCTTAAGACAGGTTCTTCTGTTTTTGCTTTGAACTTAGCCATAATTTAATATATTTAGCACTAGCCTTAAATTTGGCTGCACACTTTTTAAAATTGTCTGTTTGCCTTTCATAGGTAGTATTTATATGCATTTTGATTTAAATTTGTGTTTCGTTTCATTAAATGAATGAACTGTTTATATTCTTTTTCAGCTCAAAGCCAAGAGCTACCACAGTATTCCTTTACTAACACAGGATCCATGAAAACCACTGCTGACATGTCAAGCGCTCTGCACGTAGCACCCTCTACTGTTCTTGCAGATCAGTTTAATCCGAACAACCAGGTAGATATAGCTGCGTCCACCATGGCATCACAAATGTCAATGTCTGGTGGTAAGATGCAGTTCACACAGGCCACCTCCCAGCCCAACCAAGTTCCATCTGTCAATATCACTCAGCTTCTCCAGCTTCTGAGTCAGTCTGGGGTTGTCACTACCCAACAGCCCAGTCAATCAAACCAACCAATACAGAAGCAACCTCCACCACAGGCTGTCTTTGAAACCAATCCTCAAATTGAATTGCTGAAACAATATCTGATGCAACAACAACAGAACCCTACACAAGGAGCAGATAATCCTGTAATCACTAACAATGATCCAAATTTAAATCAGGAGATGGTCTCCCTTGGATCTCTAGATCCCAACATACTTCAGAGTCTAATGGCAGGGGACTCGCCCATGATCTCGCTTGATAGTTTAGAGGGGCTGTCTGGGTTAGCCAATGTTGATGGAGACCAGAATGTTGCTATGTTTGAGGTAGTAGGTGGAGAATCCAGCAACCAAAATCAGTCGCAACGGCTGCAACAGTATGACGAAACCAATTCTGCAATACAACACCTTAACTAGCAGTGACAGAATTAAAAGTGTGTACGGGTTTAATCTTGAAGGTCTGATTAGCTATAAGATCTTTGACCAAGGACAGTTTGTCTTAATAGAAACAAATACTACTATACTAGCATCAATTAGTGCTGGTAATTTGGTCAAAGACATTTTGGAAATTGAGAGCAGGTGTGTTGTGGCATGAAAAAGGGAACACTGCTACACAGAAGATTGGGCTTTTCGGGAAATTGAAGAGCAGAGAAGTGAAATTGTGTTTATGGAAATATTTGAGGTAGAACTACAGATCGGTAAATCTATCATGACTAAGTGGAAGAAATGAAGGGCCAAGAATGTGTTTTTGATGAGGGATATGTTTAAAGGTGTTGGAGAAGACTTAGATTTATGAAATAACCTTGTTAACCCGTTATGTGATAATCCGTTTTAACCCTTTCCTCCATAGGCTTTTTTTAGACACAACCTCTTTGAATGAATCTACCAAAAAGGAGCATTAACTAGAGAAAAGGATATTTTTTTAGAAATTTTGTAGTTTGAGACCATTGTGATAAATAGAGCATTTCCTATAGGAGCAAATGTTCTATTTATCACAATGGTCTCAACAGGTGATTTTTACAGAACCGTAGAAAGGTGTAAAAGGAGGAAAGGGTTAATTCCTTTATAGAGAACAGATCAAAATCATACCAGACAGCTTCTGTAAGATCTGTCTGATCAGTGTCTACACTGATCTGTCTGATCAAGATCTACTCTGCATATATATGTTACGGATCTGATTCTCTACCTGTTTGCCATCGTATTAAGTTCCTGAATAAGCTTGACTGTTTTTTGTTGGGTTGTTTTGAGAGAGAAAAAAAGTCCATTATTGTCATAGCTTTGGTGTCATCATGCAAAAGCTTTGACATGTTACAGTTTGACATCAGTACTGCTATACCACTGTTTGACATCATTACAGCTATACCACAGTTTGACATCAGTTCAGCTATATCAGTCAACTTTCACACAGTTGTTCAGTCTTAACAGTTGTAAGCTGGTTAGGTACCATTACTCTACCGTGCATATTTAAAGAATAAGGACTCTTTAACCCTTTACTCCATAAATACTCCATTTTACACCTTTGCAAACAGGGTAGACCCAGATCAGGAACAGTTTGATCAGGATCTGCTCTGTTTACTTATGATATAATATAGATATGATTTCTACTATAGCCAAATATTCCTGTGTCCATGTGCCTTTATAGAAATAAATTTAATTGATATTGATGATGTCAATCATTTCTTACATGAATATTCATGGAGTAAAGGGTTAACCCTTTTCTATATTTAAATGCCTTTTCACCCCTTTTCAAACTGAGTAGAATCAGATTAGAAGGCTACTGTAGGAGCTGTTTGATCAGTGGCTGCTCTATCTGCTTATGGGATAATATAAATCTGATTCTACAATTTCTGCCATGGTCTAAAAACTATTAACCCATTCCCTCATATTGACGACTCTGTAAAAGTCACTTTGTGAAACCATAGGAGCAAATGCTCTATTTATCACAATGGTTTCAAACTACAAAATTCTAAAAAAAATCCTTTTCTCCAGTAAGTGCTCCTTTTCGGTAGATTTATTCAAAGAGGTTGTATCTAAAAATAGCCTATGAGGTAATGGGTTAATTAAAAAAGATTAAGCTAATAAATGTTCACGATGCCATTATTTCCTGAATGAATATTTATGAAGGAAAGGATTAGAATGTTGGTATCTGCATGTTATGCCCTGGCTTTAACCGTCTGTTGAATATTCATGTAATAATTAAATACATCATGAATATTTATTAGCTGAAGTTTTATAATGCTGTATTTACACAGGATATATTGGTTTTGGTTTGAACTAGAGTTGGGTTTATAATAATTTCATATGCAAACAGAGTCGACCATGGTCAGACAACTCTTACAAGAGCCGTCTGATCTTGTTCTTTGTTTGCAATGCGTGAATAGGTATTTGTATGAAGGAAAGGTTTAACCCTTTACCTGTAATAGACACCTTTTGACATCTTTGCAGACAGAGTAGACCCAGAGAAGATGGCTCCTGTAGGAGCAGTTTCATCAGCATCTACTCTATTTGTATATGGAATTACAAAAAAAATATTGTTACTGCCATTGCAGAAAAATACCATCCATGTACAGTAAACCCTCTCTATAACGACCACTAAATTACATCAATTATTTCGTGTTAAAAGGCAGGCGGTTGCTTAAAGCAAGGTGAAAGTAAAACAGAACGCTCCTATAGGAGCGTTCTGTTTCACTTTCACCTTGCTTTAAGCAACCACCTGCCCAAAATACCAACTACATGTAATTAACACAATTAAGTGGTCATTATAAAGAGGTTTTACTGTATGTTAGTATGAAAACGCAGCTAATGCATATTCGTGATGTCATTATTTCTTGCCATGAATATTCATCAAGTAAAGGGTTAATACAAGAATTAATTAATGTTCTTATTGGACAGTGTCTTGCATGGATACACATCAGGAAAAGGTCTTTATATGTATACAACTAACCCAGTCGTATGTGCTACATGTATCATGGTTAACTTTACTTGTAATAATTTGTCATGTATTCTAAACAATTGTTATCTGCAAACAATTGTTCTTTAGGTTTTCTTTTTCAAACAGTGAAGCTCAGGATTTTATAGTGGGTATCTCTATGCATTGTGTTAAAAGATTGGTCACAGCAGGTTTTGGTGGAGAAATGATTTGTTATTTAACCCTTATCCTCATATAGACATCTTTTGGCACCATTGCAAATGGAGAAGACCTAGATCAGACTGCTTCTGTAGGAGGTGTCTGATCAGGGTCTGCTCAGTTTTCTTGCGGAATGATATAGATCTGATCATGAAGTTACTGTCTTGACAAAAGTTTCCTCGTTAATGTGTAATTCACAAAAAGGCAGCCCATAAATATTCATGCTGTAATAAATTCTTACAAGATTGGGGAAAGGTAAAGATAAGCTCCTTTATCTATGGCCCTGCAGTCTACTGAGGATGTACCAGTTTCTCTTTCATTGTGTTTGTTGGCTCTGTGATACTGCTGTATGTTATCTATGAAAACTAGTGTAGCTGGGTAGAGATTGTGGTGAAATAAGTTGATAGGCTTTACTGTGTGGCTTGGTAGCTCAGTGGGTAGTGTTGGCATGGTAAACCAGAGGTCCTGGGTTGAGTCCCAGTCGAGTCACAACTTTTTCACCATGTTACACTTGTACCTTTACCAATCATGTAAAACTGTTTAAACCGTGTAGACTCAGAAATGTGTCTTCTAATCAGGGTCTAACCTTTTTACAGCGGTAATTGACAGATTGATAGGGTCTAACCTTTTTACAGCGGTAATTGACAGATTGATGTGATTCTGCTGAGACTAGGTTCTAATCAGACGTTGGTTTCCAATAACATCTCAGATCTGCGGGTACACGGTGTGCAAGGCTAGCACCTTTTCCGCTTGCATGGCATATTGAAAAGTACTGTAATTATGTGTTGAACAAAACAAAATACACCGCTGCAATCAAAATTTTAAATTTGGTTAAATATTGTGTTGCCATAGGAAGCCATGTGCGTCTACATTGTGGAAATAATCCTTTACTCCATGAATATTTATATAAGAATAAACACTATCTGAAGATTAATTAGCTGAACTTTTATAATTGCATATTAACCCATGCATTTTTAGTCAATTCAGAAACTTTGGAATCTAATGTATGTTATTTCATATTAAAGGAAACGGAGCGGACCCATACCAGACGACATTCATATTAAAGAAAACAGAGCAGACCCTTACCAGACGACTCCTACAGGAGCCATCTGATCTGTTTCTACTCAGTTTGCAAAGGTATTAATAGGGATATCTATGGAGTAAAGGGTTAAGATTGATTTTTATTGTTTTTTGGATCATTTTCATATGTATATATAGGCATACTCATGTTAATGTATAGATCTATTGCATTGCTTTTTAATGAAATATACCTATAAACATATGTGTCCTGATGAATGGTTTATACCCACTCCTGCACGACTGAAATCTGCAAATAATGTTTCTCTTTAATGATACGAATATTCATGCAAGACCTCACTGGATTATGATTGTTAATTGAATTACAGTAAAACCTCTCTTAACTGGAATTCTAGTAGATAAGAAATTAGACACTTATAGGCAGGTGGCTGCTTAATGCAGGGTGAAAGTCATGCAGAAAGCTCCTCTAGGAGCTTTCTGCATGACTTTCACCCTGCATTAAGATGCCACCTGTCTCCAAGACCAATATTCATACTAAATTTAACGGCCGGTTAAGAGAGGTTTTACTGTATGATGAAGCCGCGCCGAAAAGTGACTCGCAGGGCTTGCTGCAATGAGCGAGTGTGTTTTTTATGCCCCCAAAGGCGGGCATATAGTAATCGCATTGTCCGTCCTTCCGTCTGTCCGTCTGTCCGTCCGTCTGTCCGTCCGTCTGTCCTTCCGTCCCAAATTCGTGTCCGGTCTGTAACTTCTTCATCTATAAATGGATTTCAATATAACTTGGTACAAATGTTCACCAGACAGAGACGATGTGTCGCGTTCAACTCCCCGGTCCATGGGTCAAAGGTCAAGGTCACAGGGTACAATTACTTTGTCACAAATTTCGTGTCCGGTCTGTAACTTCTTCATCTATCAATGGATTTCAATATAACTTGGCACAAATGTTCACCAGACAGAGACGATGTGTCGCGTTCAACTCCCCGGTCCATGGGTCAAAGGTCAAGGTCACAGGGTACAATTACTTTGTCACAAATTTCGTGTCCGGTCTGTAACTTCTTCATCTATCAATGGATTTCAATATAACTTGGCACAAATGTTCACCAGACAGAGACGATGTGTCGCGTTCAACTCCCAGGTCCATGGGTCAAAGGTCAAGGTCACAGGGTACAATTACTTTGTCACAAATTTCGTGTCCGGTCTGTAACTTCTTCATCTATCAATGGATTTCAATATAACTTGCCACAAATGTTCACCACACAAAGACGATGTGTCGCGTTCAACTCCCAGGTCCATGGGTCAAAGGTCAAGGTCACAGGGTACAATTACTTTGTCACAAATTTCGTGTCCGGTCTGTAACTTCTTCATCTATCAATGGATTTCAATATAACTTGGCACAAATGTTCACCACACAAAGACGATGTGTCGCGTTCAACTCTTAGGTCCATGGGTCAAAGGTCATGGTCACAGGGTACAATTACTTTGTCACAAATTTCGTGTCCGGTCTGTAACTTCTTCATCTATCAATGGATTTAAATATAACTTGGCACAAATGTTCACCACACAAAGACGATGTGTCGCGTTCAACTCCCAGGTCCATGGGTCAAAGGTCAAGGTCACAGGGTACAATTACTTTATCACAAATTTCGTGTCCGGTCTGTAACTTCTTCATCTATCAATGGATTTCAATATAACTTGCCACAAATGTTCACCAGACAGAGACGATGTGTCGCATTCAACTCCCTGGTCCATGGGTCAAAGGTCAAGGTCACAGGGTACAATTACTTTGTCACAAATTTCGTGTCCGGTCTGTAACTTCTTCATCTATCAATGGATTTCAATATAACTTGCCACAAATGTTCACCACACAAAGACGATGTGTCGCGTTCAGCTCCCTGGTCCATATGTCAAAGGTCAAGGTCACAGAGTACAATTTTTGGGGGCATTTGTCACGTGACTGTGACATCTCTTGTTTACTTTGCAAACAGTTTGGATCCAGATGAGATGCCAAATAACTGAGGGTCTAATTTAATAAGATTAAAACTTCGACACACCACTTAGGTTTTAGAGAAGTCCATTCTGAAACTTAAAGCAGACGACATTGCTTACAGACAAAAATTATTTTGTGCCAAACGAGTTTTCACGACAAACAGGGAAGTTCTGTAACTTCAGAGCAGACCGTGATCATACAACTCCAGGACCTTTCAGTTCACAAATGTGCGATTGTGAAGCTATTGGGTTATGTGTCGATTTAAACAGAAGTCGAGAGATTTGAGAAAGTAACCTGTACATTGCTTAGCAATTCATAATTAAGTTGATACAGTATAACCTCTCTTAACCGGAATTCTAGTAGATAATAATTTAGATACTTTTAGGCAGGTTGCTGCTTAATGCAGGGTGAAAGTCATGCAGAAGCTCCTTTCTGCATGACTTTCACCCTGCATTAAGCTGCCACCTGTTTCCAAGACCGATATTCATACTAAATTTAACTGCCGGTTAAGAGAGGTTATACTGTACCAGAAACTTCTTGACCCTTATGATGTTTATCATGATCTAACTGGCATTAGCAAACAGCTTCGATCCAGATGAGAAACTGAGTAACTCGACACCTTATCAGCATCCAAGCTGTTTGACACTCAGCCAGTGAATCAATCAGAAGTAAGTAAACTTTCTCTAGATTAGTGGACATCATTACTTTTAACTCATTTTTTATGCCCCAAAAGCTTGCTTTGGTGGCATATAGTAATCGAACGGTCTCTGTGTGTATGCGTGTCCGTTTGTCTATATCCGCGTACAGCTTAGCTATTCTGGAGCATATCGCCTTACCCTACATTACTTTAGGTAGGAATGCCATATTTGGTGGCATCGGTACGGTACATCTTAAGATGGTGGAGGAGTGTCGTGTACTGTTTTCAGGACTCTGACCTACAGAAAAACGTTATCTGGAGCGTATCTCTTGTATACCTAGAGGTAGGACTTTGGTGTGTTAGTACATTTTGGGATGGTGGAGTGTTGTGTACCATTTACGGTCACTGTGACCTTGACCTCTGACTTCAGCTATATAAAACCCCACATGGAGCACATCTCCTTGGAGATTGAACTACCAAGTACATCTTCGGATGGTTGAGTGTCGAGTACTGTTTCCGAGTCACTTGACTTTTACCTCTGACCTCAGGTATAGAAAAAACCTTGTCCAGAGCATATCTCCTATATTTCTGGAAGTAGAAATGCCAAAATTAGTGTGTGAGTTCATCTTGGGATAGAGAAGTGTGCACGTTTTCAGTTCGCTGTGGCTTTCATATTGACATCTCACCTCAGCTATGGAAAAGGAGCGTTCTGTTTTACTTTCACCTTGCTTTAAGCGGCCACCTGCCCTAAATACTAAACAATTAACATAATTTAGTGGCCGTTATAGAGAGGTTTTACTGTAGTTTGCTGACGAATACATTTCGTCTAGTAAGTTTGTTGTGTGCGTCAGGTTTCAAGCTGGATCTTTCCGAAACCATAACCAGAGTTTCAGACAGTGCTCATGCTTATAAAACGTTTTAGTTGAGTCTGAGTTCGTTCTCAAGTTTTTGATTGGTCAGATGTGAGCCTTTGGCTAAAATCTGACCAATCCAAAGCTTGAGAACGAACTCTGACTCAACTAAAATGTTTTATAAGCATGGATACAGGTTTGAATCCTGATGAAACGCAAACCCAAACCATTTGCATTTTGGTCTCTCGTCAGGATCTTAACCATTTGTTACCACGGTAATGTTTTTTTTTTAAAGAAAATGGGAAAAAATAAAACCGACAAAAATTGTAGCAGACGACAACTTTTACAGACGAAAATATTTGGCAGTGAGAGTTAACAGATTCAATATCTTTGTTACTACTGCACAATGCACAAGGAAAGAACGGAAAGTCTAGATAAAGCACTACTTGGCTGGCTTCTACACGTAGAGAACACTGAGCCCTGCTGTACGAAATCCAACCTATAGACTGCGGCTGATCTGATTATACACTGTTTGTCACCGATCAAAGTCTGTTCATTATAGCTGACGAACTGTGTTCGTTTAAAATAGGGACCTACTCTTTAAAACATTATCCCCTAGTGACGCATTTTTGCACATCTATAGAAGTCACTTTATGAAACCATTGTGATAAATAGAGCATTTACTCCTATAGGAGCAAATGCTCTATCACAAACCCAAATTGTGATAAATAGAGCATTTGCTCCTATAGGAGCAAATGCTCTATTTATCACAATGGTTTCAAATTACAAAATTCTAAATTTTCCTTTCCTCTAGTTAATCTCCTTTTCGGTAGATCCATTCAAAGAGGTTGGGTCTAAAAATAGCCTAGGAGAGAATAAATTAAACGCGGCCGCTAACCCGGTTCTACATTGTTTGCTAATCCTATAGATCTGTTTCCTTATAGCAGAGTTGAAATCATTATCCCTTTCCCTGATAAATATTCATGCAAGATTCGAAATACATCATGGCTTTATTATAATGGCATTATGAACAAAAACATTTTGACCATGACAGGTGCTGTAGACTCTGATCTATGTTATTCCATAAGTAAAACGAGCAGACACTGATCAGACGGCTCCTACAATTTAATCATTTGATAAGGGCTTACTCTGTTTGCAAGGGTGCCGAAAGTCGTACATGTATGTATGCGGTAAAGGGTTGACCCGGATCGTCTTCTCTATCTCGTTTCAATATAGCACACCTGTTATGCCCCTTGCGGTTACTTTAGGCGTACTCTGTACCATGCCAGTTGGCACGTCAGTGGAACATGGGAATTAAAAAATACACGAAGTCTTAATAGACATAACTATCTTGAAAGTGCTGGACGTCTGTAGAATAGTAAAACCACGTTAACCCTCTGAATCCTTTCCTCATATAAACACTTTGGTCACGTCTTTTAACCCTTCTCTTGCTGAATTTTAAAATACATTTCTCCTTCTTTACCTATGCCCTGTTGTATAATTACATATATCTTCACTGTGTACAAGTATTTCACTGTGTAATCACTGCTGTGGATTGCACTGGTTGCACAATCAACTTGTAAATAGTGCAGACCCTGATGAGACAGCTCCTGCAGGAGCTGTCTCATCTGGGTCTTCACTATTTACAGGTAGGTATATTGACGTGAATAGCAAGTGAAGGGTTAAAACAGAGTAGACCTAGATCAGACGGCTCCAACAGGAGCCGTCTGATCAGGGTGTCCTCTGTTTGCTTTTGGATTTATAATAGATATGATTCTAAAGTTTCTAACAGTACAACAAAATCACGTGAACAAATGCCATTGTAAAAATTCAGCTAATAAATATTCATGGTGTCATTATTTCTTATATGCATTTTGAACAGGTAAAGCGTTTAAACTGGGTTTTTTTTTCAAAGTGGCATGACCCGTCAGTGATAAACGATAGATTTTATTCAGTATGAAAGGGTATAATCATCACTATAGTTGATAGATAGATTTTAATGAAAAACTGTAAATAGCCTACCCTTATCCGAGGGCTCTGTACCCCTTGGCTCTCTTCCCGCATTCAAAGGACTGAGTGTGAATCTCCACTTCCACATTGTGTACATCAGGGAACGTCACTTCTTACCTGGGTCTACACTGTTAATAGAGGATGTCACTTATTACATGGGTCAGCACTGCATGTTAATGTAGGACGTCATTTCTTACACGTGTAAGCACTGTTAATGTAGGACGTCATTTTTCACGGGATCCGCGCTGTTTTTATAGGACGTCGCGTATTACTTGGGTCCGCACTGAAATGGTCTTTATTATGTCCTCATTCATTGTTTGTTAGACGTCACTTCTTCCCTGACCCCGCACTGTTAATAAAGAACGTCGTTCCTTACCTTGGTCTGCAAATGTAACATAGAAGATCGCTTCTAAACTGGGTCCGCACTGTATGACGTCACTTCTTACATGGGTCCACAATTGTAAATATAGGACTACCTAGGAAGTCGGTGAATGGTTTAACCGTTTACCAGATGAAAATTCATAGCACAAATAATGACAGCATGCATATTTATTAGTTGAATGTTCGCAATTGCATATGGACACAAGAAGTTTTAGCATTGGCAGAAACTGTAGAATTATGTATTTATTATAATTTCGTAGGTAAACAGAGCAGACGCCAGGTCTGGTTTACTTATTCTGCAAAGGCGCCAAAAGACACCACTGCTATTCAAAGGGTACAGTAAAACCCATCTAAACCGGACGTTCAATTTTTATCAACATCGGTCTTTGAGACAGGTGACAGCTTAATGCAGGATGAAAGTCATGCAGAAAGCTCCTCTAGGAGCTTTCTGCTTGACTTTCACCCTGCATTAAGCAGTCGCCTGTTAAAAGTATCTGACTAAATTCTTCTCTACTAGAATTCCGGTTTAGAGGGGTTCTACTTTATTTTGTGAATTCACTGAGGTACACACGGCTTATGCTAAATAGGAATATCGTCATTTAGCAAGATGTGTTTACTGCATGTGTTCTGCGTAAAACCTAACAGAAAGTATTATGTAAAAGTAGTTCTCCCTGACAACTGGGAGAAGTGATTATTATATATATACATGTACAGTAAATCAAACGGACTTTTTAAAATTCCCTATTATGGTGTTGTTGTTTTTTTTCAATTCAGTAAGGTCCAATATGATTTTCCACATGTATATATACATCACAAGGTCTATTCAATATTGTTACCTTTGATCTGGATGTAGATCGATTTAAGCAGACTGCAAATTTTGCAGAGGGGTAAATATATCCCATGCGTGCGATACGCCGCCATTCGTTTGCGAAATAACTTCCCGTGAAGTATTGAAGTCTAAAACCGATAGTTAACTTTCATTGTTTGTTAATAGAATTGGAGTCCCTGCAGAGCTATGGCTGCAATGGCAGCCGAGAGGAAAACAAACTTTGGCAATTTCTTGTCTGAAAGGGATGGATGGACTGCAACATATTTTGTCGGTTAAAAAGCCCAATTAGGGCTTAATATGTATATATATATTGCCGACGGAAGGAATACGCGTTATGTAACCCTCTACCAAATTTCTGTAACCCATTCCCTCCTATTGACGCCCCTTTTACACCTCTGTAAAAGTTATTTTTGAAACCATTGTGATAAATAGAGCATTTTTTCCGCTGGAGCAAATTCTCTGTCACAATGGTTTAAAAACTACACAATTCTAAATTTTTCATTTTTTCTAGTAAATGCTCCCTTTCGGTAAATTTATTCAAAGAGGCTATGTCTAAAAATGGTCAAGGGGGTTATGCCATTGATTTTCATGAAAAGCATGGCATGTCCCTTTCCCTGCTCGATGTTTACCGTTTATCCCTTTCCCTGTTCTATGTTTACCATTTATCCCTTTCCCTGTTCTATGTTTACCGTTTATCCATTTCCCCTGTTCTATGTTTACCGTTTATCCCTTCCCCCTGTTCTATGTTTACCACTTATCCATTTCCGTCTTCTATGTTTACCGTTTATCCCATTTCCCTGTTCTATGTTTACCGTTTATCCCCTTTTCCCTGTTCTATGTTTACCGTTTATCCCTTTCCCTGTTCTACGTTTACCATTTATCCCTTTCCCTGCTCGATGTTTACCGTTTATCCCATTTCCCTGCTCTATGTTCACCGTTTATCCCTTTCCACTTGTTCTATGTTTACCGTTTATCCCTTTCCCTGCTCGATGCTTACCGTTTATCCCTTTCCCTGCTCTGTGTTTACCGTTTATCCCTTTCCCTGCTCGATATGTACCGTTTATCCCTTTCCCTGTTCTATGTTTATTCCAAATTTCAATACCTACTGAATATTCAATGACTAAATAGTTCTAATGAAATGTGGAATGTGGAACATTGTAGCTATTTTAGAATGTAAAGAAATAAATCTTTCAAATGTCATTAGCAAACAGAGCAGACCCTGATCAGACGGCTCCTGATCTGGGTCTACTCTGTTTGCAAATGCGTGAAAACACGTTTATATGAGGGAAAGGGTTTAAATATACAGCAGCACTATCGCATTAATTTTGGATCTTGTGCAATTTTGACTGCTTCATACTTGATCAAGCATTTCAGAATCGATTGAGTGTCAAACAGCCTCGATCCTGATGAGACCAGGCTTGGGATCCAAGCTGTTTGCAAATGCGAACCAGGTCGCGAAAAGCGGGATAAAAACATAACACTACATGAGCCGTCTGATCTGGGTCTACTCTGTTTGCAAATGCGTGAACTGGTGTTTATATGAAGGAAGGGGTTAAGGTTAGCCGTAATCCTCTACTCGGTCCACAATTACTGAATAACTTTTGACGCAAATCTTTTCTAGTAGTAACATAAGCCTACGCGTTTGTTGAAAGGGAGAAAAACGGTCATTCACCAACCCCAATGTCATTCACAAGTTAATCAAAAGTACAAATGTAAACAAAGTTGTATCATGCAAATGCACATATACACTAATTTCCCTAAGTATTCGGATAGACAAACTTAGGCAAATAGTGCAGACCCAGATCAACCTGCTCCCGTAGAAGCAATTTGATCAGGATCTTCACTATTTGCTACTATGTCAGTCTAATCATGAGTTATCAAAACGTTGCTAGACTGGCATACAATAGAACCTGTTTTCAGCAGCCAAAATAAGTCTAAATCTGGATTATTTAAACAGGTGGTAGCGTATAGCACGGCAAAGGTGATAAAGAAAGCTCATATAGGAGCTTTTTTGTATCATTTTTACCCTGTATTATGCAACCACCTATTGAATAAGACATTTCTGTCCAATTAACAAATAACCGCTTGAGACAGGTTCTACTTATTCAGATAAACATGTATTTTGTCTTACATATACGCCCTATGTACTGTTACTCCCAGGCGCGGATTTAGAGGTGGGGGCGGAGCCGGCGTACACCCCCTAAAATTGCCAAAACATTTTTTAGCAATATTTTAGATCTATATACAGTTAAACCTCTCTATAACGACCACTAAATTGTGTTAATCAGTTGGTATTTAGAGCAGGTGGCGGCTTAAAGCAGTGTGAAAGAAAAACAGAACGCTCCAATAGGAGCATTCTGTTTTACATTCACCTTGCTTTAAGCAGCCACATGCCTTTAACACAGCTTTTTTTCAACATATATTACAAACACACTATTTATTTATGCCATAAAACATAAAAATCTACGCCCCCTCCAAAAAAAGTCTACGCCCCTGCTACAATCAAATACAGTATACTTTTGTGTCGTAGAGGGAGATATGGTAGCTCGTATAGGAGCTTCCTGCATTACCCTCTCATTGCATTAAGCAGTCACATGCGTTTTAATATACACGTGTTTATTTATTGAGTGGTTTCTTTAGAGACGTTCTACTGTATACATATTCAGTACAGTCCCATTTCCCACAAATATAAATGCTATTTGACCCCTTTTAGTCTGTATCATGGTCTCCTCCAAAGGATCAATTCATTTAGTCGTTCTCGACCGACGGATGTCAGCTAATAGCTAGTCTGTATCTCTCGGTGGATACGTCCAAATGTGTGTTTTGAATGCATCGCTTTTTACAGCTTAGGGGCGTTTTTGCAAGAATCCTTTTACTATTATGACCCTTGGAAACTACTGTATCGCGTAAACAGTGCAGATTTGATCATATGAGTCATTCATTGATCCTCTGATCTGTGTCAACATTGTTTGTCATTCTTAGGGGCAACGGACACGAATGGTTAACTATTTCCCCCACTATTCGCAAACAGACTTGTATTTACAGTATTACCTCTCTATAACGACCACTAAATTACATAAAATATTTTGTGTTAAAGACAGATGGCTGCTTAAAGCAAGGTGAAAGTAAAACAGAACGCTCCTATGGGAGCGTTCTGTTTTTCTTTCACCCTGTTTACACAGCCACCTGCCCTAAATACCAACTAATTAACACAATTTAGTGGCCGTTATAGAGAGGTTGTACTGTATAAAATAGATAGGATTCAGATGAAACGCCGATAAGGATGCAAACTGTTTGACACTCGGGCAATAGTTTATCATAAACTTAAAATCAAATCGAAAGTTTTGAAAATTAGATTAGATCTAAATTTGAGCAGACATGAATTTTTCACAGCTGGATAAGAGTTAATGAATACACATGGACATGTACAGACACCAGTCTCATTTGTGTACAGTAGAACCTGTCTTAACCCATTGCCTCATAGGCTATTTTAAGACACAACCTCTTTGAACAAATCGACCGAAAAGGAACATTATTTAGAGAAAAGGAACATTTTAAAAGTTTGTGGTTTGAAACCATTGTGGTAAATAGAGCATTTGCTCCTATAGGAGCAAATGCTCTATTTATCACAATGGTTTCACAAAGTGACTTTTACGGACTCGTCAAAAGTCGTCAATATGAGGGAATGGGTTAAGCGGTTATTCATTTATTGAACATATAGGAGTCTAGGTGGTTACTTAATGCAGGAACAAACGTCATGCAGAAAGCTCCTATGGGAGCTTTCTGTGTTTTTCGCCATCATTAAGTTACCACCTGCCTTACAAACCCATAATAAGACCTCCTTTTTGATGATCGCTTAAGACAGGTTCTTCCGTTTTAATGATTCTGTCATTCTGACACTGTATCACATCGCACATCATCCAATACTAGGGCTATGTATTTTTTTTGTTAGAAATATTTGAGCAAGTCAACATTTTACCCTTATCAAGCCGTTGACAAACAGTTTGGATCCAGATGAATCGTGATGTAACACGGCGTCGCATCAGGGGTCAAGGTCTTTGCCACGCTGACAATAGTTTCTCAAAAGTTTGAACAGACAGAATTACAGAACAACATGTCTACAGTGACCACCCAAACTAAGTATAATTCTGGGGTTTTAACACAGGTGGTAGCTCAATGCAGGATGAACGTTATGCAGAAAGGACATTAAGGGTATGGTTAACCCATTCCCTCATATTGACGCATTTTGACGCCTCTGAAAAGGTCACCTTTTGAAACCATTGTGATAAATAGAGCATTTGCTCCTATATGGTCCTATCCACAAAGGTTTCAAACTACAAATTCTATTTTTTCCCTTTTTTTTAGTTAATGCTCCTTTTTGGTAGATTTATTCAAAGTGGTTTGATCTAAAAATAGCCTATGAGGTAATTGGTTAAATAAACGAACCAATACTTTTGAAAATCGAAGTGTTTACTGTTGTAACTACAAAGGAATGCGGCTGTTTCTACTATTTAGGTTAAATATTTTTGTAGATAATTTATTTTTATATTTCCCCTTTCGTAAATGACACTGGTAAAGCGTCCAGCTATCAGGAAATTGTTGTTTATTTAAACCATTCCCTCATATTGACGACTTTTGACGACTCTGTAAAAGTCACGTTGTGGAACCATTGTGATAAATAGAGCATCTGATCCTATAGGAGCAAATGCTCTATTTATTACAATGGTTTCAAACTACTAAATTAAAAAAAAATCCTTTTCTCTAGTTAATGCACCTTTTCGGTAGATGTTTTTCAAAGACGTATCTAAAAATAGCCTATGAGGGAATGAGTTAAACACGTATTCACGTATTGCTATGATGGAATGTTAAACATACGTACACTCTTGTTCACTTTTTAACACTATGAGTGAATCCTCTGTCCTCATCCCTTTACATCACAGAGACGCCATTCTATGCATTTCTACACCTTTGCAAACATAGCAGACCCAGATCAGACGGCTTCGGTCGGAGCCGTCAGACCAGGATCTGCTCTGTTTTCTCATGAAATAACCTAGAACTATGTTCTACAGTTTCTGCCATGGTAAATCTTTCTTTGTTCATGATGTCATATTGAAACTTCGGCTTACTAATAGTCATCCAGCGCCATACCACATAATATGGTAATGTTCAGCGGTAGATATACTTGTCGGTGTATCGGGATTACTTCCCTTGTTTTGGATCATCCGTTTGCTTCTCGTGTTACTGAACGTTATTAAAGAAGATTGTTCTCCATGAATTGGTCTGTGTTTGGATTTCCCTCAAACTGGCGTGGTGGCAGCGGTCTCCAAACAACTCGCGTCATCTGTTTTCACTAGTCTCGGCTACAGCTCGAAGGGGAATCGACCAACTTTACCACAAACATTAAGGTACAGACCGGCGATCTACACGCTGATCGCATCATATTCGTGGCAGGATGGCAGTGCGTGCACCGAAACAGTGGTCTTTGACCAAAAAGGAAACCATTACCTCGTTCGAGGCATGGCGACAGAACATTCAGTACACTTTATCTTTAGACCCAAACTTTGCAACATACTTGGTTGACGATTACACATGGGAGAGGAAAACCTCTGCAAACCCATTACGTGGGTTCACAGACGACGCAGAAGAAGCCCCAAACAGGCGGACAGCAGCACAGAAAGTGACACAGCTAGAACTTATGCTGGGCCAAATCGCCAACTTTTGTCCAGTCATCTCAAGAAACACCATCGTGAAGAATTCCTCATCAGTTAGAGGTATTTGGCAGTCAATTCGATTACACTATGGCTTCCAATCATCAGGGGCACACTTTCTTGATTTCAACAACATCAGACTCGAGCATGACGAGCGCCCAGAAGATCTATTCCAAAGACTGACTAGTTTCGTTGAGGATAACCTGTTGAGGTCCGACGGAACTATTCAACACCATGGGGAAATCCCAGCCGAAAATGAAGACTTGACACCCTCACTTGAAAACCTCATAGTACTAACGTGGCTTAGACTCATCCATAATGACCTACCTGCCCTCGTAAAACAACGGTACGGAACGGAACTGAGGTCCCAGACCCTGGCCTCTCTAAAACCTGAAATCTCACAGGCATTAGATAGCCTTCTGGAGGAAGTGCAAGCAACAGCCGATGCACGTGTTCTGCGCACTGCTTTCAATAAGTCTAAGTCTTCAAGCCGCATCCGCCCTGAATCCAGAAAGAAACCTCAGTCTTGCATTCTGTGTAAACAAGCTAATCGGCCGTACCAGCATTTTCTCAGCAAGTGTAAATACCTGCCAGATGAGGACAGGTTATTCATGACAAAGGTAAGACACCTGAGTAGCCTTGACATTGACACTGACCAAGACTCAGATGATGACATCACTCTACCTACCAGAGAAAACAGTGTAGACAGAGTTGTCTCTACTACTCGCCGTGTCATCACAAAACAGTCACCGACACTCAGAGTCTTCCATAAGCATCATCCTCTGACCCTCACTCTAGACACTGGAGCTGAAATTAGCATGGTGAAATCATCTGTTGCTAAACAAATTGGGGCTAAAATCAGTAAAAGCAATCAAACAGCGCTTCAGGCAGATGGAGTTACCCCTCTTGAAATCCTAGGAGAGACTCACTTGACTTTGTCACGCGGCTCATGCTCTTTGAAGCTGGAAGCACTTGTAGTTAGTGACCTGGATGTTGATGTACTGGCAGGTATACCATTCATGACTGTGAACGACATATCCGTTCGACCAGCAAAACACCAGATCAGCATTCGCGACCGTGATACAGTGACTTATGGGCCAAGTTCACCGGACACTCCGGAGCATCATGTTCGCAGAACACAAGCATTCACGATAAAAACAGACTTACCTGCAACAGTCATCTGGCCTGGCTCTTACATCGAAGTAGACATTCCAACAGACATTCATCCAGACTCTTCCTTAGCAGTGGAGCCTAAGTCTGAGGACCGTAACAGCTCGTGGATACATCCACACATCACTGAATCTGTCGGTGGCAAGCTTAGACTTGTTAATGACTCGTCTCATCCTCAGCGCATCAGAAGACACGAACACCTCTGCCAAGTCAGATTAACATCAGAAATACCTTCTGAAGTTGCGTGCGACACTCCTCCAACCAAACCAAACCGTGTACATAATGTGTCGCACCTACACTCTGACTCGGTCACCCTTGACCCGGACAATGTGTTATCTCCTGATAATCGCTCAAAGTTCAGACAGTTGTTAAAAGACAATGACGAAGTATTCAACACACAGTTCCAGGGCTACAATGGAGCTGTAGGGCCATTTCAGGCCACTGTCAACATGGGCTCTGAACAGCCTCCGCAACGCAAGGGTCGAGTGCCACAATATGCGAGAGACAAACTAGTCGAATTACAGGAACAGTTTGATGACCTTGAAACGAAAGGCGTCGTCAGAAAACCTGAAGACATTGGTGTAAATGTTGAATACGTCAACCCTTCATTCCTTGTGAAGAAACCATCTGGTGGTCACCGTCTAGTAACCGCTTTCTCCGACGTGGGCCGATACAGCAAACCCCAACCATCACTGATGCCCGACGTTGACTCCACACTTCGAACAATTGCACCATGGAAATACATAATTGTGACTGACCTTACCAGCGCGTTTTACCAGATACCGTTGTCTAAACAATCCATGAAGTATTGTGGTGTTGTCACCCCATTTCGCGGCGTACGGGTATATACGCGTTGCGCAATGGGCATGCCTGGCTCAGAGACTGCCCTCGAGGAACTCATGTGTCGCGTGCTAGGTGACCTCTTGCAAGAAGGCTATGTAGCTAAACTTGCCGATGACCTGTACTGTGGTGCTGACACCCCTGATGAACTCCTAGTGCGATGGAGTCGCGTTCTTGATGCATTAAGGCAATCTGGTTTGTGCCTTTCAGCCTCTAAGACTGTTATCGCTCCTAGAACAGCAACCATATTAGGGTGGTCTTGGTCCTACGGAAATATCGCTGCTAGTCCTCACAGAATTTCGGTACTGAACTCTTGCCCTCAGCCGGAAACCGTCCGAGGCTTAAGATCGTTTATCGGGGCTTACAAAGTTCTCAGCCGTGTAATGCCTAATTGTTCACAATACATTTCTCCCCTAGAAGATCATATCGCAGGGTTAGCCTCAAGCGACAAGGTCAAATGGTCTGATGACGTGTCTCAAGCTTTCGCAAAGGCTCAGAAAGCCTTAACTGACAATAAAACAATCGCTCTCCCGTGCCCAACTGATCGTCTTTGGATTGTGACAGATGCTTCTGTCAAACAACGCGGTCTAGGCGCTACTCTTTACGTCACCAGGAATGATAAACTGAAATTAGCTGGTTTCTTTAGTGCAAAATTAAGGAAGCACCAGGTGACATGGTTACCATGCGAGGTTGAAGCGCTATGCATAGCAGCAGCTGTCAAGCATTTTAGTCCTTTCATCATTCAGTCGGTTCACACTACATGTGTTCTAACTGACAGCAAACCATGCGTACAGGCCTTAGAAAAACTCTGTCGAGGAGAGTTTTCCGCCAGTCCGCGTGTCACTACGTTTCTCTCTACTGCTAGCCGATGTCAGATTAGTGTAAGGCATTTAGCGGGATCAGACAACGTTCCAACTGATTTCGCGAGCCGCAATGCTCCAGTCTGTAATGACCCAAAGTGCCAAGTGTGCTCTTTCATAGCAGAAACCGAGGATTCAGTCGTTAGGGCTACCAGTTCCAAAGACATAATCAGTAGCATGACGCGCTTACCGTTTACTACTCGCTCTGCTTGGCTAAGCGTCCAGTCAGAATGTCCGGATCTGCGTAGAACCCATGCGCATCTGAAACAGGGAACACGCCCTTCAAAGAAACTCACAAACCTGAAAGATATCAAGCGCTACTTAGGGGTTGCGTCAATTGCCAAAGACGGTTTGCTTGTCGTTCGCAAACATGATCCTCTGTCTTCTCCTACAGAGTTGATCATTGTCCCTCGTAGTGTTCTTGATGGTCTTGTCATGGCCTTACATATTAAATTAGACCATCCACCCAAAACTCAACTTGAGCGGGTTCTCAAACGCCACTTTTTTGCGCTAGACATGCACAAATCTGTTGAGCTTGTTACTGAGGCTTGTCACACATGTGCCGCATTGAATAAAGTACCTGGCAGTCTTCTTAAACAAACCTCAGAGGACCCCCCCGAGACTGTTTGTGCCGCGTTCGCAGCTGACGTACTCAGACGTAACCGGCAATTCATCCTGGTTGTTCGCGAAACCGTTACATCGTTTACCGCGGCGTGTCTTATCAAAGATGAGAAACACGATACCATGAGAAACGGCTTGATTCAGTTGGTAGTCAGCTTGCATCCACTTGATGGCCCACCTGCTGTCATTAGAGTAGATCCAGCTCCTGGGTTTGTTGCTTTACAGAATGACGAGACTTTAAAAAGTTACATTCTGGCTTTAGATATTGGTCGTATCAAAAATGTTAACAAAAACCCAGTAGCTGAAAAAGCAATTGCTGAACTAGAAACTGAGATCCTTCGTCAGAACCCAGGAGGTGACACTCTTTCCGACATGGCTCTCTCAGTGTCCGTGGCAAGACTTAATTCACGAATCCGTTACAGCGGTTTATCGGCTCGTGAAATGTTCACTCAGAGAAATCAGTTTACAAATGAACAGCTTCCGCTTGCGGATCGTGACATAATAGTGTCCAAACACAAACAGCGACTTGATAACCACACCTACAGTGAAAAATCTAAGCTTAAGAATAAGGTTATTCGTGGTGACCCAGACATTGATGTCGGTAGCTTAGTGTACTTGTATTCGGATAGAAACAAATCCCAGTCCAGAAATAGATATCTTGTGGTTTCTGTAGACGGGGAATGGTGCTTTATTAAAAAGTTCTCAGGAAATCAACTTCGTGCCAATTCATATAAGGTGAAGACATGTGAGTGTTATCGCGTACCCTATAGCTCGATATGGCATGATTCCACGACTCGGTATCAACCCAGGTCAGACGACGAAGTCGATGATGACACTCCCGTTAGCTCAAATACTACTCACCCGCTGTGTTCCACAGATTTAACATCTCAGACACCTGACATCGGTGAAGAAATGCCTTTGCTAATCGGTGAGAATACTGACACTGACAGTCCCAGCGGTGATAGTGTGGTACCTAGTGTTCCTGACATACCCACTGACATATTGGCCAGACCACGACCACAGCGCAACAGGCATCCACCGGCTTACTTGAAGGACTACATATGTGACAAATAACCCGGTTATCCAGTCAATGATATAGTTCATGCATATCAACAGTGAACATGTACATGTACATGATAGACAAGAGTACACAGTATATTTTAGGGGATCTGTGTTTCTTTTTTTTTTGTAGTAGTATGCACATTTTAACAACTTTATTGGAAGAGATCTTCATAAAGCAAGATTATTTTTCACTAACGTTGTTATAGATATGTGTTTTTGTTTGTTTTATGGGTTTTGACAATGAGTCATCGTGTTTTTGTACCTAACAAGTTAATTAAACCTGGTTAGTGCATGCATCGCGCTACCTTAGCAGCAATGCACATTTGTGTTTGTAAATATAGGTTTGAACTCGTTGGTTTTCATATTATGATGTTATGTTTTGCATTTTAACAGTTTTACTGGAAAATATCTTTCTGAACTAAAATCGTTTTTTCAAAAAAAAGTCATGGGTTGCGTCTTAGTTTGTAAATGTGTTCACCTTTAATCATCATTGTGTTTTGTACCAAACTATAGTTATGTCAATTAGTTGAAATGCCGTATTACTGAGACAACTGTGAACATTATGACAACATAGCGGATTGTATATTAGTTGTGCAGGAGATCCGTGCGTGTTGTATTTTCGCATTATAATGTGTTTTGTTTTTTTATTGTAACAACTTTACGGGAAAAGATCTTCCTAAACCGAGATCATTTTCACAAAAGTTGTTAGATATACCTTTGCTGATTAATAGGTGTCTTGGTTTTGAGCGTTAAGTATATTTGTAGGGTACGAATTGTGGTTGTTTACCAAAACGTGTTTTCTTGGTTTTGTTCAATGTTAAATTTCGAGAAAGGAGAAAGAAGGGTAGCGCCATACCACATAATATGGTAATGTTCAGCGGTAGATATACTTGTCGGTGTATCGGGATTACTTCCCTTGTTTTGGATCATCCGTTTGCTTCTCGTGTTACTGAACGTTATTAAAGAAGATTGTTCTCCATGAATTGGTCTGTGTTTGGATTTCCCTCAAACTGGCGGAGCCGTCAGACCAGGATCTGCTCTGTTTTCTCATGAAATAACCTAGAACTATGTTCTACAGTTTCTGCCATGGTAAATCTTTCTTTGTTCATGATGTCATATTGAAACTTCGGCTTACTAATAGTCATCCAGACAATATTTCTGACATGAATATTCATGGTATAATGGGGTACAAATGTATATGTAAATATTATTTATGACCAAGAAATCTTATTTAAATGTCAGATCGATACACCACAAGCTAACTTCACCATTTCATTGATAAGTTCACCTTTATGCGAGTAAACAGAGTAGATTGAGGTCGGACAGTTCCTATATGAGCTGTTTGGCTAGAGTCCGTTCTGTTTGATTCTAGTTTGAAACCATTGTGATAAATAGAGCATTTGCTCCTATGGTTTCATAAGGTGACTTTTACAGAGGCGTAGAACGGCGCATTTATGGAGGAAAGGGTTAAAGTAATATAACTCCATAAGCAAACAGAGCAGATCCTGATCAGACGGCTCAAACAGGAGCAGTCTGATCTGGGTTTGCTCTGTTTGCAAATGTGTGAAAATGCGTATGCGTGAAGTAAAGGCTTAACATACTACGTCTGTGACACTATTGCAAGAGTGCACATGTATCTCCTAACCAACAAGGAAGCAAATAAACACAAACATGCTTTAAACCCTTCACTTGATTAATGTTCATATAAGAGTCCGTCCAATAGCAGTATTAGCTGATTTAATTACTGTATTAGTTTTATAATATAAGGAAATGTATTGCCATGTCATACATTAGAGAATCAGGTGTGTGACCATTTCATTGTTAATAATGGTATTATAAAATATAACTAATTAATATTCATAATGTCAGCATTTCTTACATACATATTCATGAGGTACGGGGTTAAGTTGCATTAACAGGCCATTGTAAATATGACTGACACTAAAATAAACAGGTACTACATATACATGTACTACCATGCGGTAACTCAACAACAATGAAATACAAGAATAGTTGAACTGGACAAGTAATTGACAGTTAAAATATGGGAAATCCCCTAAATATACAAAGCGTGTACATGCATGTAACACCACTCCAATACGACTCAAACTCTCACTGACAGACTAATAATCGAGCCCCTTGAATTATGAATATTCAAAGTTAAATGACCCATTAGTGTTCAACTAATTGATCCATTTAGTATGAAAGGGAATACTTTGCCAGAGGGCTTTGAATAACAATCAGTGTCGAGCCTAGTCAAATATCTCGTCTAGGAGCACTCTGATCTGGGTCTATGCAGTTTCCGAACGCCAGTACAGTTGTTTACCGCATTCACTGGGCTAGCCATTTATTCCATAAATACGCATGTCTACGCCTTTGCAAACAGAGTAGACCCAGATCAGACGGCTCCTATAGGAGCCGTCTGATCAGGGTCTGCTCTGTTTGCTTCTGATATAATATATATTATATAATTATACCCAGTTTCTGCCATTGCCAAAACTGACTGTGCCCATGTGCTATTACATCCAATTAATATTCATGACGTCATTATTTCTCACATGAATATTCGTGATATATACTCTTTTATTCCACTTTTCAGTGATTATAACATACATGTCATTATACATACGTGAAAAAGAACAACTATATAATAACCTGTAAAGTAACTGAGATAGGAAATATAAACTCTGTACATATAATACCGTCTACAGTATTTTCTATTTTCTTTCCTTCCCCCCCCCCCCCCTCTGCTTATTTTTTCTAAATGGCACTTTGTGCTGTGAAACCTGTGTTAAGCATCCATCTTAAGCACGATGACTCTGAAAAGTTATATAAAGCTAACTGCTTAATGTGTGGTAAAGTAATGCAGAAGCTCCTTACGGAGCTTTATGCATCACTTTTACACCATCAAGCATCAGCTCGTGTCTAGAGATCCGCATGCCGTATCATGGAATGGCCGCCTAACGCAGGTCTTCTTGCATAGCTGTGACATGACATGTCCACGGCAGGTGTAATGAACCATTTCAACAGCTATTGAAAACAGCAATAATAACAATAAGCTTATTATTTTTTAACAGTATGAAAGGTTCTCGGAGTTGTAGTTTTCACCGAGCGAAAAATCGAAATACTTGTGAAAAAGACAACCAAGACTCAGAGGCGTGTTATACGTATATGTCTACTGTTGCTTCGTGCACTATATGTTTCAACTGTTGTGTAGTACTTGAGTGTACTCAATGAAGTTAACACTCCAGTACTACATTGAGTTGAGCACTGATTCTTCCTACACAGCACTACATGACGACTCCAGTGCGATAGGCACATTACTCGTGATAATGTATCTCACTTTTCGAAACGAAACAAAAGTGTATACATGAAGTAATTTTTATCTCAGACGGTGATGGCTGTTTACCTTGTATATGTAGGTAAACGCCATATCTATAAAGCGTTGTTGTAGATCTGGTGGGATTCCCACTGTTTCTAATAGGCGTATATCATAGATGCCTCTCAGGAAAGTTTCACTACTAGCTCCTACAAAGAAATTTGCAAGCTCAATACTGAAGGATTTGTATAGCATCTGAATAAATATGTCTTTCTCATGCCTTGTGCTGATACATTCAGCTAAAGTATGTCTGGTAATATCAGTTGTAGTCATGTTGCATTTAGAGCATTTGTACTCAGGGGTGAATTGTCTTAAAAGTAGCAGTCTAACGGCCGTTATTGCTCTCACAATCTGTTGTTTTGTTACTGCAGATGACCAAAAGCCTGATGGCTCGATGTGACTGTGTATCGCCTTAAACCTTGCAAACGCTTCGTCTCCGTTTACTCTTAGTTCCCAAAGACGTGTGTGTTCCTGGGCGATGGATTGAGACACAATTTTCTTCCATTCTGCTTTCCCTGGAAATTTAGAAGTTTGCAAATAACTAATGATGTACCGGAAAAGGTTGTATTTTCTCAATGTTCTGCATACATCTGGTATATATCCAAGTTGGTTTCTAAAGCATTTAATAACAAATAAGTTCAATCTATAAGTGAAGATCTTGGCCGGTAGCAAGTTCGTTGGCATTGTGCATAGTTTTTGCAGGAATGAGAGTTTGCGTTTGTCTATTTCGGCCTCCATCGGCGTCCAGCCAAGCATGGAGAGTGCCATGTCAGTTCTTGTCGCTGATGGTAGGTGCTGTACTGCTTTAGCCGATAGACGTATGAGTCTCTCTGATTGCAGAAGGTCTTTGGTAGACATGTTGTGCCAGAGTTCGGATCCATACAGCGCCACAGGCAGGGTTACCTTTTTAACTAGGGAAGCCAGAGTTAGAGGATTCACGTCTCCTGCTGATTGTTCTAGCCCGAGTAGTGAGAAAAGGGACGAGCGACCTTTTCGTATACGTTCGACTATGGTTTCTGAGCATTTGAAAGACCTATGCAGTGTAATGCCTACATGGATTACAGAATCGGAGGATCTTATAAACATGTTCTGTCCGAATCTAACCGTAAACTGGTAATTGCCTGTAGAACCAAATTTCACCACTTTACATTTGTCAGTATTAAACTCATAACCCCATTTATCCGCATACGTTTTGACAATGGCAAGCTGGTATTCTAATGAAGATTTATTACTGCATAGGACTGTCAAATCGTCAGCAAGGGTGGGGTTCCCGCACTTTATCCCCCCTACCGCGAGACAATGTTTGCTATTTTCTAGTTGGTTTAACAACTCGTCAATGAACAGCAAATAGTACCAGGTGGATAACACACCGCCTTGCCTGACACTTTGCAATATCGGGAATGTGAGTGACTTAACACCATTTAGCATGACACATCCATATAAATCTGTGTATGAATTGATCAAGAGTCTTAAGAATTTACCACCGATACCCATGTCCTTTACTTTCACAAATAACGCATCATGTCTAACGTTATCAAACGCACCCGAAGTATCGAGAAATGCCGCATAAACCGGGGTATCAAGTTCCAACATGTTAGCAACACTTTCCTGAAGATTAAAGGATGTGGTTATAGGTCCAAGATTCTTCTGGTATGCATTCTGTTGAGCGTTCGGAAAGTGTGTCCGTGTGTTTGCACACCATTCATTTAATCTATTATGCAGTACTTTCTCGAAGAGTTTGTAGATAACTGGTAACAGTGTCACTGGCCTATAGCTCTTAGCTTGGTCTTTGGGTTTGCCAGTTTTGTGAATAGGAATTATAATTCCACTTTTGCATCCTTTCGGTACGTGGGAACATTTAATCATCATGTCGAATAACTTCCGTATGTACGTTTCCAATACACAACCACCATGAATTAAGTGTTCGGTCACTACATTGTCTGTACCTGGCGCTTTTCTCTGTTTCATTGTGCTAAATGCCTCTTTCAGCTCTGTAAAAGTTACCTCCCTTGTAAGAATTTCATTCTCAGAGTAATCGTTGGAATTCATGAAGGCTGCAACTCGCCCATTCAGTGTCCGAAGAAAATTTATATCAAACGTTTCTTTGTCTTTCGGTTCAAACACATTAGAATAATATCGCTTGAAGACTTCGACAATGTCTCCAGGATCTCGGACGGTGACATCGTTTTCAAAGATTTCAGTCACTGGTTGGGATGTACGAAACCGTCTCCGTCTTAATAGGTTCCAAAAAAGTCTCATGTCACAATCTGATGCTGCGTTAAGTTCGTCATAATATCTACGATTAACTTCATCAGCTGCTGTCTTCTGGATGTTAATGAAGTTACGTTTGGCATCTTTGTAGTTGGCATATGAGATATGTACCCTGCCTCGTGGTCTGCCGCTCAGGATCCATGCGATACGTGCATCTTTCTGGTGCCTGTATGCTTCTTTGACAGCCTCATTCCAGTATGGTTTTGCATGTCTGTTGAATCTGCTTTTCGGTAGAGTTTTGCTTGCAGAGACCTCTATACACTCTATAATGAGCTGATATAGTATTTCAACAGACTCTGAAGAGTATTCCATATCATCAATATTAAGCTTGCAAAGTTCATTGCCAAGATATACAGAATAACAATGTAATGCATCGGGAGTGCATTTGTTCCAAGCAACATTGACATTTTCAGGTATATTGAAGGACACGAGGGGTATATTGAGCACAGTTACAATAGGTAAGTGATCTGATACCCTACAGCAATCATCGTCTATAACGGTACTACTAGAAACTACATCTATTTGAGACTGACAAACTATTACATAATCAAGAGTTTTCATAGTAGGACGGAATGTATATGAAGCACCCGAATTTTCTATTGCAACTAGGCTGTTGTCTTTCAGAAATGCTGCAAAAGTACTAACTCTATTTGAGGCAACAGTGCTCAATATATCTACGTTGACATCACCACAAATAACCACATATCCATCGGCTGAATAGGTATCATATAGGCCCTGTAGAGCATCCATACATTCAACATAGTCTTGATATGAGTAATTGACTGGTGGCATATATATGCAAAATACGTAGATCGGAGTACTGCAGTTTTTCTGTATCAGTTCAACCCCAGCAATGCGATCAAAGTTTTGACTGTTCAATTCTTTAACCGAAAAGCACAAGTCTTTTCTGTACATAATGCTTACCCCGCCTTTACCGCACCGAAAGTTTTCCACCTTTTCACACACAGTAAAGGAACGATAATTGTTATGAACACTACTTAGAAATGACGCGCAATGTGACTTTAACTTGTGCTCTACAATGCATGCAATGTCTATACTATGCTTTTCTAATAAGTAGCTTATAGAACCTGCTGAGGACATAGCTCCGCGAACATTCCATGTCATGATATTACACTTTGCACTGTCTTGTGGTCTGTAAATATTTAACTTCCTGTTAACTGTCTGTAAGACAAGCAAAAGTAAGAGAAAACTATTAATCCTATACATTGTATAAACTTAACAAGAGTTAGTCTACAGACACACAGTCATCATATCTGTCATTGTATTCATGTCCGTTTACAGTAAATTTCGCCTGCCAATTAGCCTCAGAGTACCACCGTCGACAGTAAATTCTTCGGGGCCAAAAATGCCGCTGTTCTATCACCGGGCAGTCAGACTGGTATACAGTGAGTTTCGCCGCTAAACTTCCCCGTTTCGTGTCGATTAGTTTCACTGTCACGGGTTCAACGTCTTTGCTCTTAAGAAAGTCAATTATGCCAGCCCTATTCGAATACGTGGCTATGCCGCCAATGTAGTATCGGCGCGTTCTTCGCGATCTAACACTTTGAAACATGGGTTCTTGATCTTCGACAGAGTTGTTAACGGCGCCGTATTCTTCTCGGCGAGAGCCGAATCTCGGCTGTTCTGTCTCTTCATTTCGGTTTGCAGTTCTATCAGATACTGAATTCGAACGCGCGCTTTGCCCATTTCTACTGACGTTACGTCTTTCATTCGAGACATGCACTTGAATCGCTTGCCCACCATCTACCTGTTCTGAATCTGATGCCTCTTTCTCATGTCTGCAATTGTTTTTCGCTTCCTGTCTTTCACTTTCTATTGTCTGAAACAATGACTGACTATTATGTCTATTCGCGTTTGTGTCAGAGTTTCGGATGTCTGCATTGTCCCTGGGTTCCCCTGGCAAACAATTTACTATAACCGGTGGTGTTGTCGTCTCACATTCTCGCGACCCTGGTGTTGAACTATTCAACGTCTTTTCCGGTATCGGACCGACGGTATCCGGTGGATGAGAATAATTTGCAGTTACAGCTGCGTGTCTTGGGCGTATCGGTTGCGACTGACGCTCTCTGTCCTGTTGTGGAGGGAGCGATTGAGTGAGCTGTTGCGAGGGAGTTGCAATATGCGATTGCGACAACTTCGTGGCCCGGTTTAATTGAATAGGCGAGCTTATTCCGTCAGTGGTTGCTGAGGTTGGGCTGGCTACAACATGGGCATATGACGGTCTTACGCTCTCAACAGCATCACGAACGTGGGTTAACTTTTCGGCATTCATGGATCGGAGGCGTTGGTCTTCTGCCATTCTGTTTGCCAGCGACTGTCTGATCTGATCTTGATTTTGCCTCAAGGTTGCAATGGTCTGGATTATGCCTTCTTTTTCCTGCTTAAGGTTGATAATATCTTGTGTCAGAAGCTGAATAGCAGATTTCATTTCCGCGAGTTGCTGTTGAAGACTAGTACCTAGGTTTACTGTCTGTGTATTCACGTCATCCTGAGCGTCTGATCTCGTATGTCGTCGTTTCTTAATAAACAAATCTGCAAGAACTCTAGGATCATCATTATTAATGAAGTCTTGTAGAGCGTAGCAATCTTTGGCAAAGCGCTCAGAGCTGTCTTCTGCTTTGGTCGTTCGTCGTTGTATGAGTGATCCTCGAGGACATATATTTGACTCTCTTGCACGTTTTAACAGTATTCCGCGGTACAGGCAGATATCATTTTCATTTCTACTTGCTAAAGTCAAAAGCTTTTCAATATATACAGCTTTGGGGGCATTAAATAGTTCTTCATCTAGGCTAGCGAAAAACTGCTGGTTAGACGTGAATTGGCTACTGGGGTCATAATCATTTTGATGATCTGGTACCGCAAGCGTCGAGTCATTCAGCGGTTCTGCTACAAATGAAAACTCTCTTGTCTGCATGTCACGGTCAGTTGAATGTATTGCATCAAGGTCCAAAAGCTCAGATTCGCTGATGTCCGCATATGATATCGCTGGACTTCCAGTTACATATATAGCTGACGGCCCCTTAGGAAGGTATAGATCTTGATTCATTATAAATCTGTCTCGGTTTATGGGTGGCAAATCCCCGGAATTCCCTGTGGCCATTTGTCACTGTTTACTATCACAATGTCGTACCATTTAAATAACAGTCATTGTATTGCGCATAACGTAGAGAAGTTCAATCATGCGTGACGAACTGGCCGCGAACGGAGAGGTGAACACATCGCATCAATCGATTTCCCTTTGCATGTATATAATCTTCTTCTCAAAATACAGGTTAAATATACACTCAGACAAAGAAAAACGCTTTCAATGTCAATAAAAAGTTAACCTTAAAAGTTCACAATTTAATTTCTTCAGCTGGTATAGATGCAATATTCCGCTCACCAATTGTCCAGAAATTATTCCTTTAGGCGCGTTATGAAACTGATTACAGGTACAGTTTTCATCACAGATATTTTTGCTACATGTTTATACCGGAACCGGAAATAATCATTCCCCTTTCGTAAATGACACTGGTAAAGCGTCCAGCTATCAGGAAATTGTTGTTTATTTAAACCATTCCCTCATATTGACGACTTTTGACGACTCTGTAAAAGTCACGTTGTGGAACCATTGTGATAAATAGAGCATCTGATCCTATAGGAGCAAATGCTCTATTTATTACAATGGTTTCAAACTACTAAATTAAAAAAAAATCCTTTTCTCTAGTTAATGCACCTTTTCGGTAGATGTTTTTCAAAGACGTATCTAAAAATAGCCTATGAGGGAATGAGTTAAACACGTATTCACGTATTGCTATGATGGAATGTTAAACATACGTACACTCTTGTTCACTTTTTAACACTATGAGTGAATCCTCTGTCCTCATCCCTTTACATCACAGAGACGCCATTCTATGCATTTCTACACCTTTGCAAACATAGCAGACCCAGATCAGACGGCTTCGGTCGGAGCCGTCAGACCAGGATCTGCTCTGTTTTCTCATGAAATAACCTAGAACTATGTTCTACAGTTTCTGCCATGGTAAATCTTTCTTTGTTCATGATGTCATATTGAAACTTCGGCTTACTAATAGTCATCCAGACAATATTTCTGACATGAATATTCATGGTATAATGGGGTACAAATGTATATGTAAATATTATTTATGACCAAGAAATCTTATTTAAATGTCAGATCGATACACCACAAGCTAACTTCACCATTTCATTGATAAGTTCACCTTTATGCGAGTAAACAGAGTAGATTGAGGTCGGACAGTTCCTATATGAGCTGTTTGGCTAGAGTCCGTTCTGTTTGATTCTAGTTTGAAACCATTGTGATAAATAGAGCATTTGCTCCTATAGGAGCAAATGCTCTATTCATCACTATGGTTTCATAAGGTGACTTTTACAGAGGCGTAGAACGGCGCATTTATGGAGGAAAGGGTTAAAGTAATATAACTCCATAAGCAAACAGAGCAGATCCTGATCAGACGGCTCAAACAGGAGCAGTCTGATCTGGGTTTGCTCTGTTTGCAAATGTGTGAAAATGCGTATGCGTGAAGTAAAGGCTTAACATACTACGTCTGTGACACTATTGCAAGAGTGCACATGTATCTCCTAACCAACAAGGAAGCAAATAAACACAAACATGCTTTAAACCCTTCACTTGATTAATGTTCATATAAGAGTCCGTCCAATAGCAGTATTAGCTGATTTAATTACTGTATTAGTTTTATAATATAAGGAAATGTATTGCCATGTCATACATTAGAGAATCAGGTGTGTGACCATTTCATTGTTAATAATGGTATTATAAAATATAACTAATTAATATTCATAATGTCAGCATTTCTTACATACATATTCATGAGGTACGGGGTTAAGTTGCATTAACAGGCCATTGTAAATATGACTGACACTAAAATAAACAGGTACTACATATACATGTACTACCATGCGGTAACTCAACAACAATGAAATACAAGAATAGTTGAACTGGACAAGTAATTGACAGTTAAAATATGGGAAATCCCCTAAATATACAAAGCGTGTACATGCATGTAACACCACTCCAATACGACTCAAACTCTCACTGACAGACTAATAATCGAGCCCCTTGAATTATGAATATTCAAAGTTAAATGACCCATTAGTGTTCAACTAATTGATCCATTTAGTATGAAAGGGAATACTTTGCCAGAGGGCTTTGAATAACAATCAGTGTCGAGCCTAGTCAAATATCTCGTCTAGGAGCACTCTGATCTGGGTCTATGCAGTTTCCGAACGCCAGTACAGTTGTTTACCGCATTCACTGGGCTAGCCATTTATTCCATAAATACGCATGTCTACGCCTTTGCAAACAGAGTAGACCCAGATCAGACGGCTCCTATAGGAGCAGTCTGATCAGGGTCTGCTCTGTTTGCTTCTGATATAATATATATTATATAATTATACCCAGTTTCTGCCATTGCCAAAACTGACTGTGCCCATGTGCTATTACATCCAATTAATATTCATGACGTCATTATTTCTCACATGAATATTCGTGATGGAAAGGGTTAACTCTGTAATAACTGGAAAAACACATTTAACTCCTTTACCTGTTCAATATTCAAGGAAGAAATAATGACAATGAATTCTTCATTTGCTTTTTTTTTATTCTGGTACATGAACACAGGGTTATGCGGTGGCAGAAACTTTTGATTCACATCTCTATATTTCCGTAAGTTCCGTTTATTCCATAAGCAAACAGAGCAGACCCTGACCAGACGGCTCCTACAGGAGCCGTCTGATCTAGGTCAAATCTATTTGCAAAAGTTTATATTAGGTAAAGGGTTATAAACAGTAGAGTACATTTTGGCATAAATAGGCTTCCATACCTGGCGAGGTAACGGATTAACAGCCAAGCACAATGCACAGTTTTCGTCTGCAAGAATTGTAGTCTGCTTAAATCATATTTTGATAAGTACATTTTCACCCATTTCTTGCAAACCACCAACTGCATGTCAAACAGCCTCGATCCTGAATACACGTTGATTTACATGGCGTCTTAACTGCATCCAAACTGTCGACTTATGGCTTATAACAATTCAGCCATACCCTGTTAAAGGGAGAAGTGTGTATGTTAGTTCAGTATTTGAATTACAAAAGGAAAGTCCGCAATGCGACATTCTATAGCTCACTTTTATCGCATTAAATCCTTTGGGGTTGGCCATAGTTGATTTCCCGAAGTCATTGAACAGACGACGGTGTTTTTTCGATAAGGATTTGGACTAAAACGCGCAATGGTATGTATATTGTGTTGAGATTATCAATTTACAGTGCATGTTTAACGCCACTGAAATGAAAAAAAAAGTTTTTTGAAGAATTGGTTCCAGACGAGGAAACAACTCTCCTTTAGATGCGTAGGTGTTGAAATAGAAAACATTTTTTGTTCATAGGAATGGAACCTCACAGTTCTGTTTTAACCCCATTTCTCTCTCTGCGCACTAATGTCTGCAAAATTTGTCGTCTGCTACAGTTTCTATTGTTTAATTTTCTTCCCTTATATTTCAAAACATTATCAAAGGAATACATATTTTGAATTTTGATGATATGTTGAGATGCTCCGTGTCTCATCTGGATCAAAACTGTTTATATAAGTGACCATAGATTCACCAATGGCAACGAAGGAGTTAAATAATACGTTATGTTTAAATTTTTATCATATAATTATCATCGTTTTCTTATCAACAGCAGTTATATATTTGAGCCTGTTAGACCTCTTGAAAGAAACTAGCCACAATCGAACTGTATAAACAATTCTTAACCCATTCCTCCAAAGGCTATTTTTAGACCCAACCTCTTTAAATAAATCTACCCAAAAGGAGCATTTATTAGAGAAAAGTAAACTTTTAGAAATTTGTAGTTTGAACCCATTGTGATAAATAGAGCATTTGCTCCTATAGGAGCAAATGCTCTATTTATCACAATGGTTTCAAACTACAAAATTCTCAAATTTTCATTTTCTCTAGTTAATGCTCCTTTTCGGTAGATTTATTCAGAAAAGTTGTATCTAAACATAGCTTATGAGGGAATGGGTTAAACAGGTAGCAGCTTAGTTTAGGGTAAACGCAATGCAGAAAGCTCTCCGTCACCTATCTTAACCCCTTCCCTGTTTATGTTTATTCCAAAATTTCAGTACCTACTGAATATTCATGGCCACAATAGTTACAATGAAATATGGAAAGGGGAACATTATAGCTATGTTAGAAAGTAAAGAAACAGATTTTTCAAATCTAATAGCAAACAGAGCGGACCCTAATCAGAATGCTTCTATAGGAGCCGTCTGATCTGGGTCTACTCTTTTTGCAAATGCGTGAACATGCGTTTACATAAAGGATAGGGTTACATAACAGTATTTGAACGTCCGGATTAGCGAGGTGTTAACCCTTCGCTTGCTGAATTTTTAAAATACATTTCTCCTTCTTTACCCATTCCCTGTTGTATAATTACATATAGCTTCACTGTGTACAAGTATTTCGCTGTGCAATCACTGCTCTGGAGTGCACTGGTTGCACAATCAGAGTGTAAATAGTGCAGATCCTGATGAGACAGCTCCTGCAGGAGCTGTCTCATCTGGGTCTTCACTATTTACAGGTATGTTTTTATATTGACGTGAATAGCAAGCGAAGGGCTAACAGTATTCCAAAGACGATGTAAACTTAACAACTGCAAAACTCTCGCCTGTCAAAGCTTTTCACATTGGCTTGCACAAAGGTTGCAGTATACCAGTAAAATCTGTCATAATAGGTTATTCATTTATTGAACATAAGAGTCTTTAAAATCAAGTGGTTGCTTAATGCAGGGAAAAGATCACACAGGAAACTCCTATAGAAATTTTCTGCATTACTTTTGACATCCATGTAAGCTGCTTTACATACCCATAATTATACCTATCTTTTATGGCAGCTTAAGAGCCTTACACACCCATAATTGTAGCTATAAGTAGACCTCTCATTGATGACCGCTTAACCCTTTCACTGTTCTACATTTATTCTAAATTTCATTACCTACTGAATATTCATGGACAAAATAGTTATAATGAAATATGGAAGATGGAAGGTGGACTATTGTAGACATTTTAGAAAGCAAAGAAACAGATCTATCAAATTATATTAGCAAACAGAGTAGACCCTGATCAGACGGCTCCTCTAGGAGCCGTCTGATCTGGGTCTACTCTGTTTGCAAATGCGTGAAAACACGTTTATATGAGGGTTAGGGTTGAGACAGGTTCTGCTGTACTCGGTATGGTCCGATATCGGAATGAATGTTTCGAAATTTATTTTCTGATGACATATTGTATTCAGACTAGGCATTTACTAATCGATAATCAATAATCGGATCTTCAACCCGCTACTTCATAGATACGCATTGAGCGCCTTTGCAAACAGAGTAGAACCAGAACAATCGGCAGTTGTATATAGTGACCGCCTGATTAGTATCTGCTCTGTTTGCTGATGAAATGATATACATGTAAATAAAACGTTACAGTTTCTGCCATAGCCAAATATATTTGTGTTCTTACGGTGTTATTAAAAGTCAGCTAATTAATACTCATGGTGAAGACATGAATATTCGTAGAGTGAAGGATTAGCCCAGTTAAAAAAGTTACCTTAATCTTCGTTTGTATTACCGAATGCCAAATACATACCACTGCCTCAAATATCATACCAGCCAATTGCACATGGATTTACATTTGAGGCGCTTTCGAGAAAATGGGTTTAATTGTTGAACACAAACAATGTTGACCCGAATCAGATATCACGTGACGTCTATAATGAAGTATCACATCAAAGTGTTACAATACATGTATAAGAAAAGACTGAGAACAACTGACAAACATATTTTGACGAGTGATAAACAGCGCAGACCCTGACCAGACCCTAAGTCGGGGACCCGGCGTCTGATCATGGGCAATATTGTTTGCAATGCAATTACCCCCTTTTACAGAGAGAGGCTAATTGACATACAGCTTGGACCCAGATCATACACCATTTTACACAATTTGTTCGTCTGTCGGAATTTAGTTTTGCAATGATATGGAATAAAGCCTTTCTGAAAACAAAATACAATAGAACGCCATCCAAAGGAGGTCTAATTATGGGTCTGTAAGGTAGGTGGTAGCTTAAGCTACAGTCTACAGTCTAATCGATCTAAATCGTCAACTCGGTGAAATGGGGTTGCATTTACCTATGAATTCCACATGCAGCCTTTTTGCACCAGAGCCAACGATTTTTGAATTTCAATTTCAATTTCCCATTGCAAGCAATGCAGATCCTGATGAGAGCGATCCTACAGGAACTCACTCATCCGGGTCTACACTGTGTGTGGTAAAAATCGTGCTTAGCACAAAATGGATTAACTCAGATCTGTTTATCACCAGTGCAAGGTTGGTGCTTATGCAAAGTTATTATGCAAAGTTATTATGAAAGCATTACAAATTGTATATATGTAATTGTATATATGTTTTCTCTCTGTTTGAGGGCCTCATGGAAGATTGGTCATAACCAAATGAGTACTCTCGTTAAATAAAGTCTTTATTATTATTATTATTATTATTATTATGCTATCCTATAGGAGCTTTCTGTATCAATTTTGCCCTGTATTAAGCAACCACCTGCTGTTTAAGACTAATATGTTCAATAAATGAATGGTCGCTTAAGACAGGTTCTTTTATAGAAATACTGGGTCCATGCTTATAAAACTTTTAGTTGAGTCTGAGTTCGTTCTCAAGTTTTTGATTGGTCAGATTTGAGCCTTTGGCTCAAATCTGACCAATCAAAAGCTTGAGAACGAACTCAGACTCAACTAAAAAGCTTGATAAGCATGGACCCAGGAGAGAAATGCGAAGCCTTCACGTATGCATAAAGTGAGGCTTGTCCGTCCAATTCCTCTAAACCTCCTAAGTAAATAGATCACAAAACCAGCCATTCAAACATTAGTGTATGACAAACTAAATGTAAAGATA